>JAHSQG010000019.1:0-1200000 GCA_020631755.1 Colletotrichum sublineola
ACCCTAACCCTAACCCTAACCCTAACCCTAACCCTAACCCTAACCCTAACCCTAACCCTAACCCTAACCCTAACCCTAACCCTAACCCTAACCCTAACCCTAACCCTAACCCTAACCCTAACCCTAACCCTAACCCTAACCCTAACCCTAACCCTGACCCTGACCCTGACCCTGACCCTGACCCTGACCCTGACCCTGACCCTGACCCTGACCCTGACCCTGACCCTGACCCTGACCCTGACCCTGACCCTGACCCTGACCCTGACCCTAATCTACCTAAACTGTTTATCTCTTTATTCTCTAATCTAATATCTATCCCTTATCTCTTACCTTTTCTCCTATACTTATTAATTTACTTACTCTTACCCTTCTTTTTACTTCTTACTCTTATCTGTCTACCCTTTTCTAACTATCTTTTTACTTTTACTATATACTTACCTCTTTTCTACCTATCTTTTTACTTTTACTATATACTCTTATTCTTCTCTCTTTTACTTATAAACGTACTTATACTCTCTCTCTTCCTACTTATTATCTTCTTACTACCTTTTCTCTTACTTCTTAACTATCTCTTTTCTTTATCCTCTTACCTTTTTTCCCTTTATATATTCCTCTAACCTTTCTTCTTTATCTATATTGTTTCCTTTTTTCTCTTAAAACCCTTACCCTTTTATCTTATTTCTTCTCTCTGTCTTTAACCTTCTTTTTTCTCTCTACTCCTTATACTATACTACCTCTCTAACCCTAACCCTCTTCTATCTCTACCCTTTGCTGCCTCTATGCTTTGAACCCTTTGCTTCCTCTTAAATCCTGCCCTTTTGCTTTATTGTATTCTGAATAACCCTACCCTTGTGCTGCTCTACCTACTCTGTCTCTCTAACTCTGTTCCTACTCTGATGCTTTATCTTAAACCTTTTGCTCTGTTGGGTGCTGAACTGCATGGGGCCTTGTTGCCCTGCTCTGCCTACTCTGCCTCTTGAATGCTGACCTATGTGCTGTCTCTTTGTCCTTGACCCTTTTCTCTCTCTCTAACCCTAACCCTTTACCCTGCTGCGCTCTGTATGATGTGGCCTTGTTGCCATAACCTACCTACCTGGCCTTGTCCTCTCTTGTTTTTCCTCTGGTACTGGCTGCTGTGAATGTCCCTTCTTTGTTCTATATACCTCCTTCACCTACTTGCTTTATAACCCTCTTGGACTCCCCCTTCTTATCTATATATCTGTATGGCCCTCCTCTGTATCTGCTTGGGACGTCCTTATGAACCTCTTGTGATATGGCCTTCTCTATTATCTATTCCCCTCTTCTCTCCCCCCTATTCGACTGCACCTCCCTACCCTCGCCTGAACCCTCTGCCTGTTGCCACAACCGGCTTGTCGCCCGGCATAACGTACTCGCCTCGACGCCTCCCCATGTGATCCGTCGCCCGAACCACTGGTATACCTCCTCCTCGCTTGCTGCCTTCTCTATCCCATCCGCCCTACGCATTGCCTCGACTGTATCCTTATATACCTCTTCTCCCACCCGGATCGCTGCTGCTGCGAACATCTCTACCACCACCCCTCCGTGCTGACACCCCCCCTCCTCTGATCGACTGAACCGCCCGCCGTCCTCGTCCGATGCCTTCCACCCCCGGCACCACGCCTGCGGCAACCCGCAATCGAAACAACAACTGTACTCCTCCATCCTCCTCTGGCCGAACATCGCCTCCTCCATCTCCCTCCTGACCTTCTCCGTCCACCCCCACTCCTCCTCCCCTTGCCCCGGGCAATCCCTGAACGCGTGCTCCCGCCCGTCCCTCCTGCGGATCCCGCAATACATGCACTGCCCTGACCACCGCCCTAACCACCCCCTGAACCTCTCTGTCTCCTCGCCGGCCTGCCTGCGCTCCTGCCTCGCCTCCCACTGCTCGAACTGCCGCGCCCGCCGGCTGCCCTCGAACGCTACCCCGACGTCCTCCTCTGCCTCGCCCGCCGCCCCATCCTCGTCCCTAACCCTAACCCTAACCCTCTGCTGGCACACGTCGCATGCCTCCTCGCCCTCCTCGCACTCCGATCGGTCCATCCGCCCGTCCATCACCTCGTCCAACACCACCCGCCGACACGCCTCTCCGCTGACGAACGTCCTTGTTGAACCCTCCCGCTGCTGCTTCTCCTCCTGACCCCCTCGCTTCTCCCGATCCCGCTTCTCCTCCATCGACGCTCGGCTGTACACCACCACCGACACGCTCCTCCCGCCGTCCCGCCCGGCCCGCCCGCTCTCCTGCACGAAATCACGCAACCGCCGCGGCATGCCGGCGTGCACCACCAACCGCACGTCTGGCACGTCGATCCCTAACCCTAACGCGTTCGTTGCCACGATGACGCCTCCTTGTCCGCCGTCTCCCTTCCTCCACGCCTCCAACCGCGCCGCCTTGCCCTCCGTCGTGTCGATCTTGCTGTGGAACGCCGGGCAACCCAACGCGCCCGCCATCCGCTCCACACCTTCCACCGTCTCCCCGTACACCGCTGCCTTGCCGCTCCCGCCGTCCGCCAACCACTGCCGCACCGCCCGGCAACACCATTCCTCCACCCCGCTTAACCCCTCCCCTGACCCCCGCCTCCTCGGCCCCGCCCGGCCCCTGCCCTTCACCCCCGCTTCCTCTACGGCCACCGCCCGGTACTCGATGTTCCTCCGCGTCGTCGCCTCCCGGAACATCCGGACCCGCTGCGCCTGTATCCCGGCCACGGCGAAAAACTCCCTCTCTTCGCTGGGCGGCAACGTCGCCGTCAAACACACCAACTGCGCCCCGAACTCCTGCACCGTCCGTCCCAACGCCCGCAACGTCGGCCGGAACCCCCTCGACCCGTCCAACACCACGTGGCACTCGTCCAACACCACCCGGTCCACCTGCTGCCGCCCCTGCAACCGCCCGATGAAATCCCGGAACCCCTCCGTGACGGCCGACTCCGGCGTCACAAACACCACCGTCGCTGACCCGTCCGCCCGCCCGCCCTTCCATATCGTCGACCGGATCCCTGCCTTCTGGCACCGCACGTCCATGTCGCTGCGCAACGCCACTAACGGCGTCACCACGATCGTCACCCCGTCTGGCGCGCAATACGCCGGCAACATGAACGACAAACTCTTGCCGCCCCCCGTCCCCGTCACCTGCACCACCGGGCTGTCCCCCCGCATGATCGCCCGGATCACCGCCTCCTGCTGGCCCCGGAACGCCGCCTGCGGGTCCCCCATCATCTGCCGCAACTGCCCGCCTGCGTTGGCCAACTGCAACCTTGTGAACCGCTTCTGCCGCTCCCTCTCCCACTCCTCGTCGAATGCCGTCCGTCGCTTGGTTGACGTCCCGCTGCCGCTGTCCTCGGCCCCGAACCCTAACAACCGGTGCCACTGCCGGCTGACGGCCCGGAACCTCTCCCGTATCGCCGCTGTGCCGAATGGTGCCTCCCGGTACAACCGCGCGTATATCATCCCGGCCATCCGTGTGCCGTGCCCACACTGTAAATCCGCTGCGCTGTCCTCTACCCCGACCTCCTCCTCCTCCTCCTCCTCGCCGACCCTGCCTTCCGTGCGCCCGAACGCCTCGTTCAAATACCGGTTGGCGATGGCGATGGCCATGTGCCGCCACCCGCTGATGTTGATCTTGCTGCCTAACAACCTCTCGCTGTGCTGCTGCATGATCCGCCTCGCCTTGTCTGACGTCCACGTCCGCTCCTCCTTCCACGCCTGCGGGTTGGGCTCGGCCCCTTCCTGGCTGCTGCTGCTGCTACCGCTACTGCTGCTGTTGCTGCTGCTGCTGTCGCTGCCGTTGCCGTTGCCGTCGCTGCTGTTGCTGTCGCTGTCGCTGCTCTGGCGGCCGTCCTGCCCTCGGCTCCCGGACCCGGCCGTCTCGGCCTCCCGCGCCACCACAACGTCCTCTGTCCATACAAACGCGCTCGTCTGGTCCGTCTCGTCCATGATCCCCCGCACCTGCTGCCAAAACGGCAACACCAACCACAAATACCACACCAACAACTCCCCAACCTCCCGCGGCATATACCGGTGGATCACCTTGGCGCTCCCTGTCTGCCGGTAATTCTTGTGGTACGACGTCACGAAACACATCATCCCCTCGTGCGCGAACACGTTCCGCACCCCGCCGTTCGCCGTGTTGGCGTGCCGGATCCCCGCCAACTCCGGCGCCCGCGCCGGCTGCCCGGCCACCATGTGCATCAACATCCACAACCGCTCCCGGAACGCCTCGAACGCCTGCCCGAACTCGCGTACCGCCCTCTCGCGGTACCGGTGCCGCCGCCGCCCGGCCGACGTTGCCCTGGCATCGCCCGTCGCCCCCGCCCCGTCCCACCACGCCCGCCGCCTCGCCTCTGACCCCGCGATCTGCCGCGCGGTCCACTGCCTGCCCTTGCCTACCCACCCCTCGTTGCGGTTGTCCTGTAAAAACGAATACCCTGGCTGGTCCTGGCTGTGGTCGTCGTGTATGGCTGACCACTCGATCGCTGGTAACGCCGCCGCTACCGCCGACCGCCCCCCCTCGCCGCCTACGTCTACTGCCGTCAACTG
Organism: Colletotrichum sublineola; assembly: GCA_020631755.1. Classification (NCBI taxonomy): domain Eukaryota; kingdom Fungi; phylum Ascomycota; class Sordariomycetes; order Glomerellales; family Glomerellaceae; genus Colletotrichum; species Colletotrichum sublineola. The sequence continues at coordinate 4,555 of JAHSQG010000019.1, forward strand.
GGCTAACAACACCCTTGCCTCCTGCGCCAACCCGTGGAACATCTCGGCCAACTCGCACACCCGCACCTGCACCCGCCGGTATAACAACCGGTCGCCGCTCCAATCCACCCGTCCTGCCGCCACCGTGTTGAACCGGATGTGCATCCCGTACGCCCGCGCCTCGTATATCCAATTCATCGCCCTCGGCTCGTCGTCCTCTCGCCCTGGCATCCGCGTCATGAACCGCTGCACCTTGCTGCGCACCCGCTGGAACACGCTCCGCGCCTCGTCGTACGCGTCGTCCCGCCGCATTCTCGTGCTCATCTCCGCCACCTCGTCCTGCCGCTCCAACCACGCCTGGTACACGACCAATATCTTGGCCACCTTGATTACGGCTGAATAATTCGTCGTGTACTCCGTCGCGTGGTGCCACCCGCCGTCCTCCCGGATGCCTAACACCGCCAACGCGCTGATGATGACGCTCTCCTGTGGCCCCTGCTTGTACGGGTCTTCGATAAACGCTACGATGGCGTCTAAACACGCCCGCTCCTGCTCCTCTGCCGGCCTGGGTTGAATGCCCCGGCTGCTGCTGCTGCTGCCGTCCTCTCTTTCCTCACCCTCCTCGCCCTCCTCGCTGGCCCCCCCGACGGCCCGGATCCACGCCTCCCATAATAACCCCTGCCGTATCGTGTACCGGTACGGCGGCCGTTCCGTGCCGGGCCACTCCTCCATGCGATACCACATGCATATCATCTTCCGCCACACCTCCTTGTACCGCTGCCACGTGTCGGCCTCCATGCGGTTGTCGAACGGCCGCGCCGGCTTCTTGCCGACCTCCCTCCTCTCGGCCTCAAACAACGCGTCGTGCCCGACATGGTGGGGGGCCGATATGGCCTGCGCCTGGTCGGCGACGCTCTCAAACACCGCCCACATCGCCCGCAACGTCTCCTCGTCCGGCTCGATCGGCCTCGTGGTCCCCTCTAACTTCGTCTTGCTTAACCCCTGCAAATCCTTGGCCCACCCGACGCGGTACAACCACGGGTTCGGCTCCGCCTTCTCGTCCAACCCGACCACCTCATCACACGTGCTGGCCTCGAACTTCTTTTCCTGCTCCTCGTGCATGCGGATGAAATCGCTGCTGTCGTCGGCGGCCTCCTCTGTCGCCCCGCTTCGGTGAACGGACGTCGTCTGGCCCTGCCCCACCTCGAACCACCGGCTGCCGGCCCGCGATGGGAAAAACCGCTGGCATGGCACGCCTGTCGTCCACGGCACCTCCCTCCCCACCTTGGCCTTCCGGCGCACGTTGCCCCCCTTCTGCCACTCGTTCACCCATCCGTGCTCGGCCCGGCAATGCCTCTGGATGACCTGTGGCCGCCGGCAAACGTACGGGCACGCCCTGCACCGTATCCCATCCGGTTGTGGTGCTGCGATGTGTGGGATGGGCTGCGTCGTTGGCTCTGGATAACGGAATGTTGCCAACTCGGCCTGGGTTTGGATGACGCCTGCTGTACTGCGGATGGTCTCTATGATGCCTAACCTCTGGGTGGTGGGGATGGATGGGTGGTGTGATCGCAAATGGGTTGCCACCTCACTGCCGACGACGGCGAATTGGCACTTGGCACATATAACGATGGAATACTGCGGATTAAAAACGAACGGCTCCATGGTTATGGCTTATCTCTTTATTCTAACTATTGCTAATGCTATGGGTTGTCCTCCTCTTTATACCTGATTCCCCTGCCTCTTTACCCTGCCTACTCTTGCTTTTTCTATGCTCCACCCTGATCCCGTACTCTATGTTCTCCTACCTCCTGCTTACCCTATCTGCCTTTTCTTTTTCTATCTTCCTCCTCTTATCTAACCCCTGGGTTGTTGGCTATATTATATAATTGGCTATGACTGGGCTGCACCTCTGGCCTCTGTGGGCCTGTGCACGCTCAACTGCCAACCACATCCCTATTTCCCCCAACCTCAAACCTACGGTTTCTTTTCCTACACCTCGCTTCTGTGGTCCTTGCCTTGGGAATATATTGTCCCAAACTTTGGCTGCTAATGCATGTCACTTTGGGCGAATTTGGACCTAAAAAACACAATGAACTCTACGTGGGCATTTCAATGAACTTGACCCCTTGCGTCTGGCGGGCCCACTCTTCTTTTGTATGGTTGCCACAATGAACTTGACTCCAGTTCATCGCCGACTTGATGTTAGTTCATCGCCGACTTGATGTTAGATAGACAAATAAACACACTAAAATAGACACCTGTTGTAATAAATAAATAGCTAAATAAATAACCTTCTTTAAATCCCCCCTCCTTGTTTCTATATAACCCTAAACTCTCCTCTACACCGGCTTAGAATATCCTTATAGACCTCTTATAATATAGCCTTATATGGAATCTATTCCCCTATACTAGTTCCCCTGCTTGGCTGTACCTCCCTACCCTTGCTAGACCCCTCTGCCTACTACTATAACTAGCTTGTTACCTGGTATAATATACTTGCCTTAACACCCCCCTATGCAATCTATTACCTAGTCTACTAGCGTACCTCCCCTTTGCTTACTACTTTCTCTATCCTATCTTCCTTATGTATTTCCTTTACTATATCCTTATATACCTCTTCTCCTACCTAGATTACTACTACTATAAACGTCGCTATAACTACCTCTCTATGCTAATACCTCCCCTCCTCTAGTTGCCTAAACTAACTACTATCCTCTTCTTATGCCTTCTACCTTCTGCCTATACCTCCTGTTGTGGCTCTTACTACTTAAACTGTTGCGCCTACCGGCTGTGCTTGGATGCTATCCTGATTTCCCCCTTAGCCTTGCCTGCTGCCCTATCCTTGTCCCTGTCCCTGTCCCTGTTGGTCCTGTTCGCCCGGCCTACCTGCCTTAGTTGAACCCTGACCTGCGTGACGTCCCTACGCATGCCCTATGTTAAAGCTTTATAACCGCCCGGCCTGTAATACTCTCTAACGACTGAAATGGGGTGTTCAGTTTAGTGGTCTAGAGTGCCCCCCTCCCTTGTAAGCTTGGGGGAGACCTGGGTTCGAATCCTGGAATACCCAGCTTTTTACATGCCCATCCTACCCCAACTTTTGCCCTAATCCCAAATATCCACTCCGTTTTCTCATACAACGCCCGTACACCGAGTTATCGGCCTTTTATCCCCTGTCTCTAAACCAAGTAGATACCCCTCCTTTAGCTCTTATCTACCTATCCCCTCTCCTTTCCTTATATATCCTTCTTCCCTTTTCTACTTATTCCTCTATTCTACTATAGTAAACTCCTTTTCTCTTCCCCTATGCTTTTCTTCCTTTTTATAACCAAAATCTCTTTTCTTTCTCTCTCTCCTTACCTATCTATATCTTGCCTAGCCTTATACTATTAAAACTATTCTACTACTAACCTAATATCCTATAAGCTCCCAGGCCTTATATAAGACTCTACTAGTTCTACGTCAACAGACTAACATAAGAAGCCCTAATGTTAACTCACTGTTATTTATAGTGCTGCCTAGAATGTCTTCTTACAGCAGCCCTAGTAGAACAAAACGACTGCTTCTACACTAACAGACCAACGCAAACAACCTTAATATTAACTCACCATTATCCACAGTGCCGCCTACGACACCTTCCTGGCAATCTACGGCTTCTGCATCAACAGACCAACACAAAAAACCTTGATATCAACTCACCGCTATTCCTAATACTACCTATAATACCCTCCCGCACTAGCCCTGGCGGTAGCAAACGTGGTACCGTCCAAAGCGCCTACTGGACCATAGCCTTTTGCTTTCTCCCTCTGTCCCTAACCCTCTGTTACCTCTCTAACCCTGGCCCTCTGTTACCTCTCTAACCCTGACCCTCTGCTGCCTCTCTGACCCTAACCCTCTTCTGCCTCTCTAACCCTAACCCTGGACTCCCTCCCCCTACCTAACCTCTACCTTATGTGACCCCTCCTCTGGCCTCTCTGCCTGTGGGACGAATGCTGTATGCTGATATTATTTTATTAGACCTCTATTTATATAATAACGCTGTTCTATTCTTATATCTCTATATCTCCTCCTTCTTCTCCTTTTTCTTTCTATAGTTAATACATTCTTATTATTAACCTTAAGAGTACTATATACGTACTACATACCTAAATAAACTACATACTAAGTAATCCTCCTCTCCCTCCCTTAACTTTCGATGGCACCGGTTGCCCCTATGCGTCATATAGCCTATAGCGCCCAGTCCTCCTCCGCCATAACCCTGTTCCAGACGAGCGCCGTCACCCGGCAGAGACGGCTGGCCTCGATGCCGGCCCACCGGGTCCTCCCGCCCAGCCAGCGGTACAGTGCCTCCTCTGCCTTCGCCTCGTCGTCGTCGTCGTCGCGCGCGAAACCTTCCTCATCCATGGCGTCCTCGATAATCCGTCCCCCCACCGCTTCGGGGAGCCGTGACATACCGGCTACGAACATGGCAACAAGAGCCTGGCTGAACTGGCATGTGCCTGACCCGACTGAGAACCGGCCTCTGTCGCCCGCCTCGGCCTCCCATCGCTGGCATACGCCCTGGGGCAGCCCGCAGTGGAAGCAGCCGGAGAACGGCTCGAAGCGTCGCTTGGTGAACATCTCCCTCTCCGTCAGCCGTATGCCCTGCTCCACCCGCCCCCATTGCCCCGACGCCTTCCGCGGGCATTCCGAGAACGCGTGCTCGCCGTTGTCGTGGTCCTTGTCCCCGTGGCACAGAACGCATGAGTTCTGCACTTGGTGGAGCTGCCGGAGAAACCTATCGACCTCCCCGCCTTCTTGCATCCGCTCCCGCTCGAGCTGCCAGCGGTCGAACCGTCGCTGCCGCTCGGCCTGGCTGCCCTCTACCGCCTCGCCGCTGGCCGCCACCACCGCCGCCTGCTGCTGCTCCCGGCATATGTCGCACGCCTCCTCGTCGTCTTCGCAACCGAGCCGGTCTGTCCTCCCGTCCATGACCCGGTCTAGCACCACCCGCCGGCACCCGCCACCCGCTACATACTCCTCCGTTGCCGCTTCTCCCTGCTGGCCTCCGTTCCTAGCCTGCTGCACCACCACGGAAGCGCTTGGCTGACCATCCCGCCCGGCTCTGCCGCTCTCCTGGACGAAGTGCCGCAGCATGCGCGGCATCCCCGCGTGGATCACCACCCGGACGTCTGGCACGTCGATCCCTAGCCCGAGCGCGTTCGTTGCCACGATGACGCCCTCGGACCCGCTGCTCTGCCGCCACGTCTCGAGCCGTACTGCTTTGCCCTCCACCGAGTCGACACTGCTAAAAAACGTCGGGCACCCTAACGTCTCGCCTAGCCGCTCCACCCTCTCGATAGAATCGGCATAGATGATTGCCTTCCCTGTGGCCCCTTCCCACTGCAGCTGCTCCACCCACGCGATGACGACCTCGCAGATCTTCGCCTCGACTGCGTCCTCCTCGCCCTCGCGGTGGCCCTCGACGTCGACGACGGAGTACCGGATGTTCTTCCGCGTCGTCCGGGACCGGAACATGAGCACCCGCCGTGGGTCAAACCTCATGCTGTGGAAGAACGCAGCCTCGTCGCCTGGTGCTAGCGTTGCCGTCAAGCACACCGTCTGGACTCCAAATTCGCGCACCGCTGCCCCGATCTCCCGCAGCTTCGGCCGGAACGTCGCGCTCCCCTCGAGCACCACGTGGCACTCGTCAATGACAATCCGGTCGAGTGCCTGCCTCGCCTGCAGCCGCAAGACGAAGTCATGGAACCCCTTGCTAACCACGGACTCGGGCGTTACGAACACGATGGCGGCCGCCTTCGGCACCTTCCGGCTCGACCACACCGACGAGCTGATGCCGGCCTCGGTACAGCGCACGTGGAGATCCCCCCGTAGCGAGACCAGCGGCGTCACAACGATTGTAACCCCCTCTGGTGAGCAGAACGCCGGCAGCATGAACGACGCGCTCTTGCCGCCGCCCGTGCCCATGATCTGCACCACCGGGCTGTGCCCTTCAACGATCGCCTGTATTGCCTGTGCCTGGTTGCCCCGGAACGTCGCCCCCGGTCGGCCTGTCATCTGCCGGAGCTGCCCCTCGAGATTGACCTGCTGCAGACGCGCCTGCCGCCGGAGCCGGGCCTCCAACCGGACGCCGTCGTATGGCTCCGCCTCCCGCTTGACCCCTATCTTTGACCCTACCCCCGCCTCGCGGTCTTCCACACCAAAGTCAAAGAACCGGTGCCACTGCTGACTGACCCGGCGGAACTGCTGTTGCTTTGCTGCCGACCCGCTGCCGAACTGCATCAGCAGCCGCGAGTAGACGAGCCCGGCAAGTCTCGTGCTGTGGCCGGCCTGCAGATCCCACGCGCTGTCGTTCACGTCGTCCGCCTCCTCGTCCTCGTCTGGCCCGCCCTCGCCGGGCCGTCCGAACGCCTCGTTCAAGTACCGGTTGGCAATGGCGATGGCGATGTGCCGCCACATGCTAACGTTAAGCTGGCTACCCAGCAGCCGGCTGCTGCACTGCTGGATGATCCGCCGTGACCGGTCTGTCGTCCACACCCGCTCTTCCTTCCACGTCCACGCCGCTGCCTCGTCCTCCTCGCCGCCGCCGTCCCGGCTGGTGCCGCCCAGCTGGTCTATCTCCTTGTCTTGGCCCCCCCTTGCCCCCACCAGAATCTCGTCGGCCCAGAGATATGCGCTGTAGCCCCCTGACCCAGACACCGTCCCCTGCACCTCCTGCCAGAACGGCAGCACTAGCCACAAATACCACACCAGCAGCTCGCCTACCTCTCGCGGCAGATACCGATGGATCACCTTGGCCTGGCCTGTGCTCCGAAACCCCTTGTGGTACGCCGTCACAAAGCACATGGCGCCCTCGTGCGCGAATATGTTCCGCACCCCTCCGTTGACTGTGTTGCTGTGCCGGATCCCGGCCAGCTCCGTCGCCCGCCCGGGTTGGCCGCCAAGCATGTGTATTAGCATCCATAGACGCTCGCGGAACTGCCCAAAAGCGTGCTCGTACGCCCGTCTTGCTCTTGGGTGAAAGACGTCTCGCCTGGCCTCTTCTGCCCTGCTGCCGTCGACGCCCCACTGCTGTGCCAGTCTGGGTGACGCTCCGATCCGGCCGAACACCCAACCCTCCCCCTTCTGTGTCCACGTGTTGCGGTCGTCCCGTAAGAACGAGTACCCCGGCTGCTTCTCGCTGTGGTCGTCCTCGATCGACGCCCACGGGATTGCTGGCAGTGCCTCTCTCAGCTGCTCTCCCCTGCCCTCCCCCTCGCCTATCATCGTCAGCTCGGCAAGTATCTCCCTGGCCTCCTGTACTAGACCGTGCATCATGTCTGAAAGCTGGCCCATGCTGAAGCGCGCCCGCCGGAACGAGATCTCGTCCTTGATCCAGTCAACGTGCCCGGGGATCGGCGTGTCGTACTGGATCTTCAACCCCATCGTGCGCATCTCCAAGATCCAGTCCATCGGCGTCGGCTCGGCGTCGGGTGCGCCCGATGTCCGCGTCATGAACCTCTGCACCTTGGCGCGGACGTACCGGAATATACTGGGGACCTCATCCTCGGCAGCCTCTACCCCAACCTCCTTCGCCCTCTCTGTTACGGCGTCCTTCCTCTCAATAGCGGACTGGTAAACGACGAGCATCCGGCTTACTTTAATGACAGCCGAGTAGATTGTCGTGTAGTCTGTCACCTTAACCCAACCGCCGTCTTCATCAATACCCATGACAGCTAGCGCGCTGATTAAGACGTTCTCGTAGTCGCCTTTCCGAAGCGGGTGGTTGAGAACGCGGACCAGCACCTTGACGGCGGCCCTCTCCGCCTCCGTTGGTCCATCGTCCGGCTCTCCAACTTCCAGTGCCCCTTCTTTCTGCACGGCTGCCTTGAAGCGCTGCCAATATTGGCGCTGCCTCGCCGTCAGACGATATGGCGGCCGCTCGTCGTCAGCCATCTCCTGCGTGCGGTACCAGATACAGAGAAACTTCCGCCAGACGCCCTTGTATCGCTCCCACGTCTGGTCTTCTAGCCGGTTGTCAAACGGCCTGCGTGGCTTGATGTGTACCTCATTCCGCTGGACCTCGAACAATGCAGCGTTCCCGACGATGTTGGGGCTCGAGATCTTCCGCGCCTGATTCAAGACCCTCTCCATCACTGTCCACATGGCCTGGAGCACCCCTTCCTCTTCTGCGATGGGCTCTGTTGTCTCTCGTAGCTTAGCCATCGCCAGCCCTTCCAAGTGCTCCGGCCACTTGACACAACTCAGCCACGAGTGCGCATCTCGTTTGTCGTCCGCGCCGTGGATGACATCGTCTGTCCAACAACTGACCCGTTTAGCCTCTTCTTGGCGAATCCGCGCAATAATGTCGTGCGCTGACGTCCCTGTCAGCCCGGGCTGGGTGCCTCTGTCTGCCTCCTCTGTCTGGCTGACCCGAAACCAGCGGCGGCCGGCCCGTGACGGGAAGAAGCGCTGGCATGAGACCCCCTTTGTCCATGGTATGTTCCTTGGCTCGGACGCCTTCCTCCTCACGTTGCCTCCCTTCTTCCAGTCGTTTGCCCACCCGTGCTGGTCGCGGCAGTGCCGCTGCATGACCCGCTGTTGCCGACAGACGTAGCCGCATGTGGTGCACTCGAGCCCGTCGTGCTCTGGCGGGGCGAGATGCTCGATGGGCTTGGTGGTTGGTCCTGGCAGCTGAAGCGCCACTATACCCTCTTGGTTGCGGATAACGCCCGGGCACGCCCGGACGGCCTGTGAGGCCTCCTCACGCCTGGCGGCTGGGAGAGATCGATGTCTTGTGCGAAGATGGGTGACTACCTCGTCAGCAACAACGGCGAACTGGCACGTCTTACAGATAGCGACAGAGAATGTTGTATTATAAACAAATGGATCCATCCTACGTCTATTTCTATGCTGTAGTTAGTTTCTATACCCCTTGGCTTCCCCCCCTGTAAGATGTAAGTAAATAAATCGACGTTGCTATGGTGTGATGTGGGAGACCATGTTACATAAGCTGGTCTGTTGTGGTATTGGGTGTATTCAGCAATGACCTTTGGGTGGCTTGTGCATACTCCCTCATTGACCACATCAGAATATTTCCCTACGCAGAAAACTCCAAAAACATAAGTATAGACGTTGTTTTATATTAGTATACTATAGATCTATGTAGAGCACATTGTGCGCTTTCTATCTATCCTATTCTTATGGGTTTTAATTAGAAATAAGAGTATAGTCCGTTGTCTGGAGAGATTTCAACGAACTATACCCCCTGTCTTCAGCGTCTCCACCTTTATTTCGCAGGGTCTTTCAACCGACTATACTATAGTCCGTCGTGTTCAGTAGAATAGGGTCTTTCAACCGACTATACTATAGTCCGTCGTGTTCAGTAGAATAGGGTCTTTCAACCGACTATACTATAGTCCGTCGTGTTCAGTAGAATAGGGTCTTTCAACCGACTATACTATAGTCCGTCGTGTTCAGTAGAATAGGAGACCATGTTACATAAGCTGGTCTGTTGTGGTATTAGGTGTATTCAGCAATGACCTTTAGGTGGCTTGTGCATACTCCCTCATTGACCACATCAGAATATTTCCCTACGCAGAAAACTCCAAAAACATAAGTATAGACGTTGTTTTATATTAGTATACTATAGATCTATGTAGAGCACATTGTGCGCTTTCTATCTATCCTATTCTTATGGGTTTTAATTAGAAATAAGAGTATAGTCCGTTGTCTGGAGAGATTTCAACGAACTATACCCCCTGTCTTCAGCGTCTCCACCTTTATTTCGCAGGGTCTTTCAACCGACTATACTATAGTCCGTCGTGTTCAGTAGAATAGGAGACCATGTTACATAAGCTGGTCTGTTGTGGTATTAGGTGTATTCAGCAATGACCTTTAGGTGGCTTGTGCATACTCCCTCATTGACCACATCAGAATATTTCCCTACGCAGAAAACTCCAAAAACATAAGTATAGACGTTGTTTTATATTAGTATACTATAGATCTATGTAGAGCACATTGTGCGCTTTCTATCTATCCTATTCTTATGGGTTTTAATTAGAAATAAGAGTATAGTCCGTTGTCTGGAGAGATTTCAACGAACTATACCCCCTGTCTTCAGCGTCTCCACCTTTATTTCGCAGGGTCTTTCAACCGACTATACTATAGTCCGTCGTGTTCAGTAGAATAGGGTCTTTCAACCGACTATACTATAGTCCGTCGTGTTCAGTAGAATAGGGTCTTTCAACCGACTATACTATAGTCCGTCGTGTTCAGTAGAATAGGGTCTTTCAACCGACTATACTATAGTCCGTCGTGTTCAGTAGAATAGGGTCTTTCAACCGACTATACTATAGTCCGTCGTGTTCAGTAGAATAGGGTCTTTCAACCGACTATACTATAGTCCGTCGTGTTCAGTAGAATAGGGTCTTTCAACCGACTATACTATAGTCCGTCGTGTTCAGTAGAATAGGGTCTTTCAACCGACTATACTATAGTCCGTCGTGTTCAGTAGAATAGGGTCTTTCAACCGACTATACTATAGTCCGTCGTGTTCAGTAGAATAGGGTCTTTCAACCGACTATACTATAGTCCGTCGTGTTCAGTAGAATAGGGTCTTTCAACCGACTATACTATAGTCCGTCGTGTTCAGTAGAATAGGGTCTTTCAACCGACTATACTATAGTCCGTCGTGTTCAGTAGAATAGGGTCTTTCAACCGACTATACTATAGTCCGTCGTGTTCAGTAGAATAGGGAGATCTTTACTATGTCTAATTAGGGGGTAATATGTCTATTTAGACCTTAAAAGCTCTAAATAGATTGTATCTCCCTTACGTCAGATTAGATATAGAACCTAAGTTACTTAGAGTAGTATAGTATTGTTATGTCCTTTTGCATAGCTCCACTACGACCTAAGTCCTAAACCACACCCTACATGCTTTTAATACTACTATATACTAACATTAAGTAAGTATATATATCACCTTTCTAGAAGACCTAATTACTAATTAAGACTACCTTAGCCTAATTAAAAAAACTAACCTTAAGCCTTAAAGCGTCTTACTATTTTACTTATATTACCCTACCGCTTTAGTCCTTACTACCCTATACCTTTCTAATAGCTATATAGATTTATCTATTATAACTATAAGAACCCTAACCCTAAACTCTTATGTCTTTTATATTCCCCTACCCTTCCTAGTACTTCTCTAGAAACACCCTAATTACTACTACAAACTAGGTCCCTTATATCTTACTCCCTAGCTATAAGTACTTACCCTACTATAGTATTACCCCTAGCTGCTTTAGGTACTTCTCTATCTCTCTAAATTCTAACCCTTTAGTAACTAGCACCTACACCTCCTTCTCTACCTCCCTATATATTATAAGGAAATACCTAAGCATTTATAGGAGGAAGTTGCCCTACTACATACATCCCTTACCTACCTATAATCGCCTAAAATTCTATATATCCCTAGGTATAACTATCTCCTACTTATAGTATACATATTATAGAAGTAGACACCCTAAACACCCTATAAATACTAGTGCTATCCCTAACTATAGTATTAGTTCTATAATCTAGATAACCTACTTCTACTCCTATCTATTAATTACCTTATACTCTACTACTATATGCCTGTTACCTGCCTTGTCTTTATTATTAAAGAAGTAATATACACACCATACCCTACTTTCTCCTACTACTTCTTCTAGCTACTTAAGCTTCTTAATCTACTACTATCTATTGTACTTCTTACTTTTAGCCTTCTATTATAGCCTAGCTGCCTCCTCTAGGAACCCTAATATCCTCCCCTTCTCTCTACCCTACCTGCCCTCTATATTACTATCTTAGCCCTCTTGCCTTACTATGTTTCTTCCTTTTAATACTAAGCTAACTTTACTCCCTAACCCTAAACCTCTACTATCTTCTGTCTTACCCCCTAAAGAGCTCTTGCCTTCTCTCCCTCTCTAGTCTTACCAACCTTACTATACTTACTATATCTACTTTACTTATTTTACCTGCCTTCCCTACCCCTACCTTATATACCTAGCTTCTATTACCCTAATCTCTTCCTCTACTACTACCTGCCTTCTCTTTTAACTAGGTAACTATCCTATTTTGCTAACCCTAACCCTTCCTCTCTCTACTATACCTATTACTCCTCTATAACTCCCTAGTATAAGCCCACATAGAGCTGCTATATCTACCTCTAAGAGTAGCATACTACTATATATCCTACTATTAAGCCCTATACTAGCCCCTATCTCTATAGCCTTACTATAAGACCTCCCTACAGCCTTACTACTAGAACTCCTTACTACCTCCTCTCGCCTTATCTCTATAATACTTTACCCTACCTTTAGTAGAGGTAGGAGTAATACCTCTCTCTCCACCCTAGCAGCCTTACCCCCCTATCCCTATTACCTACTAGCCCAGACTAATAACTCTAACAGCCATCTTAGTAACTATACCCTATTTCCTTAAGTCCCTAAGAATTCTACTTTACCCTATACTTCTTCTTCTTCCTCCTCTTCCTCCTCTTCCTCCCTATCCCTATTAACTACCCTAAAGCTGTCTTAGATATAGCTTTATAATAAGTACCTATCTACCCCTACTTAGCTATCTAGGCTATTATCTTTATTACTAATGTTACTATCTATAATTTTAACCTATCTTATATCTACTACTAGGCTCTCTTACTACTATACTTATACCCTAGCCTCCCTCTAATAGAGGGAAGCCATATAGTTATCATACCTAGCACTACTCTCAAATAGACTATAGGACGTCTTAATATATATTCTATTAAGTACCTCATTTAGTACAAAACACTAGTATTTACTAGTTATAAGGAATCTATTAAACTCCTCCCTAGCTTACTTTTCTACCTTATCTTATGCCCTTATACTACTAATAAGGATAATAGCTATTAAATTCTTCCTATCCTACCCTACTTACCTAAATTACTATAAGAACTAAGCTATTATATAGGGTAGCCCTATAAAGACTACCACCTAGACGTTAGGGATGTTTACCCCTATCCCTAGTATATCTATTACTACTATAATACTACTATGCTACCTCTAGCTTATTAATACTACTTCTTACTCTACCTCTAATAGCCTGCTATGGTATGCGCTATACTTTAGCTACTATGCAAGACGTTTAACTATCTCTACCTCCCTAGAGAAAATAATCACCCTAAGCCTTACCCTACTACTACTACTAGGTGGTATGTTCCTAGGTATGTTACTAAAACCCTCTAGGTTATCTAGTAAGTACTCCTCTAGAGCTTCTAATATATCCTCTACTATAACAATCCTAGCCACTATGCATACAATATAGCTTAGGTTTTTACGCCTTATACTCTCCTAGATTACCTTACTATCTTCTAGCCCTATAAGGAAGTATGATAGGAATTAGTACTTGTCTTTAGGTAGTAGTATTACTATTAGGCACACTACCTACACCCTAAGCTCTACTATCCTCTATCCTATATTAATAAGTACCGGCTAGTATATGTCTAATGCCTATAGGATTATATGGTATTTGTCTAGTACTACTATATCTAAGAGGTGCTACGCCCTAAGCTTCTAGAGAAACATTAGGAACCCTTAGCTTATAGATTATTCTAGTGTTATAAGGATAATCTCCCTATCTTACTACTATATACTATCCTATACTACCCCTTAAATCCCTAACCCTAAATACTATCTATAAAGGTCCCCTTAGAGTAATAGTAGTAGGACTACTACTATAATAGTACTACCTTTAGTAATTACTATAGGTACTAAGAATACTATGCTTTTTCTACTCCCTATTGCTACTACCTAAACAATAGGTATTATCTTAGTAGTAATTACCTAAAGTACCCTTTACTTACTAAGGCTAAATAAGGAACTAGTACTACATACCTTATTATGTATATCTCTAAGGTCTACTACTACTACTACCTTAAACCATACTATCTATACCACCTTACTAGCTCTCTATAGTACTTACTCTACTACTATTATCCTACTTATCTTACTTAGTATCCTAAGGACAATACTATGCTACTATATACTAATATTATAGAACTATTTTTATACTGTTTTACTACCTACTCACCCTATCTCTATAGGCCACACATAGATAGCATCTTAGATTTACTATAAGTACCTAGCTTAAAGCACTAGTATGTTATTCTCTATCTCTCTATTACTTATACCGCCCTCCTCCTCCTCTAAGTCCTACCCTACCTCGCTATCGTCTAGACCTATCATACTTACCAGCCGCTTATATAGGTCCTTCATATACCACTATAAAATTATAATAATAGCATGCCGCATCTACTATATCCTAAATACTACCCTAAGCCCTTCTAAGGTCTATTACTATAGTACCTTAGAAAGCTATTTACTAGCCTATAGCACCTTATTACTATACTACCCCTCTACTATTACTATTCCCCTAACCCTAAACTTTATTGCCTGCATAATCTAGTAGGGCGCCTTACTAAATACGTAGCTACTATATACTACCTTTTAACCTCCCTACCTATCCCTACCTTATGCCTTAATAAGGACTTACATCTTAATAAACTACTAGAACAGCACTATAATTATAAGATAGAGTACTAAGAGCTCCCCTACCAGCTATAAGAAGAACTAGTATACTACCTAGTAGTTACCTTACTAGAGGAAGTTCTTATAGTAGAACGTTACAATACTAACTATACCCCTATAGAGAAGTACATTACAGAGGCCTCTACTTACTATATTCTAGAACTAGATTAATATTACCTCTAGCCTACAAGCTGGCATCCCTCCTATTATATAGATTAGGAATAAGAGCGTCTTGCAGAACTTATTAACTACCTTACAGAAGGCCCTAACCTACGTAGTCTTCTACTCTATATACCCATCTAAATTAGTCTACCCCTACTCCAGACACACCTACTATATTATACTATTAAGGATTTACTAGAGGATATAGCCCTCTAACCTACCTACCTACTTAATATTACTATACTCCTAGAGGAAGCTATACCTAGCTAAGTTATTACCCTAGTTATCCCTAAGCGTTAGTAGAGGGACCTCTAGTAGTATCTTCTCCTCTATTATCTTACTCTATAGTACCCTATAGAGTACCTCTAGCTATTACCTACCTTTCCCTATTAAGCCGTATATTATCTCCTAGAACGCCGTTATTATAAGCTTACTATCTTAAACAAACAGCTTGTTACCATCCTAGTAGATATAGCTACTAGACCTAGTCTGCTATTAGATCTTTATGCTATACGCCTACGTCTATGTTATCTAGACAATAGGGGAACTAATATATAACCCCTCTTACCTACTATTATAGACAAAATAGTAGAGTATCTAGCAGACTTTATTAGTAACTAGCCCTATACTAGCCTACTACTACTCTAGGTGCTATAGCGCCCTATTTTCTACTTCTATACCTATTATATTATTATCTCCCTTACTATCCTACGTAATAGGCCTTATACTAGATTATCCGCCTAATATCTACTCTTCCCTCTAAACCTCCTAGATAGCATACTATAAAATTACTAGCTTAGTAATCTTAATAATCCCTAAATACATAGGCGTATAGTTAAGTATGCTCTCCTATAATCTATCTAGCCAGATAGCTATTACTACTAGGGCGCTAAGAAGGGGGCTATTATAGACATCTTCTAATAGGTTTTAATCTAGTAGAGCTATTACAAGATAGAGGCATAGCTTATTAAGGTTTCTATTAATAGAAGCCCTTACCTCCTTACTTACTTATCTCTACTAGATCTTAACTACTAAGGTAAACCCCTATATAAGGGACTACTAAGCCTTAGTTACCTAGAACTAGATATCCTATTACTACGTCTAGGATCCTACTGTTAGCCTATAAGCCCTAAGGAGGTTACTTTAGACCTTACTATATATATATAACTAATATAGCTTAACACTTTTACCTATAACCCCCTATACTACTTCTATATATTTATCTTTATATACAGCTTAAATAGTCTCCTACTAGGCTTAAGGGGACCTCACTATTTTAGGTTAAATAGCACTAAATAATATCGCGCCTCTAGGGTATATTACTAGGCCTAATCAGCAACCTAGAAGAAGCTATCTATTATAGCCTATACTATAATCTCATCTAGCTATACCAGCTATAAGAGGGCTTAGACTATACTAGCCTTAAGACCTACTAGGTACTAAACCTACCCCGTCTAATTAAGCTAGAGATTAGGCTCTTTAGTAGGGTTAATAGGCTATACTATTATTTAGTTTCTCTTAAGCTTAAGCATAGTCTCTTAGTAGGTACATAGTACCTTAAGCTCTATATACTATATAAGGGGGGGCTATAGCTACTATACTTTAAAGTTAAATAACTTTCCTTTTCTAGCCCTTAAGCACTACACTAGCGTCTAGAATAGGACATTAGCTTAGTATAGAGACTTACTACTACTATCTTAGAAATCTAGGTACTACTCCTAGATATATCTATTAATACTATTATATATCTTAATAATATAGCTATAGCTACCTATAATATAGCTATAGCTAGTCTTAGGTATACTAAGCTCTAGGATAGGGACTATATTAGGGGGTAGGGGCTTAAACTACTTAGCTAGCTCCTTACTGTTTTTATAAAGATTAGGGTATATCCGCAAGATATTATAGATAGTAAGTTTTATATTACTAGGTAACATATCTTAGTAGTTTAGGCTTTCCTTTAGGTAGTATAGGGTAGAAGTAAGCGTTTTACTAGTTTGACATATAACATATACTACTACTTAGAACTTAGGTAGGTAAACAAATAGCTTAATAGTAAAGTCTAATAGTAGTTAGGTTATAGTTATAGTAGAGAAGTATAACTAGAAATAGTAATTACTACTTTTACTTATTTTAACCCCTTATGCTCCTTAAAGGCTTTATATACCTTTTAATTTAATAGGCTATAGGAAATATAGTTACTATCTACTATGCTAGTAAGGGTATGTCCCTAAAAATACTTATTAGTTACTACAAGCCCTACTAAAAGTTCCTAGATAAGTCCTTATAGTATCTACCCGTTAGTTACAATAAGTCCTACTATAAGTTCCTAGATAAGTCCTTATAGTATCTACCTAGAGCCTACTAATAAGTTAGTCACAATAAGTCCTACTATAAGTTCCTAGACAAGTCCTTATAGTATCTACCTATCAGTTATAATAAGTCCTACTATAAGTTCCTAGATAAGTCCTTATAGTATCTACCTATCAGTTATAATAAGTCCTACTATAAGTTCCTAGATAAGTCCTTATAGTATCTACCTATCAGTTATAACAAGTCCTACTATAAGTTCCTAGACAAGTCCTTATAGTATCTACCTAGAGCCTACTAACAAGTTAGTTACAACAAGTCCTACTATAAGTTCCTAGATAAGTCCTTATAGTATCCACCTAGAGCCTACTAACAAGTTAGTTACAACAAGTCCTACTATAAGTTCCTAGATAAGTCCTTATAGTATCTACCTATTAGTTACAACAAGTCCTACTATAAGTTCCTAGATAAGTCCTTATAGTATCTACCTAGAGCCTACTAATAAGTTAGTTATAACAAGTCCTACTATAAGTTCCTAGACAAGTCCTTATTATATCTACCTATCAGTTACAATAAGTCCTACTATAAGTTCCTAGATAAGTCCTTATAGTATCTACCTAAAGCCTACTAACAAGTCAGTTACAATAAGTCCTACTATAAGTTCCTAGACAAGTCCTTATAGTATCCACATAGAGCCTACTAATAAGTTAGTCGCAATAAGTCCTACTATAAGTTCCCAGATAAGTCCTTATAGTATCTACCTATTAGTTATAATAAGTCCTACTATAAGTTCCTAGATAAGTCCTTATAGTATCTACCTAGAGCCTACTAACAAGTCAGTCACAATAAGTCCTACTATAAGTTCCTAGATAAGTTTAAAAACATCACCCCTTGTTTTTTAGATAGATAAACCTAATAAACCTTAGAAGTCTTTATCTCTTTTATTATTTAAAGGAGATAAAAACTTCTAATTTTTATTTAGTCTATAGTAGTAGCTATAGAGATAAGTCCTAAGGGAAACATCCTACTATAGAAGTAACTTAGGTAAATTCACGTTAGTTATAGTCTTTTAAGAGGATAACTCTTTTTAACTTAGCAGTAATACACCTAGCCCTAACAACTTAGGTCTCCTACTATATTTACTTATAGGTATAGCTATAGGGTAACTATTAGCTTATAAGGGCCAGCCTATAGTAAAAATAGGGACTTTATTATTATTAAGGATTATATAAAAACTATAAAGTTTATCTTTTAATAAGGATAAACTTAATACTTAGAAGTATGTTTTAGAAATAAGGTTATGTTTACTATAAGACAAGCCCTAAAGTAACATCCTATAGTAGAAGTAACTTAGGTAAATTTACATTAGTTATAGTCTTTTAAGAGGATAACTCTTTTTAACTTAGCAGTAATACACCTAGCCCTAACAACTTAGGTCTCCTACTATATTTACTTATAGGTACAGCTATAGGGTAACTATTAGCTTATAAGGGCTAGCCTATAGTAATAATAGGGACTTTATTATTATTAAGGATTATATAGAAACCGTAAAGTAAATCTTTTAATAAGGATAAACTTAATACTTAGAAGTATGTTTAAGAAATAGTGTTCTATACTAAAAAGCAAGGTTAATTAAGTAGGGTAGCTACTAGGTACCCTAAAGGGCACCCCCTACTATGCCCTAGTTCCCTAAATAGCGTGTCTTGTTAGTAGGTAGGCTACCTTAGGTTAAAAGGTCCTATTTCTATAAGAGAATATATAGTCTAGTAGCCTTATAGGCTTTTAGGTCTCTATATCTTACTACTTACCTAGTAGTTAGAGGCTAATAGTTCTTAGATAGTTCTTAGTAGTGCCTATAGATTTCCTATATACTTAACGTTACTACCCCCTAGTTAACTTATAAAGCATAACTACTATAGTAGCCTTCCCTTAGTGCGTATCCCTTATTAAGTCTAAGATAATATAGTACTTTTGCTACTATACTAGGCTTCCCCTAGTGTGTATCCCTTATTAAGTCCCCTAGCATGCTCTAAAATAAAGACTTCTAGATACTATTATAACAGTAGAGACAGCTATACCCCTATTAATATAACCTATAGTAAATAGGTTTACATCCTATAAAACAATAACATTATAATTATAATACATAAGGTTAATTATAGTAGCTAAGTAGTTCTTAGTAGACCCTATAGATTACTAATAGGATTAATATTACTACCCCTAAGTTAATATAGTGCTTTTACTGCTATAGTAGGCTTCCCCTAGTATATATCCCTCATTAAGTCTAAGTTAATATAGTGCTTTTACTACTATAGTAGGCTTCCCCTAGTATATCTCTTTTAAATTCCCTAGCATGCTATATAGTATAGAGTCTTTATTTACCTAGCATGCTCTATCTTAAAGATACTTAGTATCCCTATTACCTAGCTTTTTATCCCCTAGTATATGTTTATTATAATATAGGTATTACAACAATTACCTAGCCATAATAGCCTAAAAGATAGTAATCTATAGGGGAATACTAAAGCCTACTATTACTAGGGGCCACACCTAGATAGGCTCTAAGGGAGAATTAGATTTGCTCTATCTTCTTATAGGCCCTCTAATACTTTTTGCGCCCAAACTCTACTCCACTAGGTTTTCCCCTAAAAAAATAATTCCTAAAAAAAGATTTACTATAGGAAAACAAAAAAATTAACTTACAGCCATATAAAGCTTAATAGATCCCACATATAGTTAATTAAAGGTACCCTTAAAATAGAAAAGTAAATAAGCATTATGTGCCTATATTATAGACTATATAGGGGGTCTTTTCTATTTTTAGCTATTATACCCCCCTAAAGAGAAAAAGGCCTATAAAGTTTAAAAAACTTACCCTTAGAATTCTAACTTCTACTATAGCCTACCTATAGTAGTAAATTATATACTATTATATAGCTAAAAGAAAGGTTAATAGACCTATAGAAACTCCTACTTAGATTTACTATAGTAGAGTAGGATTCTACTTAAAGAAAGTAAGGTACCCTAGAAATAAATAAGAGGTACCCTTAAAATCAAACAAATAAATATACCATAGTATAACATGTTAATAGGGGATTACAGTAGTATAGCAACTTTTCTTCTAGCGTATTTAGTCGCTAAGAAAACCTACTATAAAGTTTAAAAAACATACCCTTAGCATAGTTACCTCTTTGTCTAGGCTACCTACAGTACTAAGAGGTATACCATTATATAGCTATTTTAGTAGTAAATACGCCTATCTAAAACCCTAGCTAGAATTCCTACAGTAAAGGTAGATTCTACTAAAAGAAACTAAGGTACCCTAGAAATAAAAAAGAGGTACCCTAAAAATAAAAAAAAAGTACCCTAGAAAAGAAAATCTTAGGTACCCTAGAAATCAGACAAATAAATATACCATAGTATAGCACATTAAAAGGGGATTACAGTAGTATAGCAACTTTTCTTATAGCGTATCTAGTCGCTAAGAAAACCCGCTATAAAGTTTAAAAAACATGCCCTTAGAATAGTTACCTCCTCGTCTAGGCTACCTATAGTACTAAGAGGTATACCATTATAAACCTATTTTAGCAGTAAATACGCCTATCTAAAACCCTAGCTAGAATTCCTATAGTAAAGGTAGATTCTACTAAAAGAAACTAAGGTACCCTAGAAATAAAAAATAGGTACCCTAGAAATTAAACAAATAACTATACCATAGTATAGCGCGTTAATAGGGGATTATAGCAGTATAGCGACTTTTCTTATAGTATATCTAGTTACTAAGAAAACCTACTATAAAGTTTAAAAAACATGCCCTTAGAATAGTTACCTCTTTGTCTAGGCTACCTATAGTACTAAGAGGTATACCGTTATAGAGCTATTTTAGCAGCTAATATGCCTATCTAAAACTATAGCTAGAATTCTTATAGCAAAGGTAGATTCTATTAAAAGAAACTAAGGTACCCTAGAAATAAATAAGAGGTACCCTAGAAATTAAACAAATAAATATACTATAGTATAGCATGTTAATAGGGGATTATAGCAGTATAGCAACTTTTCTTATAGCATATCTAGTCGCTAAGAAAACCCGCTATAAAGTTTAAAAAACATACCCTTAGAATAGTTACCTCTTCGTCTAGGCTACCTATAGTACTAAGAGGTATACTATTATAGAGCTATTTTAGCAGCAAATACGCCTATCTAAAACCCTAGCTAGAATTCCTATAGTAAAGGTAGATTCTACTAAAAGAAACTAAGGTACCCTAGAAATAAAAAAGAGGTACCCTAGAAAAGTAAGGTACCCTAGAAATAAAAAAGAGGTACCCTAGAAAAGAAAATCTCAGGTACCCTAGAAATATAAGAGTAATTATATATTCATATAGCATGTTAATAGGGGATTATAGCAGTATAGCGACTTTTCTTCTAGCATATCTAGTCGCTTAGAAAACCTACTATAAAGTTTAAAAAACATACCCTTAGAATAGTTACCTCTTTATCTAGGCTACCTATAGTACTAAGAGGTATACCATTATAGAGCTATTTTAGCAGCCAATACGCCTATCTAAAACCCTAGCTAGAATTCCTACGGCAAAGGTAGATTCTACTAAAAGAAACTAAGGTACCCTAGAAATAAAAAAGAGGTACCCTAGAAAAGTAAAGTACCCTAGAAATAAAAAAGAGGTACCCTAGAAAAGAAAATCTTAGGTACCCTAGAAATATAAGAGTAATTATATATTTATATAGTATGTTAATAGGGGATTACAGCGGTATAGCGACTTTTCTTCTAGCGTATCTAGTTACTAAGAAAACCTATTATAAAGTTTAAAAAGCTTACCCTTAGAATAGTTACCTCCTCGTCTAGGCTACCTATAGTACTAAGAGGTATACTATTATAAACCTATTTTAGTAGTAAATACACCTATCTAAAACCCTAGCTAGAATTCCTATAGTAAAGGTAGATTCTACTAAAAGAAACTAAGGTACCTTAGAAATAAAAAATAGGTACCCTAGAAATTAAACAAATAACTATACCATAGTATAGCACGTTAATAGGGGATTATAGCGGTATAGCAACTTTTCTTATAGCATATCTAGTCGCTAAGAAAACCTACTATAAAGTTTAAAAAACATGCCCTTAGCATAGTTACCTCCTCGTCTAGGCTACCTATAGTACTAAGAGGTATACCATTATAGAGCTATTTTAGCGGCAAATATGCCTATCTAAAACCCTAGCTAGAATTCCTATAGTAAAGGTAGATTCTACTAAAAGAAACTAAGGTACCCTAAAAATAAAAAATAAGTACCCTAGAAATCAAACAAATAACTATACCATAGTATAGCGTATTAATAGGGGATTATAGTAGTATAGCAACTTTTCTTATAACATATCTAGTCGCTAAGAAAACCTACTATAAAGTTTAAAAAACATACCCTTAGAATAGTTACCTCCTTATCTAGGCTACCTATAGTACTAAGAGGTATACTATTATAGAGCTATTTTAGCAGCAAATATACCTATCTAAAACCCTAGCTAGAATT
The DNA here is from genome assembly GCA_020631755.1 of Colletotrichum sublineola. Lineage (NCBI taxonomy): Eukaryota > Fungi > Ascomycota > Sordariomycetes > Glomerellales > Glomerellaceae > Colletotrichum > Colletotrichum sublineola. The sequence continues at coordinate 27,137 of JAHSQG010000019.1, forward strand.
CCTATAGCAAAGGTAGATTCTACTAAAAGAAACTAAGGTACCCTAGAAATAAAAAATAGGTACCCTAGAAATCAAACAAATAACTATACCATAGTATAGCACGTTAATAGGGGATTACAGCGGTATAGCGACTTTTCTTATAGCGTATCTAGTCGCTAAGAAAACCTACTATAAAGTTTAAAAAACATGCCCTTAGAATAGTTACCTCCTTATCTAGGCTACCTATAGTACTAAGAGGTATACTATTATAGAGCTATTTTAGTAGTAAATACGCCTATCTAAAACCCTAGCTAGAATTCCTATAGTAAAGGTAGATTCTACTAAAAGAAACTAAGGTACCCTAGAAAGAAAAGAGAGGTACCCTAGAAAGAAAAGTAAGGTACCCTAGAAATAAATAAGAGGTACCCTAGAAATTAACTAAATAAATATACTATAGTATAGCATGTTAATAGGGGATTATAGCAGTATAGCAACTTTTCTTCTAGCATATCTAGTTGCTAAGAAAACCTATTATAAAGTTTAAAAAGCTTACCCTTAGAATAGTTACCTCCTCGTCTAGGCTACCTATAGTACTAAGAGGTATACTATTATATAGCTATTTTAGCAGCAAATACGCCTATCTAAAACCCTAGCTAGAATTCCTATAGTAAAGGTAGATTCTACTAAAAGAAACTAAGGTACCCTAAAAATAAAAAATAGGTACCCTAGAAATTAAACAAATAACTATACTATAGTATAGCATGTTAATAGGGGATTATAGTAGTATAGCAACTTTTCTTATAGCATATCTAGTTACTAAGAAAATCTACTATAAAGTTTAAAAAACTTACCCTTAGAAGAGTTATACCCCCCTATTAGTAAGGCAGCCTACTATAGCCTACTATAATATTAATCCCCTACGTAGCATAGGCCATTCTATTAATTAGCACGCCTTAGCATTTTAAGCCGCAACAACTTTATAGTTCTAGACTACGTATGGGATCTAATAACGTTTTAGTAGCTATAAGTTAATTTTTTTGTTTTCCTATATAAAATCTTTTTTTAGGAAATATTTTTTTAGGATAAAACCTAGTAGAGTAGAGTTTAGGCCTAAAAAGTATTAGAGGGCCTATAAGAAGAGGGTAATTAAAGGTTAAAAGTAGAACACGTTAACTTCTCTACCCTTAACTAGGTAACTACTATAGTAATATAGCATAACTATCCTATATTATTAGACTACTACATAGTATCTCTCTATATAGCCTTATAGGCCTAGCTAGCCTTAGTCATAGGGAGTTTATAGTAGTAGTTAAACTACTACTATAGTAGTTACCTAGGTAGTCTACTACGCTAGTATTGCCTAGGAGTAGATAGGACTTTCCCTTACTACTACTAGATAGGCCCTTAATAGGTAATAGGTAAGAAACGCTTATAGTAGATACTAAATAGCTAAAGCTATAGGGCTAGTCTTCCTTTAAGGGCCTTTATGCCTAAGTAAAGCTTTAAACACATACTACGCCTTAACTAAGGTACCAGCCTATTATTTCTAATAAGTACTTATAGGGTAGGAAAATACCCTTAGAGGTTAAGTAGGCATACTCTTCTTAACTTTAAGTATAAACTATATTATACCTAGGGGGGAAGATAATATAGGGAACCTTTTTAGTAAATCTAGGTATAGAGGCATCTTTAGCGCCTATACATCCCCTTAGGGCTCTATACTATAGTTATAGTTACCTATATTAGTATAGTAGTATTTATTATATTAGTTAAGGTACTTTTAGGTCCTAATAACACTAGTACCTTATTAGCCTACATATATTAAAGCACTACTATTATAGAAGGCTACCTAGGTTGTCTAGGCCTAAATAGAATATAATACAGACAGCAATAGGTTATAGAGGATAGTTCTATATACCCTACCCCCTTCTATAGAATACTAGTAATAATACTAACTAATTTATAAGGGATAGTAAGTACTATCTTATTTAAGAATAAGTAGATACTCTAGTAGTTATCTAAGGCATTCTTAACTTTAGCCTATTGTTTTAGACTACTAAGGGGATTACAACTAGTCTTTTATAGGGCCTACTAGGCAGATAGAGAAGGGTTTCCTAGCTATATTCCTTACCTATAATAGATTACGCTATAAGATAACTCATAAGGGGGATACTACTATAATCCCTAGCCTATTATTTTAGACTACTAAGGGGATTATAACTAGTCTTTTATAGGGCCTACTAGGTAGATAGAGAAGGGTTTCCTAGCTATATTCCTTACCTATAATAGATTACACTATAAGATAACTTATAAGGGGGACGCTACTATAATCCCTAGCCTATTGTTTCTAACTACTAAGGGGATTACAACTAGACTTTTATAGGGCCTACTAGGCAGATAGAGAAGGGTTTCCTAGCTATATTCCTTACCTATAATAGATTACACTATAAGACAACTTATAAGGGGGACGCTACTATAATCCCTAGCCTATTGTTTCTAACTACTAAGGGGATTACAACTAGACTTTTATAGGGCCTACTAGGCAGATAGAGAAGGGTTTCCTAGCTATATTCCTTACCTATAATAGATTACGCTGTAAGATAACTCATAATAGCAACGCTACTATAGTCCCTAGCCTATTATTTCTTACTACTATTTATAGGGTAGAAAAATACCTTTAGGGGTTTATTAGGTATACTCTTAACTTTAAGTATAAACTATATTATACCTAGGGGGAAGGATAACATAATAATACAGATAGCGATAGGTTATAGAGGGTGACTATTTACTCTCTAAATAGACAGTAATAGGTTATAGAGGGTAGTTCCTTATATCCTATCTATATTTAGAGAAGGCCAGTTATATTCTAAAGAAAATACTTATACTACTTTATAGTAGATTAATAGGGTAGGTAGCTATTAAAAGACTATCTTGCTTTTATACTACTCTATATAAATAGGTCTTCTATAAAGGATATTTACGTAGACTTAGGCTATCTAAACTAAGTATTTACTTAACTCCTTTCCTAGGAGTTAGTAGGAGCTACTAGTTAGGTAGCCTTCTCTAATTAGGGGTCTTCTTTAAGGGGGCTTCTAGTATAACACTACCTAATAATACACTATTCTCTTACTAGTATATAACCTTAGGAATTAGACCTAGGTTTTTACAGGCTAGCTAGATATAATCTATACTAGATTAGTAATAAAGATGCTATATACTAAAAGCTATATTTAAGGGTTTTAGGGGGTACTACCTAAAAACCTTATAAGATAAATATATAAAACCTACTCCTTCTAAGATTAGTATCCTATTCTATCTAGGTAGAATAGCCCTAGTATAAGTAGTATTTATACTTAGTATAAGGGATAGAAGAAATAGTACTAAGAGGGAAATAAAATATAGTTATACTATAGTCCCCTAGTAAGGGACTAGCACTAAGTAGTACTAAGTATAGGACACATAATATAAAACTATTAGGGCTTAGATTATTTACTAATAGGTCTTTTTTAATAGGTCCTTAACTAAAGAATTAGTAACTATAGCTAGGTCTACTATAATTAATATATCTCTTAATCCCTAGAAGAGTTTTATAAAGATTAGGCTATATGTCCTTAGCTTCCCCTTACTTATATAGATACTAAACCACTAACATTCTATATAGGGGTTATAGGTAACCACCTAGGGCCCCTTAATTAGCCCTAGCACCGCCACTACCGCCGCTACAATCGTAATTACCTCTATAATAATTACTATTACCACCCCCACCACAATAAGTACTATCACCACCACTACTATAGCAAGCATAATCGCCATAGTTACTACTACTACTACTACTACTATACTTACCCTCTAAATCCCTAGCAGGATCTACATCCTAGTCAGTATCACTACTACCACTATAGCCACCCTCCCAGCATTACTTAATAATACCAGGGGACATTCTAGACACCTATTTAGATAGAATAGTTAATATAAACTAGGATAAAGAAGGGATGCTACTAAAGTCTAGGCTATACTTCTATAAAGGGGTAATCTTATAGGCTAACACTAGAGAAAGACTAGCAGCCCTAAAGGCAATAAAAGTAAGGGTAATAATAGCTAGTAGTAAGAAGCTAGGTAGGGGTAAGATAGTAGAGAGGAGTACTTTAAGCACCTTCCTCTCTACCACCTTAGACGGCTTTACAATAAGGGCTAGCCTATTTAAAACATTTAGGGGGGGGAGGGTTAGGAGCAGCCTCCTAGGCTATAGGGGGGCAGCCTAAGAGGTATAAGGGGCGGCTATCATACCAGCCTATAGTATAGCCCTAGGCTAGAGTAGTAAACCTACTACTAGCAGCTAGGATCTAGTAATCTTTAACCTACTACTAGTAGAGGGTACTTACCTAGGGACCTATATTAGGGATATCCTACAGGGGCACTAGAAGAAGCTATACGCCATAGTACTAAAGAGGGGGTTTTAAGTCTTAGGGGTCTAGTACTATACTAGGGCGCCCCCTCTTCTACTACTAGGTAGGGGTTCTTAGGGGGACAATAGTAACAACTAGGCGTTAGATAGGGTGTTTAGCAAGCTTAACAGCTAGGTATATAATAGCTAGGAGGGTACTAATAAAGGGGAGGGGGATAATAATAACAATAATAATAACAATAAGGATAAGGATAAAGATATAGAGGGTAATAGTAACAATAACAACAATAATAGTAGTAGTAATAATAATAAAGATAATAATAATAAAGATAATAATAATAAAGATAATAACAATAAAGACAATAAAGATAATAACAACAATATAGATATAGGTAGTAGTATTAGTAGTAGCCTCCTTACTACTACTAATATTACTACTACTACTACTACTATAACTACTTCTAGGGGAGGCTCTAGACCTAGGTAGCAAAGCCGCTATAGGTATATTATTAGTAATACCAACCTAGAGTTACTTTAGGAGGCTTAAGCCTTAGGGGAGTAAAAGGAGTACCCTAAGAACTAAGTCTACTTATAGAATCCTTAGTTTACTATACTAGATACTAGCAAACTAACTACTACGCCCTAATATACCCTAACAACCTTACCTTTTAGTCTAACTAATATAACTAGCTACTAGGCTAACTAACCTACTAATAAAGATAGCAAGCTAAGGTATATATTTATTTATCCTTCTATTATATACTACTAGTAAGGCTAACTAATAGTAAGGGCTAGGGCTAAGTAATAACCTAGCTACTAATAATATAGGTATCCTATAAATAATAAGTACTATAGGCTACTACTAATAAGTTAGCTAGTAGCTAATAAGTACTATAAGATAGGCTACTACTACCTACTAATAAGTTAGCTAGCTAGCTACTAATAAGTTTAGTAACCTACTAATAATAAGTACTATAGGCTACTATTAGACAAGTTAGCTAGCAGCCGACAAGTCCTATAGGCTACTACTACCTACCTACTAATAAGTTAGGTAGGTAGCCCTAACCCTACTAATACGTTAGGTAGACCTACTAATAAGTACTATAGGCTACTATAGACAAGTTAGGCTAGCAGCCAATAAGTACTATAGGCTGCAACCAATAGGTCGGCTAGTAAGTTAGGCAACCCGCCAACAAGTACTACTAGCAAATTTTAGTTAGCTGCCACAACCCCTAGCAGCTCTACTAGCCCTACTACCCCCCCATAGGAAAGCACTCACCCCCTATAGAAGGACTCATTAGGGGCCGCATTAGGGTAAGGGGTGTTTAGTTTAGTAGTCTAGAGCGCCCCCCTCCCTTATAAGCTTGGGGGAGACCTAGGTTTAAATCCTAGAATACCTAGCTTTTTATATGCCTATCCTACCCCAACTTTTGCCCTAATCCTAAATATCCACTCCGTTTTCTCATACAACGCCCATACACTAAGTTATCAGCCTTTTATCTCCTATCTCTAAACCTAGTAGATACCCCTCCTTTAGCTCTTATCTACCTATCCCCTCTCCTTTCCTTATATATCCTTCTACCCTTTTCTACTTATTCCTCTATTCTACTATAGTAAACTCCTTTTCTCTTCCCCTATGCTTTTCTTCCTTTTTATAACTAAAATCTCTTTTCTTTCTCTCTCTCCTTACCTATCTATATCTTACCTAGCCTTATACTATTAAAACTATTCTACTACTAACCTAATATCCTATAAGCTCCTAGGCCTTATATAAGACTCTACTAGTTCTATATTAATAGACTAATATAAGAAGCCCTAATGTTAACTTACTGTTATTTATAGTACTACCTAGAATGTCTTCTTATAGTAGCCCTAGTAGAATAAAACAACTACTTCTATACTAATAGACTAATATAAACAACCTTAATATTAACTTACTATTATCTATAGTGCCGCCTATAATACCTTCCTAGTAATCTATAGCTTCTATATTAATAGACTAACATGAAAAACCTTAATATTAACTTACTGCTATTCCTAATACTACCTATAATACCCTCCTATACTAGCCCTAGCGGTAGTAAACGTAGTACTATCTAAAGTGCCTACTAGACTATAGCCTTTTGCTTTCTCCCTTTATCCCTAACCCTTTGTTACCTCTCTAACCCTAGCCCTTTATTACCTCTCTAACTTTAACCCTCTACTGCCTCTCTAACCTTAACCCTCTTCTACCTCTTTAACCTTAACCCTAGACTCCCTCCCCCTACCTAACCTCTACTTTATGTAACCCCTCTTCTAGCCTCTCTACCTATAGGATGAATACTATATACTAATATTATTTTATTAGACCTCTATTTATATAATAATGCTATTCTATTCTTATATCTCTATATCTCCTTCTTCTTCTTCTTTTTCTTTCTATAGTTAATATATTCTTATTATTAACCTTAAGAGTATTATATATATACTATATACCTAAATAAACTATATACTAAGTAATCCTCCTCTCCCTCCCTTAACTATTAATAGTACTAGCTGCCCCTATGCGTTATATAGCCTATAGTGCTTAGTCCTCCTCTGCTATAACCCTATTCTAGATAAGTACTATTACCTAGTAGAGATGGCTAGCCTTAATGCTAGCCTATTAGGTCCTCTTGCCTAGCTAGTAGTATAGTACCTCCTCTACCTTTACCTTATTGTTATTGTTGTTACATATAAAACCTTCCTTATCTATAGTATCCTTAATAATCTATCCCCTTACTACTTTAGGGAGCTATAACATACTGGCTATAAATATAGTAATAAGAGCCTAGCTAAACTAGTATGTACCTAACTTAACTAAGAACTAGCCTCTATTACCTACCTTAGCCTCCTATTGCTAGTATATACCTTAGGGTAGCCTATAGTAGAAGTAGCTAGAAAATAGCTTAAAGCATTGCTTAGTAAATATCTCCCTCTCTATTAGCTATATGCCCTACTCTACCTACCCCTATTACCTTAATGCCTTCTATAGGTATTTTAAGAATGCGTGCTTACTGTTGTTATGGTCCTTATCCTTATGGCATAGAATGTATGAGTTCTATACTTAGTGGAGTTGCTAGAGAAACCTATTAACCTCTCTACCTTCTTATATCTACTCCTACTTAAGCTGCTAGTAGTTAAACTATCTCTACTACTTAGCCTAGCTACCCTCTACTGCCTTACTACTAGCTACTACTACTACTACCTATTGCTACTCCTAGTATGTATTATATGCCTCCTTGTTATCTTTATAACTAAGCTGGTCTATCCTCTTGTCTATAACCTAGTCTAGTACTACCTACTAGTACCTACTACCTACTATATACTCTTCTATTACTACTTCTCCCTACTAGCCTCTATTCCTAGCCTACTGTACTACTATAGAAGTACTTAGCTAACTATCCTGCCTAGCTCTACTACTCTCCTAGATAAAGTGCTATAGTATATGTAGCATCCCTATGTGGATTACTACCTAGACGTCTAGTATGTTAATCCTTAGCCTAAGTGTATTTGTTGCTATGATAATGCCTTTAGACCTACTGCTCTACTGCTATATCTTAAGTTATACTGCTTTACCCTCTACTAAGTTAATACTACTAAAAAATATTAGGCACCCTAATATCTTACCTAGCTACTCTACCCTCTTAATAGAATTAGTATAAATAATTGCCTTTTTTATAGCCCCTTCCTACTATAGCTACTCTACTTATATAATAATAACCTTATAGATCTTTACCTTAACTATATCCTCCTTACCCTTATGGTAGCCCTTAATGTTAATAATAGAGTACTAGATGTTCTTCTATGTTATCTAGGACTAAAACATAAGTACCTATTATAGGTTAAACCTTATGCTATAGAAGAATATAGCCTTATTGCCTAGTGCTAGTATTACTATTAAGTATACTATCTGGACTCTAAATTTACGTACTACTACCCTAATCTCCTATAGCTTTAGCTAGAATGTTATGCTCCCCTTAAGTACTATATAGTACTTATTAATAATAATCTAGTTAAGTACCTACCTTACCTATAGCTATAAGATAAAGTTATAAAACCCCTTACTAACTATAGATTTAGGTGTTATAAACATAATAGTAGCTACTTTTAGTACCTTCTAGCTTAACTATACTAACAAGCTAATGCTAGCCTTAGTATAGTATATATGGAGATCCCCCTATAGTAAGACTAGTAGTGTTATAATAATTATAACCCCCTCTAGTAAGTAGAATGCTAGTAGTATAAATAATATACTCTTACTACTGCCTGTACCTATAATCTATACTACTAGGCTATGCCTTTTAATAATTACCTATATTACCTATGCCTAGTTGCCCTAGAATGTTACCCCTAGTTAGCCTATTATCTACTAGAGCTACCCCTTAAGATTAACCTACTATAGACATGCCTGCTACTAGAGTTAGGCCTCTAACTAGATGCTATTATATAGCTCTACCTCCTATTTGACCCCTATCTTTAACCCTACCCCTACCTTATGGTCTTCTATACTAAAGTTAAAGAACTAGTACTACTACTAATTAACCTAGTAGAACTGCTGTTACTTTACTACTAACCTACTGCTAAACTATATTAGTAGCTATAAGTAGATAAGCCTAGTAAGTCTTATGCTATAGCTAGCCTATAGATCTTATATGCTGTTGTTTATGTTATCTGCCTCTTTATCCTTATCTAGCCTGCCCTTACTAGGCTGTCTAAATGCCTTATTTAAGTACTAGTTAGTAATAGCGATAGTAATATGCTACTATATGCTAATGTTAAGCTGGCTACCTAGTAGCTAGCTGCTATACTATTAGATAATCTATTGTAACTAGTCTGTTGTCTATACCTACTCTTCCCCTTATGTCTATACTGCTGCCTTATCCTCCTTACTGCTACTATCCTAGCTAGTACTACCTAGCTAGTCTATCTCCTTATTTTAGCCCCCTCTTACCCCTACTAGAATCTTATCAGCCTAGAGATATATGTTATAGCCCCTTAACCTAGATACTATCCCCTATACCTCCTGCTAGAATAGTAGTACTAGCTATAAATACTATACTAGTAGCTTGCCTACCTCTTATAGTAGATACTAATAGATTACCTTAGCCTAGCCTATGCTCTAAAACCCCTTATGGTATGCTATTATAAAGTATATGGCGCCCTTATGTGTAAATATGTTTTGTACCCCTCTATTAACTATGTTGCTATGCTGGATCCTAGCTAGCTTTATTGCCTGCCTAGGTTGGCTGCTAAGTATATATATTAGTATCTATAGATGCTTATAGAACTACCTAAAAGTATGCTTATATACCTATCTTACTCTTAGGTAAAAGACGTCTTACCTAGCCTCTTCTACCTTACTACTATTAACACCCTACTGCTATGCTAGTCTAGGTAATACTCTAATCTAGCTAAATACCTAACCCTCCCCCTTTTATATCTATGTGTTATAGTTGTCCTATAAGAATAAGTACCCTAGCTGCTTTTTACTATAGTTGTCTTTAATTAACGCCTATAGGATTACTAGTAGTGCCTCTCTTAGCTACTCTCCCCTACCCTCCCCCTTGCCTATTATTATTAGCTTAGTAAGTATCTCCCTAGCCTCCTATACTAGACTATATATTATGTCTAAAAGCTAGCCTATACTGAAGCATGCCTGCTAGAATAAGATCTTATCCTTAATCTAGTTAATATGCCTAGGGATTAATATGTTATACTAGATTTTTAACCCTATTATGTATATCTCTAAGATCTAGTCTATTAGTATTAGCTTAGTGTTAGGTATGCCTAATGTCTATATTATAAACCTCTATACCTTAGTATAGACGTACTAGAATATACTAGGGACCTTATCCTTAGTAGCCTTTACCCTAACCTCTTTTACCCTCTCTATTATAGTATCCTTCCTCTTAATAGTAGACTAGTAAATAATAAGTATCTAGCTTACTTTAATAATAGCTAAGTAGATTATTATATAGTCTATTACCTTAACCTAACTACTATCTTTATTAATACCTATAATAGCTAGCATGCTAATTAAGATGTTTTTATAGTTACCTTTCTAAAGTAGGTAGTTAAGAATATAGACTAGTACCTTAATAGTGGCCCTCTCTACCTCTATTAGTCTATTATTTGGCTCTCTAACTTTTAGTACCCCTTCTTTTTATATAGCTACCTTAAAGTACTACTAATATTAGTACTACCTTACTGTTAGATAATATAGCGGCTGCTTATTATTAGCTATCTCCTATATATAGTACTAGATATAGAGAAACTTCTACTAGACGCCCTTATATTACTCCTATGTTTAGTCTTCTAGCTAGTTGTTAAATAGCCTATATAGCTTAATATGTACCTTATTCTGCTAGACCTTAAATAATATAGCATTCCTAATAATATTAGGGCTTAAGATCTTCTACGCTTAATTTAAGACCCTCTCTATTACTATCTATATAGCCTAGAGCACCCCTTCCTCTTCTATAATAGGCTCTATTATCTCTTATAGCTTAGCTATTACTAGCCCTTCTAAGTACTCTAGCTACTTAATATAACTTAGCTATAAGTGTGTATCTTATTTGTTGTCTGTGCTATAGATGATATTATCTATCTAATAACTAACCTATTTAGCCTCTTCTTAGTAAATCTACGTAATAATATTGTGTGCTGACGTCCCTATTAGCCTAGGCTAGGTGCCTCTATCTACCTCCTCTATCTAGCTGACCTAAAACTAGTAGTAGCTAGCCTGTAATAGGAAGAAGTACTAGTATAAGACCCCTTTTGTCTATAGTATATTCTTTAGCTTAGATGCCTTCCTCCTTATGTTGCCTCCCTTCTTCTAGTTGTTTGCCTACCTATACTAGTTGCAGTAGTGCTGCTATATAACCTATTATTGCTAATAGACGTAGCTATATATAGTGTACTTAAGCCTATTATGCTCTAGTAGGGCGAGATGCTTAATAGGCTTAGTAGTTAGTCCTAGTAGCTAAAGCACTACTATACCCTCTTAGTTGTAGATAACGCCTAGGCATGCCTAGACGGCCTATAAGGCCTCCTTACGCCTAGCAGCTAGGAGAGATTAATATCTTATGTAAAGATAGGTAACTACCTTATTAGTAATAATAGCAAACTAGTATGTCTTATAGATAGTAATAGAGAATATTATATTATAAATAAATAGATCTATCCTATATCTATTTCTATACTATAGTTAGTTTTTATACCCCTTAGCTTCTCCCCCTATAAGATATAAGTAAATAAATTAATATTACTATAGTATAATATAGGAGACTATGTTATATAAGCTGGTCTGTTGTGGTATTAGGTGTATTTAGTAATGACCTTTGGGTGGCTTGTGTATACTCCCTTATTAACCATATTAGAATATTTCCCTATATAGAAAACTCTAAAAATATAAGTATAGACGTTGTTTTATATTAGTATACTATAGATCTATATAGAGCATATTATATGCTTTCTATCTATCTTATTCTTATGGGTTTTAATTAGAAATAAGAGTATAGTCTGTTGTCTAGAGAGATTTTAACAAACTATACCCCCTGTCTTTAGCGTCTCTACCTTTATTTCGTAGGGTCTTTTAACTAACTATACTATAGTCTGTTATATTTAGTAGAATAGGGTCTTTTAACCGACTATACTATAGTCTGTTGTGTTCAGTAGAATAGGAAGAAGTACTAGTATAAGACCCCCTTTGTCTATAGTATATTCTTTAGCTTAGACGCCTTCCTCCTTATATTACCTCCCTTCTTCTAGTTATTTACCTACTTATACTAGTCGTAGTAGTACTACTATATAACCTGCTGTTGCCAACAGATATAGCTGCATATGGTACACTTAAGCCTGTCGTACTCTAGCGGGGCGAGATGCTTAATAGGCTTAGTAGTTAGTCCTAGTAGCTAAAGCGCTACTATACCCTCTTAGTTATAGATAACGCCTAGGTACGCCTAGACAGCCTATAAGGCCTCCTTATGCCTAGCAGCTAGGAGAGATTAATATCTTATATAAAGATAGGTAACTACCTTATTAGTAATAATAGTAAACTAGTATGTCTTATAGATAGTAATAGAGAATATTATATTATAAATAAATAGATCTATCCTATATCTATTTCTATACTATAGTTAGTTTTTATACCCCTTAGCTTCCCCCCCTATAAGATATAAGTAAATAAATTAATATTACTATAGTGTGATGTAGGAGACTATATTATATAAGCTGGTCTATTATAGTATTAGGTATATTTAGTAATAACCTTTAGGTAGCTTGTACATACTCCCTTATTAACTATATTAGAATATTTCCCTATATAGAAAACTCTAAAAACATAAGTATAGACGTTGTTTTATATTAGTATACTATAGATCTATATAGAGTACATTATGTGCTTTCTATCTATCCTATTCTTATAGGTTTTAATTAGAAATAAGAGTATAGTCCATTATCTAGAGAGATTTTAACAAACTATACCCCCTGTCTTTAGCGTCTCCACCTTTATTTCACAGGGTCTTTTAACCAACTATACTATAGTCTGTTATGTTTAGTAGAATAAGGTCTTTTAACTAACTATACTATAGTCTGTTATGTTTAGTAGAATAGGGTCTTTTAACCGACTATACTATAGTCCATTATGTTTAGTAGAATAGGGTCTTTTAACTGACTATACTATAGTCTGTTGTGTTTAGTAGAATAGGGTCTTTTAACTAACTATACTATAGTCTGTCGTATTTAGTAGAATAGTAGCCTTATAAAGACTACTACCTAGATATTAGGGATATTTACCCCTATCCCTAGTATGTCTATTACTACTATAATACTACTATACTACCTCTAGCTTATTAATACTACTTCTTACTCTACCTCTAATAGCCTACTATAGTATATACTATACTTTAGCTACTATATAAGATATTTAACTATCTCTACCTCCCTAGAGAAAATAATTACCCTAAGCCTTACCCTACTACTACTACTAGGTAGTATATTCCTAGGTATATTACTAAAACCCTCTAGGTTATCTAGTAAGTACTCCTCTAGAGCTTCTAATATATCCTCTACTATAATAATCCTAGCTACTATATATATAATATAGCTTAGGTTTTTATGCCTTATACTCTCCTAGATTACCTTACTATCTTCTAGCCCTATAAGGAAGTATAATAGGAATTAGTACTTATCTTTAGGTAGTAGTATTACTATTAGGCATACTACCTATACCTTAAGCTCTACTATCCTCTATCCTATATTAATAAGTACCGGCTGGTATATATCTAATACCTATAGGATTATATAGTATTTATCTAGTACTACTATATCTAAGAGGTGCTACACCCTAAGCTTCTAGAGAAACATTAGGAACCCTTAGCTTATAGATTATTCTAGTATTATAAGGATAATCTCCCTATCTTACTACTATATACTATCCTATACTACCCCTTAAATCCCTAACCCTAAATACTATCTATAAAGGTCCCCTTAGAGTAATAGTAGTAGGACTACTACTATAATAGTACTACCTTTAGTAATTACTATAGGTACTAAGAATACTATGCTTTTCCTACTCCCTATTACTACTACCTAAACGATAGGTATTATCTTAGTAGTAATTACCTAGAGTACCCTTTACTTACTAAGGCTAAATAAGGAACTAATACTATATACCTTATTATATATATCTCTAAGGTCTACTACTACTACTACCTTAAACTATACTATCTATACTACCTTACTAGCTCTCTATAGTACTTACTCTACTACTATTATCCTACTTATCTTACTTAGTATCCTAAGGATAATACTATACTACTATATACTAATATTATAGAACTATTCTTATGCTGTTTTACTACCTACTCGCCCTATCTCTATAGGCTATATGTAGATAGTATCTTAGATCTACTATAAGTACCTAACTTAGAGTACTAGTATGTTATTCTCTATCTCTCTAATACTTACGCCACCCTCCTCCTCCTCTAAGTCCTACCCTACCTTACTATTATCTAGACCTATTATACTTACTAGCTACTTATATAGGTCCTTTATATACTACTATAAAATCGTAATAATAGCATACTATATCTACTATATCCTAAATACTACCCTAAGCCCTTCTAAGGTCTATTACTATAATACCTTAGAAAGCTATTTACTAGCCTATAGCACCTTATTACTATACTACCCCTCTACTATTACTATTCCCCTAACCCTAAACTCTATTACCTATATAATCTAGTAGGGCGCCTTACTAAATATATAGCTACTATATACTACCTTTTAACCTCCCTACCTATCCCTACCTTATACCTTAATAAGGACTTATATCTTAATAAACTACTAGAATAGTACTATAATTATAAGATAGAGTACTAAGAGCTCCCCTACTAGCTATAAGAGGAACTAGTATACTACCTAGTAGTTACCTTACTAAAGGAAGTTCTTATAGTAGAACATTATAATACTAACTATACCCCTATAGAGAAGTATGTTATAGAGGCCTCTACTTACTATATTCTAGAACTAGATTAGTATTACCTCTAGCCTATAAGCTAGTATCCCTCCTATTATATAGATTAGGAATAAAAGTATCTTATAGAACTTATTAACTACCTTATAGAAGGCCCTAACCTATATAGTCTTCTACTCTATATGCCTATCTAAATTAGTCTACCCCTACTCTAGACATACCTACTATGTTATATTATTAAGGATTTACTAGAGGATATAGCCCTCTAACCTACTTACCTACTTAATATTACTATACTCCTAGAGGAAGCTATACCTAGCTAAGTTATTACCCTAGTTATCCCTAAGTATTAGTAGAGGGACCTCTAGTAGTATCTTCTCCTCTATTATCTTACTTTATAGTACCCTATAGAGCACCTCTAGCTATTACCTACCTTTCCCTATTAAGCTATATATTATCTCCTAAAACGCTATTATTATAAGCTTACTATCTTAAACAAATAGCTTATTACTATCCTAGTAGATATAGCTACTAGACCTAGTCTGCTATTAGATCTTTATACTATATACCTATATCTATATTATCTAGATAATAGGGGAACTAATATATAACCCCTCTTGCTTACTATTATAGATAAAATAGTAGAGTATCTAGTAGACTTTATTAGTAACTAGCCTTATACTAGCCTACTACTACTCTAGGTGTTATAGCGCCCTATTTTCTACTTCTATACTTATTATATTATTATCTCCCTTACTATCCTATATAATAGGCCTTATACTAGATTGTCTACCTAATATCTACTCTTCCTTTTAAACCTCCTAGATAGCATACTATAAAATTACCAGCTTAGTAATCTTAATAATCCCTAAATATATAGACATATAGTTAAGTATACTCTCCTATAATCCATCTAGCTAGATAGCTATTACTACTAGGGCGCTAAGAAGGGGGCTATTATAAATATCTTCTAATAGGTTTTAATCTAGTAGAGCTATTATAAGATAGAGGTATAGCTTATTAAGGTTTCTATTAATAGAAGCCCTTACCTCCTTACTTACTTATCTCTACTAGATCTTAACTACTAAGGTAAACCCCTATATAAGGGACTACTAAGCCTTAGTTACCTAGAACTAGATATCCTATTACTACGTCTAGGATCCTACTATTAGCCTATAAGCCCTAAGGAGGTTACTTTAGACCTTACTATATATATATAACTAATATAGCTTAACACTTTTACCTATAACCCCCTATACTACTTCTATATATTTGTCTTTATATATAGCTTAAATAGTCTCCTACTAGGCTTAAGGGGACCTTACTATTTTAGGTTAAATAGTACTAGATAATATTATGCCTCTAGGGTATATTACTAGGCCTAATTAGTAACCTAGAGGAAGCTATCTATTATAGCCTATACTATAATCTTATCTAGCTATGCTAGCTATAAGAGGGCTTAAACTATACTAGCCTTAAGACCTACTAGGTACTAAACCCACCCTATCTAATTAAGCTAGAGATTAGGCTTTTTAGTAGGGTTAATAGGCTATACTATTATTTAGTTTCTCTTAAGCTTAAGCATAGTCTCTTAGTAGGTATATAATACCTTAAGCTTTATATACTATATAAGGGGGGGCTATAGCTACTATACTTTAAAGTTAAATAACTTTCCTTTTCTAGCCCTTAAGTACTATACTAGTATTTAGAATAGGATATTAGCTTAGTATAGAGACTTACTACTACTATCTTAGAAATTTAGGTACTACTCCTAGATATATCTATTAATATTATTATATGTCTTAATAATATAGCTATAGCTACCTATAACATAGCTATAGCTAGTCTTAGGTATACTAAGCTCTAGGATAGGGACTATATTAGGGGGTAAGGGCTTAAACTACTTAGCTAGCTCCTTACTATTTTTATAAAGATTAGGGTATATCTATAAGATATTATAGATAGTAAGTTTTATATTACTAAGTAATATATCTTAGTAGTTTAGGCTTTCTTTTAGGTAGTATAAGGTAGAAGTAAGCATTTTACTAGTTTAATATATAACATATACTACTACCTAAAACTTAGGTAGGTAAATAAATAGCTTAATAGTAAAGTCTAATAGTAGTTAGGTTATAGTTATAGTAGAGAAGTATAACTAGAAATAGTAATTACTACTTTTACTTATTTTAACCCCTTATACTCCTTAAAGGCTTTATATACCTTTTAATTTAATAGGCTATAAGAAATATAGTTACTATCTACTATACTAGTAAGGGTATATCCCTAAAAATACTTATTAGTTACTATAAGCCCTACTAAAAGTTCCTAAATAAGTCCTTATAGTATCTACCTATTAGTTATAATAAGTCCTACTATAAGTTCCTAGATAAGTCCTTATAGTATCTACCTAAAGCCTACTAATAAGTTAGTTATAATAAGTCCTACTATAAGTTCCTAGATAAGTCCTTATAGTATCTACCTAGAGCCTACTAATAAGTTAGTTATAATAAGTCCTACTATAAGTTCCTAGATAAGTCCTTATAGTATCTACCTAGAGCCTACTAATAAGTTAGTTATAATAAGTCCTACTATAAGTTCCTAGATAAGTCCTTATAGTATCTACCTATTAGTTATAATAAGTCCTACTATAAGTTCCTAGATAAGTCCTTATAGTATCTACCTAGAGCCTACTAATAAGTTAGTTACGATAAGTCCTACTATAAGTTCCTAGATAAGTCCTTATAGTATCTACCTATTAGTTATAATAAGTCCTACTATAAGTTCCTAGATAAGTCCTTATAGTATCTACCTAGAGCCTACTAATAAGTTAGTTATAATAAGTCCTACTATAAGTTCCTAAATAAGTTTAAAAATATTACCCCTTATTTCTTAGATAGATAAACCTAATAAACCTTAGAAGTCTTTATCTCTTTTATTATTTAAAAGAGACAAAAACTTCTAATTTTTATTTAGTCTATAGTAGTAGCTATAGAGATAAGTCCTAAGGGAAACATCCTACTATAGAAGCAACTTAGGTAAATTCATATTAGTTATAGTCTTTTAAGAAGATAACTCTTTTTAACTTAGTAGTAATATACCTAGCCTTAATAACTTAGGTCTCCTACTATATTTACTTATAGGTATAGCTATAGGGTAACTATTAGCTTATAAGGGCTAGCTTATAGTAAAAATAGGGACTTTATTATTATTAAGGATTATATAAAAACTATAAAGTTTATCTTTTAATAAGAATAAACTTAATACTTAGAAGTATATTTTAGAAATAAGGTTATATTTACTATAAGATAAGCCCTAAAGTAATATCCTATAGTAGAAGTAACTTAGGTAAATTTATGTTAGTTATAGTCTTTTAAGAGGATAACTCTTTTTAACTTAGTAGTAATACACCTAGCCCTAATAACTTAGGTCTCCTACTATATTTACTTATAGGTATAGCTATAAGGTAACTATTAGCTTATAAGGGCTAGCCTATAATAAAAATAGGGACTTTATTATTATTAAGGATTATATAGAAACTATAAAGTAAATCTTTTAATAAGGATAAACTTAATACTTAGAAGTATATTTAAAAAATAGTATTCTATACTAAAAAGTAAGGTTAATTAAGTAGGGTAGCTACTAAATACCCTAAAGGGCACCCCCTACTATACCTTAGTTCCCTAAATAGTATGTCTTATTAGTAGGTAGGCTACCTTAGGTTAAAAGGTCCTATTTCTATAAGAGAATATATAGTCTAGTAGCCTTATAGGCTTTTAGGTCTCTATATCTTACTACTTACCTAGTAGTTAGAGGCTAATAGTTCTTAGATAGTTCTTAGTAGTACCTATAGATTTCCTATATACTTAACGTTACTACCCCCTAATTAACTTATAAAGTATAACTACTATAATAGCCTTCCCTTAGTATATATCCCTTATTAAGTCTAAGACAATATAGTACTTTTACTACTATACTAGGCTTCCCCTAGTATATATCCCTTATTAAGTCCCCTAGTATACTCTAGAATAAAGACTTCTAGATACTATTATAATAGTAGAGATAGCTATACCCCTATTAATATAACCTATAGTAAATAGGTTTACATCTTATAAAACAATAATATTATAATTATAATATATAAGGTTAATTATAGTCACTAAGTAGTTCTTAATAGACCCTATAGATTACTAATAGGATTAATATTACTACCCCTAAGTTAATATAGTACTTTTACTACTATAGTAGGCTTCCTCTAGTATATATCCCTTATTAAGTCTAAGTTAATATAGTACTTTTACTACTATAATAGGCTTCCCCTAGTATATCTCTTTTAAATTCCCTAGCATACTATATAGTATAAAGTCTTTATTTACCTAGTATGCTCTATCTTAAAGATACTTAGTATCCCTATTACCTAGCTTTTTATCCCCTAGTATATATTTATTATAATATAGGTATTATAATAATTACCTAGCTATAATAGCCTAAAAGATAGTAATCTATAGGGGAATACTAAAGCCTACTATTACTAGGGGCTATACCTAGATAGGCTCTAAGGGAGAATTAGATTTGCTCTATCTTCTTATAGGCCCTCTAATACTTTTTATACCTAAACTCTACTCTACTAGGTTTTCCCCTAAAAAAATAATTCTTAAAAAAAGATTTACTATAGGAAAACAAAAAAATCAACTCATAGCCATATAAGGCTTAATAGATCCTACATATAGTTAATTAAAAGTACCCTTAAAATAGAAAAGTAAATAAGTATTATATACCTATATTATAGACTATATAGGGGGTCTTTTCTATTTTTAACTACTATACCCCCCTAAAGAGAAAAAGGCCTATAAAGTTTAAAAAACTTACCCTTAGAATTCTAACTTCTACTATAGCCTACCTATAGTAGTAAATTATATACTATTATATAGCTAAAAGAAAGGTTAATAGGCCTATAGAAACTCCTACTTAGATTTACTATAGTAGAGTAGGATTCTACTTAAAGAAAGTAAGGTACCCTAGAAAAAAATAAGAGGTACCCTTAAAATTAAATAAATAAATATACTATAGTATAACATATTAATAGGGGATTATAGTAGTATAGCAACTTTTCTTCTAGCATATCTAGTTACTAAGAAAACCTACTATAAAGTTTAAAAGACTTACCCTTAGCATAGTTACCTCCTTATCTAGGCTACCTATAGTACTAAGAGGTATACTATTATAGAGCTATTTTAGTAGTAAATATGCCTATCTAAAACTATAGCTAGAATTCCTATAGTAAAGGTAGATTCTACTAAAAGAAACTAAGGTACCTTAGAAATAAAAGTAAGGTACCCTAGAAATAAATAAGAGGTACCCTAGAAATTAAATAAATAAATATACTATAGTATAGTACGTTAATAGGGGATTATAGTAGTATAGCGACTTTTCTTTTAGTATATCTAGTTACTTAGAAAACCTGCTATAAAGTTTAAAAAACATACTCTTAGAATAGTTACCTCTTTATCTAGGCTACTTATAGTACTAAGAGGTATACTATTATATAGCTATTTTAGTAGTAAATATACCTATCTAAAACCCTAGCTAGAATTCCTATAGTAAAGGTAGATTCTACTAAAAGAAACTAAGGTACCCTAAAAATAAAAAAGAGGTATCCTAGAAAGAAAAGAGAGGTACCCTAGAAAGAAAAGTAAGGTACCCTAGAAATAAAAAAGAGGTACCCTAAAAAAGAAAATCTTAGGTACCCTAGAAATATAAGAGTAATTATATATTTATATAGTATGTTAATAGTAGATTATAGTAGTATAGCGACTTTTCTTATAGCATATCTAGTTACTAAGAAAACCTACTATAAAGTTTAAAAAACATACCCTTAGAATAGTTACCTTTTTGTCTAGGCTACCTATAGTACTAAGAGGTATACTATTATAGAGCTATTTTAGCAGCTAATACGCCTATCTAAAACCATAGCTAGAATTCTTATAGTAAAGTTAGATTCTACTAAAAGAAACTAAGGTACCCTAGAAAGAAAAGAGAGGTACCCTAAAAAGAAAAGTAAGGTACCCTAGAAATAAAAAAGAGGTACCCTAGAAAAGAAAATCTTAGGTACCCTAGAAATATAAGAGTAATTATATATTTATATAGTATATTAATAGTAGATTATAGTAGTATAGCGACTTTTCTTATAGCATATCTAGTTACTAAGAAAACCTACTATAAAGTTTAAAAAACATACCCTTAGAATAGTTACCTCTTTGTCTAGGCTACCTATAGTACTAAGAGGTATACTATTATATAGCTATTTTAGTAGCAAATACGCCTATCTAAAACCCTAGCTAGAATTCCTATAGTAAAGGTAGATTCTACTAAAAAAAACTAGGGTACCCTAGAAAGAAAAGAGAGGTACCCTAGAAAGAAAAGTAAGGTACCCTAGAAATAAATAAGAAGTACCCTAGAAATTAACTAAATAAATATACTATAGTATAGTATGTTAATAGGGGATTATAGTAGTATAGTAACTTTTCTTCTAGTATATCTAGTTGCTAAGAAAACCTATTATAAAGTTTAAAAAGCTTACCCTTAGAATAGTTACCTCCTTATCTAGGCTACCTATAGTACTAAGAGGTATACTATTATAAACCTATTTTAGTAGTAAATACGCCTATCTAAAACCCTAGCTAGAATTCCTATAGTAAAGGTAGATTCTACTAAAAGAAACTAAGGTACCCTAGAAATAAAAAATAGGTACCCTAGAAATTAAACAAATAACTATACTATAGTATAGTATATTAATAGGGGATTATAGTAGTATAGTAACTTTTCTTATAGCATATCTAGTTACTAAGAAAATCTACTATAAAGTTTAAAAAACTTACCCTTAGAAGAGTTATACCCCCCTATTAGTAAGGCAGCCTACTATAGCCTACTATAATATTAATCCCCTATATAGTATAGGCTATTCTATTAATTAGTATACCTTAGTATTTTAAGCTATAACAACTTTATAGTTCTAGACTATATATAGGATCTAATAATATTTTAGTAGCTATAAGTTAATTTTTTTATTTTCCTATATAAAATCTTTTTTTAGGAAATATTTTTTTAAGATAAAACCTAGTAGAGTAGAGTTTAAGCCTAAAAAGTATTAGAAGGCCTATAAGAAGAGGGTAATTAAAGGTTAAAAGTAGAACATATTAACTTCTCTACCCTTAACTAAGTAACTACTATAGTAATATAGTATAACTATCCTATATTATTAGACTACTATATAGTATCTCTCTATATAGCCTTATAGGCCTAGCTAGCCTTAGTTATAAGGAGTTTATAGTAGTAGTTAAACTACTACTATAGTAGTTACCTAAGTAGTCTACTATACTAGTATTACCTAAGAGTAGATAGGACTTTCCCTTACTACTACTAGATAGGCCCTTAATAGGTAATAAGTAAGAAACACCTATAGTAAATA
This sequence comes from Colletotrichum sublineola, assembly GCA_020631755.1. Lineage (NCBI taxonomy): Eukaryota > Fungi > Ascomycota > Sordariomycetes > Glomerellales > Glomerellaceae > Colletotrichum > Colletotrichum sublineola. The sequence goes on from JAHSQG010000019.1 coordinate 49,484, forward strand.
CTAAATAGCTAAAGCTATAAGGCTAGTCTTCCTTTAAGGGCCTTTACGCCTAAGTAAAGCTTTAAACACATACTACGCCTCAACTAAGGTACCAGCCTATTATTTCTAATAAGTACTTATAGGGTAGGAAAATACCCTTAGAGGTTAAGTAGGCATACTCTTCTTAACTTTAAGTATAAACTATATTATACCTAGAGGGGAAGATAATATAAGGAACCTTTTTAGTAAATCTAAATATAGAGGTATCTTTAGTACCTATATATCCCCTTAGGGCTTTATACTATAGTTATAGTTACCTATATTAGTATAGTAGTATTTATTATATTAGTTAAGGTACTTTTAGGTCCTAATAACACTAGTACCTTATTAGCCTATATATATTAAAGTACTACTATTATAGAAGGCTACCTAGGTTATCTAGGCCTAAATAGAATATAATATAGATAGTAATAGGTTATAGAGGATAGTTCTATATACCCTACCCCCTTCTATAGAATACTAGTAATAATACTAACTAATTTATAAGGGATAGTAAGTACTATCTTATTTAAGAATAAGTAGATACTCTAGTAGTTATCTAAGGTATTCTTAACTTTAGCCTATTGTTTTAGACTACTAAGGGGATTATAACTAGACTTTTATAGGGCCTACTAGGTAGATAGAGAAGGGTTTCCTAGCTATATTCCTTACCTATAATAGATTACGCTATAAGACAACTTATAAGGGGGATGCTACTATAATCCCTAGCCTATTATTTCTAACTACTAAGGGGATTATAACTAGACTTTTATAGGGCCTACTAGGCAGATAGAAAAGGGTTTCCTAGCTATATTCCTTACCTATAATAGATTATACTATAAGATAACTTATAATAGTAATACTACTATAGTCCCTAGCCTATTATTTCTTACTACTATTTATAGGGTAGAAAAATACCTTTAGGGGTTTATTAGGCATACTCTTAACTTTAAGTATAAACTATATTATACCTAGGGGGAAGGATAACATAATAATATAGATAGTAATAGGTTATAGAGGGTAACTATTTACTCTCTAAATAAATAGTAATAAGTTATAGAGGGTAGTTCTTTATATCCTATCTATATTTAGAGAAGGCTAGTTATATTCTAAAGAAAATACTTATACTACTTTATAGTAGATTAATAGGGTAGGTAGCTATTAAAAGACTATCTTACTTTTATACTACTCTATATAAATAGGTCTTCTATAAAGGATATTTATATAGACTTAGGCTATCTAAACTAAGTATTTACTTAACTCCTTTCCTAGGAGTTAGTAAGAGCTACTAGTTAGGTAGCCTTCTCTAATTAGGGGTCTTCTTTAAGGGGGCTTCTAGTATAACACTACCTAATAATATACTATTCTCTTACTAGTATATAACCTTAGGAATTAAACCTAGGTTTTTATAGGCTAGCTAGGTATAATCTATACTAGATTAGTAATAAGGATGCTATATACTAAAAGCTATATTTAAGGGTTTTAGGGGGTACTACCTAAAAACCTTATAAGATAAACATATAAAACCTACTCCTTCTAAGATTAGTATCCTATTTTATCTAGATAGAATAGCCCTAGTATAGGTAGTATTTATACTTAGTATAAGGGATAAAAGAAATAGTACTAAGAGGGAAATAAAATATAGCTATACTATAATCCCCTAGTAAGGGACTAGTACTAAGTAGTACTAAGTATAGGATATATAATATAAAACTATTAGGGCTTAGATTATTTACTAATAGGTCTTTTTTAATAGGTCCTTAACTAAAGAATTAGTAACTATAGCTAGGTCTACTATAATTAATATATCTCTTAATCTCTAGAAAAGTTTTATAAAGATTAGGCTATATATCCTTAGCTTCCCCTTACTTATATAGATACTAAACTACTAATATTCTATATAGGGGTTATAGGTAACTACTTAGGGCCCCTTAATTAGCCCTAGTACTACTACTACTACTACTATAATTATAATCACCTCTATAATAATTACTATTACTACCCCTACTATAATAAGTACTATTACTACTACTACTATAGTAAGCATAATTACTATAGTTACTACTACTACTATTACTACTATACTTACCCTTTAAATCCCTAGTAGGATCTATATCCTAGTTAGTATTACTACTACTACTATAGCCACCCTCCTAGTATTACTTAATAATACTAGGGGACGTTCTAGATACCTATTTAGATAGTATAGTTAATATAAACTAGGATAAAGAAGGGATACTACTAAAGTCTAGGCCATACTTCTATAAAGAGGTAATCTTATAAGCTAATACTAGAGAAAGACTAATAGCCCTAAAGGTAATAGGGGTAAGGGTAATAATAGCTAGTAGTAAGAAGCTAGGTAGGGGTAAGGTAGTAGAGAGGAGTACTTTAAGTACCTTCCTCTCTACTACCTTAGATAGCTTTATAATAAGGGCTAGCCTATTTAAAATATTTAGGGGGGGGAGGGTTAAGAGTAGCCTCCTAGGCTATAGGGGGGCAGCCTAGGAGGTATAAGGGGTAGCTATTATACTAGCCTATAGTATAGCCCTAGGCTAGGGTAGTAAACCTACTACTAGTAGCTAGGATCTAGTAATCTTTAACCTACTACTAGTAAAGGGTACTTACCTAGGGACTTATATTAGGGATATCCTATAGGGGTACTAAAAAAAGCTATATGCTATAGTACTAAAGAGGGGGTTTTAAGTCTTAGGGGTCTAATACTATACTAAGGCGCCCCCTCTTCTACTACTAGGTAGGGGTTTTTAAGGGGATAATAGTAATAACTAGGCGTTAGATAGGGTGTTTAGTAAGCTTAATAGCTAGGTATATAATAGCTAAGAGGGTACTAATAAAGGGGAGGGGGATAATAATAATAATAATAATAAGGATAAAGATAAGAATATAGAGAGTAATAGTAATAATAATAATAATAGTAATAGTAATAATAATAAAGATAATAATAATAAAGATAATAATAATAAAGATAATAATAATAAAAATAATAAAGATAATAATAATAATATAGATATAGGTAGTAGTATTAGTAGTAGCCTCCTTACTACTACTAATATTACTACTACTACTACTACTATAACTACTTCTAGGGGAGGCTCTAGACCTAGGTAGTAAAGCTGCTATAGGTATATTATTAAGGATACTAACCTAAAGTTACTTTAGGAGGCTTAGGCCTTAGGGGAGTAAAAGGAATACCCTAAGAACTAGATCTACTTATAGAATCCTTAGTTTACTATACTAAATACTAGTAAACTAACTACTATACCCTAATATACCCTAATAACCTTACTTTTAGTCTAACTAACATAACTAGCTATTAGGCTAACTAACCTACTAATAAAGATAGCTAGCTAGGGTATATATTTATTTATCCTTTTACTATATACTACTAGTAAGGCTAACTAATAGTAAGGGCTAAGGCTAAGTAATAACCTAGCTACTAATAATATAGGTATCCTATAAATAATAAGTACTATAGGCTACTACTAATAAGTTAGCTAGTAGCTAATAAGTACTATAGGATAGGCTACTACTACCTACTAATAAGTTAGCTAGCTAGCTACTAATAAGTTAAGTAACCTACTAATAATAAGTACTATAGGCTACTATTAGATAAGTTAGCTAGTAGCTAATAAGTCCTATAGGCTACTACTACCTACCTACTAACAAGTTAGGTAGGTAGCCCTAGCCCTACTAACATGTTAGGTAGACCTGCCGATAAGTACTATAGGCTGCCATAGACAAGTTAGGCTAGCAGCCAATAAGTACTATAGGCTGCAACCAACAGGTCGGCTAGTAAGTCAGGTAACCTACTAATAAGTGCTGCTGGCGAATTTTGGTTGGCCGCTACGACCCCCGGCAGCTCCGCCGGCCCCACCGCCCCCCCATAGGAAAGCACTCACCCCCTATAGAAGGACTTGTTAGGGGCCGCATTAGGGTAAGGCCTCCTCTATAGACCTAGGAGACATCCTCTATTAGTTACTCCCTTAATATATTATATATAGTAGCAGCATTTAGCATCTAGGGATATCCTACTGTATTAGCTGTTATTATAATAACTATAACATTATTTAGCTACAGTTAGTAGTCTCCTTCCTTTTTAAGTATAGATTAGGAGGGAATAGCTAAACATGCTTATAATCCCTATTTATACCCTCTTTACTAAGCAGCATTATAGGGGGTAGAATGCCTGCCTTTACTGTAATAGATTGTCTTATAAGGGCTTCATATCACTAAATCACTTAATCAGAGGATCCCTTTAGGACAGGGCTTACTGGTGAGTATCCTAGTAACTCTTCTACTATAAGGACAAAATCTCTTTTAGAATAGATTAGAAAAGAGGTCGCCCTCTACAGGCTCTTCTAGACTAAGTAGTATTAGATACCCCCAGGGGCTTCTGCTTTTCCCTTCCTGGTTAGGGGTGCCAGGCTGGATACCCCTAGGGGCTTCTGCTTTTCCCTACCTCTTTAGGGGCTGCGCCTTAAATACCCCTAGGGGCTTCTGCTTTTCCCTTCCTGGTTAAGGGTGCCAGGCTGGATACCCCTAGGGGCTTCTCTAGTCTTGTCTGTACATTTAGTTAGTATACCTAGATAGAAGAACCTGTCTATAGCTAGCTTAATATATCCTGTCTATCTATCTAATCAGCCCCAACCCATCTCCTGCTCTCCTCTCTCCTCTCAGTCTTGTGGTGTGCTGCTGCTGTTATCTGCTGTCGTCTTGCGCCCCCTTGTGTTCTCTCTACTCTACCTACCTGGCCTGCCGCTGCGCTGCCGCCCCCCTAGCCCTAACCTGACCCTGCCAGAGCCGTAGGCCCGCGCTACTAATAAGAAGAGCTAATAGATAATAAGTAATCTATAATTAAGGACTAATATATTAAGAGTAGTTTACCTCTATAGAACTAATATCTAGTTAATATCTAGATATTAGTTCTAATATTAAGTAATAAGATGTAAGGATATTTATTCTATTTAAATAGATTACCTTCTATAGGTCTTTAGTAATTAACTTATAATATATCTTTAGATAACTTTTACTTTCCTAATACCTACTTATCTTATAAATCACTTATTAAGCTATATAAGCTATAAATACCTATTAACTATCTAATTAATTATTAAGTAATTAATATACTAATAAGAATACTAGTAAAGTATAATACTATTAATTACTATTACAGCCTCAGATACTTTAGTAGAAAACCTACTTTTAAGAATCTAGCTATAATACTAGACTATTATAGTAATAGGTATATTATATAATAATCCTTAGGCAGCCTATATATACTTACTCTTTAATTATATTAAATTGTTTCTCTAGATAGAAAACTCTAAAAATGTAAATATAGATATTCTTCTATTATTATATAATATAGATCTATATATAGCAAATTATATGCTTTTTATCTATCTTACTTTTGTATATTTTAGTTATAGGTAAGAGTATAGTTTCTTAAAATCTCTCTAGATAACTAACTATACCCCCTATCTTTAGTGTCTCTACTTCTATTTAGTAGGGTCTCTTAACTGACTATGCTATAGTCTATTGTATTCCTTAGATTAGGCCTAGTTATAAATACTAATACTATTATCTATACTAGGGTAGTAGGCCTAGGTTTATATAAAAGGGTTTTTATAGGAGAATCTTAAGATAGGGAAAAGTATCATAGACTAATTATTATAATTAACTCTAACCTTAATAGAGCTGACTTCTATATAGTACTTTCCCAGTCTTTAATAATATTTAATATATAAGGACAATAGATAGGTTGATTTATTTAGATATCAGGGGTTCAAAAAGCATATATTGTCTAATTCTAAGCTGGCTGGAAGTGGCTGGTTATAGAGACTTCTGGGCTGCTAACTTAGGCATACGAATCATGCGAGATGCTGTTCGGACATAATAGGTTGATTGACCTTAATACGTGTTCTGTTAGATGGCTTTATAGTACCGAGTAGAGGAGTAAGTCATGAGCAGTTGGGGGTCACTGGCGACTGTCATTCCAATCTACCTCTTCTAAAACTCTGACTCTATCGTGAGACCCCTTTTTGTATGCCCCTTCGGTGTAACGTTATTCCGCTCCGTGCCCAGGGGCCCCGCCGGCGCCCGCTCCGGCTGTTGGCGTTCAGGAATTTTATCTGAGCCAGCAGTTCCCATCATATAGGCATTTCTATGTATACATTAGTATATAGTTATAAGCTGGTCCAGTTGACTTACGGTGGTTTTCCAGTCATGCTCGTCGTGGTCGGTTGCGCAGTAATATTTCCGCATGACCCCACGAACCATTCGACAGGCAGATGTTGTATCTTCAACGCTAAGTTCACCATGGGTCAGGGTACAGCTATAAGTATGTCAGTAATATTCTATATAATAGAGTAAATTCCATACCGGCAAACACGGACGGCAGAAGTAAGAGGGATAATAAGAATAACATAAAGTAAAGTAAGAGACTTCATTTTTAGAGATCAAGTTAAGGATGAGTATAGGTTAAAAGAGTATGGTATTTACTTAAAGCTTAGGAAGGCAGAGGTCTTTCAGATAGGTTATAAGCTAAGTTATATAGTAGAACTACTATTTATCTCTTTCTTTCTCTTAATAATATAATCAAATAAAATTTAGTAAAAGATTATTTTCAAGACTAATTATACAACAAGATTATGCAACAATTTCTAGGAAAGTATAAATTAAAGTAACGCATATATAGTAGAAATAATGTGGTCGGCTAGGCCGACAGCCCGACCGAGGACTATATATCCGCATAAGAAAAAAGATTGCACACTTTAATGTTACGACCCAACGAGTTACAGGCGATGTTGCCCCACCAAGCCAAGGAACAGACGGGCGGCTCGGCCTTTGATTGATCTTAAACACACACACACACACAGTTTATTACGCCCGGCGGCGAAGCCGAAAGGGGAACTAAAACTGATTACAGTCCGTTGCGTTGACAGTGGCAGTTGCATTGGCAGTGTCCAGAACGAGCCAATCAGAAGCTGAGAATCGGTTTTTTTCCCAGCCTCTGATTAGCTGGGACGCTATCAATGCAACAGTTTCGTTAGCAGTGTCCAGACACTACCAACACAGCACAAAACTTTTAATTAGTATATCTCAATCAAGAATAAATTAAATAGAAAGAAAATAAAGTTATATATACTTTATACTATAAAAAATCTTTATATGATTTTTTTAAAATTAATAAGTGATATCCTATGTAGATACTAATAAGAGAACGTCGTGCATGGACGGTTTTTAGGTTTTGGACGCTGCTAATGTAACAGACTGTACATATACATTTCTGATTTTGTACCCTGGTCTTCTTAAAGCCTATACTTTCCCCACTTCCTACTTACTCCTCCTTTCCTATTGTCTTGTTTTGGATTCCTATGGTTTATTATATTATTAGTATACTATCTTAGAGCCTATTCTCTAAGTATTTAATATCCTATTTATAGTAGCTAAAGCAGTATATACTATCTATAGTATAGGTTATTAAATAGTTAGGGTTTATATTAGCTTTAATATTTTAAGGGTCAACTTCTAAATCTATCTCTAATTACTTTATATCTAGCTATCTTATTACTAGTATAAATTATATTATTACTTAAATTATTTATATATTTAGTATCTATTTATTATTATTTAAAAAGCTTTTACTTTCTAAATAGAAGGAAATATTACTTCTTTATATCTCTCTATATTGGAGTATCTTACTTCTAAGTACTATATAATTAGTGTATTAGAAAAGGAAATATTCTACTATTTCTACTGCTTAGCTATAAGTATATATAGGTAATAGTACTATCTTAATTTAATATAAGTAATACTTTAGTCTTACTATTCTAGTTCTAAGCTATATAAGCATAATTGCTTCTTTTTAAGTAAGCTTATTATAGATTAGGTAAGTATGCTTCTCTAGTAAGGTAATATTAACTCTTTTGAAGAATCTTCTAACCTTTTCTAGTAGTATATATTCTAATAAATACTTTAACTATACTATATTAAGTATTATTAACTTTACTATTAGAAATTATACCTATAAGGAGGTATTATCTCCTATAATAATATATACTTATATCTTTACTTATCTAAGCAGTTTATCTTTCTTATTTATAACTATTTACTATAAGGTAATAGTATTATTATCTTTTTAGAGTTTCTTTACTAAATTATATATACTATATATAAATACTTATCTAGACTATTAGTAAGGCTATTTAAATAAGAGAACTACTCCTTTATTACTTATTACTACTATAATCTTCTCTCTAGTAACTACCTATAGTAGCTGATATAATATATATATAATTGCTACTAGTACTATACTATAAGGATTCTGCTCTATCCTTAGGCCTAGTATAAAGAAGAAGGGCTTAAGCTTAAAGCTGGTTTATAGTACTAATAGTATTAAAATAGTACTATATTATAACCTAATAAGTTACAGGTAATATAGCCCCACCTGACAGGCAGGATGCAGAGAGCGCAGCACTTAAGGAACATTATCATATAGGATAACTCCTCTAGAGCAGAAGAACTGGGGAAGGTCACGTGATAATAAGAAAGGACCGACAGACAATAAGCAGTCCAGAATTAAGGACCAACATACCAAGAATCACTTTCAACACCAACAAGTCCAAGCTTATCTACTTTACTAAGAGACTAAAAGATAGAAACCTGCTAATAACTATCAGACTATTAAATAGAAGATAGTATATAGTCCAGGCTATTAATTAAGAGGCCTCCTTATAATAGCTTAGTATCTACTTTAACTAGAGACTTATATTTAAGAACTATATAAAAGGCCTCTATACTAAAGCCTACTAAGTGATTAGCAGACTATAAGGACTAAAGAATACTATTTAAAGCGTGTTACAACCTAATAAGTTATAAGTAGTAACAGCCCTACTAGAAGCCTAGAAGCATAGGCGGTACAGCCTTTATAGGGAAGATTAATTAATTAATTAATTTATTCCTACTTAGTTTCAGCTGCTTAATTAGCAGCTATACCTAGATAGTAGGGTTTAGCTAACTGCTGACACGCTCTAGGTGTTAATCTGTTACGCCCTACTTTACTAATATAGAATATTAACTAGCTATTTCTAAATTTCCTACTTTACTCTCTAACCTCTATCTATATTTAGCTAGTCCCCTTATATAGTTTATAGTTCTCTACTAATATACCTATATATCTAGATTTAGTTAAGGTCTTACTCCTCTTATAATAGTTCTATTTACCTATAGTCTCCCCCTAATACTTAGCTTTATTTAGGTTATAACTTAATCCTATATTACCTAAGGATTTTAGTCTGTTTTATAAACTTAATTACTTTAGTAGCTATTTTATACTTATTTAGTATAACCTAAAGATTATATTATCCTAAGAGGGCTCTAAGTTCTTAGTATTAAAGCTATTAATACTTATAGTATTATAGTAGGATATATAATACTATTTATTATCCTTCTTAGTATAAGTAGTTAGTACTAGTAATACTTAGTACTCTTTAGCTAAAGAGGAAATCCTAGAGTCTAATCTTTTCTATATGTATCTAGACTAAGAGTATACTCTAGTATTTACTAAGCCCTTTATAGGCTTAAAAGACCTTCTTTATTAGCTTTAGTATAAGATAGAATAGTATCCTTCCTTACGTCTTAGCTTTTTAGTCTATTTACTATTTTTAGTATAACTACTTATATAATTAGGTCTTAACTATAGACCTTAGCTTAAATAGGGCTCCTAGCTTATCTACCTTAGTACCTATCTATCTGTCCTATTTCTATCTTATAGCTTCTTTAGTAGTAATATCTACTACTTTATTACCTTAGATACTAGTATAAGTAGGGACCTATTAGAGTTTAATATTAAGTCCTTATTTATAAAGGGCTTATATCTTATCTATAATAATCTTAAGGAGGTATATACTAAATCTCCCTTTTAGTTTTATAGATAATCTAATAGTAGCTTAGTTATTAGTATAAATAAAAGCTTTACTTCTATAGTTTCTATTTTACTTATCTACCTAGGCTATTTAAAAGGCTAGAATAATCCCTTATAGCTTACCTATATAGACTATTAATATAGTATTATTACCTATATATAATTTTCTAGTTTGCTCTATAGTTATATAAACTATAGTAGCTTTAATCTAGCTACTAATACTACTACTATCTATATAGATATAAATTATATTAGTACTCTATTTTAGATACTATTAGTATTCTTTTTTAGCCTATTCTATATATTTAGTAATCTAGATATATAGGCCTTACTACTATAGAGGTATAATAAAGGGTAGTATATACTTAGGCTCCTTACTAATTATCTCTTATTTATTAAGTAGTTATTTTACTATTCTTTATTTTAGGCTCCTTTTTATCCCCCTACGTATAAGAGCTTCTACTATACCTACTCTACTAATAGTATTAATATTATATTTCTATATCTATTATTTAACTAGTAGGAGATATATCTCTACGTCTAGTACTAAAAATAAGGTTACTCTATACACCCTACTTATTATCCTAGCTACTCTAGCTTAAAGCCTTTATAGTCTATAAAGTATCCTTTTAGTATAGCCCTTCTCTCCCTATCTACTATTTAACTATAGTAAGTATATATATATTATCTATAGTATAGTAACTCCCTTATAGATTATTCTTATCTCTTTAGTCCTTACGCCCTATATAGAGTTACTTAGGCTGCTAAGTACTATAATAGTATTTATTACCTTATGTTCTATCTTATCTATATACTACTTCTACTTAAGAGATAAGTCTATAATAAGACTAAGGTATTTATAGGTTATCTTAGGCCTAATTTTACCCTATTAGCTCTAAAGTATTATACCTATATTAATTCTAGTTTTTACTTATATAAAGTAAGTAAGCTAGAACTTTTTAGGTATAAAGATAGACGTATAAGTAAGAGCCTACCTCTTAGCTTTCTAGAGTGTTTCTTAGAGTTTCTAGTAGGTATCCTTAGTATTATCTCCTACTACTAGGATTACTATATTATTAATAAAGCTAGTAGCTATTATGCCTTTAGCTTTATTATAGCTATCTAAGAGATCTATATTATAGAAGAGGTAGAGTATAGGTAATAGAGGTAATCCTTAAGGGATACTAGTATTAATTTTATATACTTTAGATTAAAACCTATCTATATAGATCTCTATTTCTTATAATCTAAGGAAGCTTATAATCTATTATACTATTAATTTATCTATTTATCTTTTCCTTAGGTTATATAGGAGTTAGTAATATAAAATATTATTAAAGATACCTAATATATCTAGGAGAAGTAAGCTTACTACCTTTCCCCTCCCTAAGCCCTAAGTATTATATATCTAGTTAACTATTTAGTATAGTATATATTCTATAGATTATTATTTTCTACCTCTAATATAGCTGTCTAGTAGTAATCTATATGTTTTAGTAAGGTAGCTTAGTCTTTTTATAATTATAGCGTTTATAGCTTTTCCTATAGTATTTAAGAGGGCTATTAGTCTATATACTTTAGGTGTTATATAGTTATCTTTACCTAGCTTCCTTAATACTATTATAGTAGACTTTCTAAAATATTATAGGTAGTATCTAATTTAAAGGCTTTAATTAAATATATAAGTAAGGTATAGTATAATCTATTATCTTACTATCTATAGAGCTCTATTAGTAATACTATTAGGGCCTAAGGCCTTTAGTAGTACTACTTCTTAAATAGCCTTATCTACTTTAATTTTTATTATTAGTAGTAAGGTAATCTAGTTACTATATAATATATTATTAATATCTTTAAGGTTTACCTCTAGAGGTAGAGGGAAAAAGGTTTTTTTAAATAGTACTACTTTCTTTTTAGGGGTAGTAGTAATCTTAATTATATTAGGTTTCTTAATCTTTATTATAATAGTTAGTAGTTAATTTTATTTATTTTAGGCCTATTTTATAATTCTCTATAGTAATATAAGAGACTTAGCTGCTATTTCTACTGCCTTATAGTATACTTATTATAGTGCTTTCTATATAATATAGCCTTTTCTATTTCTTACCTCCTTATATACTTCCTAACTTTTGTCTATTTATTACTTACTATATACCCTATAAAGTTGTTTTACTTTAGCTAAGGTGTTTATGTATTTTTTAGTCTAGCTAGTTCTAGATTTTAGTAATAGGACCTTAGTTAGTACTAATACCTTAATAGTAATTAAGAGTACTTTAACTATTACCTTTATATAGCTATTAAGTACTGTTTTTGTTTTAGGCCTCTATAGTTATAGTAGTAAGACCTAAAGTATCTAAATAAGTGTTTTCTTATTAATAGCTTTCTAGTTTTACTTCTTTTCTAGCTATAGCTTTACTACTATTAGGTTTAGGGATATTACTATAGGTAGGTAATTAGAGTTATAGTTAATATTATAGTCTACTTTATATCTAATAATCCTATTAATAAGGCCTATTATAATAAGGTATAAGTTAATAGTTATCTAGTAGTCCCCTTCTTTATATATAATAGTCTTTAGTTATAGCTAGCTTATAAGATTTATATTATCTATAAGGTCTAAGAGTTTTATTACTTTATAGTCTTATACTTAGATATTACTTCCTTCCTATAGCTTATAGTAAAGGTTAAAGTTACCTATAATAATTTATTTACTATTTTAGTATATTTCTAGTAATTTCTATAGTTTCTATAGTACTTATAGTTAGTTTTCCTCCTAAAGTAAGGGGTTATATATATTATATATAACTATAGGTAGTTTATTATCCTTACCTATCTTAATACTAATAGTATAGAGATCTCTACTATTCTTATTAAACTGCTATTAAGAGGAATTAAGCTTTCTATTAATTAAGTAGTACACCCTAGCTAGTCCTCTTTCCTTATTAGATAGGTAGTAGAAGTAAAATTAGTCTTTAGTTAGGTAGTATATTATTATATTAAAGGGGTTCCTCTATAGTTCCTAGATAGTAATAATATTATAATTATTAATATTTAGGTTATAGAGGAGTATTACTATAACTATATCCTTAGATTTTCTTATATTATACTATAGTATTATAAGTATATATTATCTATTTATTTACTATTATTAACTATAATCTCTATTACTATACTATTATTTATTATCTATATATTTAGGTTAAGTACTTTAAGTACTCTTTAAGTCTAGATAATTATACGTCTTAGGTATGTATTTTCTATAGCTACTATAATTATCTCCTCTAATTCTATAGTAGCTACTAGGTTAGGCCTTTTTTAGACCTTCTTTATTAGTAACTAGCTTTAGCTTAGTTAGTTCTCCTAAGATTAACTTAGTTTTAGTACTAGCTATATAATCCTTAGGTTTAGCCTAGTCTAGGCTTTTAGTCCTAAGGCTAACTATAAGGCTAGTTATTCTAAGTAGTACCTTAGCTATTAGTTATAGGTAGTCTTAATCTTAGCTTTCTTATATATCCTAGTAGGGTACCTACTATTCTATACCTTATATTTACTATAATATATAGTATATTTCCTAGGTGGTTCTATATTATTTTTTAAAGGGTAATCCTAGGTTAAATATTCTTACGTATAGTAGCTATATATTATTATTACCTTATATTAGGTTCCTATATAGCTATATATATAGTACTTAAAGTATTACCTTAGATAGTAGTATTTATTATATTATTTATATTAGAACACCTAGCCTTACTAGATAAGTCCCTTATTAATAAGTTTATTAGTATCTTCTATCTTTAAAAATTCTACTATAATTAATAATATAGTCTTCTTACTAGCTAATTAGGTTAGCTAGCTAATATACTTAATCTCTATAGTAGGGATAAATACTTTATTATCCTATAGTAGATTATCTCTAATCTTATTAAAGTACTTTATATCTATTAAGCTAGTTATTATACTATATACTAGTACTTTATAGGTTAGGATCTATACTATAGCTTTATTACTAATATAGGTTTCTTAGTCTTTAGTAAACTAGTATAAGGCCTCTATATCTTTTATTATAGCTATCTTAATACTTAGGTTACTACTCTTAAGCTAATTAGTAGATATTACTTTAAGCTTATAGATATACTTATTACTACTTTTTTTAATAGTATAGTCTATATATACCTTAAGGTTATAGGAGTTTATAGCTTTTATACTAGTAATAGTAATAAGGTCTCTAATATTTATAATAATTTTATATAGAGTCTAGGTCTAAGATGCTCTCTAGTTATAAGGGTTATATATACTTCCTATAAGTCCTCCTTAGGCAGCTATACTAGTATATAACTATATAGTACTCCCCTAATTTATTAGTCCTAGTACTTTAATATCCTTTATAACCTTAGCTACTAGCTTACTAGCTTTTTAAGCCTCCTTAGTAGCCTTACTAGCTATATATATTATATTAGTATTCTCCTTAAGTTTAACTATATATTACTATAAGGTAATCTTAATAGTTCTTATTTTATAGGTAGTATTCTTATTAGCTATCTTAGTTTCTACTTATAGGCTCTTAATAGCCTAGTAGAGGTATTTAAGCTTAGGTAGGTTTTATAATTTAATAATTAGGGAGAGGGCTATAATAAGTATAGTCCTTATAGTATATAGGTTAAGGGGGTTTCTATTTATAGTATTAATAGACTTAACTACTATCTAGAGGTATCTACTAAGTTTAGTAGTATACTCTTAGTAGTATATTAGCCATATTTACTCTAAGGGCCATAAGGTTACTATAGTACTTATATTACTTTAGGCTTTATAATAAGTACTAGGCTATCTAATTAACCTTTTAGAGTATGTTATAGTGCTATTTTTACTTAGATTTTAAAAATTTTGTTCTTACTTTTGGTAATGTTTTTTCCTTTATAGGGAAGACAACCAACAAAACAGGACCTAACAGATGACTCCCCAGAACGGAAGAACTATAGACAAGTCACATGCAGATAAGATAAGGTAATCACTCTGCAGGACCCACTGAGCGATTACTGGTATCTACTGAGCAATCACTAGGAACAGAAAGTGATCACGACCAGGAAGGCCAATAAGACCAATAATCAAGAACATAGTAAGGGCATCTAGACTTATATATAGAATGGACTAAGTCCGGGACTCAAGACAAACTACCATAGCTCTTCAGCAATCAACTTATGATATATTCTCTAAATACCTTTCAGACCTTAACATTATGTTCACCATTACCTAAGCTATATAAGCTACTTTTTGACCTATTGACCACCCGACTGATCACCGAGTGATCAACAGACCAGCAAGCCAACAACACTGTTACTGAGTATCAACCCCAGCTATACTTCTAGCAGAAACCCACTGTCAGGAATCCTAATCATAACAAAGCGTATTAGCCTACCTGCTTTACTATATTATAACCTTCTATATACTACCTATCTAGTACTATATATCTAAAGTATAGTAGCTAGGTAGGAATTAGATTAAGAATAGGTATATTATCTTAAATAGGGTTAACAGTCTACTTTACTAACTTAATATTATATAAGCTAAAGCTATTAAAGCTATACTTTCTATATATAAAACAATACCTATACTAATCCTATAATAAGAAGCTGCTTTACTACCTATAGAGGTAATATTAGATATTAAGCTCTATAAAGCCTCTATAAGGATCTATTACCTTAATAAACCATTACCCCTCTAAATAAAGCTTAAAGATAAGTCTAGACTAGACTCAAGACTATAATAAATAGTAAGCCTTATTAATAAAAATACTAAATATATTAACCTACTAGATCTATTACCTTAAAAGTACTTAGCTAACTAGTATATAGCTCTTAATATAGTTAGCTATAAACCTATAAAGATTAAAAAAGAATTAGCTATTACCTTTATAGATAGATTAAGAATATTCTTAAAGTAGGATATTATTATCTATACTAATAGCTTTTAGATATTAGATAGTAGTAAAACCACTACTAGAGTAAGCTAGATAGGGTATTAAGCTATATAGTAGATCTTCTAAAGATTAGAACTACTTAGCTATTAGATAGAGGTCTTTAATATAGAAGCATAAGCTACCTTTTAAGGCCTACTAGAAGCTATAAGGTCTTCTATAGTATAGATAGTAGATAATATTTATATCTATCTTAATAACCTTATGGTTATAGCTAGACTTATTATCTAGAGCTTAAGAAGCAGTTAGGCTAGGTTTAGAGCCTTTAATAAGCTCTCTACCTCTTAGTTATAGAGAGAATAGATAAGCTAAATAATACCTAGTTAGGTATATATTAAGTAGTACTCTAGATATATAGAAATAATAGGAAATAAGAAAGTAGATACTCTAGCTAAAGAGGCTTATAGATAAATCTTAAAATTATAACTATAGCTTATATTAGTATACTTAAAGTAGAAGTTTAGAGTAGCTAATCTCTAGGCTTTTATTAAGAGATAGCTATTAATTTACCTTTAGTAGTATACTAACCTTAAAATAAGTCCTTATTTTAAGCTCTCTAAACTTTACCTTTTATAATATTTATTAAGAAGGCTATATATAGTAAGATTATACTATAGAGACTTTATAGTATACTATAAGAGATTTGCTTATTAAGATATACTACTTTATTATAGTTATAGAAAATATAAAAGCTTAATATACTTCTATTTCTATAAGCATAGCTATAAGGCTACCCTATAGTATCTCTACTGATATATAGTAAAGGCAAATATTAATTTTTTACTAGGTTCTATATAGGGAGCTTCTCTTCTATATAAATAGATAGAGGTAACTAATTTCTTTTCTAAAATCTGCACAAGTTATTAATTTGGAATATTAGGTAAAGATAACACCCTATAAAATATTTTAGATTAGGATAGACTATATCAGTATTACCTAGTATATCCCTTTTACTCTAGACGTTAAATACATTATTATTATTACTGACATGCTAAGGGCGGTCTGCCTCTATAAGACAGATATCTAGATATCGGTCCTAATACTAAGACTATAGGATATAAGGACATTCATTCCACTTAGATAGATTACCTTTCATAGCTCTTTAGTAATCAACTTATAATATATCTTTAGATAACTTTCAGACTCCTTTTACCTGCTTACCTTTGTGAATTATATCTCAAGCTATACAAGCTACCTCTAACCTATTGACTATCTAACTGATCACCAAGTGATTAATATAACAGCAAGAACACCAGTAAGCCCTGTTACTATTAATTAGCATTATAGCCTCAGCTATACTTTAGCAGAAAACCCACTATCAGGAATCTAGCTGTAACATACCATTAATACTTACTATCCCCCTTCTTACTAAGCTACTAACTGCAATATAGACTGTACTGGTTATATTTATTACTTCTATCTCTCCTTTACTAATCTTAACCTTAAGTCTGTCTTCCTATAGTAGTAATATAAGCAGGTTAACAGTCTTAATCCTTTCTATTAGTATGTCCTTTAGGGTGTTACAGCCTAACCAGTTAGGCTGCTAGCTGGCATAACTATATAGTGTAGAACAGGGGATAATAATGCAGGTGTATTATGTTATGGCTAGATTCCTAACAGTGGGTTTTCTACTAAAGTATAGCTAAGGCTGTAATACTAATTAACAGTATTATACTTACTAATATTCTTATAAGCATACTAATTACTTAGTGATTAATTAAATAGTTAATAGGTAAGGGGTAGCTTATATAGCCTATAAGTTAGTTTATAAAGATAAGTAGGTATTAGGAAAATAAAAGTTAATAAAGCTAAGTAATAAGTTAATTATTAAAAAGCTATAGAAATCTATTCTTAAGTATATCTAAGTCTATCTTATATATAATTTATTATAATATCTCTTATTATAATTCTTTTAATCTTATTAGCTTTAATTGCTTTATATACTCTAGTAATTAATTAGTGGGTCCTAGTAATTAATTAGTGGGTCCTAGTGATTACTTAGTGGATCCTATAGAGTAATTATCTTATCTAATCTTTATGTAACCTGTACTATAGTTCTTCTGTATCTGGGGGAGTTATCTATCTGACTACCCTTCTGCCTATATAAAGGTTGTGCTGCCCGCGCTTCCTGCTGGCCGGTGGGGCTATACCACCTGTAACTTGTTGGGTTGTAACACATTATTACCAAACCTTTTGCTTTGTGGTGTAGTTGGTTGCCGTGACCTGCTCTTAACATAGGGCTTTGGCTACCTAGAAGAGTGGCAAGCAGTTAGCTTTCTAGAACTTTTGCATTTTAGATGTTATCCTATAGAGTAGGTTTGTCTCTAGTAGTATATAGATGTCTGCCTACATTTTAACTGCTTTCCTCTAGAGGTACTCCTTTACTGTTAGTATATAAGCTTCTGCTTCAATTAGGTTGTTTGGTGTCTTTGGGACCTAAGCTGCTGGCAAGCCAGCAGAAGAACCTGGTGGTGTTAGCGTATGAAGCTTTACATCTAGCTATGAAATTACATGTTCTGGATTGTATGGGACAAAGCCAGTTGCTCTAAAGCCTGCTTAAACGTTTACTATAGTTATTACTTTATTATACACCTTACAGAAGGCTAGGAGGAAGTCTTCCTTTATAATATGCGTAATGTGTACCTATATAAGAACCTTAATTTCTTACCTGTATACCTGTTTTAAAGGACCAAAATACCTAATATTAAGAGGCTAGAGCTTATGTAATAAATAAGGTGGTATATAGAGCATAACAATCTTCTGCTTCTTATAGTATAGCTTAAAATTAACAGAATGGTGGCTTTTGTAGCCATTAAGGATAAGGAGGCAGTAAACACCCTTTATATAACTTATATAGAAATAAAAATGCTTTACCTATTCTAGGCCTTTCTTATTTGTTATTTAACTGTTTTTTAAGAGCGTAATTGCCTAGTTAGGTAGGAGGGGGCTGTTACATATCTAGAAGTTAAGATAGACCTTACTTACAAAGATAATATATAGCAGGATAGAACAGCTATATAAACTAATACCCTAGATTACTGTAACCTATTCCTGATTCCCTTATTATGATCCTCTTGGCTTGGTATGTCGTTTAGAGGCTGTAATAACCAGTTTAGAGGACATCTTGTCTATTGCAAACCCAGTCTTGTCACAGTTATAGATGTCATTATTGTGTATCCCATACTTTGTAATTGTGTTTTGTACAAGGGAAAACCACGCGCGATATGAGGACTTGCTGATATTCAATTCTTCGATTAAATCGCGTCTTAAGCTTGGGTTGACGTTGTATGAAGTTAGAGGCCCAGTTCTTCCTAACGCGTTGCGTGCCACGGTTGCAAAGAAGTTGATTGGCTATTTCTTGAATAGCACTCAGGCGTAGTAAAAACGCTCGCGAATCTAGTTCAATAATGTATTGAACAATAGGCTCCTCTTCATACAATGTTAAATCCTGGCAGGGTGGTTGGATGTCGCGTTTCGCAGTTTGGCTGTGGTATTGTTGTTAGAGGGTTGTTTGAGATACATTGTAGTGAGATGTAGCATTTTGCACGCTTGATTTTGGGTTAGATTTGAGCGCATTGAGCGCTAGAAGTAAATCGCTTTGGTTTGAATGTCGTACCATATTTGTAGGTAGAGAAAAATAGAGGGAAAGATAGGTTGTTTGAAATTCTAGAAAAGTGACCCGTTCACTTGTGGACTATGTTACTATTAATCCTATAATACTATTAGTAGTAATTACTTCTTAGTCTCTAGTAATAACTTAGTAGATACTAGTAATTACTTAGTAGATCCTATAGAATAATTACCTTATCTTATCTGTACGTAACCTATCTATAGTTCTTCTATTCCTAGGGGGTCATCTGTTAGGTTCCCTCCTGTTAGTTATCTTTTCCTACAAAGGCTGTACTGCCCGCGCTTCTAGGTTTCTAGTGGGGCAGTTATTGCCTGTAACTTGTTGGGTCGTAACAAAAAGAAGGACCCTAGGAGGCAACACGAAAGCGGGAAAGCAGGCAGGAAGATAATATTCTTTAACAGAAGGCATAAACACAGAACACAGGTCATAGGGGGGATCTTGGGGGCAGCTGGCCTTGACCTAACAACAGGGCGAAGTGGGCCGTCGCGCTTCATCGTTGACGCTTTGGCTGTCTGCCAAACCCTGCTTTCCGGGCATGGCTGGGGAGTAAAATAGCGGCTACATCCGAGTAGGAATAGAACTGAACTGAACTGAACTGCCGCCCGCGTTCCCAGGTCCAGGTGGGGGCTGTCGTTGCCTGTAGTCTATTGGGTCGTAACACAGCCATACGCAGTTGCGGCCTGGCGGTAGGTACAACCGGCTCCAACTGAGGCAATGGCAACACGTTGAAATTCCAAAAGCTTATTTTTTGCCCCACGATTTTCTGATAAAAGAGAAGAAAGCAGCTGTAAATCGCCCATTTTTTTAATCAAGTTATGGGAGTTAGCAGAAGGAGGGATGTAAGGAGGAAATTGTAACGCAACGCGTTAGGTAGGGTGCGTTCGGATACTTTTAATACCCCACTGTATAACTTACTGTCTTGCTTATTATGTCTCTACTTACTGTACTGCTGCTGTGCTGGCCTACCTATTCCTACCTCCCCCCTACCCTATCTGTCCCTGCCTGCCCTACCTCCCTTCCTCCCCTCCCATGGCCCTAACCTGACCCTGCTAGGGCTGTAGGCTCGCGCTACTAGTACTACTACTACAGGTCTAAAAAGAGCAAAGTAGATAGGTTAAATATCTTTTGCGATGAAAGTAAATTTCTGCTCAGGTTCCCTAACGACTAATTTAATGCCTCTTGCTGTTTGGCCGTTTAATAGAGAAACATTGCCTAGTCGGATAGTAACAGGATATAGTGAACAAGCCGCCTAAACTAGTGTTGCAAGATAGGGAGGTAGAATCAACAGAACTACTAGCCAGTTGTAAGAAGACCAAATTGAGGACTTTATAGCCTCTACTAGTCGTTGATTGAGAGTAAGTGACATGTAAATCCGTGAAACGAGTGAAACCACAACTTAGCCTTGTTAGGAGTTGACTGAGACTAGTTTGTTGTGGTAGACAACTAATACAATGGTATCATCGCTTTCTCCAGAAAATGGCTGTGAATATAAAGAACCTTCTGGGGCTCCGGTGTGGAACAGGGGAGCGGCCGAGCTTTTGTTATACTGACATGCCTTTATCACGGCATGCTTCGGATGATCCTGGTAGAATATGGCCAACAGCTGAGCGGCTGACGTAAGGCCCAATGAGTATTCCACGCCCTACAGTTAGAGAACCTAGTCTTTATATATTTACCCCTTTCCTGGCCCTATACCCTATTAGATTGGATCGTTCTAACTATATACTCTCCAATCTTTATTTGCGATCATTCTTTTGTAACCCTTAATCTTAATCTGTGTCTGAATCTGAGAACAGGTCACCTGTACTCTTACAATACGCCATGGTGTGAACTTGTGGATTCTTACATGCCTAGACATAAGTTAGTATACTCCTCCAGCTAGTTAGGTTAAGAAGATTTACCCGCTCAAAACGTTCTTCATTGTTGACAATACAGCTACCCATTTCGCCCGGCTGCATTCTGCCGCCAACTTGTTCACAAATCATTGAAGTCCAAGGGTGGTTATAAATCCAGTTTTGACCATGTCGTTTTATGCCGCAACTGAAAAGATTAGTTAGTCTAGTTACCTAGGTGATTATTACGGAAGGATGACATACTCGCATTCAATCTTTGTTTTTTTGGCTGCTTGCACTGTAATAGCTGTAGCTACCCAGAGAGCAAAATAAGAAGCCTTCATTGTAAGTAAGGTGTCAAATAAATATTAACGTAACCCTCTTGGTAGCTATTGTAGAAACAAGAGGTTAAAGCTGTAAGGACTGATAGGCAGACTACAGAGCAGTAAGGCGTAGGTATATAGAATAACACAGGAGAAGCAAGGTCGTATAGCGTGATGAAATAATAAAGGAAGGAGATATTAATGCATAAGCCAAAGGAGGTCTAGGTCAGAGTTTAAATAGAATGTTTCAGTTTACTAAAGAATAAAGCCCTTAATGAAATTATCTACAAATTATATATAATTCAAGTAGGTTGTTAACAATAATAATACTATAAAGCAAAAGCTTTAATAAAATAATATATATATGTGTTGTAATATTGTTACGACCTAACCAACTATAGGTGATGCGGGCCCCACTAGAGCCCTGGAAGCGTGGGCGGCATAGCATCTTGTAAGAAATAGGCTTATAGAGCAAGGCAGAAGGATAACACCCCCTAGAACAGAAGAACTATAGATTAAGTCACGTAATAATAAGAAGGACCAACATACAATAAGCAGTCCTAGGATAGGACCAATATATCCCACGCGGTCCCAGGACAGGACTAACATTCTAGGGATAGTCTAGAACACCACTAGGACATATAGGATTTATATATAGGATAGACTAAGTCTAGGACTTAGGATAAAACTACTATAGCTCTTTAGTAATTAACTTATAATATATTCTCTAAATACCTTTTAGACCTTAATATTATATTTACTATTATCTAAGCTATATAAGCTACCTTCTGACCTATTAACTACCTAACTAATTACTAAGTAATTAATAGACTAGTAAGCTAATAATACTATTACTAAGTATTAACCCTAGCTATACTTCTAGTAGAAACCTACTATTAGGAATCCTAATTATAATACTTTAATTACTCCTATTAAGTAAGTTAACCTTAATACTTACCTAATAGTAAAATAATAATATATCTGTAAAGAATACTCCTACCTCTTCTAACTCTAGCTCTAAGGGTAAGAAACCTACCCCTATAGTTACTAAGAACTTAGATAAAGAAATAAAGGATATAGAGAACTAGTTAGATAATAATAATAAACTTATGTTTACTAAAGAAGTCTATAAAAGCCTATAGAAGCATATTAAGAAGAATAATAAAGATGCAGCCTAGATATAAGGCATAATTAATAAGGTCTACACTTAGTTATAGAATAAGGATAATAAAACTAAACAGCTAAAGGCTATAATTAATAAGACCCTTACTAAACTTAAGATTAAATTATAGGAAGCTAATATACTTAGGTAGGAAGTTAAGACCCTCTAAGTAGCTGCTAATATTATTACAACCCTATTAGATAGGTATAAGAAACTTAAGCTTAACTCCCCTAGAACTTATAATAGTACTTAAGGATAGCTTAAGGGATTCCTAATCTAAGTACGCACCTACTAGATATTCTATACTACTAATTTTAGGAATAAAGTTAAATATGTAATCTATATAGGAACTTTCCTATAGGGGAAAGTACTTACCTAGTTTAAACTATTCCTAGAAGAATTCCTTATATATAATAGAACTATTAAACTATATTTAAGGGAGACCTAGTTAATCTTTAGAAGTATAATAGGCTTTAAACACGCCCTAAAGTTATTATTCTAAGACCTAGACAAAAAATAACAAGCTAAATAAGATCTTACTAACTTATAGCAAACCAAGGTAGTATCTCACTACGCGGCAGAATTTAGACGCCTAGTAGCTAGACTTAATATTACTAATAAATCCTTAATCTTTATGTTTTACTTAGGACTTAAGGAAGATATTAAGGATAAACTAGCTAAGATTATAAATACTCCTAAGGACTTTCTCTTATATGTTAAGCTTGCTATAAAAATTAATACCTAGCTATTTAAATAAAGAAGAGAATAAGGAGAGAACTAAAGACCTACTACTAACTTAGGGAAATAATATAACTAAGGACTATAACTAACTAAACTATATTAGTAAAATAAGAACTAGTAACTATATTATAACATACCTAACACCTCTTATAGGTAATATATAGGACTAATAGATATAAGTATTACCTAGAAATAAAATAATAAGGCCCTATAAGATATTAAAATAGTTAAATACTATAACTATAAAAAGATAGGATACTACATATAAGACTATTAATAACCTAAATGCCTATAACATAAGGCCTTACCTAAAGGAATAAAGAAAGCTAATATAGCCTATAAGGAAGCTCCCTATAGGTCGCTCTTATAAACCGCCTATTACTATAATAAGTATACTATTTACTAAGATAGTAAGGAACAAGCTAGATAGTACCCTAAGGAACTAAAAGAGAAAACTATTATAATTACTAGAAAATAACAACCTTAGTAGGAATAAGCTTCTAAATAATAGAACTAATAACTTATTAGAGAACTTATCTAGGCCTAAGACGCTGTGTAGGAATAACTTAATAAGCTATATATAAAAGACACCCTAGATATTATTACTAAATAACTGGAAAAGCGTATCTAGGCCTAGGGTGATTACTAGAAGTAACTATAGCTTAAATAGGATGTTAAAAATATAGCGTTTAAATCTATAAAGCTTAGAACATAACCTATAAAGATTATTACGATTACTTATAAGCAACTAATCTTCTATACTAGTAAGCTAATTATATAAACCCTAAGTAAGTATAACAAACTAGTAATCTAGAATATAAATAAGACTACACGCCACCTGTAATACTAGCTAGATAACACATAACAACAAATTAAATAAAGGAAGAAGGACTAAGGGGACCTAAAACGACTAGTATAGAGCTACTTATAGCTCTATAAAGTACTTAAGTAGTAGCATAGACAAGAAGAAAAGCCTATAGACCCCCTTAATATCTTAGAACTCACCTAAGGACTTTAATTAGAAGTATAGAAAAGACTAGAGCCTACCTAGGAAATTACATAGTATAAGACTATTATAATAGTAAGAAAAGGAAAAGAACCTAAATAACTATAGTTTACACCCCTAAGACTCTAATACTAAGAACACACACCTTAAGACATAATTAAGTACCTAGGAACATCCTTTAATATCTATAATACTTCTAACTTAGAATCTTCTATAGATAAATTTACTCCCTAAAGTAAAGTTAAGCAACTAGCTGTAGAATAACTAGTAGAACTAAAGAGAGAAACAACCCCTATAACTAGACAGACTAGTAAGAAATCCTAACGTATTTAATAATAGGCTTGCTAAAACTCTATACTAGTACCCTAAGACATACAAAACAAACACAAGGCATATAAGGATACCCCTAAACTTAGGAGGAGAGAACAAAAGTACCTTAAAGAACAACCCCTATTACAAAGAAACAATAACAACTAGATTGTTTGTTTCTATAGAATAGAAGACATAGATATTAAAAACTAACCTATAGTATTAGTATAAAAAGAACTAGTTTTTAAAGATTACAAACTACTCTATACTATAAACCTATACTATTATATAATCTTTTAGGCTAATTATATCTATAACAAATATTTAGTATACCTAGTTAATAAGGAAAAGCATACATTCTTCCTATAAAGAATTACCCCCTAATACCCCCTATGTAATATATATATAGATTAAGACCTATACACCTAGATAGTAGAAAGCTACTACAAACAATAACTCTACCTACAACCTAACCTAGAATACCTACTCTTATATAGTAGTAGTAGAAGGTACTAGTTAAACTACTTATATAATAAGTATAAATACTACTATAAAAGGAAAGTATAAGTATAGCAAAAAGAAATTAAAGAAGTAAAGACTTCCTAGGTTAAACTAAAAAATAAGGAATACTAACTATAAAGGGACTATAGGAGGCAAGATAGGACATAAAGTCCCTATATGTAATAAATATAGAAGACAAAGCACACCTTATTTACAATATTACTATTAATAGATAGCCTACTAAAGTTATAATTAACAGTAGAGCCTATATTAACCTAATGTTACTATAATTAGTAAATTAACAAAAAATACTATAGTAAGAGAAAGAATAACTATATTACTTATAAACTATTAAAGGAGAAGTAGTTACATATAGTGAAGGAACTATTAATAAGGAGACTATACCCCTCCCTATAGTTATCTAAGGCTAATACTAGTAACTAGTCTTTAACATAATAGTAATAGGAGATATAGACGTAATATTAGGAATACTATAGCTATAGAAATATAACCCTAATATAAACTAAAGAACAGGCTAACTCTAGTAGAGAGACTTAACTATAAGGACGTATTATATACTATAACCCCTAAGTAAGCCTAAGTAACTAACTTAATATATTACCTATATTAGAAGGATTAAGCCTATAAGAGACTAGTAACTTATATCTATAGTAACTATATAATAAATAACATAATAATAGTACATACTAGAAGGGTAAGGAAATAATAATTTAAAAGAAGACTATCTTAATATAGTACCTCTTAAATATTAATAATATATAAAACTATTTACTAAAGAACTAGAAATAGGACTACTAGAACATAGACTATATAACTATAAGATCTAACTCCTAGAAGGGAAGTACCTAAAACTTAAACCTATCTATAGACTAAACCTAATAGAAAGAGAGATACTTAACAAATAGCTAGATAAGAACCTTAAGAAAGAATATATTAGACTATTAGAATTACTAGTAGGGTATTTAATTCTCTTTATACCTAAGAAGAATAGAAAACTATAACTATATGTTAACTACTATAAGCTTAACAAAATTACTAAGAAAAATAGTTACCTACTACTACTTATTTTAGAGCTATAAAACCTATTATATAGAGCTAACTAGTTTATAATACTTAACCTTAAGGGAGCTTATAACCTTATCTGCATTAAGGAAGGAGACAAATAGAAAATAGTATTTAGAACTTAATAAGGACTATTTAAAATACTTGTTATGCTATTTAGACTTACTAACATACTAGTAATGTTCTAAACAATAATTAACTACATACTTTATAAGAAACTAGACATCTTTGTTATCTACTACCTTAATAACATCCTAATATTTTCTAAAACACTTAACAAACATAAGGAACATATATACTAGGTACTCTAGAAACTCTAAGAAGTAAAACTCTTAGTTAAACTAGAGAAAAGTAAATTTTATAAATAATAAGTTAATTACCTTAAATTTACTATTACACTAAGAAGTATCTATATATAAGCTAGTAAAGTAGCTATAGTTAAAGATTGGCCTATACCTTAGAATGTAAAAGATATTTAATCTTTTAATAGCTATATTAACTTTTACTAAAAATTTATAAAGAACTTTAGTAATATTACATAACTAATATAACAACTTACTAGGAATAATACTAAATTTAGCTAGACTTAACTATACTAAAAAGTATTTAATAAAATTAAAGAAATTATTATATTAGAACTAGTCCTTAAGATACCTAACCTAGATAAATAATTTAAAGTAGAAGCCAACACCTCTAACTTTACTATAGGTAGATAACTCAGATAACAAGATAAGTATAGAAGACTGCACCCCTATGCATTCTTCTCTAAAGTATTCTTAGGACTAGAATTAAACTACTAAATCTATAATAAGGAACTTATAGTAATAATCTATATATTTTAAGAATAGAGACCTTAACTTTTAGGAACTAAGTACTAAGTTCTTATATACTTAGATTATAAGAACCTTACATACTTTACTACCTTAAAGGTTCTTAATAAAAGATAAATTAGATAGTTAGAATTCCTATTAGAATTTAACTTTAAAATTATTTACTATAAAGGAACTAAAAACAGAAGGGCTAATACTCTTAGCTAAAGAATAGATTATAAAGTTAAAGTACTAAAAGAAACTTATGTTATCCTTAAGAATAATAATACTAGAAACCTTATACCTATATAAAAACTTATTATAATTAGTATGTATACTTATCCTAACTTAATTAATAAGATAACACTAGAATAGATCTATAAGATATATAGTACTAGGGCATATAGACACCAAAGAGTTATAAAGACATTCAAACAAATTAGATAATACTATAATACATAAGTTATATAAGAAGAAGTAGCTTTAGTAATTAAGGACTATAACATGTATAAGAAAAGTAAGAATAGTCCTTATAAACTATATAGGTATATTTAACTATTACTAGTACTACTAGAAGTATAGTACTTAATCTCTCTAGACTTTATTATTAAACTACTAAAGTTAAGAGAACTACTTATAAAGACATACTATAATAGCATCTTAGTTATTATAGACTAGCTTACTAAGTATGCATACTTTATCTTATATCTAGAATCTAGTAACATAGAAGAACTAGCCTATACCTTCTTAAAGTATATTATTAGTAATTATAGACTACCTAAGGAAATTATATTAGATAGAGATAAGCTGTTTATATCTAAGTTTTAGAAATCTCTAATTTTATAACTTAGAGTAGATTACAAACTATTAACCTCTTTCTACCTATAGACTAATAGACAAATAGAATAAGTTAACTAGATACTTAAGTAGTATCTTAGGTACTATATTAACTATAACTAAGACAATTAGGTACTACTACTACTAATAGCCTAATTTACCTATAATAGTACTACTAGAGAAAACATATAGAATTCCCTATTTTTCCTTAACTTTAGATACTAACTAACTATATATAGAGAACCTTAATAAGGACTATAAGCTCTAAAAGCTATAGTAGATATAAATAAACTCTAAGAAATCTAGAGTAAAACATCTTTAGATCTAGAATTTATTAGGCGATAAATAAGGAAATACGCTAACTAAATAAGGGTTAAGGGACTAACCTTTAAAGAGGGGGATAGTATATACCTACTATACTAAAATATTAAGATAACATAACTAAACAATAAACTTAACTATAAAAAACTTAGACTATTTAAAATTCTTAAGAAAATTTTAGATATTAACTTTAAACTTAACTTACTAGATATAATAAAAATACACCTAGTCTTTTATATCTTACTACTTAAACTAGCACTAAGAGGATTAAACACTAATAACTATATTATTATTAAATCTAATAAACTAGAATATAAAGTCAAATAAATTATTAACTATAGAATAGAAAACAGTTAAAAAGAATACCTTATTAAATAGAAAGGCTATAGACATAAAGAAAACTTATAGGAACTAGTTAAGAACCTCTAATATACTTAATAACTTCTCTAGAACTATTATAACTCCCTAAACTAGACGCCTCTACTAATAGACCTAAATCTATAAACTTATTACTAATCCTAAAACTTATCTAGTTAATATTATTATTAATACTAATAAATTATAAATTATCTACTACCCCCTACTTATAAGTATCTAGAGTATAAAGAAGGTCTTTATTATCTAACTCTTATATACCCTAATAAAATGCCTCCTCTTAACGCTTATAAACCTTCTTATAGATCTTATAAATCTATAATAATTAACTAGTAGCTAGGGCTATATCTAATTAAATTTTTGCTAGCTATATATAAAGGGCTATAAACTCTTTACTAGCCTTCTCTTCTTTTTTATCCTACTCCTTTTACTAGGCATTTAGTTTTATTACTATAGAAAGAAGTTAGTAACTAATTAAATATAAAAGGACTACCTTACCTATAAGTAGAAGCTATAAGCACCCTATCATACGGCTTCTTCTTCTTAATACATAGAGCATATTATAAAGACCCCTTGCTAAAGTAATAAGCAACCTTTATATAGTAGCAATAAGTATAAGGCATATTAGGAGGAATAGACTAAGACTCTATATAGGATAAGAGAGCCTAGCGTTTATAATCTTTTAGTAATATCTTTTCTAATTTTAATTTTAATTTTACTACGCAACCTGATATAGTATTAGTATTATAGATAAAACAGGGAAGCATAATTAATAACTCCCCAACCTAGGAGACATAACCTACTTATAGGTCTTAAGGGTAAGACCTTTTGAGGGGAGACCTGATATTATAACCTAACTAACTATAGGTAATACAGGCCCTACTAGAGCCCTAGAAGTATAGGCAGCATAGCATCTTATAAGAAATAGGCTTGTAGAGTAAGGCAGAAGGATAACTCCCCCTAGAATAGAAGAACTATAGATTAAGTTACGTAATAATAAGAAGGACTAATATATAATAAGTAGTCCTAGGACAAGACTAATATATCCTATGTGGTCCTAGGATAGGACTAACATTCTAGGGATAGTCTAGGATACCACCAGGACATATAGGATTTATATATAGGATAGACTAAGTCTGGGACTTAGGACAAAACTACTATAGCTCTTTAGTAATCAACTTATAATATATTCTCTAAATACCTTTTAGACCTTAACATTATGTTTACTATTATCTGAGCTATATAAGCTACCTTCTGACCTATTAACTACCTGACTGATCACTAAGTAATCAACAGACTAGCAAGCCAACGACACTGTTACTGAGTATTAACCCTAGCTATACTTCTAGTAGAAACCTACTGTTAGGAATCCTGATTGTAACAAATATTAATCGCCCGGAGATATCGGCTGTTACGCTGATATCTCGGCGGCGGAAGCATGGATGTTCTGCCGGTGAATTCCCCCGGAATTCACGGGTATTTAATTACTTTCCAACCAAGCGGTTATAACCCTCTTTTCTAGTTACGCATAATTGATTATTGGTACTTACCCCTATTATTCGTCACTTGCCTATTAATACGTACGGTTAACTGTATCACAACTAACCCTTATGATCCTAACAATATGTAATTGTAATTACTTATACTATACTATAAATTTATACCTTATTATATAGTCTTTATATACTTAGGCTAGCTTATTAAATAATACTAATAATATTTAGTATATTAAATATCAATCTATTAAATTAATAACGTACCTGTATAACAAGCGGCCTATTATAATAAGTAGCCTACCTCCTCCTCCCCTTCTATACTTCTTATAAGTTAATTAAGCCATAACGTATAAAATTAATTAAAACTACTTATTATCTTCTTCCTTATTACTATCCTAAACTACTTTATAGGTTTGTATGTTATATCTAGTCTTCCTATAATTACTATATTATTATATACGTAGTTTACTACCCTCTATATAACCCCTATTTTAGGATGTTTCCTTACCTCTAGTACTAATACCTTCCTTTTCCTTTTATAGTGCCTCTACTTTAGCTGTATTAAGTAACCCTCTAAGGCGTACTTAGGTCTTTTTAGCCCTTTAGTGCTTACTTAGTACCTCTATCCTTATATAAAGTCCTTTATTCTTAGCCTTAAGAATAGTAACCCTATAGGCTAACTTACTAATACCTTTAGCCTAGAAGTTAATTACTTTATATATTACTATTAGTAAGCTACCTTAATATTACTAGATCCTCTTTTTAAGGGAACTATAGCTTTATATACCCTTAATTACTATAGTTAGTATCTTTAGGTCCTAGGAGCTATTACTACTTAGGGGTAAGGTAGGGGGTATTAGTATTTTTAGCTTAAAATCTAATTAAGAAATAACTACTTTAGGGTTAAAAGGTATAAGGCCTGCCTATCTAAAACTAGCTTATATGTTATTTTTACCTATTAAGGTAAAGAATACTACTTTAAAGGTAGGAAAAAAGTTATCCTTTATAATATATAAAATCTATATCTATATTATCTTCTTAATTTCCTTACTATATAAGTACTTTAATAGGCTAAAATACCTAATATTAAGAGGCTAAAGCTTATATAATAAATAGGGAGGTATATAAAGAGTAATAATATTCTCTTTCTTATAGTATTTATTAAAGTTAGTTAATTTATAGCTATTATAACGTACCCACATAGCAAGCGACGTATTAGGGTGAGTAACGCACCTTAAGAAAAGTAGGGTATTTCTAGGTGGACTACACATAAAAGTACTGTTACATAATTACTAAGGAGGTCTAACAATTACATAACAGCACTTTTGCGTGCAGTCCACCTAGAAATACCCCACTTTTCTTAAGGTGCGTCGCTCGCCCTAATGCGTCACTCGCTATGCAGGTACGTTAGCTATTAAGGATTAAGAGGTAATAAATACCTTTTGTATAGGACTTTATATATTAATTAAAATAATTTAACTAATTTAGGCTAATTTTATTTATTATCTATCTATTTTTACTTAGGTAGATATACTATATAGCTAGGAATTAGCTATTAGTATACTAGGAGAGGAGGTAATATTTACCCTTTATAATAATATATAGAGGTATTACCTAGCTATCTATATATATACCCTAAATAATAGAAACCTATTTATAATTACTAGGCTGCTTTATATAAGGCCTTCCCTTATTGTTAGAAGTTATAATAACCTTTATATATAATAGTATTCCTATTAGGAAGCTAGTCTTATTAAAATTATAGATATTATAATCCTATATCTTATACTTTATTATTATATTTTATATAAATATAAACTAGCCTTATATAATTATAGGATCCTTAGCTAAGGCCCTCTAATAGTTAATTTAATATTAAAATTATATTTTTAATTAGGGTTATTATTATATAAAGTTCTCTACCTATTAGGGTCTAATACGTATTATATTATATTTAGAAAGGAGCTAGTTAGCTATATCTTATATATTATCTTATTATAGAGGAAACCCTTAATTAATTAGGTTAATAACCTATTTAAGAATTACCTCCTCTTCTATTATAGTTAACTTTCTTAAATTTAGTTAGTATTTAGCTTATATAATATATCTAGTAAGTTAGTAGTAGAGTATTATTTAAGGGACCTTAAAGGTTGTAGCTGCCTTTTATATAGACATTTTTGGGTTGTTTTAGATAGCTTAAAGGGTAAGGATAATACGGCTTTTAATTAAGGAAGAATATATGTTTGTATGTGGAGGAATGTTTGTGTAAAGGCTAAAGAGGTAGAAAGTAGGAAAAGGTAGGCTACTTGTTATGATGGGCTGCTTGTTATGCAGGTACGTTACTACTATATAGATTTTTTATATTTATAATAAGAAGAAAAAGCTGAATACTAGTCTTATTCTAGCAAACGAAAATCCGCATTGGAAAGTAGTTAATTAGTTTTCTATTTTTAAATGAGTAATTTCTTCTTTAAACTTTACTATAATGAGACCTTTAATTACTAAAACCTTTACTAGGCAATGAATGTTAGAGTGTAGGCGCTGTGGCGCAGCATGGGCCCTACCTTGGTGGACAAATTAGCTTAAATGGGTAAGGCTGCTGGATAAATGTCGGCATTATTTCTAGGATGGTAATAAGCAAGCGGTTAGGAGAGAGAAGAGGAACACGTCAAGATTTCATTTCGCAATGGAGACACTTAAAGCAGTAAGTGGGGTGTATCTGATATTATTGGCCAATTGGAGGTCCCAGGGAACGCGTTAAAATTTCCAAGTCGAGCAGGGGGGCATAGAGTGGGACAATAAGTGGGTTCAGCCAATGGTTGTACACGGACGGCCGTATCTCGACGCGTTCCAAAGGAGAATACTTAAGTAGGGCCTCCACCATTGCGTCAAGCGCCGTCCACTGTTCGTCGGTAAAGCAGATGCCACGCTCCTGCTATACCTCCGCCCAGCCAAGTCAATACGCCCGTATGCAGTAGTAGAGGTACCTCTCCTATACCCCCTAGTACTTCTGTACCGTGTCGGCCTCCTGCTTGAGTGCGAACGGCCGGCCTTCCGGCTTAGCCAGGTTAATGCTTTTCAGCTACTGCCGGGTCTTGTGGGGCACCTTAGCGAGCCGTAGGGAGTACCAGCCCACCTCGCGACAGAGGCTTTCTAGGAGGAGGGCTAGCTGCTGCTGCTCTTCCTGGTAGCCCTCATCCTAGGCTGCCTGTCGCGCCGCCTCTAAGGCTGGTACTATCCCTACGTCGTATAGGCCTACTAGGTTGTGCCTGTTGAGGTGTGCTACCTATCCTATCTCCCTTACCTATGCTAACTACTAGTTGACGTCAGCACTAGCGACAATAGTTTGCTCCTACTGCCTGTCCTTGGCCGCTATGATGTCTTGCTGCTCTGCTAGACGCTTTGTAAACGCGTTACTGCTGCCGCCCCCCCTCTGCTGCTGGGGGGCGGTGTTGGCGGTAGATGGCGCCTCCTCGTCGCCCGCTGTCCTGGGCTTCTGCTGGACGACCCAGTACCGCGCGTACTTGTTCTGGGATAGCGTCTGTATGGCGACGGCCCCCCACCCCGGGCCTCTATCCCTACTATAGGGCTTAGTGGGTAGGGCTAAGGCAGGCCTGCCTAGGCCGTGCACTCCCTGCTGCGCGTGCAGCTTGATCAACTTCCGGCTCCTCGTCCGATACTCGCACCGCCCGCAGCCGTACCCGTCTAGCACCGGTAGGCCCTCCAGCGGCGGGCTGCCGTCCGGCGGTAGCTCGCACGTATGTGGGTCCTCCAGGCTGCCGCCGTTCGCTGCCGCCTCGGCCAGCGCGAGGTTGACTACGGCACGTAACGTCGGTCCCTTAAGCTGGTGGGCCTGGCGGAAATGGCTCTCGACGGCGCCGTCCGTCCGTACCGCCTGCTTGCAGTGCGTGCAGAGGGCGACCCGGGGCTGGCTGGCGAAGGTGAGGTAGAGGTCGGCGTTGACGCCGTCGGGGTATGGCGGACTGCTGTTACTACGTGGGCTACTGCTGCCCCTGGCCATGTCGGTCGTCCTTCCCTGACGTTGTTGGTTAGGATAGGATAGGTATTTTAATAGCGGCGTAGAGGGGGCTGTATGTGTGTCTGTCTGTATATTGGGCCGTCTATGGGCCTGCATGCTCTTTGTAGGTCGTAGTATATGGACTAAACCCTTCCTTTCGACTGCGGCTTATTTAACGTTACCTGGCGCCTCCTGTTTGTTGGCGAGGGAACTGGCCCCTGGCCGGCGAGACCAGCTAGAGCTCTACTACAGGGGGTTTACGTTACATCACTAAGAAAGACAAAAACACTGAAAAAGCGAATAGGAGGCAATAGGGAATATGCAGAGGGGCGAAATAGCAAGGCTGCCTAGGTCCTTTAATATATTTCCTATCCTACAACTACTACTATTACTACTACTGCTACTACTGCTACTACTGCTATAGCTAAAATTGCAATAGACTAAACGTGGATGGAAGGGAGGGACACTTGGTGGCTGGGCCGGTGCGGTGGTCCGGTCCCACTTTGGTTGTCGGCCGCCGGCTTCTCCTCCTTCCCTCCGTGCGTCCGTTCGTCCGTCCCGTTGCGGCTGGATTACCTTCTACGGGCTTCGGGGCTTCGTTAGTTCGGGTTCGGGCTAGCTAGGGTTGGAGTGTGGGTGGGTGGTGGGGAGGAGAGGGTAGGGAAAAAAAAAAAAAAAAAAAAAAACCGAAACAGGAAAAAAAGGGTTGCGGTGGAGAGGGTTAGGTTGAGGTTGGGGTTGGGGTTGGGTTAGTTAGAGGAGGAGGAAGAACCCCCCACGGTAATCGACTGAAATGGTATCCGACATAAACGCACGGGCCAACACTTCGATTTTGGCGGGCAACCCCAGACCCTAACCCTGGTATTCGGCTCGAATACCACCCGGAATGACGGTTAGGTTATAGATAAGACTATTTTCTATATATTTAATATAATTAGTTAAAATAGGGCTGAAACGCGCGCTGCCGCGCGCGACGGGTTGTCGTCGTCGTCGTCGCCGTGACGCTACCGAACGGGAATCGGGGGCGTTGTGGTGCCCGATCTACGGGTCCACGGGTCCACGGGGTTACGGGGTTACGGGCGCCGCCGCTCAACCCAATCCCAAACGTCCGTCTTTTTTGTTAGTTTTTTTTCCATAACCCTAACCCTTTTTGCCTCGCCGGGGGCTGATTCCACGGGTTGTCGCCGTCGTGCCGCCACCGGACGCCGATCGGGGACGTTACGGCGTTACGGCGTTCGCCGCTCTCAACCCAACCCCAAACGTCCGTCTTTTTTTTTTTTTTTTTTTTTTTTTTTAACCCTAACCCTTTTTTTGCCCCGCCGGGGGCTGATTTCACGGGTTCGGGCGCGCGACGTTGCGGTTGACGGCCTTGGCGGGCCGTGCCGTTGACGCCGTGCGCCTTCGCGGCCTGGCGGGACCTTGGTGTTACCGCGTTGCCGCCATCGCCGCCTGACGCCTTACGGGACGTCGCCGCCTTGCGCTGTGACCGGCCGTCGCCGTTACCGGTTAAACCCGTTGTTGTTCCCGCACCACCGACAAACCCCGAGAATACCGCCTCAAAAGCACAGCCCATCAGCTTGAAAGACGCCCAGAAAGACGCCTAAAAAGACGCCGGAAAACACCCCGGGAAGCACCGCCTAGCAGACGGCTAGAAACACAACTAGACACAGACCAAGAAACCGGGGGGGGGGGGGGAAGAAAAGAGGATCAGACACCACAACGTAAGAAGAAGACAAGAAGAGGAGAAAGAAAACGAGATGAGAAAAAAGACAGACCATCTGAGCCCTCGTCCTTACCGGTCCTCCGGAGCCACTACCTCACAGTGCTCCGTACAGTGCAACTACTGTTCGCACACTGTCCCTCCCATTTTTCCTATTCTTGTAACCCTCTTGGGGGGATCCCGCCCTTTATCTACTCCATCCCCACAGTCTATCCCGCCGTGCCCAAACCATCTACACTGTCCCTCCCTTGCCATTCCCCAACCCTGTCTTACAACCCGCTGTCCCTCCATTCCCTGCTCGTATTGACTGCCTGTACTCCCTACTCGCCCTGCTCTTCTAAATGCCCTCTGACCCTGACCTTCTGCTTCTTTTTTAACCCTGACCCTCTGCTTTGCCTTCTAACCCTGACCCTTTGCTTTTCCTTCTAACCCTGACCCTCTGCTTTGCCTTCTAACCCTGACCCTTTGCTTTTCCTTCTAACCCTGACCCTCTGCTTTGCCTTCTAACCCTGACCCTTTGCTTTTCCTTCTAACCCTGACCTTTTCCTTTGCCTTCTAACCCTGACCTTCTGCTGCCTCGACCCCCCTGACCCTGACCCGAGCCTGCCCCTCTTGACTTCCTCCTACTGATCTTGTCGTCCTTGCCCTCTTCCCGTGCTATTCCTGACCCTTGCCTCGACCCTCCTGCCCTGCCTGTGCCCTCTCTGCTTGCCTGCCTCTCCTGACTGTTGCCTTTCTAACCCTATCGGTTGTCTAATGACCCTAACACCCTTGTCTGTCGCCCTGTCCCTTGCTGCCCCCTTCCGTCTGACTACTACAAATCTTGAATGACCTGTATCTACTATGAACCTGCCTTCTTGCTCTCTGCTGTCCCTACTCTCTGCCTTTGCCTCTCTACTGTCTGTCTGCTCCTGACCCTGAAATATTCCTGCCGTCCGCATGAATAGATCCCTTGTTATTCCTGCCCTCCTCTCTATAATGTCGCCGTATTGCCATCTGCCTATGCTTCCTCTCTATTGCCTCTATTCCTTCTCCTTGATAAATAGTAACCCCTACCCTGTTCTCTCCCCTCTCTAGTATCCTCCTGCCTGACTATCTTCTATTTCTGCTTGATCTGATCCCTCCTATTGTTACCTTACTGTACCCCTTCTGCCTCCTGTTATCGTACCCTATGCTTTCCCCTGCAACCCCTTACCCTCCCTATACTCTCCTGTTTCTATCATCTACTCTATGCCTCTCGCTAAATCCCCCTCTTCTCTTAGCCCTGTTGCTCTACTACCGTACCCTGCTTACTGTATGCCTGACGACTATATATGCCGCTATGGTATGTCCTGCCTCTATAAATTCTGATCCTTATCCTCCTGCCTGATGCCTAGTACCTTGCGCCTGCTCTCCCCTATAGTTCCTTGCTTGTGACCCGTTGCTGCCTCTTGACTATAACCCCTCTTTGTTGGTCCCGCTGCCTTGTCAGCCCTTGCGCCGCCTGACGTCTAGTCGGCCTCCGCCCCTTAGACACGTCTGTGTTGCGAACGTATATGGTAAACCCGGGTGCTACTGCCTCCTAATCACCCTGACCTTTCCCTGCCTACGTAACCCCGACCATGGACATAGAAATAACCCTAACCCTTGTCTGCCGTCTTGCCTACCGGCCCTTCTGCTCATAGAACTGCTCCCTACTTCTCCTACGAAACCCCACCTGTCCCTGTGCTGCCTGTTTATACGTTGAAATACGGAACCTCCTGAAAACCCGGCCTTCTAACCTAACCGAGCTGTGGATCGACTTCTGCCCTGACTGGTATTGTCTCTTCTATGCTGCTACGCTATGCCTTCTCCTTGCTCTACCCCTCTCTCTGTGCCCTATTGCTACCCCTACTCTACCGCTGTCGTCCCATCCTGTGGAGAACATGATGTAACCTCTCCCTGCTGTTCGTACTGTTCCATGTTAGCTCTCCTCCCGTAAGCCTGCCTCGACGAATTCATATTCTTGTCCTTCCTCCTGTTACAGTAGACCTGGTCTCTTCTGTTACCCCTCCTTTGGACCGGGCTGCTGCCCCTCTGCTGTAACCCTCTTCCCTTTTCCTCCTGCCCTGCTCCTCTTGTTTTCCTATGCCCTATGTTGTCTTATAACCCTGACCTGCTTACCCCCCCCTCTTCCCCTACTACGTCCTTCTCCGATTGTAAACATGCCTGTTATGGTGACTCTCCTTCCTATCTCCCGTCACCTCCTTTATTATACCTGAGCCCTTATATGCTACCTCCAAACGCTTGCTTGTATTGCTAATAGTAGCCCCTCTGCTGCCGGGTCTGTTCCCTGTGTCCCTACTGGCCCTGTCTGTCTCTATCCTGCCTGTAAATGTCGTAAAATGCTAGCCGTCCCTTATAATAGCCCTTTATGTTGCCTTCTAGCCTGCTATGTGCCTATTCTATCCTATAAATACCTTCCTCTTTCGTAGAAGTATGGCTACTATATACCGTCTCTTTCCGTTGCCCCCTTCTTTATGCTCCTTTACTACCTCTGCTCTAGTACTACTATTCTCCCCTGCTAATAATACTGCCTTATCCCCTTGTACTATTCTCACTATACTACTATATACAGATACTTCATACATACCTTTATAGTACTCTATGAATATAAACTACACTTTATACTATATATATCTACAGTATATCTTATCTCTTTATTCCCTTATATGAATTATAACTATATCCCCCCCGTGCTTCATAACTGCCTTGGCCGGGATGCCTTGCAAAGAATGAGACGGGGTGTTCAGTTCAGTGGTCCAGAACGCCCCCCTCCCTTGCGAGTTGGGGGGAAGCCTGGGTTCGACTCCTGGAATACCCGACTTGGTATATGCCCATCCTACCCTAATTTTTGGCCTGATCCCAAAATTCTCGTCCGTTTTCTCGTGCGGCACCCCTACGCCGAGTTATTTGCGTCGGAAGTCGTTGGTGGGTACAAGCTATATGGACCCTGCTTGTCTCCCCTGTACTGGACGGCTGGTCCCCCTACGCCGCCCTAACCCTAACCCTGGGGTTACGCTGCACCTTGATGGGCCCTCTCTATCGATACCTAGCCACCCTCACACTCTTTTGTAGTAGTCCTATGGTATTCTAATACCAGTACTATATAGACCTAGTTATTAATAATACGTATTCTAGTCTTATATAGTATCCTATATAGAGAAACATAAAACTTTATATGTAAAATAATAATATACTTTATAATAACGAAACATAAATAAACACATACATATTTTCCTTACATACCTGCCTTGTATCCTTTCGTTCCGTAAACAACAGCATGGGACCCTACACTACGGCCAAGAAACACTGGTCGTCCCTGGCTTTCTACTACAATAGCATCAGACCACACCTAATGAACCCCGTGCTTCTTGTCGGCCACACAAGCCCCGTCCGCTGGAATACCTACTCCTCCTTCCGGATAGCCCTGTCCCAAAACTCTCGTATAGCTAGTAAATCTAAACATAAGAGAATAGTATATAGGTTAAGAGTATTACTAAGGGTAATAGTCCTATTTGTTTTTTAAAGGGTGCTTATTTAGAGCTAAAATAACTTAAGCGTTCTAATAAAAAAGTACGATATCTTAAAGGTTTTTTAAGGATAAACTAATATAATCTTAGTAAAAGATATTTAGTTATATCTACTACTAGTTAGTATAGTACTTATACTATATTCTACTTATATAGCTAGATCCCTTCTAATCCACTTTATAGTAAGGGTTATATCTAGGTCTATTAAATCCCTAAGGAATAGGTGTAATATATTACACCTAGAGTCTATATTAGATATATATACCCCTAGGAAGCTCTAGGGATAGAACTAAAAGGGCTAGTAAGCATAATAATTAATAAGAGTTAGCTAAATCTTTAGATAGCTAAGGCGCTTTTAAGTACTCTACGTAAGTTAGGGTAAAGGTCTATTTAGCTATATACTATATAATCTCTTTTTACTTTAGTGCTATTTCCTAGTCTATATCTACCTATCTTATCTAAATTTTACTAGTTCCTAAGACTATAAAGATAAGTATAGTAATCTTCCCTCTAAGTACTTACCTAACATTTAGATAGTTTATATACTAAAGATTTAAATTACAGATACTACTATATATATTAAACGTAACCTATAGTTATATATAATAGTAAATTAATAACTAAATGAGATTATTAGTCTAAGGCTTACTAAGTATTACCTAATTTAATAGATTTACTATTCTATCTAGGGGGGAAATCCTACTTCTTATAAGGCTAACACTAAGGCAGCTAACTACGCCTATAAAGTACTTAAGCGCTACTAGTTAATAGTAGTAGTAACAGCCTACTAATTCACTAGTATGCTATACTCTCTAAATAAGGAAGATTTTACCCTTCTTTACCTAGCAGTATTCTTAGGTCTATAGAGATTAATAGAACTACTTCTATAACATAAAGCTAATCCTAATACTAAAGGAATTCTTAAAAAGAAGGAAAAGGGAAAAGGCTATAAGACTATAATGCTATTAGATATAGCTATTAAAAAAACCAGTATAAAGTATTAAGCCTAACCCTATATTTTAGGTATTCTAGTTAATATCTAGTTTATATATACTAGCTAGAGTATTAATATAGTACTAGCTAGTTACCTTATGCTATTACTATATTAAGATAAAGTAGTTTTTACTATTAATCTTAATCTATATAAAAACCAGGACTATATTAACTAAATTATCTTTATAAATGTTTTATTATAGGAACTCCTTATTACAAATTATTCCCTTATTATTTATAGACTTAACTTTATAGAAGGTAAACTTCTTATTTAACTAGATAACTATACTTTTAATGTTCCTAGTGTTCCTAGGGAACCTTTTAGTGTTTAAGACATAGGATATTATTAATAAGTAATAGTAGATAGAATTTATAGTTAATAGCTTATGTTATATTACTTAGAGTAAAAGTAGTTAAAGTATAAGTAGTTATAATTCTAATATAAGGGGAGGGAAGTAATAAAATATATAGAATAGAAAGGTTTAGCTCTTTCTAAAAGAAAACAGTTATATAAACGCCTACTTAGCTTCTACTTAGATAATTACATAATAGGTAGAATTCTACCTTATAATTAAGTAGATAAAAGGAGATTATTTATAACCCCCCTACTACTAGGCAGACTTTTAAGTAGATACCTAAGCATATTTAAGGGCCTGCCTTTCTAATAGGGACCATACACACCAGAAGGGTAAGGGTAAGTAGTAACATCGTCTAAGTTTTTACCTAAATTATTAGCCTAAATTAAAGTACTAGTCTAAAAACTTAAGTATATAATTAAACGTCTATAATCCTAAACTTTAGTCCCCCTCTTAGTTACCTTTTATATTAATTATAGCGTCTTTCTACCCTCTACCCCCTTTTACACTATAACTATATACTATATAAGCTGTTATCCTAGTAAGGATAGTCTAGTTATTAAATAAAAGCTACTACTAGTTAAAGATATAACTTCCCTACCCTCTTTATAGTCTAGGGATAACTTAATATTAGAATCTATTATTACTAAGTTATAGTAAGGAATTAATAAGATTTACTAATTATATTAGGTATATAGACTAAAGCTACTAAAATTACTATTTATAAATATTAATATTATAAACATTATCTTCCTAAATGTTAAGAAGCTTAACCTTACTTATCTTAGTAATACTAATTACTTTACTAATAAATAGGTATAACATGGTTGATAAGCAAGTGTCGCAGACAAGCGAGTGTCGTAATAAATTGCAGCCTTAAGATAAATCCAACTATAAAGTAATACTAACAACATAGAATTAATTAAAACTACTTAGAAACCTCTTTATTAGACGTTTCTTTATTAAATTGATATGTTCGCGCATTATAACTAGTGTTACTACAGACGCCATATCGCTGTTAGCCTGTCTTAGTCCTTAGCTAACAACCACTACTCTAACGCGTTTCCTCCTTAATCTAAGTTATTACCTATCTCTACGACTAAATATCCTCTACCTTAGCTATAGTAAGACTTCCTCCTTATCTAAGACGTGTTTTTTTAGCCCTCCTATGTTAGCTAAGTAGGTTATTCTCCTCTTAAAGGATCTAGACCTTAGACCTTAATAAGGCAATCTAGTGTATAAATCTATACGCCCCCTTTAATAGATGCTCTATAGCTTTAATAATTGAAGTTAGGGAGCTACTCTAATAGCAGGAGATCCTCCTCTTAATAAGATTAGACTGAGAAGAGGCCTCTATTAGGTTGTTTGGCGTCTGAGAAGTCTATATGGGGGGTATTGTTAGGAGGGACCCTAGAGGCGTTAGAGTATGTAACTTAATATTAAGCTTTGAAAGCATACTTTTAGTACTTAGAGGAATAAGCCCTACTCCTCTAAAACCTCCCTAGATATTTCTAACTATAAGGGCTTATATAAAAGCCTTATAAAACATAGGGAAGAAGTCCTCCTTTATGATATAGGTATTACCCCGTTACATCTTTTCCTTAATTTCTCAGCTATAAGCCTTCTTTAGTAGCCTAAAACACCTAACGTCTAAGGGCTAAAGTAGATAAGATAAATAGGCTGGCATACAGAGTGTAATAATATTATTTTCCTTATAATATATCTTAAAGTTCGTAGTGTGGTAACTTTCATACCTATTAACAATAAGGAGGTAATAACTACTACTTACATATAGTCTTATATGCTAGTCAAAGTGCTAGAGCTAATTAAGGCCTCTTTTATTTATTATCTATCTATTTTTAGACGTTATAATAACCTAATTATATAGGAGACTAGATTCTATATACTAGGTAGAAAGGTAATATTAGCCTATAATAATAATATATAATAGGATACTATAGCCTAACAAGCTAATAGCCTAAATAACTATAACCTATTTATAATTACTAGGCTATATTATTTTTATGTTTAAACGCCTTTCTATACTTATAACAACCATCCTAGATACAATCTAGCCTATTATAAAGCCAGTCTTATTAAAGTTATAGATATCTAAATCTATAATACTATACTTTACAATTATATTTATTATAAGTAAGAACTATATGTTTATTACGTCTAGGTC
Source organism: Colletotrichum sublineola (assembly GCA_020631755.1). Classification (NCBI taxonomy): domain Eukaryota; kingdom Fungi; phylum Ascomycota; class Sordariomycetes; order Glomerellales; family Glomerellaceae; genus Colletotrichum; species Colletotrichum sublineola. The sequence continues at coordinate 92,665 of JAHSQG010000019.1, forward strand.
TTTATATTAGGCCCTCTTGTAGTCATACTTATAGAAAAAGCATGTCTAGAGCTATAGTTGTTACTTAACGAAGTTTAAAGCCCAGTACTTCCTAACTAGTGGCGCGTCACGGTCGGCAAGCAGTCAATTAGCTATATCTTCCACACCACTAATATAGGGAGGAAACAATTAGGAATCCAGGTCCAGAATATACTTAACTAGCTTCTCTTCCTTAAGTAGCATTAAATACTATAAGTTAGGTATAGTGTCGCGTCGTAATAGAATACCCTTAAGTTGCTAATCTAGCGTCCTAGAGCTAACTAAGTATATCTTAGTTATAGCCTAAGTACTAAGATTTAGGTTGTTTCTAATAGCTTAAAGGGTAAGTTATATTTAAGATTCCTTTTTACCTTACGCCATAATTTGTTATAGAAGAGAAGTAATAAATTATGTTGTTATGTTGTAGCTACAATTTGTTACAACACTTGCTTGTCTGCAACACTTACTTATTAACTACGTTATATTAATTAACCTAAAATAATTCTAGGTAAATTCCTAGTACTTTATTAGCTCCTTTATACCATACTATACTTTTCTATAGAGAGTTCTAAGCCAGTCCTTATAAAGCTTAGGCCCCTAAGTATAAATACTTACGTTACCTCTAAGCTAGATATCTAGCTTAGTTTAGAAAATTAAGGCTTAACTATTTAATTAATATATTTTATTAGTAGTAAGTTTTATAAGTTTAAGGTTTTATAAGCTACTCTTAAGGATTATTAGGTTCTATTTACTAGCCTATAAATACTTTACAGCTAACTTATATTAATTAAGTTAGATACCTTATAAACGCCTATTATATTAGACTAGCTAGGTTAGAACGTTATTTTAATAGCCTTATTTCTTAGATTAGGGAGTAAATAGCGTTATATAATAAGTAGCTCTCTTAGTAAGAAGACTCCTAAGGAGGAGAAGGTTCTTATTAAATTTACTAAGGCGTGTTAGTATCCTAATAATAAGGTAAGCTACTATCTTTCTAATACTTAGGACGAAAAGTGCTATAGGCTAGTCCTTCTGTCACCCTTCTATATAAGGGAGTTTTTACAGGGCTTAATTAGTAAGCCTGGCAGGCCTCTCCATTACTATAACTACAGACTACCTAACAGAAAGGATTAGTATTTACGCAATAGGGGGCTAGTATAGCTACATAGTAGGAGACTTTTCATCTAATTTATATTAAATTCCTAGTTCTCCGTACTTTAACTATAAAGTATCTTAGATATATTTGCTATCTTTATAATCAAACTTAGTAATTTTTTAAGTAACTATAAACCATAAGATAAGAGACTACTATCCTAAATCTTACCCTTAACTAAAACGGAATAGCTTAACCAGTAAATCAAGACTAGTAGCAAATAATTATAGTAGCCTTACTAACCTCCACAGGCGTGATAATAGACCCCAGGCCATAAGAATTAAGCTATAAATAAAAATTATATACTAACTTTTATTCTTCCCTTACCTTAATCTTAGTTACTATATATATAAAGAAGTTTGAAGTCTAAAATTATGATTCGTTCGCTAGCGTACATAATTTACTCTCTCCTAATCATTATAGGACGGCTAAAAGCTCCTCCTTTACATACACAGCAGCTGTAGTAGCGCATACAGCTGCCAGTTCTTGTTCTCATGCGCATTGGCATAGTCATAGATACTACATTCAAAATACACAACCAAGTCTATACACCACGTCTCCAGATATAACCCAGCCTATTATAATAGACCATAGCAGACATAGAATAATACAATATATCAGGGAGCCTATACTATATAAAATAAAGTAAACAGAATTTAGCAGCTAGTCTGCAAGCAGCATTAAAGCCTTAGGGTGCAGGGGGCTGGCTTAACAAAGTAGTATAGAATAGTCATATAAACCGTAATATCTAAACTAAAAGTAAATATTATAGTGTATAAAGGGTCTGCCATATAGATTGTGTTTTAATAAGCAACCATATAGGCTCCTATTACTTTATTATTTTAATGTATTAAGTTCTAGGCTGTTAAGAGGGACCCTTTATAACATATCTAGCAGTCCTAAACAATCTTTAACATTTGTAGGAAATAATACATAGGCAACCCGTAGTAGAGACCTTAATAACCATCGCTTATGATAGCTCTTCTCCACCTTACTCTATACCATCTATAATAAATAATATAGAGTCCTATTCTACATATGAAGACATAATATATAATTAGCTAACTGGTGTTCACTAAAAAGTTAAGACAATACTAGAATTAGTATGAGCGTAGTAGTTATGTACTTACTGGCTGGCTCTGTGCTATATATCAGCTTGTTATTCCTTCAACAATATAATAGACAAAACTCTAGTAAATATATCACTTAGGCTAAATAATAGGGCCTAGTTTCTACAGGTAGCCCCTTGTTGCAATGCCGCCTGGTGTTAACTCTATGTTAGTTAGCTAGCAGCCTTTATTAAATATTAGTTACTACGTTTTGTCTTTAGGCGCTTTGAATTGCCAGAACATAAATTTGTTAAGAAATTCTGACGTTGTCAGCTTGGCTATTAATACTATATCATTATTTCTGTTATTAAGGATCTTACCGTTAAGTAGATATATGGCTAGCACTAACAGACTAGGGCTCTAACCTTAACATCTGAGTGCTCTGCCGTCTAGTTAAGAAGGGAGATACTATGTCACGGTTTAAGGTATAGTAGTTAACACCTAGTATCAGATTAATTCTTTACCTATAGGTTTAATGATAATTATTCTAATAAGTTTATATAAAGAAGTCCCATCCTAAAGGTCTGGATTAGAGGAGCCAGGGGGTTGTTATTTATCTTCTTATTAATAGCGTTAGGTATACTTAAGAAGCCTTACTATAGCGTAAGGTGTGAATACACTTGTCTTATGCCTTATAGACAGCTATGGACAGTAAAGAGCTCTATGACGCAGGCTTTTTTTATTACACTCCAAATCTAAGACCAAATAGCTAGGCTGTAACGTTACTATTTTAAAGGCTAGAGGGGATCCATATAAGATAGCTCCGCTGGCGGCTTAAGGCAGCAGGTATATATGTAATCTATAGGACTTTCTTAAAGTCAACCAACATTAATTACGTTCAGCCATTAGGGCGCTTAAGTTACGCTCCGTTAAAATAGGTCTTTAGCATTAAGCGTTATTGTTAGAATTACCCACCTGCTGCGATGCTTAATCTCCAATGCTCGAATTGGCATCAGCTACCAAGGCGGGCCTAGAGTTATTGCTGGAATTGCTTCTAAGGTAATTTGCAACGTAAGATATCAGCTACTAATATAATAGATAGTATATAGGGTAAGGTGTGGCTGGTAGTATGCAGTAAGTTAGAAGTAGTTGACCTATTAATAGATTTCCTACTAAGGAAACTAATTAATAATAGAACATCTAATTCAGATCATACTAAGGTAGGTTTAATAAAAGGCCATAACTAGTCTGACTGTAGTTAGATTCTGTATATTAGAAATGTTCTTAGCTAAGCTAATGACCACAGTATTCTTAAGTTTAGAGATGTTTAGGTAGTAGATAGATTAGTATACTATTTAAGTTTATTAGTAATACAGACAGCAGTCTATATAACTACTAGACGTCTTCAGCTAATAGGACGTTGTTTCTAGCTAAGGAATTTAATACTAGATCATACCTAAGGGTTTAATTAATACTCCCCTAACGACTTTCTATTACTAACGGCATAGGGCTTTAGAGGCACTCTAGCCACTATAGAATAAGCAGGCCTTCTAACACAGCCGCCTTCTACCTAGTTATAGCAGTACTGCTTTTATATACATTATAGGGTGGAATATAAATAGAAGAGTTTAGATTCCCTATTTTAATATACTATTTAATTTGTCTGTCGTCTAGGCCTATTATGTAGAGAAGTTATCAGAGCTTATGGTTTTTGTTAGCAACCAGTCGTACAGCTTATTACACTTCAACTAAAGCTTTCACCCCTTAGGATTAACAACCTCATAGTCTTTACTCAATATCAAGGACGTACTCCTTCTTATAAGCCCTCAATCTACGCTTATTATCCTAGATGCAGGTACTGTTCTTTTTCCACGGTTAAGGTATTAGTACCTTGTTCCCCTAGAAACATAAAATGCTAGCCGTAATTATTTTTCTAGGGTTAAAAACTATTACTAACCGGTTCTATTAGATTCTTACTGGGGCGTTACCACAGTGTAGATAGTATAGGTAGCGTCTTTAGGGATGGCCGGGTAGCGTATATATGCAAGACAGTGACCAGTGTGAACTCCCAATATATATTACACAGTAACAGCAAGTTTTATAGGAGCTTTGGGTATTTAATCATCTAAATAAGAGGCGAATATTAATAACTATAGGTAGGTGACGTTTGCTTTACTAGGATGACAATAATAAGTAAATGAGCCCATCTATTAGCAGTACTACTAAGCCGACAGGACCTCCAGGACAGGCATATAACTGCAAGTAAAAGAAGGCCTAAATACCAGGGAGCTATACTAGGTAAGAAGTACCTTATAATACAGGTGGAGGATAGTCTGCCCTAGCCGACTCTAGCTGTTAGAGGGGAACAAGGATAGCAAGCTATATCTAATAGGGTGTATTTAAGGAGGCAGCTAGAAACAGACGTAATGTTCACACACTAGGTAGGCTTATATCATCCTTAACTACCAGCAGTAGCGTGCTATTAATGTCTACTTAACGATAGTGTATCTTAACACGAGGCGACAGTTTTACATATAATTAAACACAACCATAATTTAAAAACACCTTATTAATCTAAAGAGTTAGGGTCTCTTGTCATCTAGGTATCTAAAAGGGACAGAGAGCGTAAACAATTACATCGCGACTTATTCTCTCTACTCATAACATACCTAAGGCACTATACCCCTAGGTTAAGGCGGTAAAGGCAGTAGAGCCTTATTATTAATCCTGCCTAACGCAGAAGAGATAGAGATAAAGGAGGAATATATGCTTTAATCCCAGTTTGTAGACTTAGAGGTGCTTAGAAAACTCATAGGCTCCACGTGTTACAAGTTTACCTTACTTTATTAAGAGCTACATCCTGTCTACATACCTAACTACAGCATACTAACACCTATCCTACCCCTTTAGATACTAGAGTTTAATAAAGTCCTCCTAAGGGGTAAAACTAGGAATAGTAGTAGCATAAGACTATAGGAGCTAGGAGAAGCATCTTATGTGAAAGACCTATCAAGTAAATAACAGGCTTAGTACACCTAGATTATAGCTTAAAAAAGCAGCTATCTTAGAAGGTATAACGCAAATAAAAATTCAATAAAGGCCAGATAATTAGTAGTAGGTAATACTTTAAAGCAATAGATCACTAAATCTTTAACATAAGGCGTAGTCACAATGGCCTTAGGTTAATACCAAGCGCGCCAAGAAATGCCTATACATTGTCGTGAGGTCTGGCTCAAGCTGGCAGACAGTACTACATCTCCCAGCAGGCACTACTATAAGGGCCTGTGGTTTCGTCTAAACGCAGAGTCGCCCTAAATTTTAGCCTACTACCTTATTCCCTACTAAGTACACTAGACAATAATCCCTACTAGGTGCCGTGGTGTAGCTTCTTATGCCTGTCCTTTATCCTACCACCCCTCCCTATGTTTCCACCACCCATATAACATTAGTTAGGAGTCAGCCCCTATGCCCGCCAAGTCCTAATTAGATTACAAAAAATGGGGCCATCACGCTTGTGGCAGGGTGGGCGTGTCACATAGGGTTTGGATGTATAGCAAGCTGCAGCCAAAGTCACCAGGCGTCATCAACTCCAGAAGAGCATCTCCCCCATATATACAAACCATAGGAGTAAGGCGGCTATGTATTTCCCTAGTACTCTGGGTACCTAGTGCCGAATTCCTGCTGCAAGCATGCTGCATGTGGGTTTGCTGGAGTTGACGCTGAACCATGGCGCGCCTGAGGCTGACAGATTCACAAAGCCTTTGAACAAAGTGGTGAGGGCGTGCTATTAAGACTATATGCCTCTAGCTATACGATCTTCACGCCAGATTCATGCGACCCGTTTGCAAGATCTGCCAACACTTCTGACTCGCCTTGGAGCGTTAGTCTGTTAAATCAACTTTTCGTGTCTATCAAGCTGCAACGCGTTCCCATTAAGATTAGGCCTACATAGCAGACAAGCAGACTCTCTGTGCTTACATGGTATGTTTAACCTTAGCTAGTCCTGTTTAATGTTTGGATACCTTGCGGACAACAATGAAATTTATTGGACCGCTTGAGGCAGGCTCTTCATCTAATGGCAAATACCAGATTGGGAGCCAAAAAGGCTGCCTGAATAAACACTGGGCGGCGAGCCCCTTAAAAACACCTCAGTACACTTTACGCCATGACTTACTCTCACATTGATAGCCCTATACTTATCTTCCAGGACATAAGTTATTGGCTCTCAGTAGTGCGCGTCATGCAAGTAGCAGTAACTAACGTAAGGGCCAGCCTAAATTGGCTTTTGCTGGAGTCTGACACGTAAGTATAATAGTCGTGACGAGCGCGCAGGGAAGACAAGATGCAGCTGCAAAGCAAGATTAATCAGCTACCTAAAGCCCTTATTGCTGGCTTTAGGTGACAACGGTTGTGTTCTAATGGCGTCTAGCGTACCGCTCTTGAAGACCTGTGAAGGGGTAGCATTAGAGAGCCGTACCGGTAATCTGACCCAGTGGGGTGCTCATGATAAGGGGTGTTGTTAAGGAGGAGCAGTTTCTGGCAGCAAGGGGGTGGGAAGCTCGTTGTAACCTGGCATGGCTCATCTGTCAGCGCGTCCGTGCATTGATGTACTCTATATTAGCCTGTTTGCCTAAGTATGTACGCTAGTGAGGGCTGTAGTCCCTAGCTTTATTCGAGTGGGGCTGAATAGGGACGGTTGGCCATCAGCCATATACTATGGTGACAGTACCAGATCTAGCCCTATACCACACTAGGGTAGGCCGCCTTGATTTGGGACAATTAAAGTCTCTACCTAGTCCCCTACATATAGATGGTGTGGCGTAGCTAACTACGTTAAACGCTGGCAACAACATAATTCCCTAGCGAGCTGTTTCCCAACCTGCCTGAAATAAGCAATAGGCTGCATTGCTACACTAAGAACCAGCCAGCTTAGAGTTCTTGTCTCTGTGCTTGGCGCGAGCTGCTCAACCAAATCACCATATGTAGCCCATATACGCCCCACTTTAGTGTCAGCATTATTTCAAGAGGTTACTACTAAGGAGAGGTAGTATCCACAATTCGTGCTTCCTTAGTCAGACAGGCTCTCTCAATTCAAGCACAGCCTAAGTCAGGCTCATCGTCTGCAATCCAGATACATCTACACACAGCTACTCGATAAGGATGAATTCGTACGACCTTATTAGTTAGTCCCGGCCAATCGCATGTTTTCAGTCGTCACTAGCCACACTTCGCCCCATACGACGGTGCACTCCTGTACATAGTAGCCTATTGGAAGTACCTGAATTGATGTCTCTAGGCCCTTTGTGTGGACCTAGGGTCTAGAAAGATGGCGCGAATAAGGGGTTCGCAGGGTGTAAGGCACAACCAGCTACAGTAGTACATACGTTAAATCCTAACTCCATTATAGACAGTCTAATATTAAGCCGACTACCCCACGCCTAAGAATTGACTCAATAGCATGAAGGGCAGGCCAGATCTCTTGCGTTAGGGTGCCCTTGCCGCTCCTTCCTTCATCCACTACATCCAGTTCACATACGCATCTAGTAGGTTTACAACAAGTCATAGACTCACATACGCCTAATTCACACAATCCAAGCCCATTCTTACCTATGGTGGCAAAACACTTCTCCCATGCTTATATGAATATACCTCAGTATAATAAAAGCTAGGGCATAACTGTGTATGCTGCGGAGGTGGTGAAGTATATTGCTCAACTGATGCCTCGCTTCACAGAAGCCATTACAGCAGAAGCTAGAAAAGAAGATCCCTTTAGGAAAGGAGAAGCCGATTAGATAACATCAGATTAATTTGGCATTAACATGGCTTAAATGGAAGAAATAGTTAAGACGACCAAGACTTTGAGGTAATACTTAAACGCCCAGCATTAGTTATTATTTCTTACTTTTAAGCAGAGAAACTAGCAACCCTGTTATGGAGAAACTTAGTTAGTATAGAGGGAGTGCTGAGGCAGAAGAGCATCAGCAGATTAATAAAATTCTTTTATATATTAATAGCTAAGGAAATATCACAATTAGAGACAAACCACTTAGAGTACACAGTGTTAGTTAATAAGTAACTAGCTCCTAATTGTATTCGTACGCTAGCGCTATTTTTAAAAGCATATTTAGATTACATATTTCTAAATACTATTTTAATAGTACTCTTATTATTTCTATACGTAAGACTAAAGCATAGAAGAATCCTAGCCTTTTCTAGAGTAAGATCCTTCCTAGTAATAATGTTAATCCTTTTGTAATATTAGCTATTTATAACCTCTCCTACTCTAACTCATAAAGATTAGACTATAGTAACACTATTAAAAATTACCTATTTAAATATATAAATCTCCTATAGGGTTCCTAGTCTAGGTGCAAACTTAGTAGAAATAAGCCCTCTTACTCTAGCTTTAACATAAGCTTTAATTTATACTTTATCTACCCTAACGTAGCTAGTAATAATATCTATGTAAGGGAGTTTCTTAATTAGATTTTAATGGAATTAGCTACTAACCGGACTAGTCTGCCTTGATATTATGTTAACCTTATTGCTATGGATATAGCCTAGATAAGGTGCTTAAAAGGCATAAAGTTACGTTATGTGTGTTTTTATGACAGACTAAGGGGAGAAAATCTAGTCGTTCATCACAACCAGAACCCCTGGCGGCTTGTTTAGGGAGAATTTGTGCGTAGCTATACGGAAGGCGGCCGTCATATTAGCTGACGTATCTAAAGAGATAGCATTTAAGAGATGTATAGACCTAGTGATGACAACAGGCTTCTTTAGATTAAGAACTAGGGACAGAACCCAAGTAGTCTCCTCTAGACTTACTATTCTGTAGCTAATAACAATACCGCAGAGCTCAGGGTCTTCAGAAAGAGTACAACATATATCAGCAAGTAGATCCTAATACTTGTTATAGATCTTAGTACTGTTAATAGGCCTAATATTAATAACGTTTACGTCAGTAAGGTTAATTATACTAGTCTTATTAATAATAACTTAAGATGTGTGGAGTTTACTATTAGCGTTGTAATTAAGAAGATTATATACGTTGCTACCTTTAGAGGCAATCATGCCTCCTGTTCTAATAAAGGCGATCTTTCTGAGTAGTTTATAGCTCATAGTTACTTAATATGGTCTCCAGGTTTAGTAAAAATCAGACAGAAGCACTCTTTAGCAGTCTGACTTCATGACCACATTTATAGTATAGCAACCTAAGATGCTACATCTATGCTAACCATTTTAATTGAATTTCAACTTTAGATAGAAGGCTTGTCGTAATAGCATACATATAACCTAACAGGGGGTTTCAGCCTAATGCGTTCTCATCTATTCACCCCCTCCCCCCCAGAGGAAGTAATAGCACAGGCAACATACTTACATGCAGCTAATACAGGAAGTATCTGCCTTACTCACCTTTCCTAAACCCAGCTCTCTTACTGAGTGATACATTGTGGTGCATGCCCTGCATTTCAATCACGCCAACAAATCTAAGATCAACAGTTCTTAAGTTAAACGTCTTGAAACTCACTAGAGCATTTTTTATAGATCAAGATAGCACTTTCTATATCATTTTAATAGGAATGACAGTATGCTTGATTTAGCAAAGAGGGAAGCTAAGGAAAAAAGATATCCTAGTATAAGATAAGCATAACTTGTAGGTAAGAACTCATATTAGTTAAGTATAAAGTACCTCCTGTTAGAGTATCTGCTCTATGAACAGCGTGTTTATTGGTCTAGGGACTGTATGGACAAGTGGGCGTTCAGCCTGCGCATACATGTTTTACTATTATCTAAAACCAAATTGTCTCCTTTTACAGAGTGTAATAAAGCACAAACAAAGTGTCTATAGTACAGCCTGTTTTCCTCCCAGCTTAAGAGATAAAAAGAGAGGAAACACATGCTGGAGACTCTAAGATTCTTTCATACGGCAACCCATCACCTGTTGGTAACCAAGAGCCTACTCTCTGCTAACTAAGATAGCACTATCATCTTTAAATAATACCTTAGCAGTAACAGCTGTATTATCATCCTTTTTGCTGATGAGATACTACTACATCTTAGAGCCGTTAATGGCCCACAACTTGACGACCTTAAGGCCTGCCTTGTTACACATTATGTGGACGTCTTCCTCAGATCGCTTATAGGCGTCAAACCAATCAATCTCCAGGCCCTCTCTTAGCATCCTGCCTTGTGTTTTTAACATAACATTTCTCTTCGCCTTAAGATAGAAGCAGTAATGCTTCTCGTCCGGTTCAATTGTAGCGCTAATTTCCTAGTTGTTAATCCAGAAGAAGTCCTTATCTAGTAAAGTATTAGCATGCAGAAGGCCGTTATAGAAGAATTCTTCAAATAAGTTTAGATGGCTGTAGTAGGCATCCTAGACCTTACCTAAGGAGACGTTATGGCCGTCTATGTCGGTAAGGATGAGGTCAGACGGCCGCATAACGGCAGCCCAGCTGTAGAGGGACACAACGGCGTTCTTCTAGGGGTCGTTAAACAGAATGGAGCCTAGGGAAAGCAAAACACGCAGGGTCTCTGTAATGGTCTTAACAAAGGCAAGACCGGCGTTAAAATCGCCCTAGAGGCCTACCATATGGACGCTACCGTTTTTAAGGGCGGGGGTGAGTTCTGTGAGATTGGAGGTAAGAGATTCCTTTGAAATGTTAAGGGCGAGATAGGTTGCCTTACAGCCCTAGTAGGCTAGTTCCCTGAGCAGGTAGGTGACCTTGCGTATGTTGCTAGAAGAAATAAAGATCTGTTTAGCAAGCTGGGCCTACCCTGCCGTGCTTTCCTAAAGAGCAAGAGGGAGAAGTAGACTTACCCCACGCCTAGATTAATCATTATGGCGTTATCTGGGATATAGTTACAGGCCATCTCCTTACTGTGCTTCTTAAACAGCTTAACCTTGTCGTGCGTTTGGTAGAACTGGCGCGTAAAGATAATTTCAGCCCAGATTTCCAAGCCTTTGTCGTTATACAGCAGCTTATCCGGTATAGTGGGCACTTCTTTAGGGTCTCTGGCCGTGGTGAAGACGTAGAGTAGGTTGTTGCGGATTGTTGGTGACATTTTACTACCACCGATGTTAAGAACACTACCGTGCTCTAGGAAGACAGCACTTACTTAGGTTACTATTGTTATAGTTTACTTAACTAGTAATAGAAGATAGATAAAGTCAACTTTATTTATCTATTAGAACAATATGGTAAAGTGAATGATGGTAATAGTTGGGTGTTTGTTAAATAGAGATGTTAATATAGTTTGTAGGTCTGTACGTATGTAGGTAGGGCCCCTTAATTTATACACAGCAGTTTATATGATCTAAAAGCAGTTTATTAGGACTCAAAAAACCCTCAGTTAGTGAATGTATTACTCTTAGGCATCAACATCCATCCTCATCATAGCTAGGGGCTTACAAATATGCCCTTCTACTAAGCGTTAACTCCCTATAAGAGTCTCCCTTAGCGATTGGTCCTGTTACAACAGTCAACTTGGCATACATACAGCAGTTATGGTTTGGTAAGATACGGAGTATCTTAGAATAGGGGCGATACAATTAAGCCTGTCCAGGCATGGTTGCTTGCGTGATTTTTACCTCCTAAGCTAGGCGAGCCGCAGCCATACTCATTCTGATCTATGTAATATGACGATACGTATCTATTATAGATGACCTCTGTCTGATCTCTGTCTTCTTAGGCGCCTGGCGCCTAGGTCAACCAAAACATAATAATGCAATATAACATTGTATAGTGGTTACCAAGCCGGACGGTATTACGTTACTTGTTGGCACCTAAGAACAATGAGCTCCTGTCTTTTCTATAATTAGCCACAGCCATCATCAATTGTTATTTATAAGAATAATATAACGCCATATCATTCTATTTACACTTACCACAAACGACATATCATCCATGTAATTAAAATACTGGCCTAGCAGAGGGTTTACAGCAGAAGAAGAACACATAAGCCTATAGTTCTCCTTCACATTCCTATACTAGTACTCTATAAGTCTTTTAGGAGCAATAGGTCTGTCTATCTGCCATTCTCTAAGGCTTATGAAAGGCCACAATTCAGGTTACTAGGTTATTATTAGCGTATACTAGAACATGAAGCCTAAGACGGCAAGCTGTATACTATTCAGAGCGACTAGATGGTCCGCATGGCCTAACACCCCAGGAGGTGCCCCTACTTAAGGGTTGCCTTCTCCCTTACTGCTTATATAGGTTATTTGGGTGTGCTACATGTTACATAAAGGGGTGCCATGGCGTGTGTTTAGTGTCAGAAGGCTGTGATCGCACCGAGTAAAGGAGTCAATAATAAGCGTAGTTAGGGTTTAATTATAACGATTATTTAAATCTGCCCTTCCTCTAACCTATGATCCCCCTATGAAAGCCTTTTATGTGGCCCTCGGCTTATAGTTTATCCAGGCGCGGCCCTACTGCTGGTGCCCCCCTAAGCCTCCCCCTCTGGGCTCCTGATATGATCCCCCCCCTCTGAGGTCTTGTCCCTAGGACCTTCTAAAGTGCCTATACTACTGCCCCCCTATTCCCCTATTATAACCTAGTATCTTAGGGGCGCCTAGGAACACCCCTAGGCTTAGCAGGCTACTAGGTTAGTAACTATCTCCCTAGCTAGCTGCTTACCTCTAGCCTTACCCTATAGTTACCCTAGTCTAACTAACTATAGCTACCTAGCCTATAGTGTAGTTACTTAGCCTAGAATGTAGGCCCTAACCTATCTGGTCTGCCTGACTGGGGGGTTACCTGCTTTATAGTAAGGATACCTTATCTACCTATAGTACCCTCCCTTATAGTCTCCTATTCTCCTTATAGCCCTTTTATATCTATATCCTTACTTCCCTACCCTTATTAGTAATAGTAGTACCTTTATTAGTTAGCCTATTTTAGTATAGCTAAGCCTTAGGTTATACTACTCTCCTAGTAAATAAGAGCCCTAGCTTTATTACCTTAGTAAGGCTATTAGTACCCCTTACCTCCTAAGTTACTAGTCCTATTAGTAATTATATTAGTCCCTCTCTATAGGCTTAAGTTATTATTATAGCTTACCCTTACTTTTTGCCTAGCCTAAATAGGTAATTAATAGTAGCCTTTCTTTTTTTTATTTTCTTTATCTTTAGTTTCCTCTTTTTCCTTCTTTTTCCTCTTTATTACCCTTACTTTATTATTATTTTTTTATTTTTATTATTACTACTACTACTATTACTACTACTACCTAGTAGTAATAGTACTAGTAATAATACTAGTACTATTAGCTCCCCTACTACTACTATTATGTCTATACCTATAAGGTTCCCTAGCCCTACTAGTAGTACCTACTCTAGTAAGGCCCCTACTAGTACCCCTTAGGGCCCCTCTACTAGTACCTCTACTACTTCTACTGCTAATACTACTAGATTCTATAATACTAGTAAGGCTGCTAAGGGCTCCTTAAGCTCCTCTACTACCCCCTAGGGCCCCCCCTAGACCCCCCCTAGCAGCCCTCCTAGTACTACTAGTAGTACTACTACTACTACTATAGGCTCCTAGAGCTCTATTAGCGCCTCCTAGGGGACCCCCTAGGGCCCCTACTAGTCCCCTACCAGCTCCCCTACCAGCGCCTCTGGCTCTAATAGTATGCCTCCTCCCCCTTACCCTCCTACGTCTGGCAGATAGGGTGCCTCTAGTGCCCCCCTAGTGCCCCCCTACTACTCCTATGCCTCCTATAAGGAGGATAAGTCTGTCTGTAACGTCCTATGTAACTACTATATTTGTTAGATAGCTAACTAGAAGCTAGCTATAACTACTGCCTTCTCTGTTAACCTCCCCTACTATATTAAGACCTAAAGTATGTTTTACCCCTAATACCCCCTTAGTACCTCCCTATTACCTCCTTTCTAATAGTTCCTAGCAGCTAGTAATAAATATACTTATTATACTAATATAAAGGGTAAGACCTATATTCTTATATGTCTATCCTCCTTTTATCTAGCTATTCTTATAATACTTAACTGCTACTAACCCCCTATAGGCCACCTGTGCTACTACTATAGCTAGTATTAAGCTCTACTACCTCTTTAAGGAGCTTAACTAGGCTGCTAACCCTAGCTATACCTACCCTAATGTGGTTATATATACCCCTTTGTTCCCCTACTAGTACCCCCCCCCTTCTCTAATATTACTTAGGATAAGATTAATAAGGCCTAGGTTGTAGATAAGAAGGTACTCTAGAAGTAGACTAACCTAGCTAAGGTCCCTAATACTAAGCATAAGGCTAAGGCTAAGGAGGAGGAGTAGCTCCTCTACTAGTATAGTATTACTACTACTAAGGCTAGTGTTAATACTGCCTGCTATTAGGCTAAGTTAGCTAAGTCCTTAGCTAAGTCTACTAAGGTTACTACTATAGCTCTTAAGGCCTATATTACTACCCTCTAGGAGTAGACTACTGCTATTATGGCCTAGACCTCCCTCTTTTTAGAGTAGTCCTAGACCTACTCCTAGGTTATATGTGCCCCTACCCCCCCCCTAGTGCCCCCCTAGTAGTCCCCCTTACTAATACCTTCTAGTATACTAGCAATTTAGATTTTACTACTAGTAATACTACTACTATAGGTAAGAGTAAGGGCTAGGAGGAGAATGATGGTAAGAGTAAGGATGTAGATAAGGAGTAGCCCTCCTATTAGTACCCCTAATATACCCCCTTATCTTTTTAATTTGCTTTTCCCTAGCCCTTCTAACCTTAGATACCTAGCCTTTAGGCCACCTATGCTTCCTAGCCTTAGTACTAATAAAATAATTAAATAGAGACTGGCCTTTAGGCTGTGTAGACTATCTTATACCTAGCTCCCCCCTTATACCCCCCTAGTAACCCCCTCCTTATAGTTATGTTATAGGTCTTAGGCTATATTCCTCTATAGCTCCTATAAGTTTTCCTTCTTACTATAGCCTTTCTATTTAATAAGATACTACTTGTTCTATCTTAGTCCCTTATAAGTAACTATATGATTAACCTTGTAGATGTCTACTTCTTCTTCCTTAATAGGGATCTACTAGGGCTCTATTAGTGCCTTATAGAACTTCTCTAGCTAGGATGGTAAGAAGACGTTATAGATGTAATACCTTATCCCTATGTTAAGTTTATAGGCTTTTCCCCTACTAACTACCTAGGTTACTATAAAGGGGCCTAGATACTTATTAGCTAGCTTTTTTAATAGTTACTTCTATTTAATAAACCTTACTAATAGTAAGACCCTTTCTCCTACTTAGAATTCTACTACTAACCTCTTAGTATTATACTACTTCTTATATGCTCTAGTAGTAGCCTCTAGAGTCTTAAGGGTAGCAGCCTGCTAGGTATATAGCTATTCTACCCTTTCCTTAGCTGTTAGTACCTCTATAGGCTTTAGCCCTACTAGTCTTGTGTTATAGGGATTCCTAGGCGTATAGCCTATAAGGGCCTCTACTAGTGCTACCCTAGTTATACTATACTATGCCCTATTATAGATAAACTCTACTATTAGTAACTATTTTGCCTAATTGTCCTATTCTATATTATAAAAGGCCTATAGGAAGTGTTCTATATTCTAGTTCTGTCTCTCTATCTACCTGTCTGTTTAGGGGTAATAGGTAGTACTTAGTTTCCTCTTAATTACTAGTAGGTAACATACTACTGCCTAGAAGTAACTTATAAATAGTAACCCCCTATCTAATACTATTGCTATAGGTACCCTAAATTATAGGAAGACTCTATCTACTAGTAGGGCTGCTAGCTAGTCTACTATTAGGGTCTCTCTTATTAGTATATAGATTACATACTTTATAAGCTAGTTAACTACTACTAGGATGCTATTGTATAGCCCCCTTTTAAACCCCTTTAACTTAGGTAACTTAGTAATAAAATTTATAGTAATATACTCTTATAGGTAGCTAGGTAGTAGGAGGGGTACTAGCTTCCTATATGGTAGGTAGTACCTTAGCTTTATCTATTAGTAAGTTGTATATATCCTTATATACTCCTTTACATCCCTTTTTATTAACTTCTAAAAGAACGTCTAGCCTAGGCGTTTAAGCGTATAGGTTACCCCTAGGTACCCCCTAGCTAGTTTGTTATAGAATATAGTAAGTAGTACTAACCGGGCTGTATGTCCCTCTAGTATGACTAGTCTCCCTTAGTATCTTAGGGTGCTATTGGCTGCCTTAGCCTATTAGCCCCCTAGTTACTACTACTCCTATAATTAGATCTACTTGTTACTCTGTTATGCTGCCTTAATCTTGTCTTCTAGGCTGGCTGTATACTACTCTAGGGTGGGCTGTGTGGTAGCTGGTAACCCCCCCTAACTAATTATTGCTACCCTTTTCCTAAATTGGCTAAGGAAGTTATCTAAGAATATGCTTTAGGCCTCTTTTTCTTCTGTGTTAGTGGGCTGGTGGTCTAGCTGCCTGGAGAGCCTGTCTGTAGTGTTATCCTTACCTAGCTAATAGTTGATTTTAAAGTTAAAGAGCAATAGGTCTTATAGTAACTAGGCCTACTAACTATTTAGTTATGGCTTTATAGCTAAGTAGTAGTACCCTAGGTAGTCTATAAGGAATACTATCTAGTATTAGGTATATAATAAGTAGTGCCTTTATTATATAACAGCTTTATAGATAGCTAGTAGCTTAGCCTCTAGTACCTTATATCTAAGCTTTACCCCCTTTAGTTTCCTTAAAAAGAAGGCTACTAGGTGTTAAGCCCCTTTAACTAGCTAGGTAAGGACTATACTAATTATAAAGTTTAATATATCTGTTTTAACCCTTATAGGTAATATTAGGTTAAAGTACTATAGTATTAGGGTGTATATAAACATTACGTAGAGCTTAAGGAAGGCCTCCTCTACCTCCTTAGTTATTACCTACTCCCCTACTGCTTTAGCTATTAGCCTATTAGTTAGTAGGGTATATACCTTTAAATAGTTCTTAATAAACTAGTAATAGAATCCTATAAATCCTAGGAATCCCTATATCTCTTATATACTAGTAGGGAGTAGCTACTACGTAATAGCCTTAACCCTATCCTACTCTATCTTAATTCCCTAGTCTAAGACTATAAAGCCTAAGAACTTAATTTACTTAGTATAGAAGACGTACTTCTTAGGGTTAGCATATAGACCTATAGCATCTAACTAGTATAGTACTATCTTTACTGCCTCTATATGGCTTTCCTTATCCTTTATAAAGATTAGGATGTTATTAAGGTAGGTAATATAGATAATATCTACTAGCCTAGCTAGGGTATTATTTATATACGCCTAGAATGTTACTAGTATGTTAACTAGTCTAAATAGTATAATATAGTATTTAAAGTAGCTGTATCTTATGTAGAAGGCTATCTTCTACTTATTCCCTACCTAGATCCTTACCTAGTAGTATGTATCTTTAAGATCTAACTTTATAAACTACCTTACTTCTCCTAGCTAGTTAAGGATCTTCCTAATTAGTAGTAATAGCATATAGTTCTTAATTGTAACCTTATTAAGGCCCCTATAATTAATATAGAGGTGTAGCTTACTACCCTTCTTAGGTATAAATAGGATTAGCACCTTAGTAGGGCTCTTTAAGGGCTAAATCTATCTCTTTACTAATAACTCCTTAATATACTTCCTTAACTCTTTTAGTTCCTTCTCTACTAGTAGGTAGATAGGGCTAAATAGTAGCTTTATACCTAGCTTTAGGTTAATAGGATATACCTAGCCTTTATCTATTACTAGTTTTACTACTAGTACTATATTAAACATATAGGCCTATTTACTATATTTATCTAGTAGTTTAAAGCCCTTATAGTCCCCCTCCTTTCCCTTTTCTTAGGCGCCTAGGGGTATTATAGGTACTCCCCCCTTATCCCTATAGTAAAGGTAGTAGACTACTAGGTGGTATACTAGGATGGCCTTTACCTCCTACTTTACCTTCTTAACAGCCTATCTAGTCTAGATAAGTTAGATATAGTCCTTACTTAATAGGTATGTCTATCCTATTATTAACTACTTAAGGTTTGGTTATACCCTTCTCCCCTAGGGGATCCCTAGGATTATATTATAGCTACCCCTATTACTTACTTAAAACTTATAGCTTTAGGTCCTTATAACCCCTATGTTATCCTTTACCTTTATAACTACCCTTTATGTCCTATAATTAGGGGCCTTACCTCCCTATATGCCCTATAGTAGTAGTCCCTACTAGTAGGCCTCTAGTAGTACCCTTACGTATAGTATCTACTAATATAAGATGTTCTTATCTACCCCTAGGTTAATTAGTACCCTCCCCCTCTTCTACTTACTGTTTATCCTAGCCTAGAAGTCTACCTTAAAATAGTAGTATAGCTCCTTACCTTAGGGGATCTAGATACTATTAACCCTAGTAGGTACTAGGGCGTACTATCTTCCTAAATGCTATAACTAGCTGTACTTATAGTACTTCTCCTCTATGCATTTAGCTAATATGTAGCCTACTTTCCTATAGTTAAAGTAGGTAGGTAATCCCTAAGCCTAGGATAGGGGTGGGTAGGTACCCCTCTCCTCCTTCTTAACTACTAGCTCTAGCATAGGGGTGCTTACTACTAGTATAGATACTAACACTAAGTACTACACCTTAGACTCTACTATTAGGGTTACTACAGCCATAAGTAGTATAGCTATTAGGGCCTACTAGTCCCTCCTTTCCTAGTTTAGCTTTAGTTAGTTACTTAATATATCCTTTATATAGGTCTTTATAAGGGTCTTAGCCTTTTTAGTAGTGTTATCTAACTCTTACCTAGTAGCTAGTAGGCCCCTAGTAAGTATATAGCTCCTTAGGTCTAGGAGTAATTAGTTAAGTATATAGACTACCTGCTGCCTCTCTAGTAGGGGGTTAGGGTACTCTACCTTAACTATTTTATATTTATTAATAAACTATTAGTAGGACTAGCCTAGCTTCTACTTTATCTTATCTAGCTTAACTACTATACTAAAGGCCTTTATATTATTATTAGCTATACTGTTCTTTAGCTATGCCTCTATAGCTACCTAAGATATATCCCTAATCTTCCTACTATAGTAGAGGGTAATATAGTTCTTCTACTTGCGTGCTAGGTTACCCTCTAGTAAGGTACTAGCAAACTATACCTTATTCTTATTAGTAGCAAACTTATCCTTTATAATATTAAATTATCCCTCTAGTTTAAATAGGAAGTCTTAAAGGTTATTCTAATTACCTCCCTTATATTATATTAGGGCTAATTACTTAATTAGCATGTTAGTATGGGGTTACTTAGGTTCTAGCTAGGGGGTAGTAGTTCCCCTATAGCTCTTAACTATGTCCTCTAAGGGCGTACTATTTTATAGGGCTATAATCTAGTTAATTATTTTCCTCTTTCTTACTTTTATGGCTTCTTTGTCTAATATGGTTTTTAGCTTGTCTTCTGTTATCCCTTTTAGGTTAATAATATGCTGCTCCCCTACTAGTATAAGGTTGTCTATGTTTAGGGTTAGTTGCTTTAATGTAGTACTACTATGTTACTAGGTAGTAGATTAGGACCTAGGGGGTGCTATTGCTACTCTAATAGTTAGTATGCCTATAGGTAGGTAGAGATTTAAATATGTTAGAAGGTTATAATTATACTAAGTAAAGGAGTTAATAATAAGCATAGTTAGGGTTTAATTATGACAATTATTTAAATCTACCCTTCCTCTAACCTATAATCCCCCTGTGAAAGCCTTTTATGTGGCCCTTAGCTTATAGTTTATCTGGGCGCGGCCCCACTGCCGGTGCCCCCCTAAGCCTCCCCCTCCAGGCTCCTGACATTTAGCTAGGTATAATATAGTCCTTGGCTACGTTTGTAAAAGTATGGCGTTTAGCCTGATGTCGCCTGCCATAATAGGAATACCTACTCTCCTTAGGTTTACTATATACGTAAGGCCTGTTACTGTCTGCTATAGAAGGTAGCAGATTTCTCTCGGCAGGGTCTTCACCAACGCCTTTAAATTAAAGATTATGGTGTGTTCTGTTGTGCCTTAAAATACAGCAAGCCTAGAGCAAATACTGGATCTCTTTAATCCTTATTGCTTATAATATGCTCTATTCTAAAGCAATCAAATTACGACATGCTTAGCCTTCGTGCTCACTAATATCTGTGCTGCAGGGTGAGCGTGGTGATTGTATGGATTTTAGTTGATCTGCTGTTCTCTAAGCCACCGCCTGAATTTAGAGATATGCCCTATTTATATTTCAAATACCTCCTATGCAGCTACTGGATTAGGCATAACGCTTAAGCTAAGAAAGAAATCAACCTTAGAGGCTAGACTTATACCTATTATGTAGAACATAATTAAAGTCTAGATGCCACCCCCTAAGAAGACTTCTCTTTATAGTAGATGCCCTTATAGTAGGATAAAAATTAAATTTAGGTTAAAAAATATATAGATTTTAAAAAGAATTATAGATATTATCCTACTTATAAAAGGCTCTCCTTATTAATACATATAAGCAAGAGCATACTTAGTTATTCCGCTTCTTACCATTTAGGAGGACAAGCTATTTCCATTAAGGTGTTTAGATAAATTTAACTATCATATAAGAGAATATATCTATTATAGGCAACACATAACATTATTTAGTAAGACTAGACGTCTAGTAGATTCTAAGGTATAGGCTGTTAACAAGCTAGAGATTAAGAAACAGTACTTAATAGTCTAAATATCTAATAGCATAATAATTCTAAAGTATTAGCATAAGTATAGAATTTATTTATATACTAGCAAATATATTTCCTATTAATTTAGTATAATTAATTAATATATTAATTAGGCTAATATAAAAGGCTACTATAATAATAATATAAAGACTAAGTAATATAGCACCCTTAAGATAGCTAGACTTACTATCCTATATAGTATATATAACTACTAGTATAGAGAATATAAAGATAATAGTCTTAAACGTCTTAAAGTAGAGAGTTATAGGCTTATTAAGGATAGCCTATCTAAGGATAACTAGGAATAGAGTAATAAGAAGGGTAATCTAGATGCTAAAGCTAATAGTAATACCTATAGTAAGGTCTATCTTATTATAGATAGCTATAATAACAGCTGTAATATACTCTACTATATTACTAATAATAGGAATAAGGATTAGTCTAATAAAGCTTTTATATATATAGGCTATTTTAATAATAAGGTTAATACTTTTAATAAGGTAGTTAATATAAATTATAACTAGGATAGTAGTAATAGTAAGTATAGTAGTAGTAGTAATAGGGCTTATAATAGGCTTTTTAGCCTCCTCCTTATAGTAATATTAGATCTTAGTATTAAATAGGTTAGGATAAGTATATAGCTAGAACTAGAGGTAGAAGACATAAAGTAATAGTAGAATAATAGTAGTACTATAGGATAGGACTAGAATACTATAGTCCTTATTAATACTATTAGCCTTATTAAGTATAGAGTAAAGCTATAGTATACTATTAGTTTATAAATAAGGGTAAATAAGCTTACTAAGATATAACATACTATAGTAGGGATAATAAGTAAGGTAGAAGAAAGTATTATTAGTAAGTAGGTAGTTTATACTATAGTAGATATAAAGCTCTACTCTATACCCTAGCTAGTAACCCTATTATGTATATTAACTATACTACTAAAGAAGAAGTATATACCTATAATAAGAAGTAGGTTTAAGAGAATAGAGCTAAGTATAAATAACTAGATAACCTTAATCTAGCCCTCCTTTAGGGTAAAAATACTAATAATTAGCTTAATAGTATTTCTAAAGGTAGTATTAAGTAATCCTCTAAGAGCCTCTTTTAGCCTTATAGAAATTTACTTAGTTATAAATAATAAGATAGTAGTAAGTAGGATAATAGTAAAAAAGTTAATAGTAAAGATAGTAGTTAGGCTTTAGTAAAGCTTTCTAGTAATAATACCTAAGGGAACTATAATAAGAAGAAAGTTAATATAGTCTATAATAGAAGGGCTTATTAGTAATTATAGTATAATATTACTAGTAATACTAAGGTATAGATAGATACTACTTACTACTTAAGAGGGATACCTTAGTAATATACTATACCTAGGAGGAGTACCTTATAGTAATATTAGGGCTATTAGTACCTAGTATGTAGGTAGAGTTAAAGAGGAACTTAAGCGTCTTATTACTACTATTACTATTTATAATATAGGTCTTAGGGTTACTATTTATAAGGAGTAGTAAGTTCTTATTAATATTACTATTATAGCTATTAGGCTTATTAGTAATACCCTAAGAGTAGACCTATCTATAGAAATACTAGTTAACTATATTATTAGATATTACACCCTTATAAGTAGTAGGAGCCTAAATAGTAAGGGAAGTTATTTCTAGTTACTTATATATACCTTAGGGTAGGCATAATTCTAGGGAAAAATAAGTAAGTAATATTAAATAGTAGGACAGAAAGTTTATAGCTAGTAGGATAAGGTAAGTAGATATAGCATAGCAGCAAGGGCACTACAAGCACCTAACACTAGACACGCCAGGTTTCCTACTTTTAAGAGATATAGCTTTAGAACTAAGGAAGAAAGCCTAATAAGGCTTTACTAAACTATACTAAGATTATAATAGGTAGCAGTAGAGAAGAGTATTAGCATACTAGATAATTAAAAGTATACATAGGGATTAAGTATATAACTAGACAGCAGGGCAAGCTAAGTCAAAGTATCTACTTATAAGCAGTGTTATATTTAGATAGCATATAAGCATAGAGTCCATTAGTAGGTTAGGTATAGCATCTTAGAGGCTTAGCTCGCAAACCAAACCACAACTTACATAGTCCTCACACAGTTAATAGCGGCGCACGCCTCAGGGTCGGCCTAGTGGTAACGGTGAAGGCTGCCAGTAATAGGAGCCCTGCCACGAGATGCAGCCAAATCGAGCTGTCACAGATAACATGCCTGTCGAAAAGGTCGAGTTATCAGCGCCCCACTTCACAATTTGGGGAGCGGGCGGGGAGCCTGAGCCGGTGCACAGACTGGTACGTGGGAGGATGGCTAATCCAGTCGCGAGGTTTGGCTAGCCCCGCAAGGGGTGGTCGTAGGACGTGAGCTGCTGGGACGGGAACTTGCTATAGATTAATAGATGTTCTGGTTCCGGCAAAAATCACGAGGCTGCACGCGAGGCCGTGAAGGCATCGCGACACTTATGTTATAACTTTAAGCTAATGGTTTTGAAAGCCTGGCCCAAGGATTAGCCTATCCCCGATTTCCTTAGCCTCAGAAACGCCACCATCTCGCAGCGCCTTTTCCACTTCGCCCAGCCTTCCGGCTATGGGCCCGACGTCGAGTTCCTCCTGTAGATCTAGGAGTACTCTAAGGCCTTGGCGCTGTTCGGGAAGCGGGCCTCCACGCTGCCCACGCTGCAGAACCTCCTGCCAACGGTGTCCAAGTCCCTAAAACCTGACACAAAGCAGCTAGCCAGCAACGTCCCCCCCAGCCCTGAGATAGTCTTCACTAAGTCAACGCGCTGCGTGGAGCAGAGCGTTGCGCGGACTATGTGCCCGGCCTTCGCGAAGCGGCAGCTCGCTAGATATACGTTGGTATCCCTGAACGGCGCCTACACCTGTTCTACGTATCCCGGCCTCGCTGAGTCTTTCAGCATTGTAGACGTCCTCACCACCTACCAGAAGATCGTCGCGGTATCGGACGCCTTTGTCTTGGTAACGGCGTACCCGAGGGCCCAAGTCAGGAAGTGCCTGGAGAAACGCAATAAGTGAAAGCACTTACATCTAGGCCACCCTTTCCTACTAAAAATAGCTAAAAACCGCTATCTATATCTAAATAACTACAAGACTTAGTATTCTTGTTATTTCTTATTAAATCTATTATACTTTATTAGTCTTAGATCTACTTAGCTTTTTTTATTCTAGCCAAGCCGAAAGTTATGTATAGGTGGGCGGTAAGCCCGAGGAAATAACTGGTAATAGTGGTAATAGTAGATAGTAATAGTTGCGGGGCTGCGTAGTACATAAGTAGAGTGCCAACTATATTTAATTAAAGAGTAATAACTAGGTTTTAGTATTGCTAAACATGCAATTAAGTAGATAACGTACGAATTTCTTTAACCTTTTCTTCTATATAAGTAATTAATTTATTTATTAGAGTCTATATAAGTAATTAATAGAATATAAAAGTAGAGTCTAAAGATTATCAAGATATGTGTTGCACGTTTTTGTCACGAGCAGGTCAGGGCAACCAACTCTGGCACAAAGCAAAAGCTTCGGTAATGATGCTCCTGCATCATTATCCCCTGTTCTGCACTATATAGTTACGCCGGCCAGCACCCCAACTGGTTGGGTCGTAACAGTTTTATACAAACTTCTATATTATCAGAAGATGTCCCATATGGATTACAGATTCAGTGCACAACATCAAGCATTTCAATAACTATATCTGTCTTATCTCTACAGGGTTATCCTTGTATAGAGGGATCATACACTCATTATATAGATATGGGGGTTTTCACATACCCATTCATTCATCATACTCATCAATATACACACAATGACCCCTGCCTGTCTAACTGATGCTCGATAATACTAATTACAGCCTAAATTTAGCCCTTGCCTCTATAAACTTAAAGATTTACTTAGTAGGTAGGATTGCCTTTTATGCTACTGTGTTTACCTCTAGTGGTTTCTCTGTAACACTCTGTCACGATAGCATTAACCCTGACTTGCATAAGTTATCTATTCTATTATGTGCTATATTGTCACGAGATATATAGGCGTTAGTTACTACCTACGTAACTAACAGAGTCGTTTTAGTTACGTAGCATGTATTACCTAAAATGTTACTTGTTACTTACACATGATATATATATATATAT
The DNA here is from genome assembly GCA_020631755.1 of Colletotrichum sublineola. Taxonomy (NCBI): domain Eukaryota; kingdom Fungi; phylum Ascomycota; class Sordariomycetes; order Glomerellales; family Glomerellaceae; genus Colletotrichum; species Colletotrichum sublineola. The sequence goes on from JAHSQG010000019.1 coordinate 117,750, forward strand.
ATATATTTATCTATAGGATCTCACTTTTACAACACTACTTTCATAGACCTAAGCCTTTCTTAACCCTATTCTCATAGGCCCTGCTGTGTGCTCTAACCCGTGACACATTCCGTGTAATTCCGCCACATTTGACACTTTACTAGCGCTTGTTTTATTTTGTTAGATAATAAATACATTTAGCTTCTAACTTTACGTACCCAAGGGTGGACTGGCTTTGATATAATTGGCGAGCACCGGTTATGTTTGCATATGTTAGGGGGGCAACAAATCGACTTCCAGTCGCACCAATCGCCTTTAGGTCGGCAGAATCTTGGCTTTAGTTGTTGTAGAGCATCGCGAGATGCTAGATAGTCTTTCTCGTCTGGTACTGGGGAGGCGATAGCACTTATAGCTAAGGCAAGAGTAGTAATAGAGAAACGCATCTTGAGTAATTAAGATAAAGTGATAATAATATTTTGTAAATGTGACTCAGGCAGCAGTAAATCCTCTGAGTTAGGAGAAACCATGAGCTCCTTTTTATAATGAATTCGGTCCCTTGGGTTAATGGCGGGATGCCAGGGAATATAGGAAGCCAGATATCGGCGATTAGTCAGCAAGCTCTCGGCGAAATCCGGGCCTGCCAGCATATAAAAGTCTTCCAGCGGAATAACCGGTCGGAAGGTTAGGTTGAATTCTATTAATATACCTATAGCTACTATCTATCTTTACCCTTGCTAACGCCCTTAGCGAAATTGCTTATACTTTTTTTGTAGAATTGCCTAGTTAGTCTTTCTAAATATACTAAATGTATTATATACATATACTAACTATACTAAGGTCTATAAGAGTCTATATTTTTACTATAAGTGACACAGCCCTCCTGGCAGCCGATTCGGTCTGACAGGGCAAATGGGCTGTTGGAGCTGTTGGGTGAAATACACGACAGCGACGTGAAGAGACGCAACGAGAGCAGCAAATAAGCAACGCGAAATAAGCAAACGAGTAGGCGATGAACAAATGGCACAAGACGGAGAAAACAAACAAGGAAGGAATACGGATATCTAAACTCTTGGTTGATTGAAGGTTGAGTCTACTCTCTGGCTACCTACCCGTCTCTGGGGTATATATACCCACGCTGAGTGGGTAAGTTCGTTATGAATGCCGACACTTTTGACCATATCGTCTGCTATAACAGTATGTATTACCTGCCGCTATTTATCTTTACTTTAGTCTTATCTTGAATTTTTATAATTACTTGTAGATCTGTCTTGTTTGAAAGATATAACACGCCTGAGAAGCATATTAAGGCTATTAATACTAAGATTAGAACTACTACCCTATATAATAACACAAAGCAGTTTAAGCAATTCCTAACTCTAAAAGGATAGAAGATAGTCTTTAAGAAGGAACAATTTTTATTCTTATCCCTAAATTCTAGTACTAATATGTATAGTATACTCTATTACTATAAAAAGTAGGAATAGTAGAATCTAGGTAGCTAGATATATAGTAGACTTTTAAAGACTATACAAACAAACAGCCTTCTAATATAGAAGTTTAGGTAAATTAGAGAATTATAATATCTAATTATATCTTTCTAGGCTATACTACACGTTAACACCTATTCTATAATAAATTAATCTAGTAGCTTTTATTTTATAACATAAGAGAGGCTCCTTATATAAAGTACTAAACTTAAATATTCTAAAGTTAATATTAGGAGTAGCCTTATTAATAGCCTAGATATTTATAATATTATAGGTAATATATAAATTATACTAAACTTTAGTCTTATGCTTATTTACTTATAGGCTGAATTTAGATAAAAATAAATAATAGTATCTAAGAATATATACTCTCTAGGATAAAAACTTATATAGTTAATAAAGCTATGGTATTTCTATAAATAAGTACTAATATAGAACTTACGTTTAGTTCTTATTTTTAGTAAAGGGAAATTAAGTAAGCCTATATACTTAGTCTTATTAGCCCCCTTAACTAGATCTTATCTATATAGTTTATAGGGCTATAATAGATTAAAGTTTAAGTAGAATAAGTCTTTATTAAGGGACGTCTAACTTAGGAAATTTATGCCGTTTTAATATATTATTATATATATTATAATACTATAGATATTAATAGTGCTAGATCTATACTAATAGAGTACCTCTCCTAATTCTTAGATATTAATATATATACCTATTATTAATTAATTACCTTTTTGTCCTTATTGTCTATTAGGAATAGCGTGCTACTTATAAAGCTAAGGAGTATATTAGTATATTTTAATATTACGGCTTAACGCTTTAAAGTTTAGAGCCCTTATTAGTTACTCTATAAGACGGCCTATAAAATAGAGGCATAAGTTAAGGATAAAAGTAAGGCAAAAAGTTAGGTACTTAGCTATAGGATAACTACTTTCTAACTACCTTCTATCCTAGGCGAACCTTAATTAATAACTAAACCTATCCTAATAAACTTTAACCTAAACTAACAGAAGATATAAAGAAGTTACTAAAGTAGTCTAGATACCTACGTTAGTATACCTACTAATTTGCTAACGCCGCGTTACCCGTACTCCTAAACCTACACCCCTCATCCTTGCTGGCTGTAACCCCAGCCGGGCCGACTGCCAGGCTTGACTGCAGGGTCTATTGCCTGTGCTCAACTGCGGCCATCATCAGAATATAGTTGTCAGGTCACACAATCCCAGCGACAATCTGAAGACAATGAGTCAGAAACCCGCCAATTCGGGAGCGATAGACACAGCAAAACCCAACCAAAGAATTTCCAAGTAATCAAGGGTTCGCAGACGGTCAATAACTTCCATAGATTCATAATCCTGACTTTAATATTATTTGTAGATATCTTTCTACATCTCGCATTACCTTTTGTGGACTTATTAAAGAGCTTTGCAGTTCAGTACAGACGGCCATGACATTGTGGCTATTTTGCTAAACCGAGGTTTCTTCCCCGCACCAGATGCGTCAACGGTTCAGGTTTGAGTACACTGGTGTTATCAGCATAGTATTTCAAACTAGTAGCAACTGTATCGTGAAGTCGAGATACCAGTATCCCGGCTGCGCAACCTCCTACCTGGCCCTGACCCTGCGGCCACAGCCTCGTTGTGACCAATAGCGGAGACCTGATACTGTCCAGTACCCTGGATACGGGATTATATCCTCCACTGCCGGAAGCGGATGTGCACCGGTGACCTGGACCTTGGTTGTAGTCCTAGACCGGGGACAGGTCACAGGCGTTCAAGTGCACTGCAGCTAGCGGAGAAACCAGAAGTTAGGCAGCACTCGCCACAGGACTCAGTAGTTGCATGGAAACACAGGCTGCAATGAATCCGCAACGAAATGCGACAAGGGAGAGTGATAAAACGCGATTAAAATAGCTACGAAAATTGACAAAACGCGACAAAGGAGAGCAACTAAGAGCTACATACATCCGGTTCAGAAAAATGGTGTACAGTTTAAGACATAGGCTCGTACCGAGACATCTCTAATAACCAGCCCCCGGCACAGCGCTGTAAGCTAATGTGTGCTGTGCTTAAAAAACTGCCTGATTTCTACTGCAATACTTGTGGCGTCGTAGGGCTGCCCGGATCTGGCTGCCGATTCTCCTACCTCCGCTAGCTTCTTACAGGCGGTAATAAGCTTAGAAGGGGAAATCTACACAATATAAGATGCCATAAGTCTCAGTATTGCTATATTAAAGCCTAAGGATCTGTCGCTAGGAGGAAGATTAGCCTTAATTTAGGTGTATATAGTTAAGGCACTGGAGCGGGGTTGGGGTTACTGCATTCACCGTTCAGAAGTTGATAAGCGGTGATTTCTTTTCTTTTGTTTTCTTCAGAGCATTTGCGAGTCATAGATGCTTACTTAAGCATCTATCAAGAGAGTATAATTAGATAGACATAGCACACCCCAGATCAGAGAAAAACAAGCACTTCTTCACACACTTATTTGTCTTTTAAAAATGATACTCTGAACTAGAGCCTTACACCCTCATCGATGCAGTTCAGCGTGGTAACTCAGGCGATAGGGAGATCTTTGCTATGTCTGATCAGGGGGTGATATGTCTGTTCAGACCTTGAAAGCTCTGAACAGATTGTATCTCCCTCACGTCGGATCAGACATAGAACCTGAGTTGCTTAGAGTAGTGTAGTGTTGTTGTGTCCTTTCGCACAGCTCCGCCACGACCTAAGTCCCAAACCACACCCTACACGCTTTCAGCACCTACGTAATTATCTCTACTATACTTAAGTAGATAATAAGAAATAATAGCGTGTGTACCACAAGCCCCCTTAAACGCCTAGCAAATTGCGTTTGCTTAAGGAGCGTCGCCCTTATTATAGGTAGCACTTACGCACTCATATAAACAACTATAGCTTAATCAGTCCGTTCTAATAATTAGAGCTACTAATACAGTTAAGAGACTTAAACACCTATAGTAATTAAATATAAGTAAGCTTTTATATTATTTATATACTCTTTTAGCTGTTTATAATACTGTCTAGTTTCTTAAAGGTAGTAATAATATAGTAATTCAAACTAGTAATATTCTCTTATAGCGTAGTCGTCCTAAGTATAGAGATCTACCTAGCTAAGGCTATCTTATAATTCTTAATAAATAACTTAAATAGCTTACTTCTTATAAGCCTGGTTAAAATAGTTTAGACGATTTCTAGAGTTGTCTCTTTAGTTAGCCCCTTAATAGGCTGTCGCTTACTTAACTTTATCTGTTTAGATACTAATCCTAGTTTTTTACGCGTACGCGCTTTCTTTACCTAATATTCCCTAGGCTGTAACGTTTAGTGCTAGTTCTGTTATTATTAATATCTATAGTATTACTAATAATATAAAAAGCCTTACTCTATATAACTAACTTAGTACTAGACGTTATAAGTAATAATCTTATAATATTAAGGACGGTAGATTATATCTATACCTACAGGCGTAATCTAGTAACCTAGCTCCCTAGGGGTTAAGCTGATAGCTGGGACTACAGTCGCTGTTGCGCTGCTAAAGCTTATAATGTTAGCCTCTAACCTAAAACCATACCGCAATCCAGGCAAAAGGAATTACCTGCGCCAAAACAGGACTTCTCTAAAAGCCTAAATTTAAGTTTAATTTTCTTCTATCTAGGGATCAGATATAATAAGTTCCCTAAATGAACCACACGCAGAGCGGCTAGGAGATTTACGACGAATTCAAAGCATAATAGATACTTAGCGTAACCCACCCTAACTAAGGACATAGGATAAAACTAACAAAAACTTTAAAAAGGCTAGAGAAAACATTATATAGCGATATAATAAAATAAGCCGCTGCTATCAGGCAGACGTCTACATCATACTACAATAAAAACACAAGCACTATAAGTATAGCTCTGTTAATCTACCGTTATAGCCGCTATTAAAAGCAGACATAGTAAGTATTACAGCCCTTTATAGCCTTCTGCTACTAACCCTAGAAGGAAAGGGTCTATCTAGTACCTATATAAAGGACACTAGCTAGTTTTATTCGTTATAGAAATTACCTAATAAAGGTATAACTAGACCCTATATAATCTACTAGCTTAGTAGGTAAAGAAAAGGTCTAACTAAAAGGATAAACTAAGAAGAAAGTAAGGAACTCCTTGTTATAACATTCTATAAGCTTCTTAAATTACCTAATATACTTACCTCCTTAGCTAATCTTATAATATAAGTATATATATTAATAAGCCTAGCTAGTATATTCTACTAGATGTTAGTAGCTAGGGTTATTATAAGCGCTTTTATATCTAATAAACTATCCTATATACTCTTATATATATCTAATATAATACTAATATTATAATATTTAGACTAATAACAGATACTAGTCTCTCTTTTAGTCTTTATAGTAGCTTTAAGAAACTTAAATACTTATCCCCTTAGTAGTATAATTAGTAGGCTACCTCTAGCTATTAAGAATAAATTATATATAGACTTATAAACTACGCTTTAGGTAAACTATACTTTAGAGTATGCCTAAGGTACTTATAAGGACGGTATTTTAACACGTTTAGGTATGTTACTATAGTTTAATACTTAGTATAGGTCGTAAGCGTAGTAGGGTTAGTAAGATTATAGAGTTTAGTATAATAGCTAATTATAAAGAAATTACTATATATAGATAGTTATACTTACTTAATTATAAGGTTTAATAGAGTATATAGTAATATATCTATAAACTATATCTATTTATAAGTAAGAGGTTGTTATAAAGCAACTTCTATCCCTAAGTCTTCTTAGCTTTAGAAATTATATACGTCCTTATCTAATCTAATTATAGTACTTCCTCTACGCTTAGATAATTACTAGGTTTAAAAATAAGTATATCCTATATTATCTTAAACAGAGTATCTCTTTCTAAGCTGCTTATTACCTTTAGTCCCCTTCTCCTTCTTAGCTCCTAGATTACATCTTAAAACTGTTAATTAAAAGTCTATACCTTACGCCCCTCCTTTAGCCTCCTATTTTTGCTAAAACGCTTTAACCTCCCCTCCTAAGTTTCCTACTACTTATCTAGTATTAATCTAAGGGTATTAACCTAATCTATAGTAGTATTATCTAGCCTAAATAACTAATTATTAAGGAATAGTCTTACTCTAAGTATTCCCTAAATTACATACCTAAGACTCTAGATATTAGATATATATAATAGTAGCGTTATTAGCTTAAACCTTACTTTAGGTAGACAGATCTAAAGTAGCGTATAGGACTTAAACCTTAATTTATATATAGGGTAGAACGCTATACTAAAATTAGTAAGGATAAGCTTAGCTTTAGTAAGGGTGACTTTACTGCTAGGCTTACTAAGCTAGATTAGTAGATAGACATAAGGTAGAACACCTAGTAAGAGTAGTTATCTATTAACTCTAATAATAGGTTTAGGCTCTAGCAGACTAAATTCTTTATATAGTTACTTAGCAGAAAGATAATTAAGACTTAGTAGTTAGAGAAGGACGTTTCCTATATAAACGTCTACTAACTATTAGAGATAGCTAGGAATAATAAGTAGGGCTAAGTATATATACTTACCCCTATAAATATAACTTAGTTAATAGACGTATATAACTGCTATAGTAAGCTAGGCGGTAAGTAATCTAATAACGTAAAGCTAGAATAGACTAAAGCCTAGCTCTAAGACTTTAGTAATATTATATCTTACTAGTATAGTAATAGAGTATAGGTGTGTTCTATTTAGTCTGTTAAGGTTAAAGCAATCTAGTATTAAAGGGATTAAACTTCTACTAAACTATACGTTCTTAATAGTATAGATAGAAAATTAGCTTAAAATGTTAACCTCTTAGGAGCTATAGTCTGCTATACTAACTTTAATAGCTATATACTTACCTAATTACTTATCTTGTACTAGCTAAATAGTTAAGTAACTACTAAAACTAAGTTTATATATAATAATATATTAGTCTTAAAGTCTCTCCCTAATCTTAATAGGATAATAGCCCCCTAGGTAATAGAAGTTAAGTCTTTTAATATTGTTAATATACTTATATAGTAAGGTTAGTATTATTAAGGTAGTTAATATTAGGCGTCTAGTTCTATAGTATAAAGTTATAAAGAATAATTAAGGGCTAGAAGTAAGCCCTTACCTAAAGATACTAAGACTATTTAACTAATGCATTCCTATGCCTAAGAGGGAGGTTAGTTAATATTTAGCTACTAATAAGCACGTATGTTAAGGTGTTATTAGTCAGCCTAGTATAGGATCTACTATAGACAGTAGCTACTAATTAATAGATAGCTAGTAGGGTCTAGTAGGTCTTAACTAGCTAACTATTAGCCACCTTAACTATCTATTTTTAGAGAAACTGCTTACTAACTCTAGTTAGTCCCTAACAGTAATATTTTATACTACTAATTAGTCTAACTAAAACCTATATATACTTAATAGAGAGTATTATATATAAGGTACTATAGCTATTAGAGAAGAACATATTACTATAACAGTTAGCCTAGATTAGTACATACTTCTATAAGATTATTCTGCCCTATCTATCTAAGCCTAAAGTAAGTAATTAAAGTAATTAAGGTATATTTAGAGGACCTTAGTATTTATATAAGATATATATTTATAAGGGTAATAAAACTGTTGATATATCACCAGGTGGGTGATACGGTTAACCATACGTATTAATAGGTAAGGTGACGAATAATAGGGGTAAATACCGTGGTTTAATTATGCGTAACTAGAAGAGAATTATTATGGGTTCTACTACAAATAGTTAGGTAAATAACCCCTAAATCTATAGTAGATCTGCTGACAGATTAATAGTTAATCTATAGCCGGTTATTAGGGTTACGCCTAATAAGTCTAATAGGATCTATAATAGTTAATATTATAATACTAGTAACTTTCTCTTAAGGAGAAATTTACTATAGATTTATAGTACTTTACTAGTTAACTATAAAGGGCCTAAAAACGTAATAAAAATAAAAATCTAAAAGTATTATATACTTTTTTATATAATAAATCTATTACGTATATAAAACCTATCTATTTATCTATATCCTTACTATACTATTACTAATAAGCTCCTCTAGCACCTTATTAGGTAATAACTTTATAAATCTATCTACTAGGTTATTATTACTATAGATCTATTAAATCTTATATATCTCCTAGCACTTATATAACTACTATAACGCTATTATATTAATTATAAGGCGTTTCTCCTTTATAGTACTAAGTTTTATAAGATACTTATAGAGGGAGTAGGAGTTAGTATATATAACTATTAGGATTTATAGGTATTTAAGGTAGTTAGTAACTATTACTAGTATAGTAGTTATTATATAGGTAATATTAGTACTAGCGACTATTATATAGATCTTAGAGGCTAATACGCTTTATATAACCCTCTTATACTTTATTAAGCTAAAGTAGATAATATTCCTTTTAATAGTAAATTTACTAGTATTATTAGGGGTTTTTATAGTAGTATTATTTTTATTATATTACTTATTTATAAGAATAATAATAAATCTAAGCTATAAGGTAAGATTACTATTATTAGTAAATAATCTATTAATAAAGATAAAGAGCTTTATAGTTATAAGGTTAAGTAGTTAAAAATAAAGGCCTTAGTTAGGGTTCTTTATTTACTACTTAATTTATTAGTTAAGCTCTTTAATATTACTTATATCTAGTAATTAGTACTAAGTAGTAATAAAGTAGTTAAAGTATACCTTAGGCTAGTAGATTAAGGTGATATACGTGCTATAGGTGTACTACTTAACGTACTACTAGTGTAATTCTAGTAAATTAGGGTTAATAGGCTATAGTTACTTACCTTATCCCTTCTAGTAGAGGTAAATATTACTATTATTATTAAGAGAAAGTATATTACTATTAAAGGTAATAGGTTTACTAGGTTTAAGGAATTACTTTAGCTTTACTATAAAGGTTACTTTTATTAACTTAGTATCTTTATAGTTAGAAAATAATTTATCTATAAGGCTAATAGTATTATTAGTCTATATACTAATTAATATAAAATCTTTATTATTTTATACTAAAATAAGTAGGTAAGGGTTAAAGGTTAAAGTATCTATCTAGAGGGCTTTTTTATAATAGTTATTATAAGTTACCTACTAGTAAGTTCTAGCCTTAGGTATACTATATAATAGTTACTTAACCTCTATTATTATATTAGTATTATAAAGGTGTTAGATCTTAATAGGTAGTCCTATAAGAATTACGTAGTTAAGTAGTATTACTAATTATATATATACCTACGTTATATTACGTAGCTATAATAGGTAGTTTTTAAGTAATAATAATAAGGTAATAGTAAGGATTAACTATTAGGCTATTTACTAGATAGTTAGTAACTAGGTAAGTATTATAGCCTTCCTATTATTAGTATACCCTTAGATAATAAGTCTTAACTTCTTATATAGGGTCTTATTTTTACCCTTAATTTTATAAACTAAAAGCGTGTAGGGTGTAGTTTAGGACTTAAGTTATAGCAGAGCTGTGCGAAAGGACATAATAATACTATACTACTCTAAGTAACTTAGGTTTTATATCTAATCTAACGTAAAGAGATATAATCTATTTAGAGCTTTTAAGGTCTAAATAGATATATTACCCTCTAATTAGATATAGTAAAGATCTCCTTATTACCTAAGTTACTATACTAAACTATATTAATAAGGGTGTAAGGCTTTAGTTTAGAGTATAATTTTTAAAAGATAAATAAGTATATAAAGAAGTACTTATTATCTTCCCTAATTTAGGTAAGCTATATTTATCTAATTATACTCTCTTAATAAATACTTAAGTAAGTATCTATAACTTATAAATACTTAGAAGAAAAATAAAAGAAAAAGGAAATCCCTACTTATTAACTTCTAAATAGTAAATACTATAACCCTAGTCCTACTCTAATTATCCCTTAGTTTTTTTTATAATCCTCTAATTATAGAAGAACTACTAAGTATATACCTATTTAGACCTTATCTTAGTTATGCCTATGTCTATTAGTTATCTTTTTTATTCTTATTATCCTCTATATCTCTATTATTTACCTTATTTTATTCTTCTCTTACGTCTTATTGTTTTTATCCTTTTTATCCCTTAGCCTAAGCTAGTAGAAACTAAGGTGTATATACTTAGGTAGTAAACGCTACTTTAGTAATAGGGTTATTAAAATAATCTACTTACTTATAACGTCTATACTCTAAAATACCCTTCTTCTAATTATAATATATATCCCTATACTACTTTAGAATATCCTTATAGTATTAGGTATATTATATATAATTAGCTTCTTAAGCTTCTTAAGTATACTGTTTAGATAATAGGAGAGAGTCCTAAACCTTTATCTAGCCTTTTTATACGCCTAGTATAAGTAGTTTAAGTAAAGTATATTTATCTACTTTAATATATTTAATCTTCTTTAAGCTTTAGTATTATAATAGTATATCTTTAGGAATTAAAAGTCTAAATAGTAAGTAAGAGAGCTTAAAGTTTAGTATAGTAAGAGCTTTTATAAGAGGGCTAGGTTATATAATATAGTCCTCTTAGGTAAGGAGTTATCTCTATCTTCTATTTAGAGGTATTTAGGGTAGTAACTTAGTGTTTATATTTTTCTTTAGCTAGGTAACCTCTAATTATAAGCTTATTATTATAGCTTTATTCTTATAGTCTAGAGAGGAGGACTTATCCTAATACTTATATTTCTAAAGGTTAAGTAGTTAGGGGGTAAAGAGGTAGTCTTCTAAATACTATATAGGGGTATAATTAGAGTCTTTAAGGTTTATAGGATTATAAATAATACTTATAAGGGACTAGCTTTACTTCTTCTAGCTTTACTTAAGTTAGTTATATTAGTAGTAAGCTTCTTTTAATATTCCTTTAGGAACTAGTCTTATAGCCCTATATTAGTATCTACTAGAAATATAAAACTTAGTGCTAATCTACCTAATCTACTAATATTAGACTCTTTTACTATAGTCTAGGTTCTAAGACTTCTTAATATCCTACTTATTTATACTAGTTAGGTATAGAGATTTAGACCTAAGTGCTAATCTAAACTACTTAGTAATATAAAGTCTATACTCCTAACTACTAGTCTACTAAACTATATCTACTATATATATACTAGTGTTAATTAGCTAAGTAATATATATTAGTATATTAAGCTTATAGTAGAACTTCCTTAAAGCTCTAATATTATTAATAAAGAGAGCCTTTAAATAACTACTAGACTATATAGGATTATACTAGTATACTATACTATCCCTCTAATCTATAATTATACCTATAAAGTGTTTATACTAAGCTAAGAATAAAGGGAAAATAACTAAATCAGCCTCTCTTTATATTATATTATAGATTTCCTAAGTTAGTATTACTAACTTAGGCTCTTAGTTATTATCTAAATAGCTTTCCTAGTATAGGGGGATAATAGTAATCTGTCTTTTTACTTTTAGACCTTAAGCTATAATAACTATTATAGCTATAATTTTATTCCTAGTAATCTACTACTTAGATTATATATATCCTTATAAGTTATAATAGTTACTAAGTACTATTTAGGCTTATCTATATTTTATATCCTCTTATTATCTATATTTATTTAGTCCTTAGAATACTAAATTAAATTAGCTTAGGAACTAATTAGTATCTTCCTATATAAGCTAATTAGGGAACTAAGTATTAGAAGGTATTAGGAATAGTTCTTATATTAAAATCTAAGTAGGGTATACTATTATCTTACTAGTAAAGTAAATATAAGCTTTTAGGTTATAAAACTAAGACTCTTAGGGCTTAAGTTCTTTAGTAGGAGGTATATATCTAAATAAAATAATTTAGTTCTTATCTTACGTACTATAGTAGAATTAGCTGTTATTCTAAAGGTCTTAGTAGGTATAAACGTCTTAGATTTATAAATAGCCTATTACGTAAGTAAGAGGGGAAGGAGCTAATAGGGATACTATTATTATCTATTTAGAGGTGTTATTAATATATATATTCTAAAGAGAAAAGATATAATATAGAAAGAGGTATTACTAGATCTAAATAAGGAACTTAATATATATTTTTATTATTATTAGTAGAGGGAAGAGAAGGATTAAAGAGGGGGGGTAAAAGAAGGCCTTTAAATAGGTTTCTAAGAGAAGGGGTTATAAATTATAGCTTAGTAGCTATAGTAGGAGTGTCTAATCTAAGGAAGGAAGAAGTAAATATAGTAGAAGAGAATAGTAAGATATTTATAAGGTAAAAGAGGGGGGTAAAAGGTTAAAGAAAGGTAAATAAAGGTAAGGGTTAAATAAGGTTAAGTTAAAAGGTAAATAAAGTCTAAAGCTTTAAGAGGCTTCCTCCCTTAGTTACTTTTAGAAGGAGTAGCCCTTATTACTTAAAGGAAAGTCCTAAGGGTAAGAGGGTAAAGGTATCTAAAGTTTTTTTTTTTTTTTTTTTTAAAGCCTTTATAACTTTAACTTATAGGTAAATTATAGTAAAGGTTATTAATAATTTATAATAGTAATAAAGTTAAAAGGTATATTAGAGTTTTACCTCTAAATAGTAAATACCTTTTAGTTAGTTTACTCCTTCTAATTCTAAATTACTACTTCTTTATTATAGTAACTATTTAGACCCTCTTCTTATTACTATAAAAGTAACCCTCTTTTCTACCCCTTAGCGTTTTTCTTCTTTTTCTCTTCCTTACTTACTTATATTAGAAACTAATGTTATTACTACCTTTACTTTTTTAGACCTATACTCTTTACTTTTTATTATTTTTCTCCTTTTAATTTTTTAGAATGTCTTCCTCTATTAATAAATACTAGCTTAATAACTACCTATAGTAACCTATTAATCCCTAGTTTCTTTTAATACCTCCTCCTTTAAAGAAGGAGGCTAAGGCTTTTAGAGGTGCTAAGTTACGTATAATAACGCCTGCCTATCTTAATATAAGTTTCCCTAATAATATCTTTAAGGTCCTTTTATCTCTAACGTAAGGTCTAAATAGTTCTTTAAGACTACTATATAAGTTAATCTTTTATCCCCCTTTAGCTAACTATACTCTAAATTCTAAATTTATAACCCTTACCCTAATTAATCCCTTAAAGAAGCTACTATAGTCTTCTAGTAGGTACTTCTTAATACTACTATTATTTAGGGTGTTTTTAATACTTTTAGAAATAATAGTTATAAGTTCTAGTAGGCTATTTATATTAGTAAGGAGGTAGGATCCTACTTTAGGTCTTTTTCTTAGCGCCTTATATAGTATGCCTTAGCTATAAATTCCCTACTAATATAAATATTTAGTATATAGAACTTAGTTTTATATAATTACTATACTTAGAACTTTTAAAAGTTTATTAGTATAAAGCCTAGTTAGGTATAAAGTATAATACTATATTATAACTATATTTCTTTACCTTAGGTATTCTATAACTACTATAAAAACTATATATTCTTAGAGGCTAAAAATAAGAAGTATAACTTTTAGGAGAATAAGGGTTATTAGGGTTATACTAATCTATCTAGTAGCCCTAATTAGTACTCTCTTACTAATCTAGCTTATTATTAGTAGCTAAATAGTAAGGGGCTACTATTACTAGTACCTCTAAATAGTCTATTATCTAGGGCTATAAATTATTTCTATCTTTATAACTTCTAAGATTATACTAATACTCTAATTACTATACCTAGCTTATCTAAATAGACTAGTAGTATTATATCTATTCTAAAGATGTCTAGCTAGTTAGATATTAAGTACTAAAAGATAGGAAGTATAGTTATACCCTTTAGGAATAAGGTTTTAGTTCCTCCTTTAACTATTAAGACCTCTAAATAGCTATTAAACGTATCTAGAGCTTTATTAGTTACTACCTAATCTACTATATAAGGTGCCTCTTTATAGTCCTTAGTAAGGTTATTAAGCTAAAGTAGTTTTAGTAATAAGGAGGTAAGTAAAGATAGTAGTAGTACTAGTTTCTAGTAGTAATTAGTAGTTCTTTAATAGTATTATATAATTAGTTAGTTTATAGTAGTTTAAGATCCTTTAATCTAAGTTATCTTCTTTTTTTATAATATAATTTCCTTATATATTTTTAGCTCCCTATTTTTTATCCCTTATATTATTCTTCTATAAAGAATAATATATATATTAAAGGAGGTAAAAATATAAGTTTACTAAAATTTAGATAAAAGGGAAATTTAATAATAGGTATTCTAAATAAGGATAAAGAAAATTAGAATAAGATTAGAGGGGTAGTTAAAGCTAGCTAGTAGAAAAAGTCCTTAATATCTACTAGGATATTACCTTAAATAGTACCTTTATCTACTAGGTAAAGAATACTATTAGTACCTATATAGTACTTCTTTAGCCTATTAGCCTTATATATTACCCTTATAATAAGTTCCCTTATAAGAGTTTCTAAGACGTATAATAGGCTAATTAGGGAAACTAAGTAGACTCTAAATAGTCCCTTCTAATAGTAATTAGTCTTTCTAGCTACTAATATATCTATTTAGTAAGGGGTGTTAAAAATAAGGACTAAATCTCCTACTTATAGCTTCTCTAATTAGTACTTTACTATATGTTTCTTATTATATTATTCTATAACCTTCTAGTAATACTTTATAACTATCTTAGCTACTTTCTATCTATCTTCTATAAGCTATTAGAAAGCTCTAATCTAAA
The DNA here is from genome assembly GCA_020631755.1 of Colletotrichum sublineola. Classification (NCBI taxonomy): domain Eukaryota; kingdom Fungi; phylum Ascomycota; class Sordariomycetes; order Glomerellales; family Glomerellaceae; genus Colletotrichum; species Colletotrichum sublineola. The sequence goes on from JAHSQG010000019.1 coordinate 132,945, forward strand.
GCTAGAGTTCCTCTTCTACTATTTAGACCTTCTCTTACTTTAGGACGTACTATATTATAAGTTTCTCTTTAATTAGTATAACTATATTATACCCTATAATAATATAGAAGGGTGTTATACTATAGCTTAAGTAGATAGTAGTATAATTAGTAAATAGGATAGTAGGTAGGATATATCTAATATCTTTCTTTCTCTAATCTAACTATATTTATAAGGCGTATACTATTATCTAATAACCTTTCTTAAGAATACTATTTACCCTTAGGTTATAAGTAGAGGTAACCTTCTTACGTCCCTTAATCCTCTTATTTAAAGCTTTAATATAACCCCTATTTTCTTATCCTCTATCTATAATTAGAGTCCTATAGACCTTATAATAATAAATAACGTCTTCCTAGAGGAACTTTATAATATTAGCTAAAGTCGTATTATAGAAGATTTACGCTTTAGGCTATCTAGATAGGTTGTATTAGGCCTCTATAACCTTCTATTTCCTAATATATTAGATATCTAGGTAGACATACTAAAATAGCTAGGTGTAAGGTATAGTTAAGATATAAGGGTTATCTATATAAGCTAATTAAGCCTTTTAATAAGTATTATAGCCCTAAACTATAGTCTTAACGTCTATATATATCCTAAGCTAAAAGTATTTATCCTAAAGGTAGAAATAGGTTACCTTACGTCCCTAATATCTAGTCTTATTATATACTATACTAATTAGAGCTTACTACTAGGATAGACTATTAATAACCTAAAGAGGGTTAGGAGTTCTATAAGTACCTCTTTTAAAGAGGATTTTATCCCTTATAATAAAGTATAGTACTATTTTCTTAAACTAAAGGAACCTAGGTATTAAGATACCTAGTAGGCGCTTAAGTATAAGAAGAAAGTAAGCTATTTACTTTAAGTATGTTAACTATTCTTCTATAGAATTTAGTAGGTCTAATAGAATATCTAGAAGCTAATTAGATTCTCTAGGTTTAAGGTCTTAGTCTAAATAGCTATATACTTTAAGGAAAAAGTTTTATAATACTATTATATAAAAAAGCCTAGTATTAATAAAGTCTTTAATATCTTCTTTATCCTTTACTTCCTTCTAATTAAATAGTCCTAGAGGTTTTCTTAAAAGACTATTAGCTATAGAATTCTTTTTACCTAAAATATACTTAATCTTAAAGTTAAAGAGTCTAATCTAAGTTAGCTAATAAGTTATTATTACTAAAGGGATATTATTTACTATACTATTAATCTAGGCTACTAAAACCTTTATATTTATCTCTAAGAAGAAATAAACTCTAAAGAGGTAGTTATAGAGGCGTTTTAGACTTATAAGAACTACTTACGCCTTAAGCTTCCCTATATTATACTTAAGCTTTAGTCTATATTAGATACTACTTTTATATCTTATAACTATAAGTTTACTATTAATAATCTAACTAAGGGTATACCCCTATCCTTCTCTACTTATATTTATAGTAAGGATAATCTAACTAGTATTAGGCCTAAAGTTAAGGATAATTAGAACTAGGCTTAAAGTTAGATTAGACTTAAGGGTATCTATTACTAGCTTCTAATTTAAGCCCTAGGAGAATTTCTTAGTTTTCTATAGGAGACGTATAAGCAGGAGGGCTACCTTAGTAAAATAGGGAACTTAGGACTTATAGAATATAATAATACCTAAGAATAATTAGACGTCCCTAATATTTCTATAGAGTTCTTATTCTAAAATCTTTAGAACTTTAGCTTAATCTAGGTGTCTTCCTAACGTCTTATAGAGATACTTAGTAATTACTACTAATTCCTAGTACTATTATAACTTTCCTCTTAAGATTATATATCCTAAGAGCTCTATATTTATAAGAGTCTAATTAATATTATAGAGATATTTATATATAAATTAATAAATACCTAGGTATCTTAGAATTAGTTTATTATTATAGTATAAGTAGGGGCCCTTAATACCTATATTATTTATAAAAGCCTTATAATAATCTAGAATTAAATTATAAAGGATTTAAGTAATAATATAGTAGAATTAAGTAATAGAGTTAGTAGTACCCTAAGGTAGGTAGTAGTATCTAAATAGACCTAATAGCGTTATAAATATTATAAGATTATAGCTTTTCTTATTTAAAAAGATCTAATTATACCCTAAGAAGAAGTTTAGTAGTAAGATAAGCTAGTTTATAGTAAAATCTTTAGAGAACTTATCTACCCCTAGAGGTAACTACGTATTATAAAGAGTAACCCTATTATATCTTATTACTAAATTAATAAGTTATAAGTTACTATCCTTCTTTAAAACTAAAAACTAAGGGTTTCTATATATACTATAGCCTTCTTTAATAATACCTCTAATTACCTATTTATAAAGGACTTTTATAGCCTTAGGAACTAAGGCCTTAAGGATAGGGATCCCTTTTACTTACTATACTTTATAGGGGATAGTCTTAATAACCTAAGGTAGTATAACTATTAGGTTAAGTATCCTATATTCTTTAAACTCCTAGGCTAATATAGCCTTATAGTTAACTAAGATTTACTTTAGTAGCTTAAGCTCTTCTAGCTAGAGGTAGGGATACTAATTAGTAATCTATTTTAGCCTTTCTAGTATAAGTTAGGAGTACTCTTTAATATTAGAAAATTTTAGTATAATTAGATCCCTATATAGCCTATTAGATATAGTAAACTTTTCTCTAAGGGCTTTAATCTTCTTAACCTTTTAGTATAGGTTACTATTTAGAATAGACCTATTAGAGGGGTAGTTATCTATAAGGTAGATTTTTACTCCCTTTTTTTTATATATTATAAAGACTTTAGTAGTAGTAGTCTTCTTTATTATATATATAATTTTTTCCTTAGTTTATCTTACTTATATAACTACTATCTAAATTCTTTTTTAAAACTTCTAAGTCTCTAATTACCTTTATTACCTAGATAGTATAGTCTTAGCTAATAGTAGTTTAGACGTTATTTTTATATAGGAGTATCCCCTTATTATAGTTACTATCTAAGTAATTATAGCTATATAAGGTCTTATAAGATCTTCTGTTATATAGGTTATTAAGACCTCTACTTCTTAGTTATTTAGAGTTACTAAGACTATATCTCTATCCTTATAGTTTAGGTCTAAGTAGTATTAAGGGCTAATAGTAGTCTTAGGGCGGCTATTAGTACTTAGTTTTTTAACTCTTTATCCCTAGAGATTATCTATATATAGTCCTCTAGGTTAGGTAGTATATAGTTAAGCTTAGCTTTTATATTCCTCTAAATAACTCTAATAGGGATCTATATAAGAGTATTACTTATAGTAAAATTTATACTAATTAGTCCTCTAGACTAACCTAAAGTTATCTAGCTATTTATAATAAATAGAAGGCCTAGTAATAGTAGTTCTAAAATATAATTTTTATTAGTAATAAAGAAGTATAACTAGACCTTATACTTATTAATATAGACGTTCATATAATAGAACCCCTTAAAGTATAAATCTACCTAATTAGTCTTATAGGTCTTTATTATAAGTGTTATATAGGTAAAGGGGATATTAGCTCTCTTAATATATTATCTTATTAGAATATTAACTTATACTCCTATATTTAGAATACTACTAATTATTAGGGTAGTAATTTCTCTATTAGGCTGTGTTATTTTTACTTTAAGCTAAAGGTAAGCCTTTAATATAACTACCTTTAGTAGCTCTAAAGGGGGTGTAATATAGGCTACTCTTACTATCCTAGCTACTAGGGGTTTTCTTATATTAATAGTATAGTTATATTCTCTAATTAGACCTTTAACGTCTAACTTTTAACTAGGCTTAGTTATAAGGTTAATAAGAAAATATAGTACTAAGAGAAAAACCCCTTTTAGCTTAGTTACCTTATATCTATAGTCTTTTAGAGTATTTACTATAGCTTTATTAAACTTAGGCTATATTTAGTATAGGAGTTTAGTAGGTAGAAAGACTAAGGTATTTAGTTTCTTTTCTATAAGGTAGTAAGCTTCCTAGGTAAAATCTAGCTTTTAGGGCTGTTTAGAAGAAAGAATAGGTATATCTTTTAGCTTCTTAGAGGGAGGGGTAGGAACCCTAGTAGCTATATCTTTTAGGGTTTAAGGTTACTAAAGAATAGTATATATAGGGATAGTTATTATTAGTTTAGAGGATAGAGTTAGATTATCTTAGTTAGTAATTTCTATAATTTTAGGCTCTTTAAAAGTAACCCTTTTCTTACTTAGAATCTTAACTATAATATTTACTATAGGTTTTCTTAAGTTAACTATATATAAGCCCTATATATACTTTTAGGTTATAGTTTTAGGTATTTTTATAGGGTTACCTTTAGTAACTATAAAGACGTAAGAGGTATTAGACTAATTAGAAGGGGGAATAACTACTTAAAGGCACCTAACGGCTTAAGTAGTAGGTTCTAACTTAGAGAAAGTTACCTCTAGGAAGCTAGCTTAAGTTTATTAGGGTAATCTTATTTAGTAATTAAGGATCTCCTTAGTAATCTATTTAAGAATAAGGTTATTATAGAAGTTTAAAATATAGCTAAGTAATATAGTCTAATTAGTATATCCTTAGCTATAGCTTTTATTAAGAATAGTATAGGGAATAGTAAATATTAGTAAGCTACCTATTTATTACCTATATTTCTATAAACCTTAGACTAATAAGAGAAGCTAAGTATTTTTATCTATTATATACTACTTATATTCTCTAATTTAAGTATAAAAAGTAGAATAATAGTACTAATACTAGTCCTTTAGTCTACTAACCTATTTATATAGGTCTAATCTATCTATATTAACTAAGAAAACTTATACGCTTAGGTAAGGGTAGGCTAACTAGTAATAGATCTTTAGTTTAGTAAAGTCCTTAGCTAGATTAGGCTTAATACTAAAAGGCTTTAGGATCTTAATATTAATTAGGGTAGGTTACTATAGCTAAGGCTACTAGTTCTACCTAGTTATCTATTTAGACTATCCTAAGGTAGACTTTAAAGTTATTATCTAAGAATTAGAGGTAAAAAAAGGAGAGTACTCTTTCTTATAGGTAATTATATCTAGTAGGGCAGACTTAAACTTATAATAACTAGTCTATTAAATAAAGGTATTAAAAGTAATACCTAGCTTATTTATAGTATCCTTAATAGTCTCTTATCTAAATTACTTATATATAGTCTTAATTAGAGTTTAGTCTGTTATATTATAAAGCTTCTATTACTTTACTTATATAATAATATTATTAATCTTAATAAATAGGTTCTAAGTAGTAGTAAAATCCTAATTAGAGATAATAGGTCCTTTAGTTACTTTCTTAATTTACTCTTCTTTATCTAGGAATTAATTAGCGTCTTATTATTTAAACTTAGTAAGAAGGTAGGCTTTTTTATTAGTCTAAGAGAGGGACCTAATAGCGTCCTTAATAGGGGTCTAATAGTCCCTACCTATAGAATAGGTAACTAAGGTGCCTATATAGCACTAAGGGACTTTAGTAATCTTATATTAGTCCTTAAACTTCTTTAAGAACTTAATAATATTATTACCCTTAAAGATAGGAGATCTATCTTAGCTAGGTATAAAAAGCTTATAAAAGTTATAAATATTATTCTAATTAGTATATAGAACTAACTAAGTAGTAGGGGTAGCTAAGAGGCGCTTTATAATAGCCTCTAGGAATCCTTCTATAGAGGGAAGGGTTATATAAGTAGTTATTAGGACTAATAGCTAAGGTATAGTAGTAGCTAAGGTTTTAGCTTTAAGTCTAATATCTTACTAAGGCAGGCCTTAGGTGTTACTAGTTTTAGTTACTAAGTTACTATTATTATCTAAATTAGAAGTAATTAGTAGATCCTAGTAAACTATAAAGTTAGCCTTAGGAGACTTATACTAATTAGCCCTATTATTAGGTAGAGTATTAGCTAGAAGAAGAGAGGAAGACCTTTTAGTTCTAAAAGATATATACTAGTTACTTATAGTTAGTATTAAAGTAGCGTTAAGTAATTCTAGAGAGTCTATAATTCTTATAATAGTTTTATAATTATTATTTTCTAAGTATTAGTAGGTAAGACTAACTAAAGACTATTTTATAAGTTAAATTAAAGTTACTAAGATAGTTCCTATAGTCTAAATAAAGGATTTTCTATAGGAGATAGCTCTAATTAGATTTTCTATAGAGATTATTACTAATTTTCTATATAGAATTTTCTATCTTTAGGTAATATTATATAGCTACTTATATTATAAAGCCTATTAAGGGTTATAGGTATCTTAAGTATTACCTATTACTAAAATTAATATATAGAGTAGGGGTAACCTAATTAGATACTACTTATGTCTATTAAGTAATCTTTTCTCTAAGGTGTAATCCTTATTTTATATACTAAGGACTACCTAAAAAACCTAAAGGTTATTTATTACTAAAATTATTTTACTAGTATTATTTTACTTATACTATTACTAAATCTAAGTTTTTCTTATCTCTAAGTTTTTATTACTTATTATATTATCTGTCTTAATAGTTACTCTAAAGGTGTTAGTAAGGAGGGAGGGAGGAAGAAGCCGTAAGACGCTTAATTAGTAGTTTATACTCTATCTATTTAGACTTATCTTTACTATTAATAACTCTTTTCTAAAAGGGGAGACTATTAAAAGCGTATAGGGTGTAGTTTAGGACTTAAGTTATAGTAGAGCTATATAAAAGGATATAATAATACTATACTACTCTAAGTAACTTAGGTTTTATATCTAATCTAACATAAAGAGATATAATCTATTTAGAGCTTTTAAGGTCTAAATAGATATATTACCCTCTAATTAGATATAGTAAAGATCTCCCTATCACCTAAGTTACTATACTAAACTATATTAATAAGGGTGTAAGGCTTTAGTTTAAAGTATAATTTTTAAAAGATAAATAAGTATATAAAGAAGTACTTATTATCCTCCCTAATCTAAGTAAGCTATATCTATCTAATTATACTCTCTTAATAGATACTTAAGTAAGTATCTATAACTTATAAATACTTAGAAGAAAAACAAAAGAAAAAGGAAATCCCTACTTATTAACTTCTAAATAGTAAATACTATAACCCTAGCCCTACTCTAATACTAATTATAACTTAAATATATAAATACCTCTATAGTATTTTTTATTATACTAGATAATATAGAATACGCTATAGGCTATTAATCCCTTAATCTCTTAGTAGTTAGATTATTTAAATAGTTTACTAGGTATAGTTATTATACCTTTCTTATAAAGTTTAATAGTAAGTATATAGTTAGTATCCTCTTTTACTATAAAGTAGTTAGCTATTAATAGATTAGTCTTAGTAGTAAATATCTCTACTAAGTTTTTTTATAGGTAGCTATAGTACTATTACTATAGCTATTTTATAGTAACTATAATACCTTTACGTATTTTACCTCCTTACCTATTAAGAAGCTTAGAGGGTAGGGTAGTAGTACTAGTATCTTATACTTATATAGTATTATTAGGATCCTCCTTATATTAGTAGTAGGGCTTTACTATAGTAATATAGAAGTTCTATAGGCCTTATAGTAATTTAACTATATAAGTAGTACTATTATTAGAGAGTAACTAAAATAGGCCTTACTAGCTGTTTTTTTCTTACTATATATATACTAGAGATTAAAGAGGTAGTATAGTAGTAGCTATAATATCTAGGCTGTTATATATAACTAGTATGTTATTTACCTATCTCTTAGTATAAATTTACTATATTTCCTCTATAGCCTTTTATATTATTTCTACTTATTTAATAGTTAATAGTACTAATAGTAAATTATTATTAATTTATAGGTATACTCTAAAGACTAATAGGGTTAGTATAAGGCTGTTTAGGCTAGTAGTATTATTTACTACTTTTACTACTATTTAGAGTGTAATTTTAGGTTTTATATCTATTTCTATATAGAATATCTTATATACTTAGTAGAGTACTATATAATAACGTTTAACCTTTCTAACGCTATTATAGGCCTTAATAGGTATCTCCTTAATATTAATAGATAACGTGTAGGTAGCATACTTAAACTTAGTGGCGTGGAAATTAAGGCCTATATTAGTAATAATCTAATCTAGTAGGCTAAGATATATATTAATTTAGTATATCTATAGTGCCTCCTATATATACTCTATAGTAATAGTATAGAGGAATTATATAGCGTTAAAGGTAGTTACTATATCTATAATATATAAAACTAGCTTATTACTATTAAGATATATTACGTCTATAATAATCTTATAGTTAAACTTATAGTTATTATAAAGGGTAAATTTAAACCTTCTTAGTACCTTTAAATTTAACTAGTAGCTATAGTAAAACTTATTAATCTCCTTAATATTAGAGATTACTATCTTATAGCTAGTATATTAGAGTACCTTATAAAGGTACTAAACTAAGGGGTAGCTAAATTAGTAGTGTATTTACTATAATTTACTATTAGTTAGGTAGTATTAGGTAATAATATGCTTAGGTTACTCTAGTAGTATCTATATATAGCCCTATTTCTATATAACAGGTATAATTATATTACCCTTTACTAGTATATTAGTAAGGTTATTAAATTTTACTCTATAGTAATTTATATCCTTTAAGTAAAGGAGGAATAGGGTGTTAGAGTCTATTATATAAAAGGTAAGATTCCCTATAGGTATAAGGACTTCTATAGTACCTATTAACTTAAAGTAATTACTACTACTAAAGTAAATTATTACTTTACTAGTATATAATATATCTAGTAGAAGCTTATAGTTAAGGTGCCTTTTTAATATAGCGTATTACTACTAACTAACTATAGATACTCTTACTACCTCTATATCTAGTATAATACCCTAGAAAGTTATAGTAGAGTATTAGTTATTAAAGGTAAATACCTTATTAGTAGTAGGTTTTTCTTTAGTAGTCTTCTCTTTATATAGATTATCTTTTATAATTATATAGAGTATAGCTTAGTTATATAGTTAAGTAAACACCTTCTAGCTGTTAATACTATCTTTACTATAAAAGGCTATAAATATAAAGAAGGTATTACTATTAAAAGGGCTATTACTATCCTCTAGCTTATATTTATCCTTAGCTCTTTTAAAGTTAATAGTACTCTCTATCCTCTTATAGTTAAGCAGAAAGTAGTTAAACGTTAATAGTAAAATATCTATTAAGTATATACTTTTATACTACTAGAAAGAAGACTAATATTCTTCTTTAGTATACTTAGTTAACTAGTATCTAGGTTTCTTATAGATAAAGCACCTCTTTACTATAAAGTTACCCCTATTTCTTAGGTTTTTATATAGTAGGTCTGTTTTTAGCTATAAGTAATAGCTATAGTTACTATTATACTTATAGTTAACCTAGTATTACTTATTATTACTAGGGTATTTTTTAGTATAGTACTAGGCCTATAGTTTATAAAAAAGTATAGTATTAGTTATACTGTTACGTAGCTATACGTAAAGTATGTTATACGTTATAAGTAGGCTAAGTAATACTATAGTATACTTAGGTACTCCTTAGTAATAGTTAATAAGGGTATTATAGTATTCCTTATCTTTTAGTATACTATTATAGGTTATAGTATATACTAGCTAGGTAACTTTCTTAATAAGTAGATTAAGGATTTTATATTTACTTTTCTTAGGGTTATTATATATAATAGATTTAAAGGTAATTTAGTATAACTCTATAATCCTAGTACTATAAACCTTATTACCTTTAAATTCTAATTTAATATTTACTATTAGTATGTTAAAATTACTAGTAAATCTATAGAGATTAATAGAGTAATACTCTTAGGCGTTACTACTTAATATTATTATTACTATAGCCTTATACCTACTAGTAGGGATTCTAATATAGTTATAGAGCTTATAGAAGGTAAGAAGCTTTAAATTAATTATCTTATATTAACTACCTATATACTTTAATATAGGATTATTAGAGTAAAGCTTAATAAGATTAGTTAATTATTATAAAGTTAGGCTGTTACTTAGTACTATTTTACTATTAAATTAAGTAGTTAGTATAGTAGATTTATAGGCTTATAATCTCTTAATTATAACTATTATTAGGGTTAGGCTTACCTAAGTAGAGTTTTTACTTAATAGTAATAGTAACTTAAATAATAGGTTGTAATAGGAAGAAGCCTATTAAAACTAGGTATCTTTATACTATTTATATATCTTAGGTTTAGCTATAGATTTAAGGTTAGTTAATAGTAGTTACCTTACCCTTAGTAATAGGTAGATCCTTTAACCTAGTAACCTATTAATAAATCTAGGGTTTATAGTCCTTACTTTAAACCTTAGGTTAGTTTTAGCTACTTTATTAATCTCTTCTTTAGTCTAGACGTATATATTATTAGCCTCTAATACCTTATATATATAAAAAGTAACCTACCTCTAGTTTAATTTAATCTAAATACTATTATTAATTAGGAAGTTATAGAATTTAAGGAGGACTTCCTTATTAACGCTATTATAGTCTTTAACCTTCTATTTATAGAGATAATTATAGGCCTATTACTATAGTTAATTAGCTATAAAATCTTTATATTAGGCTTTTATTATAAAGTAGATAATAGTAGTATCTAGCGTATAGGCTCTATGTTTTTACCTAATACTACTAGGTATCTTCTTAATATTAATAATACCTTATATATATAAGTTAATATACTTTATATATACCTATAGAATAGGGTATAAGTCTATTATATCCTTAGCCTCTTATATATCCCCCTACTATATTATATATATTCCCTCCTCTTTATATTAGCCTTCTTATAGTATTTCTTTAGCCTCTTTAGTAGACTAGCAGACTAGATTAACTTCTTCTTTTAGTATTATTATTACTACCCTCTATTAGCCTAACTACCCCTTAAACATATATGTTTCTTCTAGTAGGCTAGAAGGTATATCTATACGTTAGAGGATTTACTACTAGTAGTATAGGTAGTAAGGATTTATAGGGTATTTATAGTACTTTTATATTAATTTATAACTTTACCTTAAACTTATAGTAGAAACTTATTACTTATTAAGGTAAGCCTTTATATAATACCTATTACTTATTAAAATAAGCCTTTTTTATATAGTATCTATATAGTATTTCTTAGCTATTAGTATATAAAGTAAGGTGTTTTTTATAGTTAAGTAGTAATTTCTTAATATATAATAAAATTAGGGTTGTTTATAGGATAGCTATATATCTTAGGTAACCTTTTAGTTATATTAGTTTATAATATACTTCTACTAGTAGCCTCTAATTAACTATATAATATAGTAATAAGTATAAATAATTTACTATAAGAGTAGTAAAATTTATCTCTTTTAGTTAGTACCTTACTAATCTATAGAGTTTATATATAGAAGTAGGAATTAGTTAAGATAACTACTATAGTAGTAAAAATTAACTACTAATTAGTATTAGTATATTACTAGGTAGGTAATATAGTTAACTATATATATTAATAGGTAAGGTAATAAATAATAGGGGTAAATACTATAGTTTAATTATATATAACTAGAAGAGAATTATTATAGGTTCTGCTACAAATAGTTAGGTAAATAACCCCTAAATCTATAGTGGATCTGCTGACGGATTAATGGTTGATCTGCGGCTGGTTATTAGGGTTACGCCTGATAAGTCTGATAGGATCCGTAATAGTTAATATCACAACAAAAACATTAAGTTCTTTAATCTATAATTTAAAGTTAAGTACTAATATATCTATAGTTAATATTATTAAATATTACTTTTATAAAGATTATATTCCTAAAACTATAGAGCGTATATAATAGTTAGTAGCCTTAGTATATTAGACTATAAGAGATAAACAGCTTTACCTATAAGTAGTCTTTATCTAGTAGGCACTCCCTACGTTTTATAAGATATCTATAAAGTAAATTATAAGTTTATTCTAATACTAATAACTAGTAAGATTAGAGCTTTATAATATAACTTCTATTAATAGTATCTATTAGTAAGACCTAAAAGGCCTTTATATTACTCTCTACTATAAAGATAATAAGTAGCTTTATAACGGTATATATATTACCTATTATAGCTATATAAAAGACGTAAAGAGTATAGTATTTAAGGAGGCTACTTATACTAAAGAAAAACCTAACTTAACTAGAAAGAGAAATAAAAAATTATACTCCTATTTAACTATCTATAGACAAACTTTACGCTACGCCTAAAATTAGTTATAGTTACTAAGATTAGTTATAAGAAGTAGGCGCCTTAGGCTACTATTTTAGTACTTAGAAAGACTCTTTTATATAGTAGTATTAAGTAAATCTACTAGATAGATTAATAGGATTATCTAAGTATAAAGTAATTATAACTAAAACTCACCTAATTCTATAGCTTTAAAAGTAATAAGGTAACTTTATTATAACTAATTCCTACTAGTAATTATAGGCTATATATACTTTATTTCTCCTATATAACTTAAATTTTATTATTTTGTTTAATAATAGTACACACCTATATAGGTAATCTAGTTAAGCTACCTATTCTACCTAATATAGACCTATTAAGTTAAGTAGCTAAGAGCTTATATATAACATAATCTAGAGACCTATTTATTTAAAGCTGCCTATAGCACTATAAATAAGGCTCTAAAACTTTAGACAAAAGATTAGGGAACGCCTAGGCCTGAATTTAAGCTAGAAGAGATATAGTAAATAGAAACCTAGTAAGGAGAAAGCATAACACCTACGTCTAACAAAATTATTAAGGCCTTACGTTTATAAATAGTAAGGGCATCTACTAAGCAAGATAAGTACTTAATCTATATAACTAATTTTAGTAGCAAAGCTATATATCTTCTATATATTTACTTCTTCTATAAAGGGCGTGTAAATTCTACCTCCTGTTTATTCTAATCTTTATTAATAATATTTAACAGTAAATATGCTTTATCATACATCTATCGCAAGATACTAAGCATGCCAGGATTAATAGAGTATAGCCGTCCTCCTAAGCCTACCCTAACTGCAATAGCATTCAGGTTGCGGCGGCAAATCAGTAAGGACGGTAGGGACGTCTATTAATATAGGTGGGGGAAGACTCACGATTTTAGAAACCGATGCGTTATCACTGTCCAATCGTGGATCGCCCCATGAATGAACTCGGTGGGTTCTACTGGGTGGTCAGGGCGGCTATCTACTGGCTTATAATTAGCCACGAGACACCCGAGCCAAGTGCAGGACGTTTTGAAAGCATGCAAGGCAGTTGGCACGGCGCTCCTGGCAGTTGATTATCGCCTCGCAGGCAGGCACATTGCGATGCGTACGGCCGCGTCGGCTTTATGCCATACATCCTCATTTCGATAATGATGGGAATACAAGTAGCCCACATATGGCTCACACAAGCATACTTGTTGTGCGGGGAGTGAGATTCACGCTTGCAGTCGATGATGCTTGTGAATTGGTATCTGCCCACCCAGGAATCCTTGACATGTTGTACCGCTTTTTCTTGCTGCAGAGCAACGGCGCATGTACCATAGTCAATGGGTGTTGAACGCCGAGCATTTTCCCATGTCGGTGTGCCGGGATCCCTTGCCTGTGCATGCGAACGACAACACACGAAGTGGGAGAGCTGGGAATTCCCAGGTCCACTACAGAGTACTTTAATTCAGGCGAGGACTGCCAACCTTGACAAGACGACGCGCCCGCTCGCGGATGGTATCCCAGCTGCAACAGGACTGGGTTCCCTGCGGATATTGCCCTGACAAAGCAAGATCTTTGGCAACAACGTACGCGTTACTGCTGGTTCCTCTCGTCCTCGGCGCTTTTCTAGGCACATTCTTGGTATGTAAGGCAGCTGCGGCTAGACGAAACTTGGAAGAAGCACAGCAAATATTGGATTGAAACCAGGGCCAGGCCATCGATCACCCATCTCAGTCGTCAGCACTGAACAGAAAACATTCCATGCAAGACACCTGCGTGCATATGTTTGGGTTGATGTGTTTCGACATATTATGTGGGTCGCTGCAGGAGGCCAGCCAACATCACAAGCAAGAGCGAGCGTTCCGGTGTCTTGTTCTGTTAGGGCGTTGGATATAAAAGACCGATCGGGATGATTAATCGAGTTTCCAGCTACAGAGAAGCGTAACTTCTCTTCGACTCATGATATGGCTCACACGACTCCAGAACTTCAGCAGGTGTACTGCATGTGCAGACCACTTTTCAGCGGCAGCAATGCGCAATTACGCAAGAAGAAAGGAATTCGAAAGATTCTTCTCGGGAACAAGGACTCTTTACAGCCCCTCTTCGCGGGCAAAAGCGAGAAGAAGCTCGTTGCGACCGTCCAGTCCTTGCTAGAGAACCGCGCTTTCGAGTCGGATCTGCAGGCAAAAGTTCTGTTTCCCGACCTATTTCGTACTTCCCCTCAACGTGATGCTAAGCGAGAGGCTTCTAAAGCTGACATAGCGAGGTCGGCTGTAAAATTCTTAGAGGAAATTACCTAGTCTAGAGATAAAGAGTAACACCCTATAGTAGTAGTTAACACTTTATAGGGTAATAAATACCTAAGGGAGAATACTACCTTTTAGGAAGGTCTATAAGAAACGTTACGTTATGCCTTTAATTAAAATAACTACTAATAGTAGTCTAGGCTTTATAATAGTGTTATACCTACTATATCTTAATATTCCCTTACTTTATCTATTATACCTCCTATATAGTATATAACATATAATCTTAATAACTACCTATAATTTTTTAGAAGAATATTACTTTAACTTTATAAATTAATAGTTTCTAGATATCCTCTAGTAATAAGGCTAGAACTATACTCTAGTAGTTAAGCTAATAAAATAGGGTAAGATACTTAATAGAAGTATATTATAGCTCCTATCTAATCCTATTATCTCTAAGTTATCTATTAAGGAATTACTAGCTATAACTTATTAACTAAGATATATAGCTATTTATAGACTACCTACCTTAGCTTATAAGGTAAGTAAAATACTATAAGTAGTATTAAGACTAATAGAGGCCTTTTAAGACTTTACCTATACTACTTAGCTAGAAGATTTAATATTAGATATTAATAAGAAGATTAAATTAATAGAACTAACTAAGAATATTTTAGAGGACTATACTCTTACTTAACTAAAAGAAATCTATTACTAGTACTAAGAGCTTAATAGATAGGAAAGGGAGCTTATTAATAGAATAGTAATAGAGGATTATAATTATAAAATACTTATAGGTTACCTTCTAGAGGTATCTATAAAGGAAATCTTTAAAGGGAGGAAGTATTAGCCTATAGAATCTAAGGAGACTAATAGTATAGAAGATAATAAAGAGGTTAATATAGAGAAGCTTAATAGTACTAAAGATAATAATAAGGCAGCTTTAGTTAGAAATAGTATTTATAGTAAGAGTCTAGTTATATATTAATACTATATTAATACTTTACCTTAATAAAGGATAGAATAAGTTAAACTTATTAAGCTTAAATATATATAAGCTTATATTATTTCTATTAAATAGGATTTAGTAGTTAATTAATTTATTTTATTACTTTAGTAAGTAAATATAGTAGATAAGAGGCTTTTTACTATTAGAATAGATTATATTTAATTAGGACTAGGAATAATATGTAGTATTAAAATTATAAAAGCAAAGTAACTATACCTTATAACCCTAGAAACAGATTTGCCTAACAAATTAACATACCGCTAACCAGCTAGCTTAACGCAGCTATGGCATGTGGGAATGGATTTTAGCAATAAGCAGTTGTTCTGTTACAGTTCGATAGACGTTAAACGAAGCGGTAATTTAGGATGAACGTGTCATCATATGGATGGTTTGCTGATGCCAGAACAAATCAGAAGCCTGCCTTTTCTCCTGTAGGTAACCAAATCACTGCAAGCGGCATGGTGGATAGCAGGTAGTCTAGCAAGAGCTCAGTATCGCAGCAAACAAGAGAGTGTGTTGGTCCCTCGACTTCTGGAGCTTGAGCTCAGCATCCTCTGTGAATGCAAATCGGGTGCGAACCGCCGAAAACTTGGACTGACGCTGCGCCGGACGTAGCAGATCCATGAACAGGCACAGTAGCTTGCATAGGATACTAGGTGTTTCCTCCAGTTGTAGGTATGCCAAACTGTGAAAACGTCGGGGCAACGACGTTGCAGTGGTGTGGGTTGCCAGCGTTTTTCTTTACGTCCAACGAGGCAGATCTGGCCCCTCCCGAATGCCTCCTGCTTTGTTTCGTGTTATTTTACTTGTCGCGGAACTCTGAAAAACGCCCGTGGCATGCTTCTCGCAACGCTAGGGCGGATGATCGGGTGCAAAGCCTGGTTGGTCAGACGGCAGGGCGCATCTGTGAGGGAGAAGCAGGAACTACATAAGACTACTTCCTATCGTTCCAACCCAGATAATGTTCGTGCATTCTTGCGGATCATCCGATAGGACACAGTTGGCCGAGGCGGGTCTGCAGACAGGAGAGCCCTGCTAAAATTGAGGGAAAATACTAGGTATTTGATTGGCACAAGCGCCGGAAAAAGAAACAGGCTGCTGCTCTGATGCCAGAGAACTGAACGCTCCAAGGGCGCCCGCCCGCGAGGCAGTGTGCGTAGCCTGCCTTAGATACTTCAAGACCATATATTCCCACATACGTGCGATAGTGAGAAACCCCACCCAGCTGATGGGGCCACAGTATACCCGCTGACTTCCACAGGTAAGGGTCGGTGAACTCTACGCAGTGCCTTGACGAAGCTGTCGCGCTGAGGAAGGTTGGTTTCAAGGGCTTCACGCCCGCACCCAATCGAGCTGGAAGGTAAATGTCGTTTCGGACATGATCTGCAGCATTGCAAATCGCGTACAATGTTCGGTAATCCCTACTTTCCTAAGTGGATGGGCATGCCGCAGAGTCTGTGGGCGTTACAATGATACATTAGTTCCAGCCAGACGGCATGGGCGGCTAAGGCAGCTCTATGGCAGCAGTCATCTACTAAGACTAGGGCAGAAGCTGATGACAGCAACAGTTTTATCTGGAAAGCATTGCCACACAGAACCGTAGCCATCAATGGATACGCCAGTGGCAAAGAGAATAGAGCCTTATTCCGACAATTTCAGGCATTGGCCGGTAAACTTCCGCGCCTGAAACCATTGACTATGCCGTGAGTTTAAACGGATATTTCTGGTTGCGTTGGATTCTACGTAGCATCTTCCTCATTGGTCTATTCCCGTAAATACTGGCCTCCGCCCTAATGAATGATGCAATGCACATCGGCCTGACACGACAGCTTGGCATTTGGGTAGACAGCGGTACTCATAACAAGTCTTTGACGTGTCAAGAGGTCGATCCGAAGCTTTCGTACCGGCCGAGAGATGTAATCTACAAACAAGCCTCGGATTAAAAAAGCAAGGAAAGCTTCCGATAGCCTCGAATGTGCTAAGTCCGCTATGGCCTTCATGTTGATTCTACCCAGATCCATCGATGCATATCATTTCACTGCGTCTATAAAGAGTCCGTTTTGATCTTTGGTACCCCACTACAGGATCAAAATCATTCGCACCTGCCGCTGTGCCATCTAGCAACATGGGCCCTATTTTGTTAGAATCAGACGAGCATCGCGACTTACTCGACAACATCGACAAGCTGCGCTCTCAAGGCATCGGGAGCTATGTTGACTTGCCCGAAATCATTGTTTGCGGGGAGCAGTCTGCTGGAAAGAGCTCAGTATTGGAGGCCATTTCGGGCATGTCCTTTCCCACCAAGGACAATCTTTGTACGCGTTTCGCGACAGAGCTGGTCCTTCGTCGGGACACCGATACAGGAACCAGGATTTCGATCATACCTGCACCCGAAAGAACTGCCGCGGAGATCGAGCAAATCTCCAAATTCAGACCCCAGGTTGACATCGAAGAGCACTCCCTTGGCCAAATCATCGAGGATGCGAAGTGCGCCATGGGATTGTCGGACAAAAAGGTATTCACCACCGATACCCTCCACATCGAGATACGTGGACCCTCTCAGCCACATCTTACGATGGTCGACCTTCCAGGACTCTTCAGGGCCGGCAATCAGGACCAATCTCTCAAAGATGCTACAATCGTCAGGGAAATAAATGGTGTGTAGATACATGGAGAGACCAAGAAGCATCATTCTGGCTGTTGTGTCGGCGAAGAGCGATTTTGCTCTTCAGGAGGTCACCGAACTTACCCGCAAAATTGATCCACAAGGGATTTGCATATTAGGCCTAGTCACTAAGCTAGACACCTTAGATGCTAGATCAGATAGTAAGGTAGCATACCTTAAACTAGTCTAAAATAAAGACGTGGAGTTTTAGCTTAGTTAGTACGTCCTAAAAAATTATAGTTTTTAGATAAGAGACGCCTCTATAGAAGAACATAATAAGGCTAAGGAGGCTTTCTTTAACTCTAGGGTCTAGGTATCTATTTCCCCCTAATTTCTTAGTATTAAGTTACTAAAGCCCTAGTTAAGTAACATATTAAAGGATTAAATCCTTCTTTAGCTCCCTAGCCTTCTATATAATATTAAAACCAGCCTTATAGATTATCGCTAGAGGCTAAAGCATATTAGTCTATTATAAAATATAATTAAAGAGTAGTACTATTATCTACTAAGGACTAGCTAGGAGTTTTCTACCTTAATAAAAGCTATAGTAGAAGGAAACTATAGTTACTCTTTCTTTAGTAGTATACTTAATAAGGATAGATATAGAAGGCGTCTATAAGCTATTATTTAAAATATGCTAATAGCTTTTATAGCAGATATAGAGGTAAAAGGTTAGAGTAAAGTTATTATAGAGCATCTGTTATAGGCTGGTCTTACTAGTATAAAGGAGCTAAGCCGTCTTAAATATATTAAGGAGGTGAAAAAGCTCATAAGGCGCAGCAGAGGTTGCAAGCTCCCAGGGACATACAATCCGATGATCATCAGTGAATTATTCACTCAACAGTGCCGGCCGTGGCGACAGTTGGCAAACTGGCAAGGATTCGGCCAAGTTCACCCAAGAAGCTCTAGGATGTTCCCTTTCCCATGGGCAAGTGAAGGTACTGGCAGAATATGGGATAGGTGATGGGCAGCGATCTCTAAGGAGGAAGTGGATAGGGTGATTTCTGCGGCGAAAGCCGCATATCGGAACCAAGCGATCTAGAGCAATGGAAGCCATACGATATAGAGACCATTTTTTGAATGTTACCAAGGGACTTTTCCATCGTCTGGATAACATCACTAAGACCAAGGATATCCATCCATCCAACGGATGGAATATAGATGAGACTGGCATCATGGAGGAGAAGGGAGCCCATGGTACGGTTCTGGGCTCTGCAGCATGGCGGTATATCCAAAACAAATAGCTAGGGTCAAGGGCATGGATATCGCTAATAGAGTGTGTATCGGCTGCTGGGACCTCCCTACTTCCACTGATGTATACAAGGGCAAGTCCGTCCAGGCCCAGTGGTTCCTACCACATCTATCTAGATAAGATAGTTGGCACTTCAATTGCTCTGATAATGGCTGGACGACTAACCAGACTGTCATTGAATGGCTGGAGAAGGTCTTCATCCCATATACCAAGCCAGGCCAGCCAGATGAGGCCATACTACGGGTGATGGATGCCTATCACAGCCATACAAACCCTGACTTCATGTGAAAATGCTGGGAGCATCACAAATATCTGTTATATCTACCGCCACACTTCTCTGCCGTCCTCAGCCTATAGATGTGGCTGCCTTTGGTCCTTGAAAAATGCCTATAGGAGGGGCATTGGATCAATAAATGATATATTCAGTTATTCAACTGTTGCTGGCAAGAGGGCATTTCTGACCTGTTGCTTTAAGGCCTGCTATGCAGAAATAACAACCCAGAAAATTAAGTCTAGCTGGAAATGGGCTGGATTATGGTCAGTTCCCAGACAGCGTCCTCTATCCAACCCCTGGCATCTGAGGCATCATCCAGCCAGCAGAAAAGCTAGCATAGCAGTCTGCTGATCTACGGCATCAATCACACCGACTTAACCAGCTGGGCAAGGATGGGTTGGATACCCATACTATTCGTCACCTATCTAGAAAGGCGTAGAAGGTCTGGTATGAGGAGGCATCCAGACTGGCGATTCTAGAGCAGCAATTCCACCATCTCCAGTGCCACCTGGATATCCAGTGGAAACACAAGAGGAAGACGGTCCCTCTATCTCCCAACAGCACCTTCGCAACCATACGGCAGAACCGGCGGGCGTAAAAGGCCCTCCGCGACGAAACATATAATTCAGGTGAATCCAGCGCATCCGAATTGTCGAGTGAGGCAGAAAGTTGTATATATGTGGGTGGCAGACCAGAGAAATAAAGTGGTCATAGTGCTGGTGTTGGTGGTGGTAGTGGTGATGATGGTTGCGGAGTGGGGCTCTTGCAGAAGTGGGGTGGGGGGTTACACCGTATAAACTCTTGCCCTGACGGTTGGTGAGGTGGTTTAAGCGTGAGCGCTGCCACTTTGTTGTTAGTTACTACCGTAATCTTCTTGCCTGTAACGCCCGGCAACAACCTCCTCATCGCGTATGCCATTGTTGCCAGTTGTCCGCTGTATGGGTTCTGTTCATAGTATGAAGCTTTTGAGACTATTAGTTGAGGCTCGAAGGCTTGAGTGAGCAGAGTTCTGATCAAGACATGCTGGGCAGCATCCAACTTTGGCGCCGTAGCCGCAGTTGGTTATGATGTGCCGGCTGTTGGGCGGGAGATGAAGAGCAAGAAGGGCAGGATGAACGTCCGGGGAGCAAATATTATTACATGAGTACTCCATCCTGTCAGCCACACCAGCCGCAACTCCACACCACTATATTTTTGACCTGTGGAGATAGCCATCTCTCAAATTATGGCTATCATGTGCCATCTTGGCCCTGTCGCAAAATTGAGAAAGGTTCGTTTTGGCTCTAGAGCCACAGAAACTATAAGAACACTGTATCTGCCAGTTCCGAGCGTGAAACCATTGCAACAGGAAATTTCCGACCGGGCCCTGAAATGACCGGAGAGCCTACAGCGCCTGATCGTCAGTTCCCCGGCATTCCTACATAAACGTGCTAACATGACTCGTAATAAAATAGGTAGGGTGTAAAAGTTATGTTAAGGCCCAACAGTTGGGGTGCTGGCCGGCGTAACTATATAATGAGAAACAGGGGGCAATGATGCAGTTGCATCATTATTGAAGCTTTGTGGTGCAGTTGGTTGCCCTGACTTGCTCGAAACACCACTCGCAACCACTCAACCTGCCAGCTGTATCGGTCACAATGGACATCCGTATACAAACGACAGCACTGGTACTAATTGCTTTCCTCACAGAACCAACAACGATAAGGGCATAATCTCCGAGTTCCGAACACTGTTTGGGGAATGAATCAAGAAATCGAGTCTGGGCAATGACTTGCTACGGCTCTTGTGCCCGTGTCTGGGCTTTCAACCAGCTAGAATTACCCACGCTATACTTTCCAGTCGAAGGAGGTTCAGGGGAAAGGTCTTCTTACGCACATTTACATGACTTGGAGTTTCCGATCACGAAGACGAATAATTACATCAGACCCACCCGTCACCTGATTCAGCCCTTTCCACCTCTCCAGTGGCTTCGGTGACTTTAAACGGTGACCTTGCGAGCCCCAGCTCTGTTTCAACAGGATCCCGAAACTTCGTGACGACCAGGAAATTGCAAATCTTTTAATCATCGGTCAACGTGGGCGATCTAAGGAGAACGAAATCGTTACAAACCTGTTTCAAGGTATGGTAGGGCATTTGCTAGCTACGTGAGGATTGGCGCCAGAGTAAGTATACACTACTTTACATCGTGTCGGAAAAGTAACGTCTTTCACGAGCCAGTATCAAGGAAAAGAAGGGCCAAATCTCCCGTCTCAAGTCGCGACTAGATGACAAGAATACGCCTTTTTCAAGATACACCGAAAGTGCCAGAGAGCTTTGCTGCTCTATGATTGAAGACCGTTTCCCTCGACACAGGTGGACGATCGACAGCTATCAACCCAAGGCGGGCTGGCCATTGTATGAGCGGGAGTTTGCTGCGTACACCAGTCTAAGCCCCAATCCAAGCATAGAGATAGAAAAGATAGCAGCCTAGGCAAGAATTGCAACCAGTCACTCTGATGGGCCGCGTAATGACGATGAAAACAAACATCTTGCCCCGACGAATAACTTGAGAACGAGCAGGATCAGCTTACGGGGATCGGCTAGACGACGATATATGGTCGTACGGTACTTACAGCGTCTGTACGCTGCCTATGGAGAATGTAGCACCAGGAGGTAGTGGAGACATGAAGACAGTGATATTGGCTCGTTTTGACAATCAGCGCAAACCGCTCTACTGCACCCAAGGCTTGAGAGTTCTGGCTATGTATAGGTGAATAGGTCTTCAGACTAAGTATATTTACATACGTTGAGGCAACGAATCGTACGTGCCGATGAAATACCAATGCATATAAATTCAACAAGTCAATGATCAAAAACAACCTTCTGCTTTTCTCTCAATACAGACAAATGTAACTAGTTGCCTAATTTCTAGGCAGCTAATGTTTTTCCACCGCAGGCGCCCCTATCCCTTGCCCTTGTACAGAGTTTTCATGCTCGAGTCTTCACATGCTTCTTGCTGTCATGATGGGCAGAAAACACTCTGAAACAAAGGAACGGTATTGCGTGCCTGGAATCCTATTAGTAAGGGATGGGTTGACAGCAAACGACCATACCAGAGCTGATTAATTTAACGGAACGACTGTCCTCAAAGATAATTGGTCAAAAGCCCCAGGGGTGACATCGATAGGTTTCCGCTTCGTCAACCTGCGTGTGTCGCGGTTCCCCTCCGTAACGCCCGTTTCCGAATGCAGCAGGCTAATAGAAGTATCATAGTCACAATGGAAACCCCATTGAGGTATACACGATGATCCAAAACTGGCGCATTGTTGAAACGAACCAATCGTGATGAGTTGGTATAATGACGGTAATGTATTAAGCGAAAGGGGGGCTCTGCCGATTTCTGTGTCGGACATAGCTGCTTTATGACCTCGATGTCGAAGCACAACAACCTGTAGACTGAAGAAGTAACGATGTGCGTTGCCCAAGGCTGAACACTGTTGGTTCAAAATCGCTCATCACCTTAACCATGGCTATGCCGCAGCATACCACATAAGACTAGGGTTCCAGGATTCCCATGAGGCCCATGAGGGGCGCACCCTAGATGGTCTTGACCGGACCTTGTCGAGGGTGTTGCTTTGTACTTGACACTAGTGGAGACTATGGTGTGGAGACCGAATTCTGAAGGCCATGGATAGTAACGTGATGATATGGAGCCGTTCTGACTCGGTCAGCCGCTATGGCTTCGTCTAGAAGGATGCTCGACCAGGCATATCCTAGTGGATTGAAATTGCTCTGCGCTGGGAACGCGCAACCAACAGAGTTGGCACAGCATGGCCGCATTGCCTCCTTACGTGTCGACTGTGCTGGTTTGGAGGAGCGATGTGACGAGGGCTACTTTTGGATAGTCTTTGGGCCTTTAACAAACATGTGGTCTGTGAAGTCACTGTCAACCGTCAAGGTCTAATTTTGGCTGTGGATAGGCCTGGTTGCGGACGTGAGCTTGATGGTCCAAGGGCGACCTCTAACGCAGAGAGCTATTTTTGGCTTTTGTTGTTTGAGATGGCACGCTTTGCGAAGGTGCGTAGAGCCAGGAACGGCTGTGACAAGCCGTTCAATTTCGCGATCGCAAGAAAAACACACCTAAAACCCTGTCGAGACGCCTCTCTGGAGCGAAGCTGAGAAACTCACACTCACAATGAGCTCACTCAATTCCCAGAGACTCCTCCGTTCTTGACATCACTTCCGGATTTCTGACCCCGTGACAAGTGTATACGCATCTGTAAGTGTGAGGCTGCAGGTCGACAAGCAGTTCGAATGTGGCCACACCGGCTTCCACGATATCAAGTGGTGTTCTGACGTAGGAAAGGGGTGCAAAGGACCGAAAACCAAGCACGATATAATTCCCTGGCCCGGGCCTTGCACTGACTGCACCAATCGAGCGGCCGATCCGAATCCTAGAGAGATATGACCGTCGGGCATGGGCTGTTCTACACCAAAGACAATGCAGTGATCAAGGAAATAGGAGAGTCTATCGCTCAAGAGAGGGCATTGTTATCTGAACGATTTGCGTAGGATTGCTACGTTTGGCTTGCATTTCAAAGTTTGAATATTAAGAGCATATACATCGTGCATTGGATGGCTTGGGACCACCCAGTGATCGACTTGGATAGATAGGTTGCAGCCATGGACGTCGGTTCGTGATCATCGATGCGTTTCCTCACAGCAATCATCGAGTGAGGTTGCAGAGGTAGTGTCGAAGTTGGTGGTCTGGCGACTGTATCTTGACCGGCTTCATCGAACTGGTATCGCCTAACGGTTCCAGCTGTTTCATGATGATCCAGTTCATGTGGCTGAGTCCAAAGAATGCATTGCGGATCGCTGATTCTCGGTGCAAGCAATGACACTGAGGATGACTGGTTTAGTTATAATGCGATGGTAGTCTTTCCTCGTCGGTCTCTCTAATTAACCCCCTTGTCGTCGGTCGGATCATCTATGGTGCCAAGCAAATCTGTAGGGTTATCGTTTGCCCGATTGCCTTCATTTCCTCGGATGATTTAAATACCAAGTGATTTTCTTACACATTGCCACCATACAAATAACACTTCATCCCCTTTTCAAAGCTTTATTCAAAGCTCTCTTTGAAAATAACCACACCTTGTTGAAGCAAGATTACATCAACTTTCCAGGACTAACTATGTCAGCAAGCTTGTATGTCCGAACTCTCTTGCAAACCATTTTTGCAGATAACAGTCTTGATGGTCTGCGACGTTTAGTGCGGGACTTTCGGTTTGAGATGTGGAAAAAAGGCAAAATGCTAGAATATGGAACTGCCGACTGGAACGAATCCGCCTTCGATGGATTCATGTCCAATATGGCATCCCATACATTGAAAGCGCTTCAGAAACAGGGTGGAAGTGTATGCTGGCCAGATGGTTCGCAAGTGCCTTGCCCAAGCGGCGAAAATCACTTTGAAAGGTAGGCTGATCAGCCGTTCCAGAAAACACCATTCTCATCTTTGCACAGAACCCTATGTCGCCTTAAAAGGCTGCTATACCTGCTTGATCTTGAACGTCACTTTCGCAATATAGAGGGCTTCATGAAGCATGAATGGTCGCAATACGAAGAGGTATGTGTGGCTACAGCCTCCATCTTCCTCTACTCTCGCCATCATCCATACTTAACACGCGATCAGGAGCACATCTCAACCGACGAGTGGGTCAGTTCGTATCTTTCAAAATGCAACCATACGCCTCCTTGCGAATTTCTCTTGCCTAACAAGGTTATCTCGGGAGCAAGTATAACATTTCTTCCTCCTGGTCATTGGGCAACAGCCGATCCAACAGGGACAGTCAGGATATTTTCGCCTGCTGATTTCAGTGCTATTCTCTTTCTTATTTCCGTGGGAAACAATATGCAAAGCGGCTGGTATCGTTGGAATCAGACTCGAACAGCGGGAGATAAATCAGGTTCTGTGGCCAAAATCAACAACAGTTTGGGACTACGAGACCATAGACAAGAATTTGCCTACAAATATTCTCACATAGAGAGTTTATAACGTCCTTGGTTGAACAATGAAAAGCTTTTGTGTCTATATTATATGCTCAGCGTCTCATATTGTATCTCAGCTTCTCCGTGCATCACGCGTTCTATTTCGGTGCGAATCATGGAAGGAGGTCATCTCTGACGACTTGATTTGCTGAAGTGAGAGTTCCCGACTACCTGGTATTGGATATACGGTGCCTCAACAGCAGTTAACCCTGTGAGGCTCACGTACAAAGCACAGATATAAGGTTGAAATGCTAGGAGCACTCATATGTATGCATCCCTCAAGCTAGGATGATCAAGCATGAAGCTTTTCAATTCAGCCAGGCACCATTACTTTCCTAGATCGGCTTTATAGATTGGGTGACTTGAACGGACTCCGGGATATAGGCGGGTAGTAGACAACGCCTTCCAGCATCAATGCCGCAGTGGAGAGAGAATGTTGGGGGTGCGCCTATGATGACTGCAGATACCTTTGTTACTGCGGCCACAGTCAAGCCAGTCATACCGAAGGTGCGAATCCGTGCCGCTACTGAGAAACAAACGCCAACAGGAAATTTGGCGAGAATAACCCTACAGTAGAATATTCTGCGACTCGAAATTGAGTATAGGAGAGGACTAGCAGTAACACGTGGCGGAAGGCCAATCTCAAGGGGGTGAAGGCCAGGGCACCAAATGCAAATTCCACATGGCATACATGTATACATTGAATGCTATGCCATCTAAATATCATCAAGAGTAGCTGGATACATCCATGTTTGAGGAGAACCCCTGAGCGGAATGGCCGGAGACAGAAGTGTCCAACCTCGACAAAACACGGCCTGCACTTCCGCTTTGACTTTGATAGCAGACAAGCGAGGGAGACAGTTGACGAATGGTCTTCTTCTTCTGCATCTCCTCCACTCTTATAGCAGGCAGCCCTGACAACGTGTTCATCATAACTAGGATTCTCGTCTACGCCAGGCAAGGGTTCAGGTGGTGAACCATGCCGCTCGTATTACACAATCCTTGTCTACCCCTATCTTCTCAGATTGGAGTTCGATGTCTTGCTAGTCCGGGGAGGACCAAAAGTACAGCCAATAACTATATAAACCTGCTTAAATTCAAGTTGTTGTGCTCTGTATCGCATTACATTGTCACTCTTGACAACAGCACGAAGCTCGACAAATCAAGCTCTCAGCATGACTTCATCTCACGAAGGAACTTCAGACCTCAAGAGAGGAGCTTATGACACGACTGCTGTCCCGAAACCACCTCCGCGCCCTAAGCCGCGATAACCAACTGTAAGTAGCATCGTATAGCTTCGTTTGCGATCAGACTACCTAACTATCCACAGGTGTGACGAGACGGGACGAACTAGTCAGCGCTCTGGAAGGAACGTAGATGTACGGTTAACAAACGGCAACCCTCTTGTTTGCTTCCCTTGGTTATGTTACAGGGCAGATATCACTCACATTACTTTCTCTGTACAACATGCTATGTAAAATGATGGCTATACTACCATGTATTCTACGCATGTTTGGCTGTTGCTGGTCGGCAAGATAGCATGGATAGACCTTTTGATCGATTCTTTGAAACGCGCAGAGATTTAGTGTATGTCTGTAACTCCAAAAATGCCATTCAGGGGCTTGGAGCGTAACCGAGCCACGTTCATTTCTGACCGCGAAGTCCTCTGGAAACTTCGGTTCCCACTTTAAAGCGTTTTCACACTCCTAAATGGTAAATGTTATTCTTGAAATACGGATCCCTCTGTCACACCACCAGAAAAAGTTCCGAAACACTCCCCATCAGGCAGAGCAGAAATTTGCAGTGCCAGGCTCAACACCCGAACCCGGGTCTTTTTCTGTTAGTCGGCCTCTCTGATGATAGCCTGCTACTGTTGGGAATAGAGTCTGGGACCTGGCATCAGGAAAATGGCTCGAGAGAGTCTATCCAGCGTGAAGCATCGAAAAAACTGGCAGAAGTGCTTCAAAGGTAGAGAAACCATGAAGAGGTGGCGCAGATGTCCCAATAGTCGGCACAATCACGCACTTCATATGCAATTAAATGATTTAAGTGAGTATACCTGCTAATTGTTTTTGCGTGAATCATATTTTTGTGGCCTTTTGGGTTGACGATGTTCCGAAAGCACGGTAAAAAGGCCTATATCACTGGCTATTTCCATGGGTTTTGCAATAAGAACGTTGTATTCTCTGATAATTGCCCTTACAACCCTCTCGAGCTTGTTCCACTCATCGAGATCCTGAAGATTGACTGGGCTGCTGGCGAGCTAAGACAGCAGCCGGGAGCCCGCGATCTATTCGCTACACCATCCAAGCCAGAGACCTCCAGTCGCGGCATGGGAAAATCCATCTTTGATCCCTTTGCCCAAATTAATGCAGACGCAAAGCGGCCTGATACCCCTTCCGGATCAAGTAGGTAACGATTTGACATCTCGTGGGCTATGCTAACACCACTGCAATCACAAGCTTCAGACTCCACCGTTGATGACGATGATCCGTTTTGCGTCAACGGACTTTATGAAGCCCCACCTAACGACTCAAAGCGGTCTGGGGAGATAGAAGTCTTTGGAGACAGCGGGGACGAAGCGAGGAAGTTGGCGTGGAAGAAGATAGACTATCTAGCCTTGCATAGAGGATTTGACTTGGCTATTTGTACATACACTGTCTTGTCTGTGTCTGCGATAAGTCATGGCTGATTTCCTTTGGGTATCGGTTTGCCTTAACTACCGATAACTACTTTTCGCATAGTTATTAGCCTTTTATCGTTCATGTAGCTTAGGTAACATCATCGTGAGCAGTGACCATCAGCAATGCAAGACCCAATCACCCCCAACACGCATCATCTCGCACCAGTCACGCCTGAAACCGTAGCGTCTTTCCTAACGGGAGGCCTTTTCAAGAGGCGGCTTGCACGCCGTTCCCCAGTTGGGCTGACGATGTTCCGCTCTGATTGAGCCTGGGATTTGACGTGTGGAGGCCAGCGTTGATTGGCTAGTTGCTGACGCCACCCCCTCTATGTGGCTCAGCTGCGCCACCCCCGCCAACTATCGCCAGCGACTTTCTGTTAGGAAAGACGCTAGGGCTGCAGGCGTGATTGATGCGAGGCAAGGGAATATCGTCCGGTCCAAACTGGGGAACGGCGGGCAAGCCGCCTGTTGAAAAAGGCCTCCCGTTAGGAAAGACGCTGTGGCTCCTGGTGTGGCTGGTGCGAGGTTGGTCGTATGTGCGGTTGTGTAACGCCGGCAATATAGGACAGCAATGCAAACTAACATTAAGAGCCTGATCGACAACTGCGTTAGAACTGCGGTAACGACCGTACTGCGGTAAGAAAATACATAGGGTTAGGGTTAACGAGAGTTTCCTGTGAGGTGGAAGTCTAATTTGATAGATGTACTGCTAGGACCCCTACCCACTATATCTATAGCGCTACCCCACCATATCTATAGCAACTACCCCACTATATCTATAGCGCCTGCCCACTATTACCTACTGTTACCCACTATTGCCAGCGCCTAGCTGCTAGTGCCTACAGTAGGCAACAGTAGGCAACAGTAGGCAGGCGCTGGCAGCCGGGCGCTGGCAATATGCAATAACGTTATTGTAAGTTCAAACCACCTTTTGAGTGCGTTAATAATTTGTATGGGAAAATAGGCAATCGTCAATAAGATCTACACTAAAAAGTCCCTTTTTCCTTAGGTACGTGGCCAATGTTCAATGACGTAAGGTTCTGCAATCTAGAACTATAATTATGATGTACCCTCCCGTTTTAGGCCCAGTGTGACACGATTTGAGTTCAGAGGGTACTTGTGACTGGTGTTATTGCACATTTGATCGTTACCGCAGTCTTACCGCAGTTGTCGATCAGGCTCTAAAGAGTAATCAGTTATATTACTCATTGCAAAGATATTAAAGTAACCTAGTAGACAAGATAGTGTATAATATACGTAGGTAGCCAAGTAAAAGTCTCTATACAAGGCTAGATAGTCTATCTTCTCCCACGCCAACTTCCTCGCTTGGGACGCTTGGTTGGGCTCGCTTCGTCCTCGCTGTCTCCAAGGACTTCTATCTCCCCAGACCGCTTTGAGTCGTTGGGTGGGGCTTCATAAAGTCCATTCACAGAGAACGGATCATTGTCATCAATGGTGGAGTCTGAAGCTTATGATTTCAGTGGTGTCAGCATAGCCTACGAGATGTGGAACCGTTACGTACTTGATTTGGATGGAGTAGCAGGCCGCTTTGCGTCTGCAGTCATTTGGGCAAGGGGATCAAAGTGGAATTTCCCTTTACCCCGGCTGGGGGTTTCTGGTTTGGATGGCGAAGCGAGTAGATCGCGAGTTCCCGGCTGCTGTCTTGGCTCCCCAGCAGCCCAATCAATCTTCAGGATCTCGATGAGTGGAACAAACTCGAGAGGGTTGTAGGGACAACCTTCAGAGAAGACAATGCTCTTTTTACAGAACCCATGGAAGTAGCCAGTGATATAGGCCTTTTTTCCATGCTTCCGGAACGGTGTTGTGTCCGCACGGTAGTCCTCACACTTCTTCTTCATATGTGGCTTGCATTTGGGAAGCATGGCGTAGACGTAGTTGGCGTACCATCCCGTCTTCGGAGTATGAGCAGCCTCGGTGACAGTGAACTTCGACCACACCCTGAAGATAGCTGACGAGTTCCTGGTTACGTCGTCGAGACCGATGGAAGGATTATCGACAAGGGGAAATTTCTGAGTGTCAACAAACCCGTTGAAGGTCACGGACGGTGGAGTAATCGGAAAGTGAGGTGGCAGGTCGATGCAGGCACGCTCAGAAATACTATAAAGCAGGCTTAGGACAAGCGCTTAGGGCAATAGGAACTAAGAAACTTATGGCGTAAGGGCATCGTCTTGAATCCATGCCAGTCGCTTATAGCATACCTCGTCTTCACCAGAGAGGCCACAGGGGACGTAGCTGAAGTGAGGATCACAGATGATACTAAACCACTGATCCTCCCATTCTTCTGTCGTCAATGGACCTCCTAGGTGGAAGCGAGAGAGGTCTAGGGACAAAGCGCCATCATGTAAGGTATCAAGTATGTCAGGGAAGGTATTGGCCAGCCATTCGGGCGTATGAATCGGAATTTGGATCTGACCGGTCCAGTTTTGGTAACGGAATACCTGGTGATCCCTATCCACAGATTCGACGGCTACTATTTTGCCGATGGCGGTCATCGTAAGGGGGAGACTCCATGGCGAAGGCAGTTTCAGCTCAGGCTTGGGCCAGTAGGCAACCAAGTCGGGTTTTTCTGTACCCATAACGACAGGATAAGTGGAATATCAATGAGTTTTTTTTTTTTTTTTTGGAAAAGACGATGAAAGTGGGAGGAGCCTGCTGGAGGTGATAAAAGCGAGATGAATCATTACCATCTTGACTCTCAAGAATGAACCGGAGCTGTGAACAAGGAGGCGGACATTGCAGGGGAAACTCTAAGTTTGTGGCCTGGGCTAGGACTCAATGGAAGAATGCCGCTTTGGCGGTTATCTGGAGTGAATCTAACTAATTGAGGCTAATGATGAGGAACCTCCTTCAGTAGTGCAGTTATTTTTTTCGCAAAGTGGGAACAACAGGGGGCTTCCAACCCACCCGATTGGTAGACAGGAAGGGATAGTTTCTTACTTTGTTGGGATAGTCACGATACGAGGCAGTAGTATGATAGTGAAGTCGGAAGGCCTTGGTGCCTACGACACAAACCTAGTCGGACTTTGCGTAGAGCCGCGCGGTGGCAGAAGAGCTGCCCTCAACAAGATCATGGCGAGGCAAGGAGTCGGGCCAGTTGGAGCAGCCTGCGGTTTCTGCGGAGGAGAGTGGAGTGAGGCGATAGAACATTGTTGCTAACCTGTAGATGTATTCTTGTCAATAAAGGAATAGCTATCACCATCTTGAAAACCCAGGGATGAGTCAGTTCTATTTGACAATAAAGTATGGCACAACTACCGACGCCATCGTCCTCATCTAGCAGCAATGTTGCTCGACGAATTCTACCAAGACCGTCAACAACACAGAAACCCTTTGGCGAAGGGCCGAATCCTCCTTTGAACGTCAGTCAAATACTGGTACCGGTGCTATCGTCCTCGTCCGGTAGTGCTCTGTATCCGACCCAAGACCAACCACCGTCACCATCAAGATCTTTGTCAAGACAGAGAGTACAGAGTCCCCTCAGCGAAGGGCCGAAACCTCCGCTCAGCCAGATCCGCACGCTACTTCCGACACCCCCATCCTCATCCAATAATATTATACATTCAACTAGAAACCAATTACCGTCAACAACTAGACCATCGTCGACACAGAGACTGTATGGAGAAGGGTTTAATACTCCACCTAAACCGGTTCATCTCACTCCAAGGAGAGGTCGCGGAAGAGGTAGCGGGATTCGCAACAGCGGCAACCTTTGGGAGCAAACCAATCGCCCAAGTCTGCTTCCTTGGACCCCTAAAGCAACGCCGACTTCGAGCGTGCCTTTTACAACAGAGCTGCAAGAGTCTGGGAAAAATCAAGAGGGTTCCCGCACAGAATTTGTGGCAAGTGCAAACCTCGCCTCTTCGGTTACCAACAGCCGGCCTAATCCCGTTCGCCAACATTTATCGATTCGCCCCTTAGTGCCAGATTCAGTCCAGCAAAACGGGCACAAAGAGCCACTAGATGCAGTCAAATCATACCAAGCAAGGCAGAAAGAGGTTGAACGCACAATCCAAGGTGCAGATAGCCGCTATTTACAAAAGAAATTAGACTCCATAAACCGTATATGGTGCTCTCTAGTTTAACGGTCGATAATTTTACAGAAAACTAAGGCGTTTCACGAAACTATGCACGATAATTCTACACTTGAGGTCGATTATTGTAGAGTATGTTACCAACAACAGTCTCCTAGCTCGCTAGTCGATTGCACTTGGGTGGAGTTTGAGCCATTATACTCGAGGGTAGAAGACCAAATCCCCGAGACCGACAAAGACCATTTTGTTTGTGTTTAATGCTTCCCTAGGGAGCCAGATACAACCTTTGCCGTATGCAGTCCATGTAAGACCTCTATGCTCCATGGAAAACTGCCGTATGCCTGTCAGGTAAACAACCTGTCGTTAGGCTGCGTCCACCGGTATCCCGATGCTTTAAAAAGTCTCTCGCCGCTAGAGGAGCGTCTTATTGGAATTTACACGCCGTGTGGTTGGATCACAAAGCTTACTATCGACATTGAGAAGTCCACAAGTGGTCGCTATCGCAAACATGTGAGGGGCCATATCACGGTCTTTCCAAACGACGTGCAAGGACTAGCAGCCCATGTTTTACCTCATCCGCTCGTCGAGGAGCAGGAGCGACTACACGTTTGTTTTGTGGGTTCCCGGGCGCCAGTACCATCTGACTTTAGCTTCATGTTATCGGTAAACCCACAGAAGCTTAAGCGTGCTCTCGTGTGGCTTCGGGCGAATAATCCATTGTACCGGGATATTGCCATCGATGAAGCACACCTCAAGACGTGGGGAGAGTGGTCTCCCGGAACTGAAGTCCCGCGGGCATTCGTCGAGAGAATGGTATCGTACGACCTGCGTGCCGAGGACGAGATCCGTACCGGCCACTATGTGCCTCCGGCCGAGCGAGGCCGTCCCGACGAGCCACTGCGCAATGCTCACGATGTCATTGCAAGTCTAGAAGACAGAAACACAGACGCTTCATCCCTCGAAGCTGAAAGCAACGCCAGGCTAGGGGGAATCCGTGCCGGAAGACGCGATCCAGATGAAATGGACCCTCGTCATCGGACCTGCCCGGTCGGGTTGAGGCTCTTGTAAAGAACATCCAGCTCCTCCATAAGAGCGCAGAAGACGCAAAAAAAGATGCCAAGCTTTGGGCCAGCCGAAGCGAGGGCGACGAAGGATACGAATTCGATAGGGCTGAAGAGAGCTTAGAGGTTGAAAAAGAATGGTATCCAGACATCACAGACTTAAGGCATACATTTCACGATGCAGTCTTTAGCCTACAAGATGGAAGAGGAGTCACAAATGGTTCTCCGAGCATACAAGGGTTACTAAAAACGCTAGACAAATCCGGGTTCTCTAGCCTAGAGGACAGCTGTGGGACGCCGAACACCAACACTCAGCCGCATGTGCAGATGACAATACCGAAACGGCATTTAAAATCCGCCAAAGCAGCACAAGACCGGTTGCACAAGGAGAGAATGCTGGCTATCGAAGGTGATGAAGCCGGCGAGGGACTTTCACACACCGGTGCCGAGACGGGTTTCGGCGATGGCGATGCTGATATGGCATTCCTAGCTCGCCCGTGTACAGATGCCTTGCAACCCGCGGCAACCTGGGTCGATATTACAACGGCCGATACCTTCGCGCGGGTAGGGGAGATTATTGGTGCGGAGAGGACGTTGAACCGAATGCAAACGATCGCGCTTTGCCTAATCTGTGAGGCCCTCGATGAGCAAGCGAACGGAACCGATCGACAGCACCTGCAATACGTCGGAGGAGGGGGAGGCACAGGCAAATCGTGGCTTATTGATACCGTAAAAGAGGTTTTCGCAGCCAAGAAAGCGACTGGCCGACTAGTCATTACAGCGACGTCAGGAACAGCCGCAGCAGGCATCGGTGGCAATACGATCCATTACGCCGTCGGGCTAGCCTTCCGGGACGCCGATGGCGCAACAGTAGAGCCGATGTTGTCTGTTAATTTAGACAAGGCTAAAGAGCGATGGCGTAGGCGGGACGTTCTGATAATCGACGAGGCCAGCATGCTCGGCCTTCAGACGTTATACGATATCGATCAAAAGCTCAGAATGCTAAGGGGCTTTCCAGCGAAGCCATTTGGCGGCATACCAGTTGTCGTATTTACCGGCGACTTCTTGCAATTTCCGCCTGTGCTGCAGAAGAGCCTGCTTAGCAATACCGAACGAATCGCCACAGTTGCAGGAAGCGCAACACCAAGTAACCGAGGGGTGGAGAGGGGCTGGAAGGAGGCAGAAGCCAAGAAACTCTGGCAGGGTTTCACTAATGTCGTGATGCTTGAAGAACAAAAGCGAGCCGAAGGAGACACTTATTTGCTGGGTTTCCTTGAGCGCCTGCGTGAGGGCAGACAGACAGCAGAAGACGCCGCCAAGCTCGAGACAAAGTATAATCAGGAATCGAAATTCGATTTCTCCGGGGGCAGGCGTGCTGTAATACCCCTAAACCGGCATAGGTGGGATCTAACGCTACACGCAGCCCTGGCGTACAGCGCGGATACTGGCCGTCGTATGTCAATATATCTATCAAAGCACAAGTGGGAATCGCGGATACCTACAGCGGCAGAGAGAAAGGCAGCTATGCTCTTAGGCGACGAGGGCAAGCTGACCGCGGCCGGTATATTTCCTTACGTTGAAGGTATGCCGGTGGTGATCAACGAGAACAAGTACATGGGTCTCAAGGTCGTGAACGGCGCGGAGTTCACAGCGGCGGGTATTCTCCACCCACCGGGTGTTGAAGAGATCGTCGTAACCGAGAACCTGTCCATATTCCTCGGGCCACCTAGCGGTATCCTCCTCCGTTCCGAAGAAACAACAGGGTTAGCATTCCCCCATTTGCCGCCCGGTACCGTGATGTTGCCGGTAACCAATATTCGAGTCCCCGAGAAGCATATCAAAACACTCCGGCCAGACTTGCGGAATGCCAATGCAAAGCTGGGGTTAGTCCGGATGGGGCTGCCGTGTACGCCAGGCTTTGCATTAACTGATTTCAAGGCTCAGGGACGGACACTCGGTACGACGCTATTAGGGCTGTATGGGAGGACGACAGGCAGAAAAAACGGAGAGGTCGAAAAATGCGACGCAGTGAGCATGTATGTCCAGCTGTCCCGCGTGCGGAGCTTCGATGATATAGCCCTCATACAGCCACTTAATGTGAACCAGTTCCTGGGGGCGCGCATGCCCGAAGAGCTGGTTAAGGGAACCAGGAGGCTGAAGCTTCTTGCAGAAACGACAGTCAGAGAATTCGAAGCACGGCGGAAACAACAAGGGCAAGCGGGGCGGACTGGCAGCGGTGAAACCATTGTAGTGGAGGAATAGTTCATCCGCCCCATGCTGACGCATGAGATGCATCCCTATCCGGCCTGATATCGGGTTGATCCTGTCCAGTGTTGTCTGGTCCAGTTGCTTTGCTCCCAACGTCAGGGCCAGAAGAAGAGCCAGCGACTGGTGCAGCGAGAGTCTGTAGATGACCAGCAGTAGTAGTCCTCCGGACCTCAAAGGTACGCTGAAAAGACAAGATTAATGAAATTTCCGAAATCTGTTGGCCCAACTGCTGGGACTCGTGCGTCAAGTTCGCCATCGAGGCGTGGACCGCATCCAATCGTGAAACAAGGTCCTTGTACTGAGCGACTAGCTCAGAAGCATTCATCCTAGCTAGTGTAGAGGCACGCGAGGTAATGCCCGGGTTACCGAGAGTCTCAAGCTCCATTTCCCATCGGTTGAGACCAGGAAAGCAGTCAGCAAGTGTGCCTGGCGGCTGGCTGATTAAACCTATCGATACACCTGAACGCGTAGCAAAGGAGGCGTCTATTAAGTTAATGGCGGTAGTATACGAATGAAAAGGCAGACATACGGTGACTGCACTGGGAACCCATGTTGTTCCACCAACAGTTAGCACAGCCGCCCTTCATAGCCTGTATACCCTCCGGGGACTGCAGCACCACGCATTGTTTCCAGGGACCATTTGCGCGGGCGCACCGGTTGCACGGGGGACGACGCTCAATGCCGGTAGCCTGTGCCAAGGTGGCGATAACGCGATATCCATAGGCTAGAGTAAGCGGTCTACTCTGTTTCCGAGGACTAAGCTCGCGGGCTACAGGTGGACAGGACAGAATCTCAATAGTTCGGCTAGCACGCATGGAGGCCTTCACGCCAAGCTGATCCAGGAGGTCACCACCGGCTGAAGAAACGATCAGTCATGATAAAAAAAGACAGAATAAGATATAACGTACTATGACAAAGAACAGGGGGCCGAGAAGTAGACATAGGAAGCAATAGGACTGGTAGAAAGGGACCGGCGATAGAAAGAAGTAATAGAAGTGATTTGTATTAGTAAGGAAGTAGAAAAGGGAACAGAAGAAATCAGGATAGAAATACACAGAAAGCAGCTTAGTCAAGGTAAGCTAGGGGAGTAAGCGGCAAGCTAAAGGGTATGGGTAAACAGCGGGGGGATTCAGAGGATGGGTCAATGCTGGTTGGCCACGACAGGGGTATATGAAAGCTGATTGGCCTGAGAAGAGATGGAAGATACCGATTGGTTGTAAATTATCTATAACCAATGAACATCGATTTTCTTAGGACCAATCACAGAGCGCGGAATCGCGCGGATCAAGGCACTCAGGGTTTTTTTTTCCTTCGCGGATGGAGAAGTTAACCTTTCCTAACGGAAGGCATATCGTCCGGTCCAAACACCGGAAGGGCGCTGGCGCGATCACGTAGTATAGCCCCAAAATTGCGGCCTATATGCGTTGGATTATGAGCCCAAGTGAGCGCACCTATTGAGATTGTGTTTGCTACTGTGGCATCCCTTTCAGAAAGAACCATGCTTTGAAATTAGAAGAAAAATGCTATACCGTTTTACTAGCCGCGAAGAATGAATTGATGAACAACCAAGGGTCGTATTCGGGACCTTCCAATTCGGAGGATTCTGGCCTAGCCAAAGGTAGAAGCTGGTAGAAGCTTGCGATAGCAAGGGAAATGCCGGTAGACTCAATTGCTGGTCGATGTGACTTTTCCGCTTCCAAAAGCCCACTTAGTACATTTCCTCCATCTTCAGACTCTGCCCAAGTTCTAATCTCTGCTCTGTCAAAATGACGTATCGCGCGCCATATCAGGAAGGACCAAGTATCCCGGACTTCTTCGACACCAGAAAACAGCGAGATCTGGTGGGCTTCGCTAATGAATATGGAGAGATTTTGAGCATCGTTTGGACTCAGAAGCATTGATAATCTCTTCGGGATCGTTCCCTACGCACGTTCAACATCAGTTGTATTTTAAGCGGGCTAACAGACTGTACCAGTGTATTGTTTGGAAGAAGTATTCCAAGTTCTTGGATCCCGTCGAACACATTGACGTGGTTGGGCTGAAGGAATGAGCTCCGGTTGGAAGCAAAATCTGCTGCTATCTCCAGAAGATACAGTGGTGGATGAGCCTCTGGTTTGGAAGCAGCTGGTGTCGAGTAAATGTCGATGACGCTCTCGCAGAGCTCAATGTTTTTCGCCAGCCTTAGGGTCCAGTTCCTCGAGCAGTGTACACCGACGAATTTTGCGCAGAGCCGGATGTTATCTGCAAAAGAAACGCTTTTATCAAGGTCGTAGATCTCATCCTCATCGACGTCCCCTCCAGCCAGCTCAAAAAGACAACGAAAAAGCGCTATGACATGGAGCTCTTGTCGGTCATCGTTTGACCCTCTCGTGTTCGTATTACTTCTTAGGGTATGGAGTAATGTCGTCTTACTGATATTACCCAAGCTGGGGGAGTCCGGGTCGATCAACAGTCCACAGAAGGCCAAGATCTGAACGTAGGTCATCTGTAGCGTGTAGCTAGCTTTCTGTGAACTATCAGTATCCAGCACGTTTGATGTTGAGTATGATGCCTGTACTTCTACCTCGTGGGACAGAGCAGCCCATTTCAACGGTGCTGTTGGTATTGTGGACTCCGGACACTCTAAGAAAGAGCACGTTTGTCGAGCACGAAAACAGTAGTATTTCATCAGTTGTCTACCGCCTCCGTTCCGAATTCTGCCAGTGGCTTCTGACAGCCACTGGCTTACAGCTTCTTCTAGTCCAATTGTATGCCAGGGCGGCAAAATGAAGTACGGAAGGTTTTTCTTGATGGTGAAGACTTCGGCAAGACTGGCAATCCAGGACGAGTCGACCACAATCTCGGTATAACATCCATCGTCTGTGTTGCCGATAATGTAAATGGAATTCCCGTGATTTCTAAGCAAATGGTAAGGATCAACGTGGACCAATTGTGAGAAGTAGCAAGCTATCCACTTGGAAGTGGACTGTGGTTCAGGCATGTTTGAATCGGGGCTGTCGACACACTAGAAAAGGTTCAGCAATTAGCATGGTATTCCTGAGAGGGTTTCCGTTCATGATGAGCAATGGAGACCCCGAATGGAGCGATGAGAGCTTGAACGAAATAGATGTAAAGCAAAAGAGTCCGAAGATGCAGCTAGTGGATCTAAACATAAGAGAACGGTGCATGGGTTGAGAGTGTTACCGAGAGTGATGGCCCCTTTTGTTTCTTGAAGGGCGCTTGTTCAAAGCCAAAGCAACTCGAGCGTTTTGATGAAAATGTACGACATCTTGAAGATTTTTCAAGGATAGACCAAGATGATCTCGGCAAAAGACATTCAGGAGGCATGGTACTTATACTGTATTCTGCTTGTGTAGCTGGATCCCTTCTGATCCACTTTGCGGCAAGGGTCATATCCAGGTCCATCGAATCCCTGCGGAACGGGTGTGATACATTGCAACCGGCGTCTACATTGGATGTGCGTACCCCCAGGAAGCTCCAGGGATAGAACCGCACAATGATCGACAAGAGTCAGCCGAATCTTCGGAAAGCCAAGGCGCTTTCGAGTGCTCCACGTGAGTTAGGCTGAGGGTCTATTTAGCCACATACTATATAATCTCTCTTCGCTCCAGTGCCATTTCCCAGTCCATGTCCACCCATCTCATCCGAACTTCGCCAGTTCCCAAGACCACGAAGATAAGTACGGCAATCTCCCCTCCAAGTGCTCGCCTGATATTTGGATGGTTTGTATACTGAAGATTCGTATCGCAGACGCCACCATCTATTCCTCGTCATGGTTCATTTGCTGTTACTACCCCGTGAGATCCTTCTCTTGATCTTGGAGGAATTATACACCAGACGTGACCTACGGTCATGTGCGGTCGCACATCCAATACTGAATGGTCTTATCCGTCCAAGGCTTATTGAGCTTCATGGGACTTGTCTGGTCGAATGGATTCGCTACTCTATCTGGAGGGAAGATCCTATTTTTGGCAAGGTCAATATTAAGGCAGCCAATTGCGCCTGTAAAATACTCGAACGCTACCAGTTGACCTCGGCCGCAACAGCGTGCCGATTCATCACCAAGCGGTCCTCTCCGCGTAAAGGCATCGAAGAGGAAGATTTCACCCTTCTTCATCTAGCGGCATCCTCGGGTCTACAGAGATTAGTAGAGCTACTTCTACAACGTGGAGCTGATCCCAACGCCGAAGGAACTCGCAAACATAAGAGGAAGGGCTGCATGATTATAACACCGTTATACTTGGCCATCGAGAAAAATCAGCAGGCAGTGTCGGGCCTTCTTCTTCATCATGCTGTTGATATCTGTTACCTCCTTCTCTATGCATGCCGTTTCCTATCAGAGACGACTTTGACGGCGATGCTACAGATAGACCCGACTGCAACTCCTTCATCGATTCTTCTGTATGGCCGGTCCCCCCTCCACTACACTTTATCACATGCCGATACGGATCCGGCGGATTTTGTGGAGGCTTTGAGGAGCTATGGGACAGATCCTGTGGAAAACTCCCCTCATAGCAACTCTTTATTCCGGAGGCTTCTCAAACGACGCTACTTTTGTACGGCATTCCAGCTAACTCACATGGCCACCAAACGCCGTACTCTCGCCGAAGCATGTTTACACCGGCCCAAGGATGCGATTGAGGCATTTTATCTCATTCACATTATTCGAAACTTGGGAAAAAGGATCACTCTTCCCCGAGAACATGTGTGGCCAAGTTGGTGGCTATCTTGTAGAGTTTTGCGGAGCTCTCGCTATGGTGACTGGGCGAAAGACGTTCTCCGCATTCTGAAAGAGTTGGAAACCAGGGAAGTATAATCTCGAGATTCCATGCACAGTCGTCTTCCGTTTACCACGGCAGGTGTGAATGCTCAGCATGACGGAAGGTGCGCGGGGCAGAGAAGAAAGCACATTGCTCCAGAATAGCTACTCCCCTTCTCCAATACAGTATTTCAATAAAGCGTACTTCAGTGTGGCGTTCGTGGCATAGCTTGCCCCTGCGACCATATCCAGCGGTCTCGTTTCCTCGTAGATAGACTTCAATAGACACAACCCTTTTCTCCCTGCTTCAGTCACGCAAGCGATGTTCGACGGCCAAGGCATTTCGACGAGGGCACCCCGGCGTACTCGCCTGGAGGATGGTTGGCTCGTCACTACTGCGAGTTTGTCCGTTTTGCCAGCCTCGCTGTTCCTGACGGGGTCTTGGCGCTGCCAAGGACGAAGAAAAGAGGCTTTGGCAAGGGTGTCATGTGTGGAGCTATAAGGGATTAATCCACCATCTGGAAGTCTCTTTGAATGGTGATACTCGCTCGATTGTACTCACAGGCTAGGATGCGTTCGATCATTCGATACACTATGTTTATGGTAGGCCTAACGAGTACAGCTCTTCAACGTTCATGCATGAATATGGAACCTCAGATGGTAGAAGGGAGATGCTACGTCACGGTATAAGGTACAGCGATTGACACCCAGTATCGGATTGATTCTTTGCCCACGGGCTCGATGATAATTTTTCTGATAAGTTTGCACAAAGAAGTCCCATCCCGAAGGTCTGGATTGGAGGAGCCAGGGGGTTGTTGTTTATCTTCTCGTTAACGGCGTCGGGTGTACTTGAGAAGCCTTGCCGCAGCGCAAGGTGCGAATGCACTTTTCTTATGCCTCGTAGACAGCGGTGGACAGTAAAGAGCCCTATGACGCGGCTTTCTTTGTTGCACCCCAAATCCAGGACCGAATGGTTAGGCTGTGATATTGCTATTTCAAAGGCTGGAGGGGATCCGTGCGAGATGGCTCCGCTGGCGGCTCGAGGCAGCAGGTATATGTGTCATCCATGGGACTTTCTCAAAGTCAACCGACATCGATTGCGTTGAGCCATTGGGGCGCTCGAGTTATGCTCCTTTGAAATGGGTCTTTGGCATCAAGCGTTATTGTCAGAATTGCCCACCTGCTGCGATGCTTGTTCTTCAATGATCGAATCGGCATCAGCTACAGAGGCGGGCCCAAAGTTATTGCTGGCATTGGTTCCAAGGCGACTCGCAACGTGTTATATCGACTGCTGATGTGATGGATGGTATACAACGTAAGGTGTGGTTGGTGGTCCGCAGCAGGTCGGAAGCGGTTGACCCATTAATGGATTTCCTGCCAAGAAAACTGATCGATAATGGAACGTCTGATTCGGATCATGCCGAGGCGGGTTCAACGAAAGGCCATGACTTGTCTGACTGTGGTCGGATTCTGCATATCGGACATCTTCTCGGCTGAGCTGATGACCGCGGTATTCTTGAATTTGGAGATGTTCGGGCGGTGAATAGATCGGTGCTCTGTTCAAGTTTGTCGGTGATGCGGACAACGGTCCGTACGACTGCTGGACGTCTTCGGCCTAAGGGACATAGTTTCCAGTTGAGGGGCTTGATGCCGTATCATACGTGAGGGTTCGATCGGTACTCCCCTGACGACTTTCTGGCATGAACGGCATGGGGCTTTGGAGGCACTCTGGCCACCGTGGAACGAGCAGGTCTTCCAGCACGGCTGCCTTCTGCCCAGTTATGGCACTGCTACTTCCATGCACATCATGGGGTGGAATATGAATGGAAGGGTCCAGTGTCCCTGTCTCGATATACTGTTCGATTTGTCTGTCGACTAGGCTCAGTGTGTAGAGAAGTTGTCGGAGCTTGTGGTTTTCGTTGGCAACCCGTCGTGCAGCTTGTTGCACTTCAACCGAAGCTTTCACCCCTTGGGATTGACAATCTCGTAGTTTTTGCTCGATATAGAGGACGTACTCCTTCTTGCGAGCCCTCGATATGCGCAAGTCTCCGAAAGGGACGGAGAGCGTGAACAATCACATCGCGGCTAGTCGTCTCTGCTCATAACATGCCCAAGGCACTGTACCCCTGGGTCGAGACGGTAAAGATGGTGGAGCCTCGTTGTTGATCCTGCCCGACGCGGAAGAGACGGCGATGAAGGAGGAATACATGCTTCAATCCCGGTTTGTGGACTTGGAGGTGCTCGGAAAAACTCGCGGGCTCCACGTGTCGCAGGTTTGCCTCACTTTTGTCAAGAGCTACATCCCGTCTACGTACCCAACTGCGGCGTACCGACGCCTGTCCTACCCCTTTGGACGCCAGAATTCAATAAAGTCCTCCTAAGGGGTGGAACCAGGAACAGCGGTAGCGCAAGACCGTGGGAGCTGGGAGAAGCGTCTCGCGTGAAAGGCCCATCGAGCGAATGACAGGCTTAGTGCTCCCGGATCATGGCTTGAAGAAGCGGCTATCTTGGAAGGTGTGACGCAAATGAAAATTCGATGAAGGCCGGACGATCGGCAGTGGACGCGGTCGCGATGGCCTAGGGTCAATGCCAAGCGTGCCAAGAAATGCCTGTACATTGTCGCGGGGCCTGGCTCAAGCTGGCGGACAGTACTGCATCTCCCGGCAGGCACTGCTGCGAGGGCCCGTTGTCTCGTCCGAACGTAGAGTCGCCCCAACTTGTGGCCCAGTGCCTTGTTCCCTGCTGAGTACACCAGACGGTAATCCCTGCCAGGTACCGCTGTGTAGCTTCCTCTGCCTGTCCTTCATCCCTCCACCCCTCCCCATGTTTCCACCACACATGTAGCATTGGTTGGGAGTCGGTCTCTGTGCCCGCCGAGTCCCGATTGGATCGCAAACAGCGGGCCCATCACGCTTGTACCAGGGTTGCTGCAGGGAGGGCGTGTCGCA
The DNA here is from genome assembly GCA_020631755.1 of Colletotrichum sublineola. Lineage (NCBI taxonomy): Eukaryota > Fungi > Ascomycota > Sordariomycetes > Glomerellales > Glomerellaceae > Colletotrichum > Colletotrichum sublineola. Next base: position 176,400 of record JAHSQG010000019.1, read on the forward strand.
TATGGTGCGTCTTGTTTCGACATACAGCGTGCTACTCAGTACAGCCGAAGTCACCAGGTGTCGTCGACTCCGGACGAGCATCCGTCCCATATGTACAGACGTGCCGCGACTATCCAAGGAGGTTAATAGGCACCTTTCCGGAAGATTATAAAGTCGATAAATCGCCGTTCGTTCATGTTCCAGACTATTGTGATCCATCGCCCGCCATGTTCTCCTTTAACAGCGACATTTTTGGCCCACTTCTATCTTTCCTGGGTTTGAATTTGGTCAACATCAACGTCAATGTATCAGTTCATCGCCAAGTTGATGTACCGAACGGCCCTGCTGAGACGGCCGCAAGATTTGCCAATTTGGAGACGGAACTCGGCACTCTCAAGAAGGAACTCAGAAGGATTCTCGCGACGCAATCGCAGCAGCAAAAGCCTACAGGTTACCAAAAACGAGGCACTCGTGGGGACTATCGGATTGGTAAAGCACGACAGAATCCCCGTCGAACCCAGAGGAGTCAGCCGACACAGCTCGACTCTCAAGTGGATGTGCGATCGCCCGACAAGTTCAGTGATGACGAAAAGCGTGGATTTCACCGCCCATCTCAGACGGCTTGTTTGGCCACGACGCAGATTGCCGATATTCCGAAAATGAACCTGCTCGTTGCGAACGAGTTTTCAAGTAAGCCCCTCGGCAGCCCATCGCACACAACCCTTTTGATCATTTGCAGATTCTACCTCTTTGCCTTGCATCACCCCACAGACATATGACCCTCGATCGCAGGCGACTATGTGTGGAGGACTGTACATTCAAGAGCAGGATACGGTGTACCAATTGAACCCATCTATATGCCTATGCACAGATGGACGTTGCTCATGTGGCTACAACTACTCCGCAGCATAATGACAAATACTACGTTGAAGCCAAAGAGGGTGCCTGAATTGACACTAGCCTGCGAGCCCCCAAAACGCATCTCGGCAAACCTTAGACGATGGCTAGCTTTCACAAAGTAAGCCTGTGCATATCTGCCAGGACACGAATTGTCGGCTCTCCATGATAGCATCCACAAAGTTGACTCGGTGCACCTAGTGTGGTTGGCGCACATAGGCGTAAGAGCAGATAGCCTGGAACAGCCGGATTGACGTTCCACTAGGTGCCCCACTTGATGACCCCGCCGCGGCGGATTCGTGAAAGAAAAGCTGACCCAGTAGGGTGTGCTGCGATTACGGGGTGTGTTCAGAGTACCATCACCCCCAGGGTGAAATCTGCACGCCCACCCGTCAGCTCCTCAGCCGTGGATGTACTCCAAAGTAACCCAGTCGCGCCCACGAGCGAAGGCTGCAGTCCGCAGCTGTGCAGCCAAAAAGGGACAGCCCTGTAGCCCCCCCACCCCACGTGTGCCACGACGCCAGGCGCCAGATCTGGCTTTGCCCACCCACCACGCCCACCCCTGGGACTCGGGGTAATCAGCAGGTTGCAGCTGACCTGACGTACCCCCCCCCTTGTTAGCCTGACGTAGGCCCACTTTCCAAACTTGCCCGAACTTACGCCGAAGAAGGAGGGTACGTCAGGTCAGCTCTTAATAAGTGGGGCATGCCCCACTTATTATATAGGGGGGGTACAGAGATTAATCTAGGATTATTCCTAAATAATAGGGGGGGTATAGAGATTAATCTAGGATTATTCCTAAACGCTACTAAATTTACCTTAATAGTAGTAAAATACCTAACGTATACGCATAGCGAGCGACGCATCAGGGCGAGCGACGCACCTTAAGAAAAGTGGGGTATTTCTAGGTAGGCTGCACGCAAAAGTGCTGTTATGTAATTGTTAGACCTCCTTAGCAATTATGTAACAGCACTTTTGCGTGCAGCCTACCTAAAATAACCCCACTTTTCTTAAGGTGCGTCGCTCGCCCTGATGCGTCGCTCGCTATGCGTGTACGTTATTAGGTAAATTTAATTTTAAGAAATTACCTTAGTTATTATCTTATCTTCTAAAAAAAAATATTACTCTTAAAAGATATAGTAGATATAATAGGATTAATCTAGGATTAATTTTAGAATAATCTTTTAGTAAAAGAAGCTTAGTTAGTAGTGAAGTACCCCCTCCTTATGTAATAAGTAGACCTGCTCCACTTATTAGTAGCTGACCTGACGTACCCTCCTTCTTCGGCGTAAGTTCGGGTAAGTTTGGAAAGTGGGCCTACGTCAGGTCAACAAGGGGGGGGGGTACGTCAGGTGAGATGTATACCGGGTAATCAGAAGTTTCTGCCAAGGCCGCCTGTCTTACCTGGAAAGTGGGGCCCAGCCAATCGCAGAAAATGCTGTCAACGACACATCTCGCTCGCGGGCTCTTGCCAGCCCCTGCGATGTGATGCATTCCGCTGCAGCAACAGAATCTGGACACACAGCAAACCCGCAGCCATTTGCGGCTCTTCAATCTCTGGGCTTGGCGGACATCTCTCATTAGCGTAGCCGTCCCGGCCAATCGCGGCACACGCAGGCTTCACGCCCCCCTTTCAGGACGTCCGGCATGAGCATGCTTCAAACGGACAGATGTGGCCACTGTCTTGCAGTTAGGCCAGGAACAGCTGGCGCCCCCATAATCCATTATTGGACCATGGATAGCTACCGACGCTCAGACGGCGGTGGTGTTGTCCATTCAGCTCCTGCAACCTTGTCATCATCACTTGCGACGCTCTAGGTTAGCCCAGATTCGTCGCCGCCACGCACCATGAACCGCTACTCCTGCGTCAATCGATACAGGCACGGCGTTGACTGATCTGGATGGGCGAACGTGCAAGGCACCCGCTGCGAAGACTGCGTTTCTCAATCGACCAGCGAAAGCTGTCTGTTAACGTGACACTTGTGGCAGGAACTGCGCTCTGAGACCGAAGCAGCGGAGGTCTTCAGGCAGCGCATCATCGAAGCAAGAGCACATGGCCGCGTCCGAAGCACGGCAAACGCTTCGGGTCGATTCGATTGGGTGATGGCTACTTACCATGACTATGCCGTGCTCCGCTGGTCCGCCTCACTCGAGTGCCAATATGAGGGGCCCATCATCGTACAGTTGCCGTCAGCAAGGCACAGGTGCGTTCTGTTGTTGCCCAGGCTAACCACCAGGCCGACGGCCTCGACGTTTGTCGCCTCAGGTGGCAAGCGTCACAGAAGAGCCCAGAATGCTCGCCGTCTCGGCAGAACCGTATCGCAATCCTGTGGTTCCCACACCCTGGCCACACTTCATCGCAACGAACTGATTAGTGACGCTCGTTGTTTCCTCATGGGCCCAGGCGCCAATATCAAGCCTGTAGCTGGGGCACTTTCTTACTCGCGAGCCTTGGTGACACGAAGAGAGGAAGTAGATAGGAAAAGGAACGCACTCGGCTCTCGTTCAACCATACGCATGGCTGCTGACTTGGTACGTAGATGAATGTAATCAAGGTATCCCGGCGGCTGACTACGCGGTGGAGCCAATTCTCGCTCCTGCCCACACGCGTCTGACTTTGGAAGACGACAGAAACAATGAGCTAATCACCTTCACCACTTTGATAACGTGTAAGGTGTGTTGGTTTGTTCATCAGAGTGGAGTCGCGTGGTAACACTGTTACTTGCCAGCGCATGTTGCTTGGTATCAACCATTCTTCGGTGTGAAGCTCCATGTCTAAGTCGGATGGCATAACCTTCCTCAAGGCTGCTGTTGACAGCACAACCGACAATGATAACTCCAGACCCGAACGTGACCCAAGTTTCCGGTATGCCCGATCTCTGTGCCGTTATGTAGGTCCCGCCTACTGTGAAGCTAACTTCAGGCTCGCAGCCCACCGTAACGTGGTTGCCTCGTCGGATCCTTGAAGGGCAAAGGTTGCCTGACGCAACAAGGCTCCTTTATCCAGATATTGCGCTGCTGGCGAACCATCACCATGAAAGCCTCGATGGTTGCATTGTCCAGTCGCGGTCAATAAAAACCACCAGTTCCGTGAGCAATGCTAGGTCACGGATTCATCGTATTTTCCCTTTCACCTGCAGTACTCCAGGACATTGGAACCCGGATCCTCAGTCCGGCCTCGCCCACCGCTTCCGAATTCTCGTCACGTCCAGTCACAAGCGAGTCATTATCATGACTGAGAAGCGAAGGGATCGAGGAGGCAAGCCTCAGCCAACTCCGCCACCACTACCACCATCACAACTACAATCACCACCACCCACGACCGACGAACCAAACGATGCAGATAATGCCGACGCAACCCCCCGTGCTTTGCGCAATGCGCCAGACACGGCCCGCGCCGATAGTCCTTCCGCCGCCCCCGAAAAGAAGAAAGAAAGGATAGCGACCACAGATCTAGTACACACAAGCGTTCTCGCGCCCGCCAACATACGTCGGTAGTCAACGAGGGCGATTTTCAGAGAGGGCCCAGCACCGAGCCGGGAAGGCTATGGACCCCTGACGAAGGCACTTCTCAGAGTCCACTCCTATATTCTTGCTAACTGGCGCAGAATGGCTATCGAAGACGATAACACGAAGGACCGTGAGGTGTGGTCCTCGCGCGCCCCAACGCTCTGCAGCAGCTGTTCTACTATGCGAAAAGTCTCTGTGTTCCTATCCCCTTTCTCAGTACACGTGAAAGTATAATGACCCTCTTTGACCCGCACCTGAACGGCACTCCCATGCGATTGCAGGAGATTGATGCTGCTTTCGTCCGCGCTCACAGGGTTCTGTTCTCTGGCAAGAGTAGTGAGCTGTTTGCTCCCTCTGTAACAGAGTTTGTTGATAGACTTGGCAGACACATTGCATATCATAAATCAGCCAATCCATCCATCATAAACAAGCGATCCAAAGCAATGGATGACAGGCGGTGAGCAGCCCATTTCCCAGAGATTATCTGAGAATTCTTCCATCGTCTGGATAGTATCCCTGTCATCCAGTGCATACATTCATCCAAGCCGAGGCACTCCGAGATCCTTGAGCTTCTTCTCGTCATTTGCCAGTTTCTGTCGCGTCTCGCTACGGAGCTCAGGAAACGCGCGATCAGCGATCTCGCCAAGTGATTCCTCCAACCGTTCCCTTAGCGCATATATACCGACCCGATCTTCCGGAAGGCTGTTCTAGGGATGTTGTTGAAAGATGACTTCACGCTCTTGTAGAGCAGCGAAGGCATTGTCCACTTCGCCGTGGTCGTCGCCCCCGCGGTTTGTAATCACATGGTAACCAAGCTTGAGGGGCTTTCGGTTGCCTTCCACTAAGTTCACCACAGCGAGTCTGCCGGTTCGTCCCGTCACCAGATGGGCCTTGGTCAAAATTCCGAGTGTTCGGTCACCGGCTGGATCTGCCTCCTCTGCAAGAGTCAGAATCTCCTGGGTGGCGACGTCGACGTTGCTGGGCAGGACGGCGAGAATGATTTAAGGTGGCACTTTCTATGGTGGAGCCAGACTTCTTACATGTCACTGTACTGGTAACATTCAACCACTGCAGTACCATACATAGTAGAGAAAGGCAGCTGTCTAAAGCTTGCAGCAAAGCAGAGCACACACAGTCGACGACCACAACAACGCCGGAGTCGCCACAGGCTAGCTACAGGTATCATATAGCGTTCAAAAGCTCGACGTGAAGAGAGATGTAAGAATCACTGCTCTATGGTTATCAATAGAGATTTAATCCAAGGGTGTCTGATTTACAGCCTTTCCCAATCGGTCATTATCTGTGAGCCGGCCGATATACATCAAAATACTTCTAACGCGATGCAACCCCTAATAATGTGGACGGCCAAGGAAAACCACATCCATCCTTGGACAACCCGAGAAAAAACACCATCCGAGAAGGCCACGGGCGGTATAAAGATGAGGGATGCAGCTGCAATTCCGTCTCCCTAAGCTGACTAGAAGGCAAACATGCCTATCGTCTCCACTGTCTCCAAGGACTTCTATCTCCCCAGACCGTTTTGAGTCGTTAGGTGGGGCTTCATAAAGTCCGTTGACGCAAAACGGATCATTGTCATCAACGGTGGAGTCTGAAGCTGAAGCTCATGGTCTCAGTGGCGTCAACGTAGCCTACGAGATGTCAAACCGTTACCTACTTGATTTGGAAGGGGTGGTAGGCCGCTTTGCGTCTGCAGTAATTTGAGCAAAGGGATCAAAGATGTTATCCCTTGCCCCGGCTGGGGGTCTCTGGCTTGGATGGTGTCGCGAGTAGGTCGCGGGTTCCTGGCTGCTGCCTTGGCTCACTCCATTGCTACTGACGGACGAAGAGGTCTACGGAGGATCCAATGCAGTCTCATAACGTAACAAACCCAATGGCGGTATCCCTCCTCCATCAATCCGAATATCGCAAAGCTCTATGGGGGATGCAATCGAGGGCCAATCGCAGCACGTCTTTGCCGCATGCATGCGGCGGGCTGGAACAGCAGGCGAGCAGGGCCGGATGCGCATTCGCCCACATATAGCAGGCATATTATTGTTCGGTGACTGGCGCGGGCAATAGTTCCGTAAGTGCTTGTCTCAGTGCGTCCTCGTGGGATAGTGTACCGCGAAGTAGCGTATGATCGTATGTGGCTCTATCTGGCCCCCTGCCGTAAGGTGATGGCAAGCCAAGCCCGAGGCCGCCATTTGATGCTGGGCGATGGGTTCTTTGTACGTCGCATCTCGTCTCATTGGCCAGTTTTCCTGTTCGCGAATGCACGCTCACACCATATCCTCAACAGGGGACATGTTCCTATGACGATGACCAATCGGACATCGCTGATTGACGGCGGTTACCAAGCGGAAAATAATCCCATATTGGTCCATGCATGTTATTAGGCTGAAGTCTTGAGGCTGCGGGCGACCTATTAAGGCCATTTCAAAGTAGGAGATGTAAGCGGAGACGAGATCGTCCGTACTGGGTGGCCATTCGTTATCTAATTGCTGCGGGCCCTGGTTGCCTGAAGCGCGGATAGGTTCCCATTTGCTGGGATCCTTACTTAACTCTCACCCAAAAAGGCAACCCAGACTGGGCTCCTGCTACACAAGCAGATGAATCGGAGGAGGATCGCTTCTTAGTCCAGTGCGCAGCCTGTCAGGTTGACGATAGGTTACATGTAATATAAAATTGTCTTCTATAAGCAAGGGTTTTCTACAAAATGCTAGTTGTTTATAGGTTGATAACGTCTGCCTACTGTACCCTAACGATAAGGCAGACTGCCAGGGGGCGAGCCACAGACAAATAAGCGCAGGCGGCGGTCCAGTGTGCACTCATTCAGTTGTATGCAATGTGAAAACTGTTCCTTAGTGGTGATAAACTAGGCTCTGTTCTTGCACCTGACGATTTGCTTCTAGGTCAGAGAGCGTATCAGACTAACGCAGCCAATGTCGAGAGTCCGAGTCGCGAAATTCCTAAGTCAAGGAACCCACATTTCGCCCACCCCTGGTTTTCGCCCACTTACTCAGCCTACTTATAATACTTATATCTACCTAGCCCTATATATTAAAATTCTATAATAAATACCCTACGTACTTAAAGGCTAGTATTATATATATATAGGTTTTCTTTCTTATCTTATCTTATAATATACTAAGTTATTATAAATAATAGTTATACTATATTTAATTAAGTATATAACTATATATATATAAGGATTAATATTTTATAAAAAAAGATCTAAGTATATATACCTTATAGATACTAGTATATAATACTTTTATAGTATAATCTCTTATGTATAATAAGTATTTTATACTTAAAGTTATTATTTTTAAATTGTTAAGGATTTAGTATATTTTACTAGTATTCCTTAACACCTAGTAAAAAGACTATAACTTTATATATAGTATATATAAAAGGCTTAAAATACTTTATATTAATGTCACAGGCTACAAGGGGCGCCTTTTAGCTGCGACTATGGCCTCAGTAAGCCCGGTGGATCCGGTGGATCCCTCGGCCCGACTATCGGCCTTGGCCCACTTGGTCCCACCTGGTGCCAGCCTATATACCCGGCTGCCACCAGCTGTAGCCTAGTTAGAATTAATCAACCGATTCATTCACCTCTTTGGCTGTGTCAATTAACTTTAATAAATCTTATTCTTATATAGGTATTTTATATATAATTAATTTACTTTTATATACTTAGTTATACTAAGTGACACAGCCAAAAGAGGTGAATGAATCGGTTGATTAATTCTAACTAGGCTACAGCTGGTGGCAGCCGGTTATATAGGCTGGCACCAGGTGGGACCAAGTGGGGCAAGGCCGATAGTCGGGCCGGGGGATCCACCGGGCTGACTGAGGCCATAGTCGCAGCTAAAAGGCGCCCCTTTTAGCCTGTGACACTAAGTATAAATATTAACTAGTAAAAGTTTATTAAAAGAAATTTATATTACTAATATAAGCTTATCTAAGCTTATATTAATAAATATTATATAATATTATTTTAATATTAGATATAATAAGCTTAAATATTTTGTTTTAACTTTTTATAATAAATTTATAACGTAGTACACAAGTGAATGGTCCTGACACAGCCCTCCTGGCAGCCGTTACGGATCTGTCAGGGCAAATGGGCTGCTGGTGCTGCCGGATGGAATAGACGGCAGCGTCGCAGAGATACACAGCGAGAGAGTGAAACAGAACAGCAAAGCAGTGAAAGATAACGAACAAGCAAGTACGAGGCGACAATGGCACAGACAAAAGGTAGGTATAATCAGGTCTAAGTAGTATTCCATGGTCAACTCACAGGTCCACACAAGTGAACGGTCCATTTCCTTATCGTACGTTAAAGCCTTATATTTTAATAATTCATATCTCTATAAGACTTTTATTAAAACTTATAAAACTTTATAATCTAAAGTAAATATAGGTTATATATATATAATTAAATCTTCTAGAATTTAAACTATTATTTATAAGCTATATATAGAATTCTTTAAAAGTGGGGAACTAGATAAGATAGGTTTCTAGTTTCTATATATTAGAAATATTTAAGAAATCTTAGAATTTTATTTTATATATATAAGTCTTATCAATTATTATTTATCTAGTTTAATTCTATTTTAGAGTTAGAATTACTATTATATTAAAGATTAAAATATAAGGCTTTAACGTACGATAAGGAAATGGACCATTCACTTGTGTGGACCATTCACTTGTGTACTACGTTATAAATTTATTATAAGTTTTATTTTCCTTAAAATTACTAGTATTTTTACCTTTTATTTATTTAGTAGTATACTAGTACTAATACTAATAGAAACTAAATATAACTCTTTATATACTAAGTATATATAAAATACTCCTATATATATTTTTTATAGATTTATTAGAGTAAGGGTTGTTAAGTTAATACTATAGTAAAAAAGAGCACTTTTGGTGTAAATAGGTGGGCGAAATCCAGGGGTGGGCGAAATGTGGGTTCCTTGACTTATGTCGCCAACGCCACGCGCGATTATAACATCCTGATGCTTGGTTCCCTGTTGGCCCTAGTCTCTTATTGGGAAATTGTTGACGATACGTTGGTACTTCTTACTTAGCCTTGTTGGCCGCATGTGCTTGATCGACTGTGGTCTGGTGATTGCTTCAGTTTGCCTTTGAGCACTATTTCTCAGCTCAACTCAGTGAATCAGGGCGAAGCCAACAAGAGAAGCGTGACAGCCCTCGGGACTGGAGGGCCGTTGACTGCTGTCAACTGGTCGGCAGGGCCTTTGAAAGTCTACCTACCTTCCCACTTCAAGTCGCGTCACTATATGATGGCGTGAAACTTGCAGTATGCCTGAAAATACTGGGATGATTTGAGATGGTCGTTGCCTTGAAGTCAACTCACGGATGGTCTTGACTATATTTGTGCTGGATTCTAGCCAAGGGGCATTGGGACACTAAGACTTCCATCATCCATGCTATCACTTCCAAACTGCTGTCTCGGCATCAGGAATCAGACGCCAGCAGATGGAATCAAGTGTATCAATTGCAGAGATAAGAAGCGGGATGTCATGTTTACAGGCTACCAATGGTTGAGAAAGAAATTGTCCAAGGAACGTGCCGGAATGTTTATTCGCACGGGAATCCCTGTACAGTTCCTCTGACTAGGCACTGGCAGTTAGACAAGACTTTGCATAGCATTCCCATTATTAACCTGCCCGTAGTTGACAGAAAAATGAGGAGATATATGATGGTCACTGAGCATAGAAGGGGCCTTGGGAGTATGTATACAAATAGTCTTCAAGTGCCGCAGCCCGGCGCCGGGAGCCCTTCATGCGACTTCGGATTGTTGACCGTGGTACGCCCCATCGCTGGGAGGCAATGCGAGTAGATACCCCATCCAAAACGTCGTCGATTGCCCGATTAAGTTAAATTTCGGTATACTGGCCCATCGCATGACAATAAGATATCCTGAAAAAGTCAAGGGATTTGAAGAAGGATGGAAAATGTGGTGATAGTTTGAACTTGGGGGTTATCTAGAAAGGAGGTGGCTGGGCGGGATTTTTGGGTGGGCGAAATGTGGGTTCCTTGACTTACTCAACCTGCTTCCGCTATACCTTAGCTTTAGTGTCAACTCTATTGTTCAAATGCTCTATACCGGGAAGGAACTATATGACACTGTGCACCGTTGGCTCGCTGTTATGGTCATATTTGAAGTTTTAGGCCATGCGCTAGTTGCGTTGTATACCGGAAACATTTCCCTTCAAAACCAGAGAGATATCGGAGTTTGATTGTGAGTGGATCGCGCACCTGGAAAGTGACCGAGTTAATTCCTATTTAGGCAGCAGTGGCTGTTCTTTTCATCCCGTTGCTATATCTAGCTCCTATGCGAAAATGGCAGTATGAAATGGTTTTGAATCTGCACCGCTGTTTCGCTATAACGATCATCATTGCCATTTGGACGCACCTTCCACCCTCATATACGTTTGAGCCCCCCCGACTCTATGTTTTCATTATAGTAGCTGCCTATATCGCACTCAAATGCGTCGGATTTCTTAGCGCACTGTTGCAAGGAGCAGGAAGGGCTGAGGTCCAGCAGGTCGCCGGGCTTTCAGAAGTACGGGTTCGTCTTTCCAGGCACATCAACCTTCGAGCTGGGCAGTTTGTATATCTTTGTATTCCTGCCTTGAGACCCAGTCATGTGTCTTTCATACAATACCATCCATTTCAGGTAGCGTGGAGCTACCGCGACGAGAATAATCATGGCGTACTCATTTTTCTTATTGAAGCGCGAAGCGGATTCACCCGCGACCTTGTTTTGGCGTCAAAGAACAGAAATTATTTTGTTATTGTTGATGGTCCTTACGGTCTGTTTCCCAAAGTAGATGTATTTGGCACAGTCCTCTTATTTGCAACCGGGGCCGGGATCGCCGGATAGCTCATGAAAGAGCTTGTCATCCGTTTTACCAACTGCGACGTCAAAGCCCGACGATTTGTGTTATTCTGAGAGATTGAGGCTGAAGGTAGTCAATATCCTTATGCCATAGCCGCCTACTGACATCTTCCAGTTCATCGTTACTGGGTAAGAGATTGGACGGACGAACTTCTGGCTCTAGATACCGAATTTGTAAGTGAATCGCGACCTGTGTGTCCCTTGCTAATGTGTAGGAGGTCCTTGATATGCAGGTATTCATAAGAGGGCAGTTTTTTAGGAGGAACGCCGAGGGCATTGCTCTCCCACTCGGGGGTCACAAGCGGATCAAGTCACATTACAGACACTAATTTCTAGTACGTAAACCTGAATTTGAGGACGCTGGTAAGCTAACGAATTCAGGTTGCGTTAATAAAGATACCCTGCGGGATATTACGCTTACACTAGACGAAGAATTGGACGGAGGAGTAGAAAACGACAGAGATATTTGCTTAAATCAGCTGGACTTCCAGCCAAATACAGTATATGAAGACTTATAAACTATATCTTTAACCTAATAGACTATTTGCCGCTTTCGATTTTCCCTTTCTCTCTCTCAAAAGTCACAACTGCCAGCTGGAGTTTTTCAAGGACGTAAAGATATAAAGGAACAAGCGCCCTGGGTCTATACATATCGAGGCGGGGCTATCATGACTTGCTTTAAACCAGCAAAAAGGCCTAGGTAGAAGCAGGGTAACCTGCGACTTCATCCTGTACTACCTTAACACTTGAACCTCGATGGCACACAGGGACACCAGCAGTAAGACGGAAGATCGAAATTTTCTGTCTCCTGAATCCTGAACCAACAGGCTAGATGCAAAGTATGCTTCCCGCAAGACTTCCAGATTATGTTATATCCCTCGACGAATTCTTTCTTACAGTAGAAACATTTCTTTGTACTGTCGGATAAGGTTTCTATGAACCTGTTCGTGGCGATGCAAGGAAACAGCTAGTTCGGATCGAGGGTATTCCTATTGATGTGGATCTCGGAAATGATATTGATAACTTCCGAGTAAACTTCCGGATGGCGTTCCTGTAGTTGCTGAAGAGCTGGTATTCGGTATTTCCCCGGTGAATCATTAAGGGATAGAGCCAGCGTGCGTATATCTCTCGTTCCACCCTTGCGATATATTTCATTCATCTTGTCGGTGAATTCACTGAATGATGTAAAATAGTTTCGCATAATGGAGGACTTGGTCATCCGGTCACTCGATCTCTCGATGTCAGTGACCCACTCTAAGTGAGGTAGAGGCTTGTCGACATTGTTCGTCTTTGAGTCGTCGGCAATGGCCGAGTTGCTGTCGTCAATCTTACAGGTGGAGGCGTGGTCGTCGGAGTGGGCCATGACTATACAGGATTGCTATGGAATAGAAAAACAAGTCTATGCTTTGACAACTTGACGAAATCAAAAAGAGGGTTTCGGGGCAGGCTTTTATACCCTTCGTGGCCTAGAAGCCGAAATCTGCTTTGATTCTCTCGTCATCACAAGAGCCGATCTTGTCGTCAACTGCTTTATACCATGCGCTGCGATGCATACACCTACTTATGCTGCAGCTGGACTGAGACAACATAAGTTATGGAGGGGGTTGTCTTTGACTAGTTCTGCTACATACATGCTGTACATAAAGATCACATAGCATGATATCAAGTTGCCTTTTTGGTTTGTGGAATGTACATACATTGTATTGTTTAACCTTTCTGTTCCTTCCATTCGTTCTTTTCCCTGTCTAACATCTTCTGTATGCGCTTACGGCGTTTTTCTTTCTGTTTCTCTGCCGTCATCCACCTACGATGCTCGCTCGTTGCGAGCCTTCCCTTGTTTTTGTTGCCGTTATGGTTTACTAACCGACTGATAGGAGCTGCAGGGAAACGCTTTCCTCTACCGCATTTGTAGGGACACATCTCGGCCAGTTGGGATCCAAGGGGTTGAAGACATGCAGTGTGAAAGACGTGACCTTGGAATCAAATTAGCTCTCATAACCCGGGTATCAAGCAACGGGATTATACTTACCGCATGAAAAGGCTTGCAGGGTCTTGTTTTGGTTAGCCTCTTTACACTACGTCTTGTACAAGCCAATTAATATGAATCTGGTAGTTAACTGCAACGCAGTACGGAGGACTGCGCGTACGATTGGCTGTATCGGCTTATTGGAAAGGCGACCTGCTCTCAGATTGGCGCTCGTATCGACTCCCCTGGCGAAAGCCGGTTCAGGATATCAAACGGGATGGCTTCATTAAGGACTCTACACTTATCTACAATAAGACCAAGAGCTATGTAGCCCGTCCAGACAAATTACCGGCATCTGGTCATATCAAGGACGACCCGCCCTATGATAGTAATGGCCACTTTGAACCATGTTCCACATCGTTCCGTCGCCCTCATCTTTCGCAGCCATTCTACTCCCTAACGAAGAAAATGAGTTGATTACATATGTGTCATAAGGCCCGTGTCACTGGGGATGCTATCATTTGGCCTGACACGTATGACGTGTCTGTGCTGTTCGCGGTTTACTTATCTCGCAAGGTAGAGCACACAGTAGGGCATAAAATGATGGGAGTAAAAGATATTTAATTCAATAAAATGCTGTAAATGTAAGCCGAGGGCGTCTCAGATCCACGTAATCTCCATCCACTACGAAGAAAAATATAAAGTGAAAGGAGCCCTAGATCTGTTCATCTCTTGAACCTTGACGGCGCACAGGGACACCAGCAGAGAAACGGGCTGTCGAATTCTCGCAGCTGCGGAATCTTGAGCTAACAGGCTTGTTGCAAGGGATGCTCTGTACAAGGCGTCTAAATTACGTTATATCCCTGGAGGAAGTCCTTTTCACACTACATACACTTCCGCCTACTATCCGGTGAGGTTTCCACGAATTTATCCGTGGCAACGCAAGGGAATAGCTGCATCGATCCAGAGTCTTCCTGATGATGTGGATCTCGGAAATCATATTAATAATGCAATGTACCTGTTACGGCCTAACCAGCTGGGGTGCTGGCCGGCGTAACTCTATAGTGCAGAACAGCGGATCATGATAGGCGCATCGATACATACCGAAGCTTTTGCTTTGAGGTGCAGTTGGTTGCCCTGGCCTGCTCAGCACCCCACAAATAACAGCTTGAACAGGCTTTGATAATTCTAGCGGATTATTAGCAAGCTAATTATAGCGTTTTCCCTTTGGCGATAATAATAGCTGCTCTTTTCGCACTTGGTGATTACAGCCGTACTCTGCCATCCCCTACCAGCAGACCCCACACTACCGTCATAAAAGATGTTGGCTATGCGACGTAACGAAGTCCACCACCCTGTACTGTAGTCTTCGGCCACAGTATATCGACCTTGGTGGCTATAGGGGTATTAGGGATTTGAGGAACACAATTGGTCACCTGGGTAATGTAGCCAATAACTTGAATATGCTGGCCGCCGACATGGGAAGCCAAGACCTCAGCCTAAGAGGCCAGATTCAAACCCCGAAGGGATTAAAGAATGACTCGGTGCACACTATTCATCTTCCCGAGAGGGCAAGTACGTAAAAGGGCAGAACATAATGGTGGGCCTCACCCTTCAGAGTACTGCATACCGCAACGATGTATTGGTATTGATGCTTCCGACGACTGCGTGGCGCTACAACCAGTCTCAATACCAATACAAACCCCTTGTTGCGTCCGTTAACGGAATGACGAGTGTGGATTTTCATGGCCAATGAATGCGAGTGTTGCTCTCAACCGCGACGCGAAACGGCGCGTAGAATTGGCCACGTCCGCTTATCGAAAAGACGGCCTTAACGCTTGTGCCACCAGAAACACCCTGGCGGAAGCCGGTTCTGGATAGCAACAACGCAGTGACTGTAGTACATAAGGTAATGTCGGGGCGACCCGATGTCCGCCTTCGTGGCCATGCCGCTCGACGGAGAATCGAAGCTATCAGATTGCAGGGTGCTACCAACCTGGACGGTTTGGTTGACGACTTGACCGGCCTTGCTGACGTTCTGAACGGTTTTTTGGACGACCTGGAACTACTATCCAATGACTGTACTGGTTTAATCAAATATACGGATGGCCTATACAAAGATCTGCATGCATTTGCCGGTATCATAGAGGATTTGGTCAACGATTCGAGCGATACAGTTCACGACTTAACGTACATGCATAGTGAGCGGGCCACCTTAACAGAATTAGGTGGACGTACACGCAAAATCCTGTTACATAATTGCTAAGGGTGCTTAACACTTACATTACAGGATTTCGCATACACACCCGCGAGACTTTGTTAAGGTGGCCCGCTCACTATGCATGTGCGTTAGGTAGTGTGACCAATAACGTAAAGATGGTGGCCTTCAACCTCAGAGGCAAAGCTCTCAGTCTAAGAGAGCCGTTTCAAAGCCCGAAGGCACTGAAAGATAGCTTAGTGCACACTGTTTAGCTTCCCGAGAGGCAAATGAAACGGTAGAGCATAATGGTAGGACCTTATCCTTCAGGGGGTACTGTATAACGCAATCATATATTTGTATTGGTGTCTCTGACGATCGTGATACGGCATCAGGACCGACGGAAATACAGACATTAGCGGCACATAACGACTAATACTTAAATGGAGAGCGGTCCCCAATCTCGGGTCTAGCTTCCGCGTCAGTGGAGCCTCGGAGTTGAAGCCGTCGCCAGGTCCTTCCACTCCCAAGTCTGGCCTGGCCTGTCAAACCTATCAAGTGCTCGGGAAACAATCAAAACACGGAGCACTTTACAGCAGCTAATCGTTCGGATGTGTCCATCTACTTGCAACGCACTGGAAGCGGTCGGGCTGTGTTTTTCGAAGTCGTAAATAGCTCTAACCCCCTGCGACCGCAACAAGGGGCTAGAGCAGGGGCTCGATGACAGAATTCCATGTTTTGGTCCTGCGTATGCATCTAATGAGAAATTCACAAACAAGTGATGCGGGTACGGGCCATTTACTGCTCTTAGAAGCGCGTTTTCCAGCCTAGATTTCTGGTCGCAAAGACAACCCAGTCGTCAGGAGCCGTCGCATCAGGCTGCCGATCCATAAATGGCTGCGGCGCAGCAATACGGACGTCGTCTATCGAGCGAGACTGTACCTCAGGCCGTGATTGGTGTGCTCTCGTACGCAACTCTTAGCTGACCCCCTGACTTCGTCGTCGCGCTCACATGGCGGCGAGATCTGGGAGCTGTCCGTTGGCTCTCATCACCTCCCACGTTACCGATTCACATGCTTATCGGAAACCGGACTCATGGCAAGGGAGATACAGAACACCAAGCACCTTCGTCTCTGCTGCAGCCAAGACCCAGCACCGCCTGCGCCAGCGTCGGCTGTGGAATGAAGCAAAGATCGCCAGATGCCCTGCTTGAACAGCCAGCTTATATAGCACGGCAATCCCTCCGCCACGCACTTCACCTTTTGCTTCTACAGTCAGAGATTCGCCGATATACTCGACAAACCCTTCTAACGACAATGGTTGCTAGAATCTTGATACAAGACTTGCTGAACACCGATATGGCGCACACTGTGCCGGCCGAGGTTGCAGTTTCTTCTGAAGACGCGTCCAGACCACAGATCCCGCCACAGCAGGGCGTGTCTTCATCGACAGACGATTTATATTACTTCAGAGCAGATGTCGAGCCGTTCTCCAACACAGTAAGCCCCGCCGCGACGGGCCACCCATTACTATCGCCTGCAAACCTGACGTCCTATGGGAAGCCCGCTTCGCAAGACATATTCTCAGGGCAAAGGCTGCAACATTCGGCAAAAGAATTAAGTAAAGCGCTTCAGGAACAGATCATATGTCCTTGTTGTCTCGCTTTATTCACCTAGTGAGAAAAAGCCTCAGCCTGTCAGGAGTCAAGAGATCACTGCTAACGAGTTCAAGTTTATCCGAATGCGATCAGCACACCCTTGACTCGTCCGACCTGTGGAAGCCCGGGTCGCTCTTTCTCCCGTCCACCTGCAATTTGTCCTGTTGCAGGTGGGATTGTGGTTTTGCATCGTGCCTGACCCTTTTGAACCCTCATATGATCTTTGATATACCGATCGAGCTGTTTCCACTGTGGACCTACGGCCCCGGCTCCCAGCCTGCCTTACAAGAGGGTTTTGTGTTTGGGGGCGACGATAATCGGGATCTTTCTGGGGAGCGAGATGGACTTGTGACTCTCGATATGAGCTTAGGTATACCGGCCGAGCCACTTCCACCCTGGACCTACAGCCCCGGCTCCCAGCCTGCCTTACAAGAGGGTTTCGTGTTTGGGGACGACGATAATCGGGATCTTGCTGGGGAGCCGAATGGACTTATGACCTTGTCCGCGTCATTTCCCGATGATGAGGTAAACTCGTTTGATCCGTATTCAGCGGCTTCAGCGCTGGAAAGTGCAGCGACGTTTGTATAATTCCCGTACGACAGAGGACAGACACCAGGGCGTTGCGACCATTGTACGTACACGCAAGAGATTGCCTTTGTAAGCATGTAAGACAGATTCCAGGATTGTATCTATAGTGTCTACTGCCCAGTCCGATAGCGTGAGGGCTGGCAACACAGTTACGTTAAAGCCCAATCTAGAAGATAGTACTGTACACGATCACCTCGAGCATCCCTCTATCTGTGCACATGCAGCTGCGTCTTCGTCCTTCGTGCTGACACCAGACTGATCCAACATGATGGTGAGCAAGGAGCGACCGGCTGCGGTGCCATCCGATATCACGCGGCGGGCGAATTGCAGACGGTGTGCAAGTGGCTCGCCATCCTCGACGCAGTCTTCCCACCCTGCCATTTTGTCTTCGTCGCTAATGGCGCATCCGCTGAAGTTGTGGCAGCTAGAAGCCCCGTGATGGGTATCTGCTCTTGCCCTTTTTGCCGGGCGCCCCTGTGGGCCATTCTTGTTGTGAGACGCGACGCGAGATGGGCAATGCTGGTTGTTGTTGGCGGGGGGTCGGGTCCGATTCACCTGTCTCTCGGAGCAAGGCGTGTGGCGTGGTGTGCCGGCGAGAATAGACAGGGAGAGCGGTGTTTCGTGTGGCTGATCGCCAACGGCGCGTCTCTTTTCCGGCGGCATGGCAGAAGATAGAGGGCTTCCGGGGTGTGGCGACATGGAAGAAAGCCAGTCGCTAACGACGTCGAAAGACGCTGAAGACCGGCACGACATGTCAATTGGCCAACGACCAGTCGGAAGCGAGGCTTCTGTTTTTGGGCATCGTATCACGTATCACGTATCACGTTGAATACTGGATAATAAATCCCCAGGCCATAGTTCGTGGTTATTAGACTCCTATTGAGCGTCCGCGACGAAGCCGTTGCTTGAGCCGTGGATCCCTGTGCGCCAAAAGAGGCGCCTCCGTCCAGGGTGTGAATAATACTATAGAAAGCCCTTTCTGGACTGCCCGCGTCCACGCCCCTGTCCAGCAGAGAGCGTATCGGCAAGCCCGGAAATGCATAACAAGATACCAAACAGGCTTGGTTCGAACTAGATACATGTTTCCGACTGGCAAATCAACCTGCTGCGAGGTTTGGTCCGCTTTTCAGTAGCCTCGCCCTGGTATTTGTCGTTCGGTTTGGCCACGCTACTCGGGCCTTGACCTACACGCGCAGGTCTGATCGTGCTCTGCCAGCAGGTGGCTGTAGTTTGACATGTCTTCTTCTGCCTCCCACGTGGGGCATGCGTAACCGTCCCACCGGACGGCGTAAGAAACGTGGCCGCCATCGTTTTCGTAGCAGCCTATAACAGACCGAAGACATGACGCCCAAGCGGGGTTGCTCGGTCGAGGTCGCTCGACACATTCCTGCCATACTTTGACGGAGTGTCCGTCGTCATACACCCATAGCAGTTGTCGACCGTCTGGCCAATCCTGCACGAGGGAATCAGGAACCTCTGCGACTACGCCATAGAACAATCGGCCGTCACTCGCGAAGGCACAGATGACTCGGGCTACGTTAAGACGTGGCGACCAGGCGGCATCCACCGCCGTGCCTTGTTGCACTCGCATGTCGGCTGATCGAGATGCGGCTTCTCAAGGGTACAGTCAGGGTCTCCTCTAGAGGACGAATAAATGAAGCTGTGGAGAAGCAGATGACGGGAGAAAAGGGTCATCGTCTCTCAGCAGGCAGACTGAATTTATACACCGGCCGTCGTCTGCAGCCACTTTTCGATCCCATGTACTTTTTTGCTTAGACACTCAGAGTTGCTGTTCGTGTTCTGGATTCTAACGTTCAACTAGTATTTGGTGGCCACACAGGAAATAAGACCATCATTTGCTCCTAACAATGAATGCGCTCTCTCCTATGCCTAACTTCCAAGACAAATAGCAATGTACATGCCGCCGTCATTTTTCTCGTCATTTTGGCAGAATCTGTGAGCCAAGCTTGTTATCTTCTCGATAACAACCTCATGTTGAGGCGAGATACGTGCACTAAACATCGTCGCGTTACTGCCGTCAAATTCCATGCTAATGTTAACAAGCCATTGGTTTTTTCCAACCTCCTGTATAACTTCCTGCGCTAGAGCAGTTACAGCAGAAACTTGCGCGGTTACCTCAATCACCACGTCGCCTTTTCGCCAAGAGTCTATAGGCCTGGTTTGTGTGCCTAACGTGTCCGGCGTTGTGTAGTTATCATGAGGCGTAGCGGTGTTGGTGCTGACTTTGTCACGTTAGTAGGTGCCAGTACTATTTACAGTGGAATTGCCTACCGCTGTCAACACGTGTCCTTTTTCGTAGATGTGCGGAAGATTGGATAGCCGCTTGTCGCTCGTTGAGCTCGTCTGCATTAAGAAACGAATCCGTGAAGAAACGTGCGGCCGAGTCACTGAAGGAAGAGTTTTGGTAGAGGGGAAGGGCCATGGCTTTGAAATCATACAATAACGTGCTGAGGAAATCCACAAAGAGCAAAGGTCCTAAGCTACATTCGCGAGCAGAACACGTCAATTTATACCTTTTCGCCGCTGCGGAACCCTCGGTCTTGCCCTTCTAACAATGACATCGAGGACGATGGCCTCTCTTGCGCAGCCACCAGGGACGCATGTGTATGCCACGCAATCACGCCCTCGTCTGAACAGACGCCGCTGGACTATGATCGTGAGTCTATTGGTCCCGATTGTCCCGGAGAGAACGCCTGGCCCGCTACTATACTCAGCACCCCCTACCCGACATCATGGAAACATCCTCGCAATGACCGACCCGGGCATGCCCTCCTTGCTCTTGTTAAACCGCAACACGTTCACGACCCCCGTTTTATTCAGGCTGATCCCGTGCTTCAGCATCTCCGTCACCATGCGCACGATCGAGCTCGGCGACTCCTGCAGAAATCGCGTCGCCACCG
Source organism: Colletotrichum sublineola (assembly GCA_020631755.1). Lineage (NCBI taxonomy): Eukaryota > Fungi > Ascomycota > Sordariomycetes > Glomerellales > Glomerellaceae > Colletotrichum > Colletotrichum sublineola. Next base: position 197,052 of record JAHSQG010000019.1, read on the forward strand.
CATCGCCGCTTCTCGATGCCTCCCAGAAACAGTGCGAATACAACACCTGGAATATCCTCAACAGCTTGGGCTCCCGCGTCAGGGCGCCGATCACTTCCCAATGATCCCGAGCGTCCGCCAGCTGCACCAGCTTATCCATCACGCTGCGCAGCACTCCCTCGTCCATCTTGGCACCGCGCCGCAGCAGGATCGACGCCGCAACGGGGTCTCCGTGGCACGTGGAGAGCGCCCAGGTAAGGCTCGTCGCGCCGTGCGAGTCGCGTTGGTCAATGTCCGTGAGCCCGGAAGAGAGCAGCATCTCGGCCTCCCAGCGACGCCTCGCGCGCACGAGCTTCAGCAAGAGTGGCCCTGTCCAGTTGCAGCGCGCGGATATGCAGACCGTCACGTTTGGGTCCGCCCCCGACTCGATGAGACGGCGGATGAGCCGTTCCTTCGCTGCCGCCGTCCTCCCCTCCGTCTGCTTGGATCGAGCCAGCAGGGTCAGCTCGAGCGGCTTTTGATCGTAGATGCCGAGCGCGGGGTCGGCCCCCTCGACCAAGCCGTCCAGCTCGCCCGTGGCGTCCGCTCCCGCTTCCAGAATCGCCAGCGCTGTGGAGAACATGCCGTCTTCGCACGCCATACTCAGGGGCGTCATGCGCCACGTGTCGATCGTCGTCGGCTGGTTCACGTCCACCCCGAATCGCGCGAGGTGGGCGATGACCGTCTCCGGCGACGGCGACAACAGCGAGTGAATCAGCGGCGTGTCCCCGTTGCTGTCGGCCTCGTCCACCCCCAGTCTCTTCTCGTCGATCAGGTAGGTGATGACATCGGTCAGGCCCGCGGCGGCGGCTTGGTGGAGCGCATTAATCCCGAACTCGGGAGACTCGACGTGTGCGCCCCGCCGGAGGAGGACCATCGATGTCGGCGCATCCCGGCTGAGAAGTGATAGGAAGACGGGAGTGCGCAGCCGGCAGTCCGGCACCCCGTCGACGTCGGCACCGTGGTCGAGGAGAAACGAGACGATCTCGTGGCGGCCTTTCGAGGCGGCCAGGTACAGCGCCGTGACGAGAAAGGGGCTAGGCTGTTGGTCTTCCGCCATGTACATCGTCGTCGGTTTGTTGTAGTCAGCGCCGGCTCGCCGGGTATGCTCAAGCGTGGCGAGGGCCACGCGCGGGTCTGTGCAGTGGGCAATGGTCTCAAAGACGGCGGAATACTGTCCGTTCGTGACATCGTGCCGGTACAGCTTGGGGTTGAAGAACGAATGCCAGGCACGCGAGCATCGCGCGAATCGGGACTGGACATGCCGTTCGCTATGGTTGAAGACGTGCCACGCGACATCGAGGGGGATCGACTTCATGGGGAAGAACTGCTGTGGCTACCGAGCGACAACTTGGCCCATGTACCGGGCCACGGCGCGGGGGACGGCCTTGGTGGTTTCATACTGCAACGTAAAGACTCGCTCTACATCCACTCTTGACGCTGTCGTCTCTGATGGTAGTTGCATTTGCTGAGCGGGTGATACGTGCTCTTGCACAGCAGCTTCGAGGCATTCCACGCATGCGTTGCGTGCGAGTGACTGTCAGCGTACATACGCCCCCCCGGACTCAGCTTTAGAGGCAAAGACGTTACCAGGCTCCTTCTAGGAGCCGATTTCAACTCTGGAGCAGAAACCCTCAGACCGGTAAGGAGAGTGCTGTTGACCCGACATGTGCCCTTTTCTTAAGATCTGTTTTTAGCTTCACCCATTGTATGCGGGAGTCGAGATCCAGCCGTTGGCATGGAAAACCGCTGCAACCACGTTGTGAGCGGCCGTGCTGGCGACTGGGCAAGCCAGGATCTCCTTTCTTCGGCATCCGCATGTGGCTCTTGCCAAAATCCAGATTTGGCCAAAGCCAAATGTGGCCGTCCTCCTAGCTACACACCAAGGAGCTGATCGACCACCCCATTTCTTGTTTCGAAAAAGCCGGGTTTGGCTCTTGGTAGGCGCCATTTATGATGTCCGTACCGTATGTCTATTTCTGGCTCCGTTCCAAGCGGCTGAGTTTGGAGCGGGATTATCCTCACCCAAACACAAGATCCAATTCTGGATTTTTTTTGTCCTCTCCATGCTCCACATCTGGCTCTGGTCAGGAACTGGTTCTGGCTGGCCTGCGCCATAAGGAGCTTTCTTCCTCTATTCCTTACGGTGACTACGAGATCCATAAACGGCCTCGAATCGCTATGTTGGGACACACTAGCATCCCATTTAGGCCGCCAAGATCCCTAGATGGGTCATCCGTGCCACGCAGCAAACCCTTTGCTGCGCCGTGTATGGTCCACGCAAAATCCCAATCCGGCTTCGATTGGAAATGACCTGGAAACCCAGTCTTAGCGCACCTGGCTCTTACCAAAATCCAGATTTGGCCATCTTTTTGGCTATACGCCAAGGACCTAATCAACCACCCATTTTGGCTCTTAATAGGCGCTAGTTATGATGTCCGTACGATCTATTTCCAGCTCTGTTCTAACTGGCTAGGTTTATCCCCACTCCGACTATAACAGGCTTTAAAGGATCTAGGTCTGGCTCTTTTAGAATGCCGTACCTCACTTTTGTCCTCCTTCTACCCGCTCCATATCTAACTTTAGCTAGGTATTAGTTTTAGCTAGTCTTCCCAGCTGCGTAACAAAGAGCTTTCTTACTCTATTCCTTATAGTAGCTCTAAAGATCTATAACTAGCTTCTAATTACTGTGTATTAAACAGTAGGGAATATGCCTAGAGCCTGTTTAGTATCCTAAGATCCTAGGAAGAGTCGTCTAAGCTACGCTGCGTATGGTTCCTATAAAACTCTATTTCGCTGTCCTTATCGATATATAGGAAAGCTATAACCTAGAAAGCCAGTCTAGGTACACTAGCGACTATGGCGCAGAAGCCAGTTCTAGTCTTTAGTTAAGTCTCCCCCGCCATTTCTTACCTAAGGTTCTATCTGCAAAATCCATATCTAGCTCCTAGAGGAGTAGGCTCTAGCCTTTTATTACAGGCGTTCTTAAACCTTTAATAACGACTGTGACTGCTATGCTACGTCCCTATCTGTAGGATCTAATTATAGATTCTAGTTATAGTAGGGAGCATTATTATCACCTTAGGAAATTTACAGATTTAGGGCGTCATTTTTGAGATGAAGCGATGTATGCATCAGAACTGAGTGGCCCTCAGACATGCCGCAATGATTGGTGGGCCACAGTCAGACTGCCCAGAAGCATAACAAGCTTGAAGCTCCATTTGGTATTCTCCTCTTTGCGGCTTGAGTAGCGAACAAAGGTTACCTCAGCCGAATTTTCGCAGATATACGAAGAACGCTGGATATTTGATATGTACAGTAGCGGGGGCATGGTCAATCGGGTCTGAATTATGTATTAACTACGACCAAAAGAGAGGGGCTACCACTCTTCAACTTCACTCAGGGCACCTGCCCCTAGAAAGCTTCTTCTTCCTTGCACGCTAAAACAGAAAACAACATTCTGCTTTCATTCCAAAAGAAGCAGTGTAACAAACAAGCGTCGTCTTTTCGCGTTGTTGACACCCATTCCAGATGTCCTTTGGTCTGGTGGGGTAATACATGCAATTCATACTGCCCGAGCCGCCGTATAGGCAGCACCGCAGCACGAACATATGAAAAATGGGAAATCGCATGCATGTTCCCTTGTGCCATGTCAAACACATCAGAGTTGAACGCACACTGGTGGTCCGCAATTTATCATTTTGCAACATCTGACAATACAAGGCTGATTTATTTCCCCTCTCGAGTAACAAAGTCTCTCATATTGAGCACTAGGCACCAGTATGGAATGAGGCTGACCTTTTATGCAGGCGCTAGTCTCGAAACAGGCCGAACATATGTTTCGCGAATCATCCACTAGAAGTCTCAGTCCACTCTATATTACCGCTGGGACGTTGTATATAGGATACATCCATTTTCTAGCTCGCCAGCCTATCAAGCTAAGCAGCTACCAGCTGCCACCGGTCGATAATACCTAGTAAAACTTTGATCCTAGCCTATCTTACACCTATTTGAAGTCTATTCACCCGCTGATGATAGAGTCATAAAGACAAGTGTGTGTAGTCTTAGGGGCAAAATGCATGTTGGTGGATGTATATTAGATAACGACCGGCCTTTCTTTCTTTCTTTTTTGTTCCCCACACCAATGCTTGTACACGAAGCTAGGCTGAGGGTGGATGGATCTTGTGGCAAGGTAAGGGGTGGAGCGGCAGAAAAAGCGGCAGAAAAAGAGCGATGGAGACCTGAGGCGGCAGAAAACCCTTCGTGGAAACACAATGTACACTACACATCTCGGATAAGGCGGCAGAATTGGAAAAATGACCTCTTAGAGGTGGCAGAAATGTTATTTGTGGGCACATCAGATCCGCATTACGGCAGAAAGAATATACATAAAAATGGACCAGGCAGAAAACAGCTTGGGCAAGCCTTTGGGCCGGTGATTATGCATGGGTGTTCCTGCGACTGTTAATCCCTGCTGCAGAAACGTAGGTCTGAGACGCACGTAATTGTTGCAATAGTAAGTGAGGCGAATTGCGGTTTCCGGAAGTACCCGGGGGTATTAGGCGACGTCTAAATACCTATTTAGAGGGGGTATTTAGCGCAGCCTATCTGACTACCCTGAGTAGAACACTTGCCACATTGTACATAGTGTTAAACGACGGTGCCGTGGATATTGATCTGAATCACGTGCTGCATCACATGACACTGGGCTGACCCTTCCACTAACAGTGGATGCGCAGTATTCCACTAATAGTACAAGGCCCCTCATACAGTACAGAATAAAACAGTGGAAAAGCTCCCAAAAGATAGGGGCTGATAACTGTTTTTTCCCCCCAGTTCAAGCCCCTCAAAGTTAAGGCTAGAAAGTGCACGAAGCTTGTTAAGTGAGACCTAAAGCCGCGTTCATTCACTCATGAGGCAATCTGCTTCCACTATTGCGTGGCTTCTCTTGCTAGGATTTACGTGGGTGAGATAAGATTCAAAACCTTCGCATGTGCTTTTTCTTAGTCTATATTAATATACCATCCATCCTCAGGCTCATGCACCTCTAACCATTCTTCTCCGTCGGGCTTCTTTAGTTCTCCTCTGCATTACCTAGTCTGAAGTCCTCAGGGAAACCCCATGTTTAGTTTGTACATGATTTCTGAACGCGTCCAGCGTCTTCATTCTCTGTAATCGCGGGTCATCCCGGCACTGAGGGTGATTGTCAAAGGGCGCGGCATTGGTCATGGTGTCAAAATCGACACTAGTGAATATAGTCTTTTTGGCTACAAGTTGCCTTCAGGGCAACGATATGGGTTTTTACCTTAGCTTACACTCGAGGTAGTGATTTGTGAAGTTGTCCTGAGCTTCCTTACCACAATCGGCCTTCTGTTTTTATAACGAGACAGGCACACTCAGGAAACAGTACCGTGGATCTTGAAGGCATGCCTTTGAAAGTGCATTTTGTGTTGAAGCGGCATCTTACAAACCTTACACTCTACTTTGTCATCATCTTTGATCTTGGACAAGTGCTTCCGTCTAAAGTGCTTGGTCAGGTCGCTGGGAGAGTAGAACTCCTGGATAAGGTCATCCACCCGAGTTTCGTCCGGGAGCAGACTATGAGCCTGACCAATGCATACAAAGCATCTTCTTGGCCTCTCTGTCATATTTCTTGCATATATAGATAGGGTGGCAAGATAGAGGGGGCTGCGTTCAGACTCATTGGAAGGCGTCTTAGAGAGCGAGTCTTTTGACGGAGGCCTAGGCCGGCGCATGGTGCACCCTTCCTGGACAAGACAGTACGCAGATACTGCGTTGATGGCGTTATCCCTCCGTTGGTACTGATCTTCGAGCGTGGCGATGAGCGGAGCAGTGAGCGCTGCAAGCAAGCTCTTTTGTGCCGGCCCCTGTGGACGGCAGGTGTCCGCCGCTGCAGGCTTGGTGAAATCATCGCCTCGTAGTTGGCACTCGATGTCGTCAACCGCCTGGTTGTCGGTCCATTCGTGTATAATACTATGTTTGAGCTCTCTCCTAAGTCTCTGCTTTTCGTTATAGATCTCTCGTCTAGCATCCTTGTACGCTTTAGAGCCACGAGGTAGTCGTCGGAGGGCCGTCGTTAATCTTCTGATTGTAGGATGAGTGACGATGGATGCAGATTGCTCCTGCGTGAGGTCGGTCGGCCGACGCTTACTGATAGAGTGGCCAATGCTGCCAGACTGTTTGACCAGCGCTTGTTGCGGCCTTTGGCCGCGGAGGATGCCCCAAAGGTCGGCGCCAATTTCACGTCCAAGATAGTGATGCCGAAACGGTTCGGAACTGGCATGACCCATGACAAGGTTTCGGAGTGCCTCACTGACATTGGCTATAGCCCGTGGTTAGCATCACTTTAATGGGGGTGAGGGTGAGGTAGAATTCCAACCGCTTTGATCAAATCCATTCGCTGCGTTGTAGCGCAAACTGTAAAGTATGGTGGAGTATTCCAACCCAAGAAGCTCCCCGATTCTCTTGAACCAAGCCCCCATCATAGCCTCCGAAATCAACTCGTTGGCGGATAGTTCATAACCGGTGGTTGTTAAAATGGCGCGACGGAAAATGTAGGTGTCGTTTAAGTCCTCCCGTAACGGCAAAGGCAACTCGAGCTCACCGGAGCAAATATCGAGCTTCTTCAGCTGATCCGGTGAGGTGAGACTGGGTGCACGAAATGCCTGGTGGCGAAAGAGGATTCCTAGAAGAAACACGTGTGGGCTGAGCAATAAGGAGGGATCAAACATAGTTTCGGGGATTGGGTAGGTGTTCCTAGCAACATGTCAGCCCGTAATGTCACTTTCAAGAAGCTATCATCGGGGCCATACTGGGCTTTAGCGCCAAGGTATTCCTTTGTAAACTTCGGAGTGAATCGAATGAGAAGGTTATGCGGGCCGCCTTCTGGGTCTCTCGCCAGCACGACGCGTATGTCCCCGAAACGAAGCCTCGTAATAGCTCTTCGACGAGCACCAGCCGGAGCAACCAACAGGACAAAGAGCACAGCAAGGAGGCGTACTTCTCCCACCCCGAACATCTTCCGTGTTGTGCTTAGCGTTTCCTCGATGTGCTGCTTGAGTTGATCGATGGTCATGATACGGTTGGCCCGTGCCTGGTCGTTTAGGCCGTGCTTCTTGGCCAGTCTTCCGATAACCTGATTTGGTCAGCAAAAAGCGGTTTGGTCGACTCAGAACGTATACACACCTTACGCATGCTGCGACCCAACTTTGAGGATATTCTCTCACCCATAGCCCTCTCAAACACGAGTCTAAATATCTTCCAGTATGTTCCCAAAGAGCTTTTCTTCTTGATACCGCTCCTCTTCCTCCCCTTTTTGCCAAGTTTCTGGCTGAGGTACCAATCGAAGAAGTTATAGAGGATTTTGATCGAGAGCGTTTCGTAGCATTGTTGAGGGTCACGGCGGAGGACCTTGTTGCAATACCTGTGGTTCAGGACGTTAGCTAACGGCAATATTGAGGCAAACCCACGTCGTCCTTACAATCGCCACTGCTCCTCAACGTTATCTAGTAATGCCGTCGTCGAAAGACTGTAATCCTGACATTCGAATTCTCTATCGTCCATGTCCTCCAACGCCCTTCGCCAGTACTCGGGCGGGTGGAGATTCCCGCCAAACAGCTTGATCTTGTCTTCGAAGTCCGTAGCATCGGTGTCCGAGCCGTCTTCATCTTCATTCATGTCAAAGACATCCTCGTTTGCTTCGAATGCGCCCTCACTGATATCTTCATCGCTAAGGGAAAAAGAATCGTCGGAGTCTTGGGCGATATAGTCTTCAAACCCGACCGACCTGCCGGTAAGGATCTTCCGAAGCGCCCGTCCGCGAAGCGCCCACCACCCAGTCATGCTTATGCTAGTTGAATCCGCTCCCCGTCGGCCTGATCGTAACAGTGATCAGAGCCGGCGCCGGCGGCGGATAGTTCCAGCTCGATCGGCGTTTGTTGTGCTGCTGTCAAAGGGGCTGTCCTCGGTGCCCCTTCGAAGTGCTTCAGCCGCTAGAACCACGAGTTAACATCGTGTCGCGATGAAGACACAGGACAGAGATGTAAGGAACGATTCTGTATATTCATCTATGCGTCCACAGTACATACTCTGTAGATCTAATCTAGGCCTGCTTTTCCGTCCCTTTAGCCATCCGTCTACGCTTTACCTTTTTTGATCGTCTTTGCATGACCTGGCTTGATGTCCTGAGCGAAACGCCATGGGAGGTCTGTACATGCCGTCTGAACGCATCCAGCGTCGCAAAATTTGGGTCATCCTGGCATTGAGGATGGTTGCACCGAATGAGATCGCCACGTTGTACAGCACGCTCTCGTTCTACCAGATGCTGGTCGTCAAAGTGGTCATTTCTGACCGTTGGCCGGCAGTACTTGAACGTCCGTTCTTCTAGTGAAAGCCTGCAATCCCCAACACAATCAGGGCACTGATTGGGATCAAGGAGTAGTGGGAAGGGCTTGGGTTGAGGAGTCTCTTCGATGGGTGGCTTGGGTTGAGGATGGGTGCGGATGAGGTCACGTCTGACCGTCTCTCTCTTGTCACAAAGTGTGACCATCAGATCGATAGCCTCAATCCAAAGCTCCATGAATTTGTCGTGAGAGCAGTCGGCTGGTTGGTGGCAGAGGATGTGGGCCAGTCTGGTGCGCTCGGGAATCTGGAGGTTGATTTCCGGTTCAGCATACTCTTCGTCTTCCTCGCCATTTGCTTGCCTCTCGATATCCCATGTTGGGCGGTTGTAGAAATGATATTCGCGATATTCTTTGACGACGCTCTTGTCGCGTTGATCCCGCTTCGTGCGAATCTCCTCGGTCAGCCTGCGGATCTCGGCTTCGTTCTCTTCACCTTGCACTCGGTATCGACCACCCTTCAACTTCTGTCGCCGTTGCTCCAGCTCCAGAATTTCCGGATCGGGCGGCAAGTTCTCCCAGACCTCCTTAGGGACCATGTCTCTCGTTGCCCGGGGATCGCGCGTGAGGCTGACATGCGCAAACACCTTATACATCTGCTCCTCGGTTTCCTCTTCTAGGAAAGTATTCTGGAGGTCGAATTGAACGTTCTCGTTGAGGTACGCGCCTTGGAAAGTGGCAAACTTGGGATCGTGGCGCATCATCTGGTCGCGGACGGCATCAGACGCATTCCCTGGGGCCGAAGCTGTTAGTGTTTGTTGTCCCCGGCAACCGCTGCTTACATCGACCTACCATTTGCCGCATTCGCCGCCCCTCTTCGGGCGAACCGTGGCGTCCAGGCCTTCTCGAAACCCGCATCAAGGCTCTGTCGGCCCATGTCGTCCCGTAATTTGGAATAGCTCATGGCCTCGTCGACGGCCAATGCACCGCCGCTGAGCTTTCGAAAAATCGGAACCTTGAGCATCGACTGCTTCCATCGTAAGGCCGTAGACTGGACTGGACCCCTGACCTCTGCTCTTAGCACCTGGGTCGCATCTGTCAGGCTCGCTGCGTCGAAAGCCTGGTCGTGGAGCGCCAGAGCGATGATGGTGCTGACGGCACAGAAGATGAGTTTTCTGGCGGGCGTAAAGAAAAAGACAGTCCTGTCCATAGTCAGCATTGAAAGCACCAAAAAGGGTTGAAGCCGCGGCGCTACGTAAACTCACGGCCTTGGTTTATTGTCAGCCCCTTTGTGGTGGATGAACTTGACGGCCATCGCTGGTACGGCTCGTCCTGTCACTGGATGGCGAACAATCATCATGAGTACGTCCTCATAACACAAGGCTTTTGGACGCCCTCGTCCAGCTGTTTCCTGCAGCAACAGTCTGTCGAGGAGAAGGGAGTCTTTGTCTTGTGGTGGTTGGTCGTCATAGTCCACGTTCTCTGTGTCTTTGCCACACTCATGATCGAGGGACTTGACGCCTTTGAGCTTGAAAATCTCGTCCGTGCATCCGTCTTTGGGTTTTTTCCTTTCGGCATGCACGATCTCGGCAGGTCGTGCACCAGTGTAGCAGAGGAGCTGGTAGCAACCAGCCAGCTGAGTGCGCTGCCGCTCTGACGAGAAGATGCCAGTATCATACGCAATGTTGAACGTCAAAATGGCCAGTAGGTTATCCGCTCCGAGGACGGGCTTCCCGTTGATGTTAGGTGCCCGCAATCCAAAGCGGGGAATCAGGATCGTGTGGTGAAACTAGCCCAGCCCATTATCAGCATCATTGTGGAAGTGTCGACTGCCGTAATTGGTGGATACCTTGTAGAGCTCTTTGGCATCATTTCTGTCCATGTAGCGACCGGCGACGGTGGTGTATAGCTGCTGAAACTGCCGGATATATACCTGCGTCGTACCCCATGATTTGATTTTACCTATCGACCACTCGCAGACCCGGAGAAAGAAGCTCATCATTGTCTCGCGAGTTACGTTTTCCAAGGCCGCTTGCCACCCGCCGAGTTTCTGCTCTTTGCAGTAACTGTTGTTATACAGGTCAGTCAACAAGAAAACAGGCCAGGGATTCGCGCAGCGAACCGTTTCCATTTCCTGCACACGACCGCAATATTGATCTCGGTTTCGTCTGCATATCTCGGCTTGATGAAGTTGACGTTCTTAAGCTGCTTGCGTAGGTCGGCATGCTCCTCAGCCGAGAACGGCTTCGGCTGATTCGCGATCCGACGTTGTGTTTCTTGGTCGGTGAACCGCTTTAGAAAGTCTGCGGTTGCTTTTGTTTGTCGAGGGCGACAATCGGGGGGCGTTGGCCGGGGCATGGCAGGGAGATGGTCGCTCGTCGCATCGGCAGGAAAAGGGTCGTGAGTGTGTATTGAGGCGAGAGAAGACGAGGGAAGACAGCGGGCGCGATGCCGCTCTTTATGGCGAGCGGTGCCATTTCGTCAAGCAGAACCTGAGCAGCCTGAGCAGCCAGAAATCGCACCAACGGATGCCAGAAAGCGAGGGAGTTGGCAACAGCAAACCGGTGGTTTGACAAACGAGCAGGGTAGAAGGACATGGCAAGCGCTTGGACCAAAATAGCTGCCTGGGGCGCAGTGCCATGACCAGGGTGCGGGCATTGGAGGCAGCAGGACGAAGTATTTAATACCTGGCAGTGTCCGCCCCTCGACCGGTTCCCTCTCACTGCTTGTGCCGCGTAAAACGGCGGCACTTTCCACCGGATTGGGCGGCCCCAGCAGCGACTTCTCGCTTTTAGTAGTAAAAAACACTCTACCTAGTAGTAATAGAATATTATAATTCCTAGAAAGGATCTAACCTCTAATATACTATTATACTTTTCCTATTCTAGAATCTTAATAATCTTAGCTTAATTAGGTTTACGTCTGTTAGTATTATAAAGGTATCCTATAATTACTACTAACTCTTAGTACTATTAAGACTTAACTGCTAATATTATATATCTAGCTAACTCTATATTTACTAGGACTTAATTAATATTATAGAGGTGTTTATAAACGAATTAATAGATCCCTAGATACGCCTAAAGCTCTTTATTATTATATCTTAATTAAGGGCCCTTAATTATAATATTATTAATAAACGTACTATAATATTAAGGAATTAGATTATAAAGGATCCTTATTATAATTCTATAGAACTATACTACTAAATTTATTACTCTTATTAGTAGAGTATAGTACCTAAACAGACTAAGTAAAGTAGAGAATATAGTTAGATTATAACTCTTTTTATCTAGTAAGATCTAATTATAACCTAAGAAGAAGTTAAGTAATAATATAAGCTAGTATATTACATACTCTTCTAAAAACTTATTTACTACTAGAGGCTACTAAGTATTATAAAGAGTTACTATATTAACCTTTATTACTAAGTTAATTAGGCGTAAGTTACTATCCTTTTTTATAATAAGGAACTATAGATTTTAGTATATAGTATAGCTTTCTTTAATAATACTACGTACTACCTACCTATAGATAACCTTAAAAGCCTTTAGTAAAAGAGCCTTTAGAATTAGGATACCCTTTACTTACTACGCCTTATAAGGGATAGTCTAAATTACTTAAGGCGGCATAACTATAAGGTTAATATACTTATACTCTAGAAATTCCTATACTAGAGCCTTCTCTTAATTAAGTAGAATCTATATAAAAAGGTTACACTCTACTAGTTATAAATACTAGTACCCTTCTAATAGCTTTATTAGGTAATCTTTAGTTAACCTTAATTATAGCTTAATATTAGAGAACTTTAGTATAATTAGGTTACTATATAGTCCTAATTAGTCCTCTAGCTTATATTTAACTTCCTTAATCTTCTTAAGCTTCTAGTAGGGGTTACTATTAGGGATTAATCTATCTAATAGTATGTTATTAACTAGTTAGACCTTCTAATCTTTCTATTTATATATTATGTTAACTTTTATAGTATGCTTTATTAGAGTGTTCCCTATCTCCTAGAACTAATAAGTAGCCTTTTTCTAGTGCTTCTAGATCTATTACCTAATTAACTATTCTTCCTAGTAAGATACTAGCTTTATTATTAGGTTATAAGTAGCGTCTAGTCTGTTATGTCTGTATTTATACTTCTAGGCGGTTCCTATAATTACTATAGTAATTTTCTAAATCTATACTATATATAGCTTAATTAATAATTACCTTACTATTATTATAATATCTTTAGCTTACTTATTATTAATTACTATAGCTAAAACGTCCCCTTCTTTAAGATTAAGGTCTAGGTATAAGGTCTTAGTCCTAGTAGTATCCCTAGTTATACTACTAGACTGTCTTTTCCTATATTAAAAACTTCTATAATATATTAATTAAGGTAGGGAAGAATATCTATAACTTTAGAGGGCTAGTTTATCCTAATTACTCTAACTAGTACTCTTAATAGGGTGTTCTCTATATAGATATAAGCTATAATTAAATAATTACTATACATAAAGGAGAGCTTATAGTCCTAGGTAAAAGGTAATCCTAGTAAGAGAGGGTTAGAAATCTCCCTTTTATCTTTAATAAAGAAGTATAAGGTTACCTTATACCTATTAACCTATACTTCTATAAAATAGAATCTATTAAACGTTATTAAGCTATTTAGATTAGACTTAAAAGTCCTTATCTAAAGGCTTATATAGATATATAGAATCCCTACTACTTTAATATATTATTTTAAGAGGATATTTACCTAGGCTTTAGTGTCTAGGATTACTATAATAAGGTTACCTAAAGAGGGTTAATTAACTAAGGTTATATAGACCTCTAGCTAGAGATAAGCGTTTAAAATAACAGATATTAGAAGAGCTAGTATAGGCTATACTCCTCTAACCTATACTACCTTAGCTAATCTTACCTATCTTAAAGAGATTATAGTATTATACTTATTAAGAAGTCCTTAAATATCCTACCTCTATTTATTAGTCTTAGCTAGGTTAATTAGGGACTTTAGCGCCTTAATTAGGACTCTATCTATATTAATATATCTTTAATTATGTAAGGCTATACCTATTACTATATTAAATTCTAGCTAGATCTTTCTTAGGAGACTAATAGGGAGAGATACTAAGGCGTCTAGCTTTTTCTTAGTAAGTCTACACGCCTCTTACTTTAGATCTAGCTCTTATAGTTACTTAGCGTTAAGGGTCTTTACTAAGTCAGCCTGTCTGTTATTAATCCGTATAGAAGTACTCCTACTAAATACTAGATTAAGGTCTAAGGCTTGTTATTCCTTATTATCGTTAAGCTCTATTACCCTTCCTAAGTTACCTAAGGATTTTACTAACTTCTTCTTAACTATAGGGATAGGTTCTAGCTTTTTTACCCTATAGGTAACCTTAGTCTTATCTAATTAATATAGGTTAGGTACTTACTAGTAGTCCTTCTAGGGTCTACTATAGCTAATAGTATAAATATCTATATAGTCCTCTACCTAATTTAGGTAAAGTATATAAATATACTTAACTATTATAGACTAACTAAGTAGAGGGAGTATAGGAGAATCCTATTAGGGTAATCTAATTTAGTAATTAAGGATCTATTTTATAAGAAACTTATAGTCTTTATTAACTAATATATTTATAATATAAGAAAGAAGAGTAATTTAGTCTATAACACTACGCTTCTATCCCTCCTCTACTATAGTAAATAGTATGTTATTTATTAGACTCTAACTATTATACCTACTATAGTACTAGGCTTTATAGATTAGGATAACTAGTATTACATCCTTATCTAGGGTATACTAATTATATTCCTAAATAAACCTATATTACTATAACTAATAATACTAATACTAATTACATAGTCTAAGAGTATTTATCTAATTAGGTTACACTATGTTAACTCTAAATACTTAAGTACTACCCTAAGGCTATATACTATTCTAGTAGATCTTTAGCTTACTTATACTATTAGCTAACTCTTAATTAGTCTTATTAGGTAAAGTCTAAGTAATCTAGACGTCTGTTAGTACCTAATAAGTCTAATATCTTAGTAAGTAATAGCTTATTAGATACGTTTATAGCTATTAGGTTATTAGATAGGACTAAGAGGTCTTTACGCCCTAATTAGTAGTAAATAGAGGGCTATATTCCTTCTAATAGGTAATTACGTCTAGAAGTCTAGCCTTAAACGTTAGGTAAGTTATTAATTAAATAAACTTTTCTAAGCTAAGTCCTAATTCCTTTATAGTATCCTTAATAATATTAATATAAAATCTCTTATAGATTACCTTAATTAGGCTCTTATATATTATTATATATAAGTCTTATTACTTAGCCTTTATAATTATATTATTAATCTTAGTAAAAAGAGCTTATATAGTACTTAAATTAGAGCTAGAAATTAGTAGTCTAGTAGTTACCTTTTTAATCTATTCCTCCTTATCTAAGAAGTAATTAGTATCTTATTAACTATATTCCTAAAGTAGAAATACTTTCCCTTCTTTTTAGGGTAGATCCTTAATAGTATCTTTAATAGGAGTCTAATAGTCTCCTCCTATAGTATATACTATAAGCTTATATTTAAATTAATTAGGGACCCTTATAATTTTATACTAATCCTTAAACTTTTTAAGAAACTCTATAATATTATTACCTTAAAAGACTATAGTACTATCCTAACTAAGAAAGGGGATCTTATAAAAGTTAACGTTCTTAGTTTAGTTACTTATTCTAAGCATAGGGTTAAGGTTCTATAAAGAGCTTATTTAGATTTAGGTAGTAATTATACTAACTAAGGTGTTAATTAAGGCGTTTACTTCTAGTAGTAGTAAGGGAACTAGTTTCCTTTCCTAAGTTACCTTTTATACTAGCTGATTAGAAGAGTTCCTAGTATCCTTATTATCTAATAGAACTAACGCCTTAAAGTCCTTATACCTAGTAAAACTAGCACCTAAGATAGATAGTAGAGTAGGATTAAGGTTATTACTTATAGTAATATCTAATCTAGGCTTAGAGGCTATACTCTTAGAGAAGGATAGGTAGTTATCTAACATCCTATTAGTTAACTATAGGTAAAAAAGTTAATAATTAATAGTATTAAGTATCTAAAGAATATTACCCTTATATATTAACTCTAAATAGACTTTTATAAGGTATGTAATAGTCTAACTTAAAAGCTAGATAGATATTATTATAGTAATTAGGGCTACCTATATAGTTACTACTATACTATTTTATATTCCTTATTATAATTTTAGTAAGAGCTCCCTATAGGTCTACTTAAGGCTTAATTAAAGGTTTTAGTAGGTAATTAAGGAAACTTACCTTATAAATACCCTTAGTCCTAGGGTTCTACTTATCTAAATTAGGTAATACTTTAGGCCTTAAGTTATACTAATTAGTAGTAAGAGCTCCTATTATATAATTAACTAGGCTTAATAGAAGATTTTAGTACTCTCTACTCCTAATCTTATATTAATTAATCTAATTATCTTCTTAATTATATTATTACTACTAGATTAGTAATATAATTTCTGTCTTCTTTTATAGATCTACTTATTTTTATCTTATAAATTAATTCTCCCTTAAGTTTTTAGAGTCTTTTATTCTCTATTACTATAGAGGTTCTATTATCTATCGTCTTATTATCTATCGTCTTTTTATCTATTATCTTTTTATCTATATTAATTTAGCTTTTAGCTACTTACTTTTACTTAGATTATATTGTTTTGTTATTATTATTACCTATTATCTTAACTTCTAGAAGGGGAGACTATTAAAGATATATAGGGTAAGGAAGGACTTATATAGTATAGTAATCTATAGGAAGAAATACTATAACCTATATAAGTAACATAAGATACTTCCTCTAATTAGCTTAAGTTATCTAGTTAATTAGTTAAAGAATCTCCTTTAATTAACATAAGAGTTCTTATAATTAGAGGGGTAGAAACTCCTAAGTTTCTTATGTTATTATAGTTTAACTAAAATTATTAAAAGGTCTTATCGTACGAGCTAAGAGAAGGTGGATATATGTGAAGAAGAGAAAAATTAGCTTGTCCGTCTATTAATCTGTCTACGACGCCTTTTATCTCTACTGATCAGGCATCCCCCAGATATCTCCTCCTCTGATTGAGGAGAACAATCTCCGATCGCCACCCCGCCCCACTACAATATTATAAGTAGTTATAAATAAGTAGTGCTGTTAGAAATAGATAGATAATAGGCTGATATTACAGATAGTATTGTTAAGATCTTAGTAGTACTCTTTGTGTTTTTTAGCGAGAAGTTCTTTAAGGTGTCTGCAATCCTTAGCGTGTTTTATAGTAGCTATGACATTAGCAAAATAGGCATCCTTATTAAGGAGTAGAACTATAACTGTATTAAACCGCCGCTAGTAGTCACCCTATATTATTTTTAGGTTGCTAATACCCAGCCTAGCTATTCGTCTCCAGGCCTTATTCTTCTTATATGTTATCTCTAGCGGCTAGAAGGCAGGCATTACGTAACTGACTGTCTGGTGCTGGTCGCGGTTGAATTACGGGTCTGGCTTAGGCTGTAAAGGAGAGTGGTTAGGCAGTCGGGCGGTCAAGCAGTCAGATCGGTTAGAGGTACAGGCAGGTGGATTAAGTAGATGGTAAGGTATAAAGTTTAGTACTTATATTAATACAGACGATAAAGCTATAGAGAGGAAGGATGCTATAATAACACTAGGGAACAGTTTAGAGGTTAGGTAGTAGAGGTGTAATTTTTAAGATTAGTAACTACTTACTAATAAGGGATAATATGGTCTAATTATCAGCCTATGTTAGTACTAACTGTAATACGTTTAATAAGTAAGTGCCCTTCTAAGTATAGGTACTAAACTAGTGCTACCTAACCCTAATCTAGTATATAAGCGTAGGTACCTTACTAGGTATTTCCTAGATATAGTCTTATAAACTACTTATAACACCCTACCTTAGCCTGTCTTAGGATTATAAAAGACTCTCTAAAGCTATAGTACCTTACCTACCTGCCTTTATTATTATAATAAGTTCCCTTTATAGCAAATTAACTTAGTCTTTTAGTAACTCTACTAAGCTATAGTAGCATATAGACTAGGTTAAGGCAGAATACTAAGAGAGCAGCTAACTAGCTAGGTAAGGTAAGACCTATATAGTAACAAAAGTAATAATATTATTACTACCTGTTAATCTTAAGCTTACTAAAGTTATTAAGGCTTTTACTAATATATCCCTTACCTTATTACCTAATACTTATCTTATTTTTACCTACTACTACTAACTATATAACACTAACTTTACTATAATTCCCTTACTATATAAAATTAGTAGGTAGAATATAGTTAGTATAGTATAGCACACGCATAACGTAAACTTTACTCTATGTGTTCCCCTTAACAGCCTACCCTATAACTTAAAATCTATATAGTTAATACCTTTATAACTTTAGTATAGTATTTACTATAATCCTACTAATAATAACTATATCCTAGTTAATAAATTATATATAAGCTTCTATCTTACTAACTTATACTCTTTAACAATCTACTAGTACCTATCTTATAACTAAACTATAGTAATTAAGCCTAGTATATAGAGGATTTTAGTAAAGGTTAATAACTACATAGCTAAGTAGTATATTATTAACTTCTTAGTATAGTAGAGGTAATTTACTATTACTTTATATAAAAATCTACTTAGCTTTTTATCTACTACTAAGCGCCTTACCTCTAGTAAGGAGCAAATAGCTACTAAGTAATAAAGGTAGGAAGGGGACGTAATAGAAGTTATCCTTACTATAGCTATAGACCTAATATATAAACTAGCTGTTACTAATATTACTAAATCCCTAGTTCCTACTATTACAGACTTATAGAAGATTACTTAAGTAGGCGGCACACTACTTCTAGACCTCTTAGATAGAGGAGTTGCTGTTGTCTGCTCTAAGCCGTCTAAAAACAATAAGATTAACTATTCGCCCCTAACTAAAGAACCCAGCAGTGTTTCTAGGTATAGCAACCAGACTACCTACAGACTCTATTAGCTAGAGCAAATTACTAATATGCTGTCAGCCAGCCTCTTTACTAGCCGCTACTTAGCGTTATTAGGAAAGCTTATAGCAAAGGTGATTAGGTATAAAGGCAAGACGGCTAAGGACCTAATAAAATACGTAACAGTTTAGAAATAAGAAAAGTCCTTCCTAGTAAAGCTATATTTTAGAACAATAGGTAAAGATATATAGGATAGTAGATATCCTATATAAGAATATATCCTATAGAAGCAAGAATATAGGATAACAGGGGTAGAGATATATAGAATATAAGGGGTTAAAGGGATAGAAGATATAAAGAGAGTATAGTAGTTAGATTATTACTATAGATATTGCTTGCTTAGAGAGAAAGACAGTAGTGTAGAATATAGGAGATTCCCATCCTTATATAACCGTATCTAGCTTACTAGAATATTCTATACTTACGTAAGCTGCTTAGAAATTAAATAGATAGACGCGTAAGTACTTAACCCTAACTAAATAACCCTAACTTAAAGAGATAACCTAGATAGTTAGAGAGAGGAGTAGTAAAGCCAATCTTACTCCTTATAGAATCTTCTAGTATCAGGTTGTAATTACGTAATCACCTGCTTACGTAATCAATATATATATTAATCTACTAGTTTAGTAGATTATATATATATATATATATCTTATATATAAAACTTTATAATAGAGGAAATATAAGATAAAGAAGTATAGGAGTATTAGAGAATACTCTTACTTCTAACACTCCCTCTTTTACTCTATTATAAAGGTTAAAAAACCTCTAAGGTAAAAGAGTTACCCTAGAGTTAAAATATTAATAAGTTATCTTATTTAATAACTTATTAATAGAAATTCCTAAAAATATTAGGAAAAATATACCTTTAATATAGGTATATTATATAGGTATATCTTTATTAAATAGGCCTATAAGCTTAACAAATTCTTGAAATTTAACCCTAGGAAGGGGTTTTGTTAAGCCGTCTGTAGGCATAGAAGAAGTAGGTATATATTCTACTTCTATATTGCCTTTTTCAACCTCTTGGCGGGTATAGTGGTAATATATGGCAGTATGCTTAGTCCTTTGATGATATTCTGGGTTATAGGCTAAGCTTAGAGCTGCGTTATTATCTGTTTTAATAGATATAGGGGTTATATTATACCCTATTTTAGATAATAGACCCTTTATCTATATAGCTTCTCTAATAGCTTCCTATAAGCTATTAAATTCAGCTTCTGTAGTAGATAAAGAGATAGTTAACTGTTTTTTAGATTTCCAGCTTATAGGACCGCCAAATAAGATAAAGAGATAACCAGAAGTAGATTTTCTAGTCTCTTTACAACTAGCCCAGTCAGAATCTATATAACCTATTAAATAAGGTATATTAGGGCTATTAATATTACCTTTATAGGTAATATTATAATTAATAGTCCCTTTTAAATAACTTAATATACCTTTTCCTTGTTTTAATAGGTATTCTGATGGGTTATATAGGTAACAAGAGGTAAAAGATACACTATAGGCTATATCTGGCCTAGTTATAAACATAGCGTATATAAGGGATCCTATTAGGCGTTAATAGTACTTTAATAGGTCCTTAGAAGGAGTATATCCTTTTAATTCGTTACCTAAAGAGGTATTTAATATTCCTGGAGATATAGGAATATTAGAGGGTGATATATCTAGAAGATTAAATCTTTCTAGAAGTTGCTGGATATAGTAGGCTTAAGAGATAGTTATAGATCTTTTAGATCTATCTCTTGTTATATATAGCCCTAAAAACTTAGAAACTTCTCCTAGGTCTTATATCTCTATATATTTAGAGATTTTACCCTTTATATCTTCTATATACTTAATATCTTTATTAAGTATAAGAAAATCATTAACGTAGGTAATAATATAGGCAGGATTTGTTTTATCCTGGTTATAATAAGTGGCCTCGTCTGATTTTAGAGGTATAAAACCTATATCCTTTAATATAGATTTTATTTTTAGTTGCTACTACCTAGGACTTTGTTTTAGACTATATAGGGCCTTTTTTAATAGAATAAGCTGTTCTTTATTATTATCCTAATTTATAGTATTTAAATTAGGATATTTATTAAAGAAATCAGCTAGAGGAATATTAGAAGGATCTATATAGACCTCTTCTTCTAAATCCCTATATAAAAAAGCTCTAACTATATCAATTTGTTAGATTTCCTAGTCTAATACTGCTGCTAGAGCTAATAGGACCCTATAAGTAGTTGGATTGGATCCTGCAGCAAAAGTCTGGAAATAATTGATTCCGTATTTCTGTTAGAATCCTCTTATACACAGCCTGGCCTTATATTTATCAATATTTCCATTAATATTGATTTTCTTCTTAAAGACCTATTTTGCTGTTAAAGGTACCCTAGAAGACTTATAGGCCTCCTTTAGGTTAACAGCTTGAAAAGTACCTTACTAGATAATTATAGCTATTTCTTTATATATAGCTTCCAGCTATTTTTCTTTTTCTTTTCCTTCTAGAGCTTGTTTTATAGTAGTAGGCTCTATAGGTATTATACTATAATTTATAATATTATAGTATATATCCTCTACTTTAGAGGAATAGGCCTTATATTTTTCTTTATCCTCTTTAGATATAGAAGGTATATTAACCTCTATATTAGTTATAGGCTTAAGAGGAGGAAGAGGTTTTATAGAAGTACTAGAAGGAATAGTTATTTCTCCCTCTCTTATAGTACTTTCTATAAATTTAATATATAAAGTCCTTACTATAGAGGACTTATAAGGCCTAGAAGGAATATATATAATATATATATTATTTCCTTCCTAAGATAAGTAAATACCTTCTTCTGTATAGGTATTTAACTTATTAGATTATATACGCTTTTCTCTAGGCATATATATATATACCTTAGAGCCTATTTTACGTATATTAGATAGATCTGGTTTATTATCCTTATTAGGATAAAAGTAATCTAGAAAAGCCTCTATAGGGGTCTTTTCTAAGCGTTTTATAGCAGTATAGTTTAATAACTTCGTAGTTTCTTTAAGGATAATATCCCATAAGAACTTAGGTAAGTTATTTGCTGCTATAATAGTCCTAGATTTATCTAGGATAGCCCTATTTATTCTTTCTACTATACCGTTTTACTCTAGTGTATAGGGTGTAGAGGGTTCTAATATAATCCCTCTTTCTTTAATATAAGGGGTTAATTCCCCTATATTAAATTCAGTACTGTTATCTAGGCGTATTTTCTTAGGATAATTATATCCTTAATTTTTATAGTATTCTAGCTTATTCTTAAGGATATTAATTATATCCTCTTTATTCTTAGAGAATTCTATATCTCTAAGGCTAGAATAGTCGTCTATAAAGGGTATAGTATACTTATTTCCGTTAATAGAGGTAGGGGCTATTTTTAAGGTATCTATATAAATCCTTTCTAACAGAAAAGTAGCTCTATTATAGTTAATCTTAGGCTGTTACCTAGTTAACTTAGAGCTTATACAGTTAGGATAATATAGGTCCTTTTCCTTTAGTTTATCTAAAGGAATACCCTTAGTTATTTTAGCTGTTTTAACTAAATAAGGGTATGAGGGATAGCCTAATTTTTCATGCTATTCTTATGTTATAGAAGAGAAGACTTCTTCTTTTATAGTAGAAGATTTATTATCTTCTATATTATTAATAGTCTCTTCTTCTAGAGATATATTATCTTCTAGAATAATAGAGTTACTATTAATAGGTCTTTTATTAGTAATATTAAGGTAAAACCCCCTTTTTACTATATTTATATTAGCAAAGGGTTCCTTATTACTATCGTAGAGGTTCTAGTTTATTAGAAAACCGCCCCCTTTATAGTGTAAAAGGCCTGAAAATATAGATATAGGAAATTCAGGTATATATAAGGTATTATTTAACCTTATATAGTTAATTTCCCCTCTAAACCATATAGGTAATAGAATAGTTCCTATTCCTTTTAGTTTAATAGGACCTACTCCTATATTAACTATAGGTATATTATTTTCTATAGTTAATTTAGTAAAATAGTCCTTATTATTAGATATATGGACTGTTAAACCTATATTATAGAGCTATTGATCCCTATGAGATAGTGGGAAAGAATAGGCCTTATAGGTATATTCTTTTCCTTTCTGGATAACCTCTTGAGAGGTCTGTTTGGTCTGGTTGGTAATAAAGGTTGCCTTAACCTTTCTAGTGTGATTTAGAGGCTATAGGTTCAAATCAGGCTTATAGACCTTTTCTTTAGGTCTTTTATAGGGCTTATCCTTATTAAAAGGATTCTTATATCCCCTAGGGTTAAGGCTGTTATCCCTAGGGTTATTATCCTTCTTAGAAGGATAATTATAGTTATTAGACATAGGGGTATCTAAATCCCGCCTATTTTCGTCTAATATATTGTTTATAAGGGCTTGTAGAGAAGGTAGCTCTTTAGTCCTTAGAGTACTTCTTTGCCTTTCTGCCTATACTAGAAAATAGCTGCTTAAAGTAGCTATAAAGACCGTTTTTTAGTCTATATCTTCTATCTTAGCCCCTACGTTATTTAACTTAGAGATATAACCTTTAAAGGAGCTAATAAACTCGTTTAAAGAGTTATAGGCCTCTAGTTTAATAGCGTGAAATTCTAGGTATAACTGTTACCTTAAAATAGGGCCTATACCCTCGTAGGAAGACTTTAATATAGATAAAGCCTCTTTAGGGTCCTTTAAATTAAAAATAAGAGATAAAGGTTCCTTTTATAGATTTTACCTTATTATTAATAGGGCTTGTGTTTTTTATTGTTCTTATATCCCCTTATATTCTTCTTCTTTTTTAAAATAACTACTAATATTAAGTAGTTTAAAGAAGAGGTAGATAGTTGTTATCCAGGAATTCTAATTTTTAGTACCCTAGAGACGTTGTTCTATAGGCATTAAACAGCCTGTAGTAGCCTTAATAATATCTGCTATCTTACTAGTATTTTACTAGTATTTTCTATAGATATATATAGATCTATAGAATAGTATAGAGGTCTTACTCTTTCTGCCTCTTTATATATATATAAAGCAGATATATAGAGGTCTTATTACAGCCAAAAAGGACTTATGTTGCCTCTTAGTTCTATAGTTACTTATATTCCTTTAGTTATAAGAGATAATAAGGGCTTACTCTTTCTGCCTTATTATTCTTATAATAAAGTATATAAACAGAGCTATAGAATATATAAATATAAAGATAAATAGGCTACTAAAGAGATATACTATCTCTTATAGTATAGGTAGATACCCTAGGTTAAATACCTAGGCTCATAACCTTTTAGAACAATAGGTAAAGATATATAGGATAGTAGATATCCTATATAAGAATATATCCTATAGAAGCAAGAATATAGGATAACAGGGGTAGAGATATATAGAATATAAGGGGTTAAAGGGATAGAAGATATAAAGAGAGTATAGTAGTTAGATTGTTACTATAGATATTGCTTACTTAGAGAGAAAGACAGTAGTGTAGAATATAGGAGATTCCCATCCTTATATAACCGTATCCAGCTTACTAGAATATTCTATACTTACGTAAGCTGCTTAGAAATTAAATAGATAGACGCGTAAGTACTTAACCCTAACTAAATAACCCTAACTTAAAGAGATAACCTAGATAGTTAGAGAGAGGAGTAGTAAAGCCAATCTTACTCCTTATAGAATCTTCTAGTATCAGGTTGTAATTACGTAATCACCTGCTTACGTAATCAATATATATATTAATCTACTAGTTTAGTAGATTATATATATATATATATATCTTATATATAAAACTTTATAATAGAGGAAATATAAGATAAAGAAGTATAGGAGTATTAGAGAATACTCTTACTTCTAACACTATATTATATATATTTCTATACCTTAGAAGCCGACTAGTATATCTAACCTCTACTAATAATTAATAGCTAAACATAATTTCCCTTAAGGCCTTTAATAGCTACGTTTTTACTATACTTATTAAGGAGCTTCTACTATCCCTTTACTATAGGCTTTATTTACCCTTTAAGCTAAGTAATACCTATATAATACTTAATAGCATATTATCTACCCTTATATATCTTACAGACTAATAGGTTGTCTATAATAATATTAAACCAGCTAATATTACCTATTTACCTAAGCGTAGCGCTATTCTTCTTAATTTTAGACTAGCTATAATAGTTAATAAGAAGGGGCTACCAGGTAGTACCCCTTAGTATATCCTACCTAACCTTATTATACAGCAAACATAAGGGACCCTAGGCGACATATAGGCCTTAGGCATTATAATACTTTACGTACTAGGAAAGATAACTCTTCTAGAAAGGATAACTAGAGGCTAGCTTATCTGTAATATAACAAACTAGCATAGAGAAGCTTATAAATACTTACTAGGCTAGCTAAATATAGTTACTTACGCTAGGATAAGGTTAGACTAGACTAATATAGTAGAAAATACTGTTTTTTAGATACTAAAGCCTAGAAGTAACTTAAGAATTTAGGCCACATAGATTACAGCTAGCCTTTAGGATTTAGGAGAAACGTTAGCTATTAAACCTTAATTATTAAACTTAGATCCTTACTTAGCTAGAAATAAATACAAACCATCCTAGGAGAGAGATTATAGAAAAGAAAAGTATAGTATATATCTTATAATTAGCTAGTCTCCCTTATATATTTTAGGGCTTTTTATATATATATAATAATTATCCTCTCTAGAACCTTAATAATTAATATTAAATAGAACTATAGTAATAATTAACTCTCTTAGCTTTAGGTATCTAAAATTATAGAGTTATAATCTAGATATTATAATAGTAAACGCTCTAACTTTAGTAAAGTCTGCTTATCCCTCTTTACTTAATATTGCCTATATTACTACTACAGCTGTCTCTTAAGCTAAGTGTCGCTCTTAACTATTATTAACAGCACTCACTTAAGGTAAAGCATAGCTAACAAGCGTGCTATAAGGTTATTACATACTAAATAAGCTCTAACAGAAAAATACAAATAGGTTATTTACATCTTTTTACTAGATTATGTCTAATAAGTAAAAGAAAACCTATTATCATAACAAAAGGGATATAATAACTAGGTAAACAAAGTGGCCCTTCTAGAAAAGCAAGTTAACGTATTATAGGGCTAGTTAGATGCCTAGCGCCAGCGTAAGAGGAAGGAGGTCTGGTTATTACCTAACAGTACCTTTACTAATATAGAGCAGATTTGACAGGCGTAGATTAAAGCTAGTGAAGTAGAGGATAGTATAGATAAATCCAGCGTATTAGAAATATCCAGTAAGGCCGAAAGTTATATATAGGTAGACAGCAGATAAAGTGGAAAAAGTGGTGATAGTAATAGTGATAGTAATAGTAATAGTAATAGTAATAGTAATAGTGGTGACGATAGTAGTTTAAGGCTGGTGTAAGAGGGAGGTAATTTAAGTAATAAGCAACAAGACTGATTATTTAGTTTAAACCCCTACCGCCCATTGTGTTTATCAGGGAATTTAAGTTTATAGATAATGTTGCTAAGAAAGTAGCGTCTTAAATCTAGTTAAGGATATAAGCAATATAGAACTAACTAGCCAGAAGGAAGGACAGGTTACTAACTAATAAGGCCCTACTATTTAAATTATAGCCTTTACTAATAGTGTTCTACCCCTTTATTCCTTAACCTCTCCCTATTATGTTACCTATAAAGTCTGTTAAAGACCCCTACCATAAGATACTAAGTACTAGCCGCACGTTTATTACTTTAACTCCTTATTTTATTATTATATATTAGTTTTAAAGTTTATATCTTATATATTAATATAATTTCTTAGTAGTAATAAGCTGACTTTTCCCCCTAAACGTTCCCCCTACGTTTTATATTTATATTAGAGAGTATGTTAGAGTACTATATTCTATCTATACTTACCTATAACTAGGTTAAACTTAGCTTTAGGTATTATAATATCCTTATAATATAGTTTAATATATATTTCTGTTATACTAACTCTTATATAAACTACTAAATATAACTCTTACTCTTCTTTAATCTCTAGGTATATAGCACTATAAATACTTAATTCTACTCTATATATTACTTAATATTGTTTATAAGTAGGTATATTAAGATAGATTATATTACTTTGTTATATAGCAAACTATGTAAATTAAGTAGTTTCTTAAGGCTGCCTTACTTATTATACTTTAAGAAGATACTATCTAGAGAATTAAGTAACTATCTATTATAGTAGAGGTGTATTAGTAGAGAAGTATATATAATTAGCTCTTAGTTTAATTTAGGCTGCTTATATAATATAGTAATACCTCTTTAACTAATTTAAAATCTCCTTATAGCGTCTTTATAGAACATAAGGTTGTTCCTATGTTATACTACTTATTAAAATTAAGTATTATTATTACTATATTAATAGTATATAACTAATCCTATATTATTCTAGCTAGCCTAGGGTGTAGATATAAGCGACTTAGCTAATAGCTTCTAAAGAACTATATGCCCCTATGGAATTACCTATACTAAGTACTCTATAAATACTTATAGAGGTGACATACTATAGCCCTTAGAATATAGGTATTTACTGATAATTAGTATAAACGTTTACCTGCTGGAACTTATATGTTAAAGCTAGGATATTATAACAGCTAGAAATAGCTTGCTAAGATGGGGTAGTATGCGTCCTATATTTAGGTAAACTACTAATAGAAGTAAATAACCTAATTCCTAATCTAGTTAGTGGTGTATAGCCTATATATGGGGAGGCTGCTAATAGGCAGAGAGTATTAGATCTCCGCCCTTCTAGGTGGTAATATGCCCCTTATTTAGGAAAAGGTCTAATAGGCTTGCGGCAGACGTGCCTGCCAGGTAAACGCTAAGCGGCTACACATCTAGTAAACGCTCTAAATATTTATCCTTAGCTATACTAAATTCCATAAGATTGAGAACAGTCGCACAACAATAGTACCAAAAAGCTCTACCTCCTTATGATTCTCTAACTCTATTAACATTTAAACTTTTAAAGTAGACAAGCCTTATTAAAAACAAAGGAAAGCATCTATAGAGATAATAGCAAAGCTTATTAGTAACTTTAAATATAAATAAGTTATAGATACTATGCTAAAGGACATAGCAAAACTCTTTAGTAAAAATTATAGCGTCTAGGGTAATAGGGGACCTAGAAAGCCTAGTAAATATATACTCTTCCCTAGTCTATAAATTTACTAAAAATACTAAAAGGAAGCTACGTAAAAATAAGCACAGACTGTCTCTAAGTATAGTGTCTTCTAGATAGATTAAACAGTATATATGTTACTATAACTATTAATAGAGTCCTAGTAGGGAACGCTTTTATATATTACTAGGAGTATATAGGTCGTTAAGTCTACTAGGTAACTTAGTTAGTAGTTTATAGTAATTACTATAAGTAAAGGCTTATAACTACCCTCCTTTTAACCTTAATTAATAACGACAACAATATATTTAGGATTATAAGTTCCTATCTAGCTGCTTATAAAGCCCTTATAAAGGCAGTTAGAGGTATATGTCTAACCTTTCCTAGTAAAGTCTTTACTAACTAGGTCTTAGATATTTAGTTTTCTAAGGTCTTAATAGACTTTATTTAAAAGTATACTACTAGTATGTTAAAGGCGTTACTAATTAACTATATATAAGACGTAAAGCTTTATAGGAGTCTTTTTAACTCTAATAATACTACTAGAATAGTGTTAGGTGTGGATTCTAATTTCTATGTTAATTACAGTAAACCCCTTAAGGTACTTACCTAGTTTAAGGAGGATAGAAACTAGCCCCTTAGTAAGTTACCTAATAGGTATGAGTTTTTATTCCTAGTAGAAAAGTTATACTAGAGGCGTTCTTACTCTACTTTATTATAGGTAGGGTATATAGAAAATAATATAGATAAGGCGTCTAAAGTACTATATTAAATAGTTAGGTAGTTTTATATTACCTAAAACCTATAATTTATAATTTACACTAAATGTTATTAAACATATATATACTAATACCTAGTAGTAGGTACTTTAGTCTCCTATTATAGAGAACCTTCTCTACATAAGTGTATATATTCTATACTCTATCTATATTATCTAAGTAGTAGCTTAACTAGCTTAGATATAGGTAAATAATAGCATAAGTAAAAACCTCCTTCTTATATAGATTATAATCTATGTTAAGACGTAAAGCATCCCTCTAATATGTTTTAGCTTATCTAAGAAGGTACGTCTAAGCTAGTATAATATATAACTAGATATGTCTAAGTTAATTAATAATATTAAGGGATTTAATATCTTTATAGAGAATTAGTAGTTCTTTTAAGGAACTCCTTACTTTACTTACTATACCTTCTTAGAGTTAAATCTCTAAAAACGACAAGAGGAGGTGCTAACGGCTTTTTAAGTTCCCTACTCCAGCTAATTTAAGGGCAGGCTTAAGTAATAACCTAGCTTAGAATAGATAATAGCGTTAAGGATCTTAGGATATATAGTCTAACTTATAGTATAAGTTAGCTAGGGCAGATAGGATAATAATCCTTTTAGATGTCTAGATACTATAAGTTCTAAAACATCACTTAAAGCAGATCTTAGTACTATAAAAATCGCCTTAGCCCCTTAGAATACAACTAATATAGTAGATTTAGTCCTAAAGTATCTAAACCTAGTTAATATAGGGATTCCTAGTAACTTAAATGTCCTATATAATCTAGTTAGCGTCTATATACTTTAGCTAATAAATAAGAGTATTTACTAGTAATAATTATAGAGGCTTTATAAGGTAATCTAGTAGGTTATATAACTATTTAATATATATAAGTATCTCTTACTCTAACCTTAGAAGATTACCTTATAGTTATAGGACTATACTATATTAGTATATAACAGCTACCTAGGCTATAACTAGTGCTAAATCTATTAGTATTACTGCAGTAATATTAAGAAGTTACATCCTGTTATTAAGTAGGCTAGATTTTAAAGTAGTAACTAGAGCCTTAATTATATAGGTTAAACGTAGTATTTAGCGTCTAGTCTCTTTATAGAGTTAAATAATCTAGTAAAGGATAATAGAGAAAGTAGTATAGTATAGCCTATAGCTATAATAAAGTTAGTTTATAAAGAGAATAATAGGTCCCTTAACGTATAGTAAAGCCATAGCTTATTCTTCTAGCTAGGATATAAAATAACTACTAAATGTATTATAATACTGTTTTATACTTAAGTTAATAGATTTATATATAACCTTTAAGCCTAGCTAAAACTTTTCTAAATCTTAAGAGTTAGTAATAGTAAATTTAATCTTAGGAGCTATACTAAACTTACTATAGCAAAATTTTTAGTATACTCTAATATTAACTACTATTATTAGAGCTGTAAGAGATAATTATATAGTATAGCTAGGCAGCTTAGATATAATAACTAAGGGATTACCTAGAAACGTACTATAATATAAAAGGAGGATATTAAATTAACTATCTAAAAAGCTAAGTACTATTTTCTCTATATAAGTCGTAGCGTAGAGAATAAGGCTTATACTATTTAAAGCCTATAGCTTTAGCTTCTAACTTAAAGCTACCTAATTATCTATATGGTTTTACTTAAAAATAAAGTATAAAAAGTTACTTCTTAACTTAAGTAGGTAAGGTTCCTAAAGCACTAAGTTAAAGTTACACGCCAGCTTAACTATATCTAGGAATTAAACCCCTAATATATAAGCTCTATTATATAATTCTAGTTGTTAGAATATATCTACCTTAAGCCTATTTAGGCTGAGAGTAATAGAAAGAACTATAGTTATTAATAAGTAGTAGATAGAGAAGTTTGTTAGAATGATCTTACTTGTTACTCTAGGGTTGTTATAAAGCCGTTCCTTATGTTAGCAGCTATCTATGCCTGGATGGCAGGGTCTGGCAGATAGTTAACGCGTTTAAAGGTTAATCTGAACCGCCTACCTTTACTAATACAAAACATTAACCAGCTGTCCCCTAATTCCTGATTTACACTTAACCTCTATCTATATATAGTTATATACTGCCTTTATGTAGATATTGGCTTCCTTCTAACGTGACTTTAATGCTAGGATCTATCTAGGGCCTGTTGCCTTGTGCTGTGGTTCTGTGTACCTATGGTCTTCCCCTAATGTGTAGCTTTATCTGGTTTGTGATTTAATCCTAAATTGCCTAAGGATCTTGGTTTGTAACGCTATATAAGTAATACACTTAGTAATAGCCGTCTCATTAAACTGTTCACAAGGGGCATAGTAATAACCTAACCTATCAATATAGGGTACTAAGGTCTTTTAATAACCAGGTTTACTATTTACTGTATGAGACTTATAATTAGACATAGCTAGGGTCTGTCACTTCAGCTTTGTTTTTATAGCTTTTTTGCTTAAATCCAACTTATGGCCTAAGGTATATCTAAATATAGATATAGTAATAGATCTAAGGTAGGGGCTTAATTATCTTTTACAGTCGTAATTAGTTAGCTATAGTGTTGTTTATAGTTTCATACGTACTGTACTACTTAAGACTCGGTAGGTGGGGACTGCCAGAGGTTAGGGATATATCACCCCCTGTCTGTAATAACGGCGCTTACACCCACCGAAAAAATCAAGCTGACAGGGCCACAGAGTATATGTCATCCTCGTTAAGCTTCTCACTGATTTGGTTGTCTGTGCTGACTTAAAGCTGCTTCTGCTGTAGGTTGTAGAGAAGGGACCTCGTTTTTCTAGATCTAACCTCCTAATGTATTGCCGGCTCTAGTACTGTGCGGCTTCCTCTCTAGATTTAATTTTTAGGTAATTAGTACTGGCTTTAAGAGTGGTGGTCCTGGCTTACATCTAGCGTTAGCTCTATATAATAGGATTATGTAATAAGCAGGTAAGGTCTCCCTCCCCCTCTTTGTCTTTCTTATCCCTCTTACTATTCTAGTAAAAGGCATAAGAATATACTAGCTAGTTTATTAATATATATACTCCTATTATAAGAACAGATAATAAGGTAAGTATATATATATATTAGGTAATCTAAGAAGTTTATAGAATATTATAATAAGGAGTTTCTTACTTTCTGAAGGGGAATAACTCTAGATATAGTAAATATAAATTAGAATAGAGACTAAGGTTACTACTTACTATATACCCCTTAGGTACTTATTTATCTAGGTTTGTAATACTACTTAGTCTGCCTTATTACACCCTATTATACCTTACTACTTAGAACCTAACCTTAGTGCCCTATAGTCTTAGTTCCTTTAGCCTAGTATTTTTATTATACCTCCTTACACCCCTATAGACTATAATTCTTATAGTATCTATACCTTTATTACCTACTAATACTACCTTATACTCTCTTATACTGCCTTATACTCTCTTATACTATCTTATACTTTACCCTCTCTTCCTATACTTCTTAGTACCTATATACCTCTATATATAACACTACTACCTTTATATCCTACTTTATATCTCTAGTTTATATACTATAATATCTATATATACTAATAACGCCTTAAGTACTAAATACGTATATAAAACTAAGGATATAGATTTAACTTCTTATAAATAAAAGAGAACTATTTCTAAAATTAATTATTATTAATATTATAAATAAGTAGATAGGCTACTAATAGAATCAGGCAGTTTAAATAAAAATCTATAGCTAGGAATTTAGAGTTATAGTATAGTAACTAAGCCTATCTAGAATCCTAGATATATTAATCCTATATTTAGTAGGGTAGATACTACTAGGATCCTAGCCTATATATAAAGTTACTAATAACGCTAAGCTTTATATATCTAGGTTTTAAGTCCTAGAGTCTCTAAGCTAACTACCTAATATCTAATACTAAGGTTATAACACCCTTATAGTACGTAATATTAGGGACTAGTTTAAAAGTAAGTATTATAATTTATATTAAATAGAGTAGTAAGACGCTTATATTAATACTTTAGAGTGCTAATAAGTATGTCTGCTCCTATATATACTCCTACTTTACCCGCCCTTCCTTCTAACGTAGCAATCGCGCCGTGCCTGCTTCTTAATGCGATTAAGCATTAAGTCTAGGAGTATAGTAGTATAAGGAAGAATACTAACAAGACCCTAGCAAAGGGACGCTAATATGCGACCTATAGTCAAGCCTACCCTGCTACAGACGTGGACTAAGCTCTACAACGAAGAGATAGAGTGGATAGGTATCCGCTTACATAATCTTGGATAACTTCCTCTGGGAAACACGCTTCAGTTCTCTTGTTTGCTCCACACAGCCTCAAATCGAAAGGTATAACACTGTGTACAACTTATCGATACATCTTAGAGGGAGAATGGCCTCTGTCAAAAGCCAAGAATGGATATAATTAAGTATACTCTAGGGGTGAGATACTACTCGCACTGTCGTAAGCAACATTAGCTCCACATATTGTTTGCAAACAAGCATCTATAGCTAATAACAGTTGTTTGGAACAGGCGTAACAGCAGGTTCTGGCTCTTTTAAAGATTACAAGTTTGTGCAAAAGAGTAAGAGACTTATACTCCATACTGTACACCTCACGACGGCCCAGGTACGAGCTGGGAACGTAGCTCCCCCGCTGCCTTCTGGTCACGGCCACGGCGCTACGGCCCACCGGAAACCCCAGGCGCAACCCCAGGTCCAGCTTCCCGTTACCGCGACTCGTCTCCGACTCGCAGCCGACCATGTCTTGCAGATCAGAGGCGCAGAGCAGCCACCACGCCGGCACGGCTACTCGCACTCTGTCCACTAACCCAACCCATGTCCGCCGTATGATGTTCGATCGCGGTGCGCTGTGTCCTCGGGATCGGTCCGGGCGCTTTTCCTGTGCTCGAAGCTTAACAAGTGAGGGCAAATATCTGGAGGGGTCACTTCTGCTAGATGGGTATACGGCTGAGGATTATTGACGAGAGTGCAGCTGGATGCCTAGAGACGCGAAGTTACATAGCCCAGACGGGCCCAAATCTCTAGACTAGAACGCATATCCTATCGGGATCCAGTCCAACTCTTATTTCTAGTACGCCCTCGAGAACAGTCATATCATTCTGCTTGACAAGCAGTAAATAGGATCAAAATTGGCTTCTATTATGTAGATGGAAGTATGGTAACAGTGATTCTACAGATAGATACGTGGTGTGACTCACGTGACATGACAAGGCTAATGCTGGCACAAGTAATGCATCGAGCAATCGAGGCAGCTACATCTGTCTGTTACTCCCTAGAATGGTGTCTCATAGTCTGATTTCCCTTACCACTCAATTTCACCATATACACACCATATCAGATACCGGGCGTGAGCACACTAACGGTCTTGACGGTCCCGTACCCGGGGGCCTGACGCACACCCGCGCGGTAGAGGACACAATACGGTGACGAGGGGCCTCGCACTGAATGCCAGAGACACCTACGACGACGGTGGTGGTCCGCATCCGCAAGATTGTTGGGTGCAGCAAGAACCTCCTGATATACAACATCCACAGCAGTTCGTCGTTGAACCGCACAGCGGAACACACGCTCCGGCCTCAAAGTACTGGAGTGCCAGATCCTATTTCGTGCCTAGAGCAGTGGCAGCCGCGGTAGAGGCAAGGAAAAAGGGTAATAAGGCGTTGCTGAGCTGCATTTCTTCAACGATTTCTTCAGAAGACTGATGATAATTGTGGTGAGTATTCTTGAGCTAGGATACTAATTAGGTATTATACTCACGTTTCGAGTTGGATCAAGTTCAAAGTAATAATAGTACAAGGTTAATAAAAATAAAGGTGAGCTAAAACAATTGGAGATGGAGTTAGTATTATATATTTTCCATATATATAGTACATATCCATATATGACGCGTCGTTAGTTCTGCCACGGCTCATCTCTTTCTTCTTTTCTTGTTATCTGATACTTCTATCTAGAGGTATATTAGACCATAGAAGAAGTATTATCTATCTTCTTTTTTATTTTTCTAATAAGATAGATTACACTCACAGTATATCTCCTAAGGGGTATTATGATTAGGTTATACATTAGTAGTATCGTGGATAGGTTGTATATAAAATAAGTTAGCGTTAACATTATACTCGCGCTAGAGGGGATAAAGAGGATTAGTACGAGCGACTAACTAAAAGTATGTTTCACACTAGTCAAGACATCCTAGGCGGTTCTTGGTCAGAGTATTGGTTCACACAGTATTCGAGTCAGGGAACGAGCCACGGTAGGTTTGGTAGCCCGTTGTCAGTCGAGGTGATCACGCCGGTACAGCAGGCCGATTAAGAACCGTATCATCCGGTGGGGACAGTACTGAGATTCGTAGTCCAGGCGGTCCCTCTTAAGGTAACACAGGTCCACAATAATAACCTTCCAACCCTTGTTTTAGCGAGCCCAGCGTCCGGCCCTATTACATTAGACCACGGGAACCACGGGCAATGCAGACAAGGGGCCCCGCGAGACCTGGAGGCGGCCGCGCGTGGTGGGGGGGCATGGCTGGCGTGGAGCGAGACAAGAATGTGTATGATCAATTTCAGCTGTCATGAGTACTTGGCAATAAATTTCCAGGAGCTTCGGCTACCCAACTCAAGGTGAGAATAACAGCTAGGGAATTTGCGTTACCCGTTCCCATGCTGCCTGCCCATGACAAACTCAGCGTCCATCAGCTCCGAAACCTTGTCAGCCAGGTCTTGCACAGTCTCGGACCTAATGATTTCGTGGAAGGGCAAGTCCACAAATAAGTATTGAGTGATCCAGTCTCTCAGCTGACTGGTGTTTAGCGAATCCAGTCCAAGCTCGTCAAGGATTGTAAAAGGGCGAAGCTCGATGCCTGGGCGAGCGAGTGACTCCGACAGGACATCAATCAGAACCTTTGTGATAAGGTCGACAGTTGCCCTCTTGCGCAGCTGACTTGGATCTGTTCTGGCAATGCGGACAATAGTTTCAAGAGTATCCTCTTGTTGCGAGTCTTTGCTCACGTGGCGCTGATTGTTATAAGTATAGGCCCCGCTCATCCGGGCATCTCGTTTCCAGAGCACATGGGTGGATGGGTCCGTGATAGGTCGCTTGGTCCAAAGACCGAGGACAATTTGAGTCTTGTCCCCTTTGTTGTTGCTTGACCCCTGGGGCCTAGAATGCAGAATACTGACTTCGAGAGCACCTAGAAGGTCTTGCTCGTTCAGGATGCAGCACCCGTCAGCCTCGGCTTTGCGAACTATGCCGTCCATCCGAGCGGCAACGCCGACATCTCCCATGACACCAATGTCAACTACGGAGGCGGCTAGCCCCATGCAATGTCGATAATGTGCGAAGCCATCCAGAAATGTGTTTGCGGCGTTGTAGCTGAGTTGGCCAATTTGGCCGACAATGCCACTCAAAGAAGAAAACATGACGAAAAAATCAAGGTCATGGTCCAAGAGTGCCTCGTGGAGTCGGAGAGTGCCATCTACCTTTGCCGCGATGCTTTCCACCCAGAACTGCAAAGTCATTTTCGATAAAGCGCGGTCCTGCTCTGATTTTTAGTATTGGCCTGCATTTTGGAATTCATCTTCGGGGTAGGGGAGGGTACATACGCCTAACACCATAGACATTTGGAAAACACCAGCGATGGGTTTTCCTGCCGCTCTAATGGTTCGGATCAGGTCCTCTGGGTTGACAACGCTACCTGCCACTGTCTTCACATCACAGCCTTGACTGCGCAGCTCTCCCAGGAAAGCCGCAGTGTCCGGACCCTCTCCGGCCGAGCGTGAGAGGAATATAAGTTCTTTGGCTCCTTTTTCCACCATCCACGTTGCAACAGTGCGGCCCAGTCCGCCAAGACCTCCAACGAGGATATAAGACGCATCAGGCCGGAAGCAGAGCCCCGTCGCTGATCCTGACATCAGGAGCTGCTTACGCGCTTTTTCGGTTGGGAGCCTGAGAACCGCATGGCCGAAGTCAAAGGAAGTGGCTTGGAGTGCTTCACGATACTGTTCGGCTTCAAAGGTTTTACCGCTAGCAAATGGGAGCTTATAACCCTGCGACTCGTGCAAAGCCTTTGCCATCAGTTGAGGCTTGGCTTGTAGTAATTGGTAAACCTGGACGAGGCGGTAGGCCTGGGAACCCTGAAGGGGCGGTGCTGCTTCGTTCACCAAATGAGGTGGCTCTGACAACACGTCCAGGAATGTGCCGGATGAGGATAGACAGCGTAACAGCAAGTTGCGTGGCTCTTGGCCCCCAAAAGCGATGATGTAGTCAGCCCGCAGGTTGCTTAGAGGGCCATTCTCCAAATCCCCATCAGACAGAATAAAAGGGGAGGGGATCTGAAGGCCGTTCTCAAGAAGGGACCTGTGGGAAGATGACTGGATAGTGAAGTACAAGTTTGCCCCAATCATCTTTAGTTGCTGTACAGTCGTCAGAAATGCAAGACTCTTGACGAATGGTAAGAGGACAGTCTGAAAGTCAAGCCTTGGTTAGCAGCCAGAACCAGCGGTGTTGGATCATCGCACACGACCTCACTTACCGCTCCTTTCTCAACTTTCCCAAATTCCACAACGCATAGGTAGGCAGTCACACGAGCAAGGGGCAAGGAAGCGGCATCCTCAAGTGATTCGTCGTCGGCAAGACGAAGACAGTTCGCGGATGCGATGTCCAGGTGGCTCGCAACAGCGCTATTTGCCAGAAAGGCAACCCTGTCTCCAACGTGGAAGTCTTGCACGCCACTGCCCACCTCTTTTACGATGCCAGCACCCTCTTGGCCTAAAGATAGGAACCTGGTATCGATGGTGGCCCTGACCGAGTTTAAGTCCTGCCAGAAGAGTCGCTTAGCCGGCGAGTACACGAGAATGAAATGGAGGTTGATGAGCTGTGAACTTACATGTTTGCTAACCGATGCCACTTCTACCTCAACCCTGGTCTCATCTGGGCCGACAGCGTCTGGCAGTGGATAGTTTACCCATTGCAAAGAGCTGACATCCTGAGGCTTTCCAAGGGCAAGTTTTGCGAATGACTTTGACCCAGACCCCTGCGACGCGCAGAGAGAAAGCTCTTCTTCTGTTGTAGTCCATTGCAACCTCGGTATCTTGAAGGAATCGCCTTGAACGATAGCTATTTCGGCATCTGGAGGCCCAAAGACATCACCGAAGCGTCTGTGCGGCAAGCTCCTGACAATTCGTAACAGAGCCTTACTGATAATCTTTGGATCGCCTGCCTTGGTGTCTACCTCGATCACAGTAATGTCGTCTTTCACCTCGTGATGCAATGTACGCGCAAAGCCATGGATCATGGCGTAACGTGCGTCTTTGCAGTCTCCCTGGTGGCAGGGGGATGTTACCCAAACCATCGGGCGTTGTGACTTGAGCAGGAGCTCGATAAAGCTCATGAAAACTACAAAGGCCTCGGGGCTGTTAGATAAGTTGTAGGGGTACGGGCCAGCCAGATCTAGAAAAAAGACCAAGGGATCTTTTCCAGGGGGGATGTTGTCCATGGCGGTTTCCTGAAACGTAATTGAAGTGGTTGATAGGTCCGACTTGAACTGATCGACAAGTAGGTATTTCTCATTAGGCTCGATGATGTGGATGTGCTGAGGGACGTCAGCCAGCAAGGGTCGTAAAGTTAGCGGCGATCTAAGCCTGTCACTTTCGTTTTTCCAGGATAGGTCGAAACCGGCGTGCCTGAGTGCCGATAGAATATCCGATTCCTTGGGCTCGGACTCTTTGATAAACGCTACTCCTTCGTCGTCTGTTGTGCCCGTTAGTATTTCTCTGTCTTTTCCGAGGTTCCAACATTACCTTGGAGCATCTCGAACAGGATGAGCACACCAGCCCCGGTCGGTCGAAGCAAAGTTTTCGCCAAAGTGAGATACTCCTCAAGCTTCTCTGTCAAACCTTGGGACGCCTAGTGACTGGGTCAGCGATGCGTATGAGAGACCGGCTGGTTGTCCCATCTAGCGTTACTCACATTGTTGCTGATAATAACATCATAGCCATGGATGTTTGACGAGTCGTTGGCCACCGATGGCCAGGATTTGACTTCGAGGCCATCGACGTCTCCCAAAGAATCCTTCGCTTTTTCACATCCTTCTGAGGACAAGCCTGCGTATTGGTACTCTGAAAACATTTGGCGGCCTTTGGTTGGCCGGAGATGCTTCAAAAGCCATTCGGTCGTGGTTGTGTCAGAGCCTGTACCAATTTCTAGGATCCTCAGCTGTGGATTTGTGTGCGTGAGAACGCTCATAACCTTTGCCAGGTACTCTTCCGAAGTCCCTTGAAGCTTATGAAATGGGTAAAACGTTGCCGAGTCATGCCACTTTACTGTACTCAACAGAGGCATTTCACCAGTGGACTTGACATGATTAACTGTCGGAGTCGCCTCAATGCCGCTCATAGTCATGAGCTCCCGCCCATCGTTCGTGTAAGCACGAACTGTCCCCGAGAGCTTCCCGTTCAGAGTTGACACTTCTGCTGTTCCCGTAGCCCAGAAACTCATGTTGCTCTCGTGGCGACAGATAAAGATATGTCTGACAGATGTAGGCCTGTATCCGTACTTGGCATGTCGAGGCAGACCATGGCAATACGCTATACCCATCATTTGCATGCACTGGTCGGTTGCTGATGGATGGATGAGATAATGTCCCGCAGGTTCATTGTTCAAACAATGTACGCAGGCTGTTGCTGCCATCTCGGAGGGGCTCGCCGTGATATTGTCAATGCCCCGAAACGTGGGACCGTATGTGTAGCCTCGACGCTGCACAGAATTGTACCAGAACTTTGAAGATATCTCGCGCGGGAATACGCTTCTCTTGATGTCCCTTAGAGGCCGATGGGGAAATGGACCTGCCCGTACCAGAGCGTGGCACTGCTCTGTCCATATGTTGTTCTTCCAGGATGTGATTTGAACGCTGTAGGAGGTTGCATCCCCATCGCCGAGACGTCTCAACCTGGTATGGATCTCAACTGGCGTGCCAGGATCCAATTGCAAGGGCTTAGTCACGATGAAGTCTCTGGCCTCAAAGGAGTCCAAAACTCCACCTGGTGTGACCTGGCGTAGAGCTTCTTCTGCTATCGAAAGGTATCCCGTAAAGGGAAAGATGCAGAGACCGTCGATGACATGATCAGCCAACCAAGGAACATCTTGAATGTTCAGCACCTTACGCCAGGCCGGCTCTAAAGCGCTTGTTTCAAACACACGACGGCCAAGAAGATCGTGCATAGGAAATTTGCTTTCCTGGTAGGCCTTCATCAAGCGGTGCTCTGCTGTGAAAGACTCGTCGTGAGCCCATGTATACGGAGGCACATCCGCAAGAGTCTTGCCTGGAGGTGTAAAGGCGCTGTAGTCCATATTGACATGCTCGCAGAATAGCCTCCCAGCAACTCTAAGCAAGCTACCGTCGTTGCTCTTCGGCTCTAGTGTCGGTACCCAAGACGCAGTCATGTCAGGGAAATCGCCCAAGATCTCCTTAATGGGGCCTTGGAGAGCCGGGCGGGCGCCAATTTCCACTATCACTGGGTGAGCGGCCTGGCTTCGATTAGACCCCAGTGACTCCAGTAGGCCTCTCAGAGCATCATGAAATCGAACGGGCTGAACCAGACTTTGATGCCAGTATTTCGCATCAGCAAGAACAGTAGGATCAGCGACGTATCTTCCTGTAACGCTAGAGAAGAATGGCACTGGAGCCGCGGTCGAAGTTGATTGTACGAAGGGGCGGATTGCCTTTTCATACTCTGGGCCACATGGCAGCATATGAGCTGCGAAATTGTCAGCACCTCAGGGTTGTGTGTTAGGGGAAACTGGGTACATCGCACTTACGTGAGTGGTAGGCAAAGCCGACATTGAGCGTCTTGGCCAAGATACCGTCTGCTTTGACTTTGCCAACAGTAGCTTCAACTGCCGACTGATCACCAGAGATTGTGGTCCTAGACTGGCTGTTCTCACAAGCGACAACGGCTTCATCAACCAAATAGTTGGCAATCTTATCAGAGCCGAGCATAACGGCTGCCATGGTGCCTTTTTGCTCCGCAATTCCGGTACGCTTAGGAACTGTGCCTCGGAAGTAGGCCACAATGATAGCCGTCTCTGCAGTTAGAACGCCCGCAGCATAGGCTCCTGCGATCTCTCCACTCGAATGACCACTGATAGCGTCAGGGAGAACGGACCAACTCCGAAGAACATCCGTGATGCCGATCTGAACGGCAGTGCAACAGGTTTGTGCGTATTCAGAATCCTCAAAACGGCTTTGAGCCTTGTCCTTGACTAACTCGGCCTCGATGGTCCAAGAAGGCCTGAGATGTTGTGGTAGTTGGTTTCTGAGCGCCGTGTCTAATCTCCGAATACATTTGAGGAATACCGGACTGGTTTCAACCAAAACCTTACCCATTGTGGCCCAATGTGTTCCCTGGCCGTTGAAAACAAAGACGACCTGTCTTGTCTTTGGCTTAACAACATGACCACAATTTTCTGGTTCTGCGCTTTGAGTCTTATTGTTGGCAATAATGAAAGACCGATAAGCCATCTTGGATCGCCGGATCCCCAGTGTGTAAGCCAGATCCGCCATATTGGGGGACCTTTCCCGAATATATTGCATATACGCCTGTTGTAGTAGCTCAAGAGATTTTGGATTTGATGCCGAAAACAATAGTAAATGGGACTCTTCCGAGCTAGTGGTGTTGATATGACTGTCTTTGTTTTCATAGGCTTCCAAAATGACCTGAGCCAGAAGCTGTCAGTTTCCATCGCGAAGCAGTCGGTCCAAATCTAGGGGTAGCCGGAATAGACTAACATGTGTGTTGGTGCCGCCCATACCAAAAGCATTAACACTGATTCTCTTACACCTGTCCACAGGAAAAGGTTGTACCTTCGTCGGAACCTTGATCAGGCCGTTGGCCCAAGAAACTATACGTTTGTGTATTAGTAGATGGTATTTGACAAACAGCATCTTTGATAAGATGAGCCGTGGAAATGCTCACTATTTGGATTGGGCTTCTCAAAGTTGGCATTCGGTACAATGGTTTCGCGCTCAAGCATGAGAGTCGCCTTGATAATGCTGGTCAAGGCAGCGGCGCCCTCCGAGTGCCCGAAGTTGGGCTTGGCCTAAAGGCGGAAAAGTCGAGTTATATTAGCAGGGCCCTTTAGGGTAAAGCAGAAACCAGGCAACAAGGTGAGCTTCTACTATGTCGTTGGACTTACGCTACCGATGAGTATGCCGTATTCCCCGAATATCCTTTCGACGGCCGCAACCTCGATGGGATCTCCTACAACTGTCCCTGTGCCGTGACATTCGAAGAATGCAGTCTTGGAGAAGTCTCTAATGCCAGCAATATCATAAGTGTGTCGAATGAGAGATTCCTGCGCGTGTCCGTTGGGTATCAGCATGCCGGATCCAGAGCCATCATGCTGAGTAGCTGTGGATCGAATGACAGCGCGGATGGGATTTCCATCTCGCAACGCATGAGAAAGCCTTTTGACATAGATGGCGTTGACTGCTTCGCCGCGCCCAAGCCCATCACAGTCAGCGTCAAACGTCTTGCAAATGCCCTGCGGAGAGACCGTAGCGCCCACAGTGCCAAATGAACCCTTGGTGGCAATGGGGCCTGACAAAAACATGCTACAACCAGCGATGATGGCAGAGGAACACTCGCCGGACTTGACAGCCTGTTCAGCTAGGTTCAGAGCTACCAATGTCCCGGAGCACCCGGTCCTGATGGTCATACTAAGATGAGTTCATGCGTCAGGATCTTGTCATGCGCCACACGTTAAAAGTACCAGACGCTTTTACTTACCTAGGGCCTCGGAAGTCGTATACATATGAAATTCTATTGGACAGCATAAAATCCCATTTTCCAGCGGGGTAATGATCAAAGTATTGTGTGTCACGTTCCATTTCAGTGGTCCAATCCTCTGCAAATGAGCCCACATAACAACCAACAGCTTTACCCTGCCAATTCATCTCCCCAGCGTTCTCAAGGCACTCCCACGTGATCTCCAAGAGCATTCGCTGAGCTGGATCCATCTGTTCGACTTCCTTCCGACTGAATGGAAAGTGGCATGAATCGAAACGATCCAAATCGACATGGTCTAGGATGTAGGCCTTCTCGAAATGCATTGTTCCTGGTCGCGGGTGCCGACTATAATATCCTTCCAGGTTGAATCGGCTGCCGGGGATCGGAACGGATGCACAGCGCTTTTGCAAAAGTAGCTCCCAGAGTTGTTCTGAGTTGCTTACGCCCCCAGGAAGTCTCATGGCCATGCCACAGATGACGACGGGGTCACCATCCAAGGTGACCATATTCTGACAACCACTTCTTGTTTCCATGTCGTTGGATGGCTTGTGAGTTGCCATGATGTTACTCATAGGCTAAATATTGATGGACTTTTACGCTCAGATATGTAAATCTCAGTAAGAAGATACATCCGAAACGACTAGCGACCTAATTTAATTCCAGTAGTCAACATAGCATGGCTATTTATACCCAGTCAACGAAATGTGATCGACACGCCATGATACGGCCAGTTTGCTAATTCTACTGGTGACCCGTATGCAAAGACAGGCCCGATTTAGTTAGGTAAGGCCGTCGGAACTATCTACCCTTATGGGCTGCTTTGTCCTTCCATACCATAACTCTCGTAAATATACTCCCCTAAGTCTCCCAAGTTATTCCCTGGAAGCGAATTGTTGAGACTCAACTAGGTTACAACCCACGCAAGCTTCTAAATCTACCTATTGAAATCATCTGCAGGGGCTAAGTGGCAGAGCTAGGTAAAACTAATTTGTCTTCAGGAATCAATTCATCACCTTCGTTAGATATCAAACACTGATTCGGCTAAACACAACCGACACAAAGCAAATCGCTTCTAACGTGAGGATCATTGAAGAACCAGGAGTGAAGTGTTAGGGTAGAGTTAATAAGTTGAGCAAAATGCCGAGACCCATCTAAGTTATGACCCACATAAGCTTCTGGTTCTAACCTCAACCATCTGGAGCTAAATCTCGGAGCTCAGAGCTAGTTCACATCAGTTTACTGTTAAAACCTAGTTTGTCATTTCAACCAAAAGTCGAAAGCTAGTTTTGCGGGGTAGATTCAATAACTGCATATCTAAGAATCTTCGGTTACTAGGAGCGAATCTGCCATTACCGCGGTATTCCATATCCTTTCACGATATATACATATACATATAATTAGAATTTCTAGAAAGTCTAGATTGCTAACTGTCTTAAAAAGTAAGTCTCATGTAGGTCAGTGCCTTACTCGTGCCCCGCACCCACTAACGCTTGATTTCGGGAACCTCCACCCGCGGTGGAGGTGGCCGAAACGTAACAAGCGTCAGGGGGTGCGGGGCACGGGTAATGCTTTAAAGTCTCTAGTATACTTCGCAGTCTATATATTAAACAAACACTATATACGTAACGCCCGCTGCTGTAGAGTTTATCGGTAACATCGTGAGGCTAAAAAACAACTAGAATGCCTATACATCTATGAGGAGTCAAACGCACATTTCTGAAATCAGAATTTCCATCTTTAAGATCAAGCCTCGCTATATTTTGTTAGTAGCAACCAGCAGGTAAGCGATGTAAAACCTTAGAACATTGCTTGGAAGACTGAGACTCCAAAACCTAGGCGACTATACTTTTAGTTAAGAAAACGAAGCCAATGCAGTAGGGATGCACAGAGATGGGGCCCACTAAAGTTCACTGTTGTTGCAACTTTACTGTGAATTTGTGCTGTTTCTCTTTGCGTCCACAGACCTCTCTCTGCCTTGTTGCCTCTCCGGGGACAAATCAACGAGTTTCCAGCGGAGGAGTGTGGACAGAGTAGAGTTGATGGAGTGATGAAAACTGGGAACCGGTGATAGATAGATCCAAAGGTTAAAGCACAAATGATGAAACGCGGGGTGCCGCATCGCCCGATACCTTTGGCTAGTCCCCACCCCTAGTTTAGTATCTTCACGGGTGGTCGGGTGGATTATCCAAGAAGCAGTTCTTCGAACATCAGACTTCGCTAACCTTGACTGTTAAGATCTTGGGGAAACATTCCGAGTGCTACACCGGGTCGAAGATGGCATCATTGTGACTTATCATTTACCTAGTTATGTGCGATTATCAGCCGCACATCGTGATACAC
The DNA here is from genome assembly GCA_020631755.1 of Colletotrichum sublineola. Lineage (NCBI taxonomy): Eukaryota > Fungi > Ascomycota > Sordariomycetes > Glomerellales > Glomerellaceae > Colletotrichum > Colletotrichum sublineola. The sequence continues at coordinate 241,575 of JAHSQG010000019.1, forward strand.
CTGTTTTCTAAGGATTGCAAACAAACTCGCTTAAAATACGTAGTAGAGTGTTAGTTTCTCGTGTGTAGACTTAAAGAGTGGTGGTTGGCCTATGCTCTCCGCCTCTTTATACACACATCAGCATTGCTCGTAGACATAGCGTAATATCCACAGAACACGTCGAAAGATGACGAATTTTCAACAGCATCATGCTTGGTATGTATTCCCGATATGGGGGCACATTGCAAGTTCGATGTCTCTGATTCTCGAAATGCTACGAGTGAATCCCGCCTTAGTCGTGACATATGTCACTCACCAATCTGTTGGTATGTGGAAGGATCTGCACACACTTTGCTCTTCAACAATCGCGACTTTTGGAGTTGAGTGCTAAGACCCCACACATCACTAATCAGAAGGCCTGGTGTAATAGATTTCACTCGTTATCTCGATAGGCCACGCGATCGCTTTCGTATTGTGACGTGCGGCAATACTGAGTAAGTTGAGAATGCACGCTCATAGAGCTGACCATTTGATAATTCAACGTCATAATGTTGATGCCGAGCCGTCTAGTATCTTCAATAACTCTCAGGAAAATCCTGTGACACAAATTGTCTCCCAGCTTTCCCAGTGCTGGATAGATACTCTTCGAAAGCTCTGCGATGACTCCGGGCGCGCATGGCCTAGGCCCACTGCGCTGATGCTGGACCATACTGGTCCGCTGCCCACGCTGCCTGTGGCCAAGCAAATTGTTGGCCCTGAATGCAAGACTTTTATGTACTGGCCAGGCAGTGCAGCACGTCTTTATTCGTACCTCGCACCTTCGAATAAGGGGGGTTTCAGCGACTGGGAGGCGACCGTCGACAAGTATTACATGGATGAAACTCTTCGTATGGGGAGAGATAGAGGTGAAATAGCGGAGGCGGTATGTGTCACAATTTCGTCCACTTTTGAGAGGGTGTATGATTGGTACCCTAATCAAGGAACGACAAGGTCTGCACCGCAAAGAACGGAACGGATAAGTTGATTGGGATGACCATTTCCATCCCCGGACTCAAGGATATGTACGACTACGAACGAGAATTTGGCGAAGTACCCATGCGTTCAGGTTGGGCTCCCCAATCGCTCTTTGTTTAGCAGCTATTAGGGGTAAGGGGCTTTTCTTTGCTGACAATATTAACAGTGGTCTCTAGAGTACTACAAGAGACTACCAGCCTCGTAAAATCCACAGACGCTATAATATGCGCTTCGGCCGTTGCACTGGAAGGCGAAACGCTGACTGCATGCAAGAAATATGCAGCCGTGTACCCTGTGGGCATTCAGATTCCACCACGCGGGTGGTTGAAGAATACCGAGCAATCGGTCATCCACGACGAGAAACTACGTATGTTCCTTAATGGCAATGACAGTGGAAGCGTGATTTTGATATCTTTTGGGTCAGTTGGAATTTGCTTGTCTCTAAGAAACACCACTACGAGGTAATCGGTCGGTCCATCTAACCTGTTGGATAGCTCCATCGTATTCCCCACCAACCTCAGCGCTTTGTGGATCCTGACATCCACCCTCGAGAAGATTGGACACCCGTTTGTCCTGGTTCTTGGTGGACTGCTTGTGAATGCAAAGGTGTATGCTACTGACCTCGCTCGCATTCGCGCTGGCGGAATAGGGTTTGTTTGCGAGACATGGGTCGATCAATTGGCCGTGCTTCAACACCCTGCTGTTGGCTGGTTAGTTGCACATGGAGGCTTCAACTCGGCAGTCGAGAGTTTGGTTCAGGGCATCCCACTAGTTGGATGGCCATTGGCCCCGGGCGATAATGCCATTAACGTGGCTATGCTTTCGACCAGGGATAAGCCTGTGGCGTTCGAGTTGATGCAGATCAGGACGGGTAGCGCCAAAGAAAAGCCTAAGAGAGGAGGTCCTAGGATAACTGGCACTGATGAGAGTATAAGGCGCGAGATCGAGGACATAGTTTCGCGGATGATGGGACCAGAGGGGTCAGTATTAAAGGCAAATGCTGAGCTGCTTGCTGCGGAGTTAAGGTTAGAGAGACATGGGGCTGCTAAGAAGGTAGTTAGTGAACTGGCCTTAATCTAGCGCCCGTCCACAGTATAGCACTGTAATACTGTTGGAATATGGGTAAGGTAACAAGGTAGCAACCAGATACTTTACCTTTGCCTTTGCTGGTGGGAATAGCCCTTATTTTCTTCTTTCTCTATCTATCAGTTCAGCGGCAAATTTATTACCTTTCGCAATAATGACCTTGATGTAGATGGATCGATCCCCTGGTAATAACCAATACTAATTAGTGGTTATTTAATTATAAATTAGTAAGGTTCTCACTAGAAGAGCTCTTTTGGCGCCTTGAGCCTATTGAGTTATTAACAACGAGATCGCCAGTCCACCTTTAAGATTGCTAGTCCTTCACCCGCCCTCAAGATCGCCAGCCCTTCGCCCACCTTTAAGATCACCAGCCTCGGCCCGCCTTTAAGTTAAACCTCCCTCTCACACCTTAGTGCTATTGGTGAGGGCATCTATCATACTGCAATTATTATTCTTGCCTCTAAATACTCTTTTAGCCTATAAGCTAATTGAAAAAATCCATCGCACAATATAGTATCTTAGCCTTATTTCAACCTCTTTAATCTCTTGCCTCTGCTGAGCAGAGCCTGCTACTCCTTTAACCTCTACTGAGCAGAGCCTGCCACTTATTTCAACCTCTTTACTTCAACCTCTGCCAAGCAAACCTTCCACTCCTTCGACCTCTACCAAGCAGACATTTCACTCTTTCGACCTCTGCCAAGTCAGGCCTACAAGAGATACCAGCTAGCTAAGAGAGACCAGCCAAGATACTAACCAAATACAAGGATAGATGGATGGATGAAGTGGCAAATGTAATGAGTGACCTGGCTCTGAATTACAAAGCATTGTAGATGGTTAATAACTGACTTCACCAAACTTAACGCAGGCATTACAAACTGCAAAAGACAAAGCAAGCTGCTACATATTGGTCGTCAACTCGACCGGGCTCTTACGCGAGACTTGCGCTTGTGGCTGCCTCATGCCCTCATCCAAAAGTATGTTTCCATCGCATGAGTCAACGATCCCCCCCCCTACCTTCCCTCCTGCATACCTCTTTTTTCGCACGCACTGTTAGTACGTGCGCGTGCACCACCACCTTAAACACTATGTCACGAGTTAGTGCACACAGTAGGGCATGTAAGAATAAGGGTTTAAGTGGCTTATTCTATCAAAGAATGACCATGTGAAAGAAAGGTCCTATACATAGGCTGGTTGTACGAGTAATGCTGGTTGCAGACGTGAATGGGCACGTGGCAAGTCAAATACAGAGAGCGAGTAATGTATGACGCTATCATGACACACTAACAGCACCCCGAACCCCTTATAATACTAACCTATCCTAGGCTGGTAACCCCATTTCTCAATAGCCACGGCATACCGAGCACTTATAGCACTTGATTCGAAACCTGTGAATAGAGAAGGCGATATCTGACACACCAATCTACAAGCCCACCTAGCCCTGTGCAGAAAAATGTATGATCTGCCCTTGAGAGCTCCTGGTAAGATTTGTTCCGCTGTAGCTCCTGATTCTTTGACAAGTATTGAACAGTTCACAGGACACTTGGAGAGGTGCCTTATCCACCAAAACGCAATTGGATTCCATAGCAGCTGTCAACTCGCTGCAGTTTACACAGTTGATCTAGACGAAGCAGTCGAGCTTTCCAGGGATGACCTTAAAGAACTGGTCATCACCGCTTTAGGAAAAACACTATGTCGCCATCCTGTCTTAGGAACCACCCTGAGAGACGCGGACAGTGCACGGCCAACTTGGAAAAGGCTTGAGCATGTCGATTTCCGAAGGATTGTACAGTTTGTCGATGTAGACTACCAGTCGAATATCGAGGAACTGATGGAAGCTGAGCACCAGAGATACCTCAGACCAACGGAGGATCTTCCTCTGTGGCACTGCCTGGTTTTTATTCCCCATATGACAGAGTTCCTGACCCCAATGTCATTCGTCATGTCCTTCTCTTTTCATCGCGTCGTTGGAGATGGCTATTCCGCGGTATACTTCCACCAGACATTTCTCGAAGCTACCAACTTACTCCTATCTACCGGCGATCGGGTTGGTGGTCTGAAGCTTACAGCCAACCAAGACGTTCAGGTCCCTCATCTCACTTTGGTTCCGCATCTCGAGGAAAGCATGGCACTTCCTCTTACACCTTGGTTTTTGCTCTCCAAGATTTTTAAGTGGTTTTCCGCAAGTCTGTACGCCCCAGCCGATACCGTTGCCTGGTCAGGGCCACCTATAAGGAGTATAGAAGAACAACCACCCGCCAGCCATGTTCGGGCATTTCAGCTGTCCCGGAAAGAAGTCGCAAGGATATTGAGTGTGACCAGACAGAATCAAACAACAGTGACGGCGCTCATCACAGTGCTCACTGCCCGGCAACTAGCTCGGCTATATGGACCGGCCCACAGCCGATTTATTGGCTCAGTTCCCTTCTCGCTTAGGAAGTTCTTGAGGAACCACAAGCCAGGCGAGATGGGGCTATTTACTGGAGTAGCCGAAGTATCGTTTTGCTCTGATAACAGCCGACTGCAGGGATACATCCCTTGTGGATCTAGCATAACACCCACACGCGAGAGTTTGGCCGAGGATGGGGTCTTGTGGAACAGCGTCAGAGCGTGTGGAAAGATCATTCATGAAAGGAGTAAATCGAATGTGAACCTTTCGAACGGCTTAATGAAATTCATTGGCGATTTCAGGCCGATGTTTTCTAGACTGGTCGGAAGCAGAAGGCGACATGCCTTTTGTGTTACTAATCTTGGGGCTGTAGATGGCGGTCTGGTATCACAATCTCAGGGTGTGCCAAAGACGTCAGCAGCGTTTGACAGACTCCTTTTTTCGGTAGGAATGTCTGCGATCAGTGATCCATATACCGTGTGTCTTGCTTCTGTTGCTGGCGGCTACATGACAGTTACTTTGAACTGGGATGAGGGTGTTGTTGCCGAGAGTGATGCCCTATCACTCCTTCGCGGCCTGGAACAGGATTTGAATGCTATAGCCATGGCTACGAAGGAGCAGTGTACTGAGAAGTTCTAGATTGTGATTTTACATACAATGGTTGTGTAGCCTGATAAACCCAGTAGTATGGAAGAATATTATATAGTGTAAGCTTTTATCAAAGCGCAAACGCTCATGCTTACCTAGGTATTGGGCCACTTCAGGAGACTTATGGCGTATATCCATTAGTGCAACTGTAGGTGTGAGAAGTGGTCATGAATTTAACAGATAAAGAGAGCGAAGATGGGGGCACGTTGTCCCTAGTGCCCTAGAGGGAGAGAGGTTTGCTGCCAGATTGGTTGCCTGAGTGCCTTCATAAATACTCTACCTCACTTGCGGTACTCAGAGAATGGATGTTGAAATTGCAAGGTCAATCTTATGAAGCCATTTCACTGTGTTTTCTATGTTCCTCTTGCTGAACATATATTCTATATCACCCATGAGTACATTACTACATAAAGTTACAATCGCAACCTATGGTGTAGGACCTGTTTCATCACTCTCTTTCTCCTTATCAACTTGAGCGAGAATGTTTTTCCCCTCCAACATTTGCTCGGGAGCGGAGAGTGACCCACTATCGTTGTTCTTGGGATCGAATCCGGTATATCCCTTCACACTTCTCCACTCTAATCCGCCCGCACCTACAACTACAAAGCAGACTAGTATTAGACCGACAACGAAGACAGCCCGTAGTGCAACATTGTAACCGTCCAGCAGAGGACCCCTCAACTCGGCCGGCAGGTTCGTCAGTGTCGTTGCACCGGATTTCTCAAGATCGATACCGTCATGTAGACCCATGGTATGCTTCTCCAGCTGGCTGTTTAGTATATCCTGGCCAACCGAGGTGAATATAGCTCCGCCGAAGGTTTGCGAGAAGAACATGATACCTACGCCCACTGATACGTCGGCCTCGCTTTCCCTCAGCACCGTCTGTGCCGCGAGATTGGCCACCTGAGACGATAAGCCTACACCCATGCCATAGATTACTTGATAGGCAGACCACTGCCCTACTTCAGTCTTCACCGTAAGGGTAGTCAGTAGGCCTCCACCGATAGCCATGACACAGGCCCCTAGGATCAAGACCGGGTTATAATACCCAATACGGGTGGTAACTGTGCCCGATATGGCCCCAAAGATTGTTATAGAGAGGATGAGAGGAAGGATACGGATGCCTGACTCGATAGCAGAAAAGCCTTTGATCGCTTGTAAGTATACAGGGATAAAGTAAAGAAAAATCATCAACTGTCCGCCAAAAAAGAAGGAGATCCAAGCGCTAAAGACTATGGATCGTTGCTTTATGATACCCGGTGGGATAGTAGCGGTTTCAGGCAGTAAGACTTGGATGGCAACGAAAACAAGGAGCAAGACCGCAGCCAAAACCATGAGAATAATAGAACGGGGTGCGTTCCACTAGAATACGTTAGCTAAATTCATCATGAATTCGGTATACTGTTCAGAGTGGGAAAGAGATTCTGAGCAGCCAGGCTGCAGAGGCTTGCTGGAGACTTACGGCATACTTGATACCTCCCCATTGCAGTGCCAGTAACAGACACACGACACCTGGGATCAGAGCTATCGTTCCTTTGATGTCGAGCTGCCTCAATCTATCCCCCAATGAGGCCTTCTCGTGGGTTTGGCCAAGCGGCTTCATCGCACACGCAATCAATAGTAGCGCCACACCGCCTAGTGGTAAATTGATGAGGAAGCACCACCTCCAAGTGGCATGGCTACTCGTAAAGGCACCACCCAGAAGGGGTCCAACAGCCGAGGCGATGGCGAACACGGCGCCACAAATACCCTGGTACTTTGGGCGGCGGCAGAGGGGTACAGAATAGACTAAAACGACTGTACTGCCAGCCAAGATACCGGCATCACCAACGCCCGCGATGGCGCGGCCAGCAATCAAGGCGATGCTAGATTGAGCAGTGCCGCAGATGGCGGAGCCAATTTCGAAGAAGATCACAGACAAGACAACAACATGCTTGACGGGAAAGTAGGCGTAAAGCTTGCCAAACAGAAGCTGGAAGGCGCACGTCGAAAGAAGATACGCGCTTCCGTACCACCCAATGTCGGTTACAGAATGGAAGTCATCAGTAATTTTAGGCAATGCAGTGGCGATAATAAGACGGTCCTATGGATCATTGGCGTTAATTGGGTACCATTCAGACTCCTAGCAGCAGGGTCAGAACTCACCAATGCCACGAGAAACATTGACACCAGGAAGGAGAATAATATCAAGAAGAGTCGCAATCCCGATGGATATTGGTCTTCGCTGTAGGTCGCCGACGTGAGTGTTCCCGTGCCTTGTTCAAGTTCCTGCTGCCGCTGTTGAGTGTGTTCGTCGTCTTGGGTCTTATACGTCGACAGAAGGGTTGGTTGATCACTGTTAGGGGCCGCCATCGTGGTAATACCCCCGTTAGGCTTGCTGATAACCTGCATTATGATCTTGCTTTTTTGATCTCCCAGTTGAGATTCGTGTTGAATATTCCCACTGGAGTCTCTTAGAAGGCTGCTATATTGTTCGGCCGATTGTATCTATCCGATTGATGAATGCAGCCCGACACAATTTTCATGCCAAACCCCATAAACAGTAAAGAGGGACAGAAAAGCCACGTGAGTCATGAAAGGGGTTTGGACACGGACCAGAACTCTTTAGACTTGTTTCAGTGCCTTAAAGTTGATTTAAACCTTCAGTGAGTAAAAACCTTCATCGACAACCCCGCACGCAGTCCACGAAATCTAGCTGAGAATGATCTCTTACATATCTTAATGGTGGACTTGCCAGAATGCATGTTTTTTTCAAAGTCGGCGACTTTCTACATAGAACGCAGCTTTCCCTAGTTATCTGAAGTGTATAATACCAAAGCCCATACGATAATTAGGTATCCTAATCAAAGCGCTTTATCACGATAGGCACGAATTATAAACGTATTTTCTGGCAGCGACCTAGTTTTCTCAACGACAACACCAAAGCCCTTGCCTTTTAAAAGCTCTTCAATCGCGGGTTTAATTCCAGAGTCAGCCCAGGTTTCCAGCACAACATTACGTACCATATCCCAGTATTTATCACCCACGCCAAGCAACACATCTAGCTCAGCACCCTCAACATCAACCTTGATTAGGTCAATTCTTTCTAGCCCTACATAGCCATCTAGAAAGTGTGATAGCCTCTGAAGACAGATGTCAATCTCCTGACTATGGCCGAACACCTCGGCTGCAACTTCTTCACTATAACGTTGCGTAAATCTGCGCCTTATTTCTACCTTATCCTCTGGGTATAGAGTCGAGTTACCAGGGAGGTGAGGGAAGTATGTGAGCTTAGAAGCTGTTGCATATGAGCTTAAACCACAAGCATGGGGCTTAACTCCAGCTGTATTATTCAACTTCAGGTTCTGGCGTAGAACATTATATGTCTCTGGAGCTGGCTCGAACGCAAGAATTGTAGCTGACGGATATTTCTGCTTTATATATAAAGAAAAAAGTCCAATATTGGCCCCTGCGTCAATGATAAAGGGTGAATCTGGGAGATCAAAGCCGTCATAGCAGCGGTCTTCATAGATCTCCTTATAGATAAGGCGGGCCTCACGTTGGGATGTGGTGTAGCAGGAGAGGCCATTGGCTAGATTGACTAGCTCTACCGTCATGATAGGCGAAGAAAAGGAAAGAGCTTTTTAGTATAGAGTAGTACTTAATTGTGCTTCAAATGAGTGGTGTAAACAGTGATGTAGCTGTGGTTCGAAATGGATCTATTTTATAGACGTATGACACCTTGTTTATCAGGTTGGAGGTTATACTTCTAAATAACTAGAGACAGGGAGCGTATAAAAGGTACTCATATCCAAAGGTGCTTGTGCCCTACATTCTACTACCTAAATGAACGTGAAGGGAGGGGCCCTTGGACCTCAGGATAATCAAGTTTAAAGCTTATTATGTCTTACCATATCGGGAGACAAAGCAACGAGTCAAGAGACAGAGGAATTGGCAATTTCTCCTTCATTAGGGGGTTTCCACCAATAGCTGACCGAGCCTAGGTTTATTCCTTACAAGGCTTCTAGTAGCCGGTTTAGCGACTATATGGTCTATCGTACTGACAAGCTCATCTATCGAGTGAACACTTAGCTCTATGATGTAGTTCAATCTGACTTACATCTAGCCTATTTAACGGCCTCTCAAAGCTACAGTGGCCTAGATCTGTCTTTACTACTCCTCAAGCCATGTCATCAGTGGACTAATATATTGAGCTTTCATTGCTTCACACCACCATATACACGGATAACTGGCAAATTTATCAACACGAGTATTTCACTGCCTTGCACGTTGTCATATATAACATTAGGCTTTTTACACTGCCAGTTGAGGTTTTTTTCGACAAAAAGATGCCCCACGCAGCTGGAAAGCCCGCCTGTCGCGCCATTCTTTGCATTCATGGAGGCGGATCATCACCCGATATCTTCCGCTTCCAGACCTCCCGGATACGTGCCACAATGAAAGGGGAGTTCGTTTTCTTCTTTGCTACTGCACCGCATCCTTCAGAGGCAGGCCCAGAGGTGCTGCCGTTCTTTGCCGGCATGGAACCGTACCTGGCATGGTTCCGCTATGTCGACAATAACGTACGACTATGTGTCGAGAACGACGAGACGCGAGCGGTCAGCGAAAGCGTCGAGCAAGAAATTTCCACATTTAACGACAGCATCAAAGAAGCAGTGGATCGATTGAAAGCAAATAGCCCGTCGATAGAGGTCGTAGGTGTTTTGGGCTTCTCTCAAGGGGCCATCGCAGCCACTATACTACTTTGGGAGCAGCAAGCCGGCCTTGTACCCTGGCTTCCAAGGCTGAAAACCGCGGTTCTGATCTGCTCCGGCTACAGGGAAATAATGACGCAGTATATGCGCGACTTTTGTGCGACCAAGCGCCTCGACGAGAACGAGATCGTGATCAAGATCCCAACATTGCATCTTGGTGGGCGGAAGGATGTGTATGGCTATCCACAGACTTGGCAGATGTTCACAACGCACTTTTCCTCTCAGAGCTCTGAGTTCTACGAATTCGAAGGTGGACACGAGTTACCAAAGTCATTGGAAGATATCCAGTTTGTCACGAGGTACTTTATGAAACATCTAGATGGTTCAAAAGTTTAATCCCTTGGAAGCCTCGCATTGAAAAATAACGAATGGATAGTTGGCCCTAAAGTCTGTCCTTTAAATCTTAAGTGAGACCACGAAAAGCATCCAAAACAAGACGCCCGCTGGATCCTAAATCTTAGCTGCGACATTAGGTTTCCATGCGAACCACAATCTTCTCCCCTGATACACACTTCTTCGAGAGTAACTTTAAGCCCTCCTGAATACCGTCGAACCCGCCATCTAGTATTCGGACGGGATGATGATGAAGTTTGCCATCATGCACCAGCTTCTGCGCGATTTCCCACACCTCAACGCCAAAAGCATGAAGCTCCTCATCTGGCTCGCGTGCGTATGGCGCTGGATACGTGCAGCCTTCGCCAAAGATGCAAGGCCCGATAACAAAGTCCGTTGTGACTACCGCTCGATTTGCGGCATGCCTGGGGAATGGCTCAAGCGCGACATATCTCCCTCCTGTGCGTCCTATTGCGTTGAAGCACACTGTTGTAGACTCGACGTTGGAAATGCAATCCAGCGCATACTTCAAGTTATTTCGTGTGTAAATTTTCTTGGCCACGGGAAAACGATTAGCCTTCGAGATTTCGTCGGGTTTAACAGGAAAGTGAGGAGCAGGGACTGGTTACAATTCTTTGTGCAACGTCCTTGTCAAAGCGATCAAATACTGCTTGTGCACCATTGTTTCTTGATAACTCGAAGTGCTTTGGAGAGCAAACCGCTATTGGTATTAAGCCTGCACTGCGGACAGAGTATGTGGTCAGTTGGGCACCGCCGAGATGATCGACCAGATATTAAAAGGTTCGAGACGCGGTGAGACTCACAGCCTTAGCAGCTGCATCGCAATGGTAGCCGTTGCAGTACTGCTGCCGTAGACCAGAACAGCACTAGGTTTCGCAACAGGTTCGTCAGGTAACGGTAAGCCCAGCGACTTCATGGCTAAACCAGCGGTACATATTCCCACAGGTAGTGACGCCGCAGCTTCCATCGACCACGAATTTGGAATCCTCATCCACATTTTGCGCCGGGTCACGGTATACTGTGCGAACGCCCCTTGCTCTGGCGTAGCTTTGAACATCTCATTCTGCGCTCCGCATACGCGATCACCTACAGCAACACCAACCACCTCTGGACCCACTGCGATAACTGTGCCGGCAAAATCGGCACCCATGATCGCAAATGGGTTGGCAAAGTCTGTCTTCATTTTGGTGTTAATGGGGTTAAGAGCAACAGCTTCGATGCGCACGAGAGCTTCGTCGGGGGGCAAGACGGGACAAGGCGCCTCGTCCCATACGCAGACCTGTTCCTTTTCGTTCATTACCAGGGCTTTTTGAGTGAATGGAGGCGAGAATTGATTGCATTGTAGCGCCATGTTGAGCGTATCCGCCAAAGACCGTTCAAGTTATGGTTCTTAACAATAGCTTGCAAATGCTACTGACTGCAGGACGGTCATCGGCTTTGGCATTAGTGAAGGGTATGTATTCAGAGCCTCCTATGTATGCTAAGAACAAGTCTTGTTCTCTTCTAATTAATCTTCTCTTCCCATAACATAGCCATGTAATACCCAAACCTGTAGACGCTACAACCTTGTTGCCCTTGAGCGCTTGTTTCTCCTCCTATGATGTGCCTCGTGTTGTGTGACTTGTCAGTAGTTCTTCCGTTTCGGGATTACCTGCATGCTTTCCCTGTCACTTTGCCTTTGTACAAATGCTGCGCCGCCTGGATTTCTCGCCCGTTGGTGAAGCAGTATTACCTGCAGCTTGTGGGCTCGAAACAGGAGATTCCAGGCTTTCAGAGCGTTCTCGCACCAATGGTGGGGTATAAGAATTGAATTTCCTCTTAGGTTTAAACTAGTTTTAGTCTCTCTAAGAAAGGTTCAAAGTTAATCGGTGCCACATGCCTTGCAATAAAACGAGCCTACTAATAGTAGCATAAAGGGTGCACGTTTTTCTAGAAGACGCGTAGGTGCTTAAGATTTTATTTTATATAAGATTCAATGTATATTCAAGATGCTCAGGATATGTTAATCTGGGTTATGGTTTATATAAACTCAATTCTAGCCTCAGTGGGTGTTCGATCCAGATTAAAGTGTACATAAACTCTATCCTAAATTAATGCTCTATACCTACGTTTGTACGGAAAGTAAAATATTAACTTATCGATCTAAGACTTCTAGCTTTACTCAGACTGCTCTCTATATACCCAGCAGGGAAAGTAAAAGATAGGGTTTACAGTAGGTCTCCAGAAAGTATTTAATACTAATTAATTGACTAAAAGTATGTTTTAATAGTAAAAGGCTTCTTTTATATTGGTTTCCAAGGCTCCCAAAACACTAATTGTTAGCTTTTATCAAGCTCCCTTACCAATCCTTTCAATTCAGCCGTTTACCAATTAACTTTGAGTACTGACTCAGTTATTGAGTTTTACTTCGGGGTGATTTTGCATGATACTTTATGGAGAAGATCCTTTATAGGTATGTTCTAAGTAGGCTAGAGCAAATGAATATACTGTAAGATGGTAGCTTTGGTAGTACTACATATGCAACTACCGCAAGTGTATAGCATTTAGTTGCGCACACTGAGTGCCTCAAAAGCTTAAGGTACAACACAAATATCAAACTATAAGTAGTAAAGGAGTTCAAATAACAGAAGGCATACTTCTAAATAGTACTAAATCTTAATTAAAACCAAATACTTTAAGCACGTAGAACTATCTTTGACGGAATGTAACGCATACAGCACTCATATAACTTGTTGCTAAAGTCGGATATAGCAATATGTTTCGTATAAATTGATATTGTAGCTTTATATAAAGTAAGTAGAGTTAATCAAGACGCGAATTGTGTGAGAGCTTCAACATCGTTAGTTGAGCAAGCCTCATATTCCAGTCTAATCTTCCTAAGTAAAGTATTATTGTTTTTGCGGCGGTGTGGATGTGACCCTGTCAAATACTCCGCATTCCCAATTCTCTCAGTCGGAGGCAAGCCCTGTTAATCTCCAATCAAGTTGGCAAAGAAAGAATATTCTCGTGGTCGGTCTGTCGTTCATCAATAGTAGGTGCTGTGCTAGAGTGCTAACCCAGCTCCCAGACTATCTTCACCATTCTGTGTCAAGATGTACAACAGCGAGCCTATCGCTATAATCGGGAGCGCGTGTCGCTTTCCTGGTGGTGTAGACAGCCCGTCTAAGTTCTGGGAGTGTCTGCAGCAGCCTAGGGACCTTCGGAGTGAGGTACCCAAGCAGCGCTTCAGCGCTGAAAAGTTCTTCAACTCCAATGGCATGCACCATGGTAGTACGAACTCAAGATATGGGTATTTTCTCAAGGAACCCCTCGGCGCCTTTGATGCGCCGTTTTTCAACATACACGCGGGCGAAGCCAAGAGCATGGACCCTCAGCAGGGCCTCCTTTTGGAGGCGACATATGATGCACTTTCCTCTGCCGGTCTTGTACAAGACCTTCAAGGCTCCGATACGGCTGTTTACGTTGGCCTCATGACTCACGACTTTGAGACGATAAAAACACAGGATATGCATCATATGCCAACTTATTTCGCCACAGGCGTTGCTGCGAGCATTGCCTCGAACCGACTGTCATATGTTTTCGACTGGCACGGTCCTAGTGTAAGTTCGTGTATCCATCTGGTTACTGACACAGCGGCTGATTCTCACTTCGCATCCGCAGATGACTATTGATACGGCTTGTAGCTCGTCTCTGGTTGCAGTGCATCATGCGGTGCAACAACTGAGGAGTGGCCAAAGTAGAGTCGCGGTGGCTGCCGGAGTAAATATGATCATGTCTCCTTGTATGGAACAACTTGTACACAATCTCCTGACCTGAAGTTCGTGATGCTGACTTAAAAATTGGCACCAGTGAGTTATATCTCAGAGAGCAAACTGAGTATGCTCTCACCGACAGGCAGATCTCGAATGTGGGATGCTGCCGCCGATGGCTATGCGAGAGGGGTTAGTGTTTCGATTGCTTATAATCTGCGTCTTGAACGTGCATGTCTAACCTGAAACACAACACGAACAGGAAGGCGTTGCAGCTGTGGTACTCAAGACTCTGCAACAAGCTCTGAGTGACGGTGACCATATTGAGAGCATTATCCGTGAGACGGGCGTGAACCAAGACGGCAAGACCACTGGCATTACAATGCCGAGTCACCTGGCTCAAGAGGTATTGATTCGAGACACTTATGCGAGGGCGGGACTGGATTTGAGTCGCATTGGTGATCGTCCTCAATTCTTTGAGGCCCACGGTGAGCCGCAGTTCACTTTATAGCCACGAAGGGCAGTTTTGAACCATTGAACTAACACATTGCGTGATTCAGGAACGGGGACGCCGGCAGGCGACCCTCAAGAAGCGGAGGCTATCACCAAGGCTTTCTTTGGGGACGAGGTGCTTGACACCTTACAACCCCAGGATCTGTTGATCGGTAGCGTGAAAACAGTCATTGGCCATAGTGAAGGGACTGCTGGACTAGCCGGCGTCCTGAAAGCTTCCCTCGCGGTCCAGCATGGTGCGATTCCACCCAACCAACATTTTGAAAAGCTCAGCCCTGCTGTGCAGCCCTTCTACCGTCACGTCTGCATCCCAACGAAAACGCAGCCTTGGCCACAAGTCGCACCAGGCTACCCACGTCGAGCCAGTGTGAATTCGTTTGGTATGCTCCGGATCCTGTCATTGATAAACTCAAAGGCTGACAAAGTCGATACGTAGGTTTTGGTGGAACGAACGCGCATTGCATCATCGAAGAGTACGTAGGTTCCGGCACGCGGCAGTCTTTATCCCAAAAGTCGATATCCTGCGACGTGGAGAATCAGCCATCGAGCACTACATACGGAATGCCTCTCGTCTTGTCGGCTAAGTCACAGCGCTCTCTCAAAGATTACATGCACGCCATGCTCCAATTCCTCAAGTCAAATCCGGCCATTGATATGGCAGATCTAGCTTGGACGTTATTGCGGAAGCAGGCTGTGCTGCCCGTCCGGCACGCAATCTCCCGTCATACCCACGATGGGGTATGTCTCGCGCTCGAGGCTGCCATCAATGACAACTTGGGCAGAGACTTCAGCTTCAACCGCGGCAACAAGGACCAACCCCAGATTTTGGGCGTCTTTACCGGACAGGGTGTACAGTGGTCAGGCATGTGCAAGTCACTTCTGGCCTCCATCCCTTGGACGCGAGACATCATAGATGAGTTGGATGCCTCCTTGCAGGCGCTTCCAGCCCAATACCGTCCCCTGTGGAAGCTCCGGCAGATGTTGTCTGGTGAAGGAGATTGGACCAACGCAGCGGAGGCGAGGTTCTCGCAGCCGCTCTGCACTGCCGTTCAGCTCGTGCTCATCAGGCTGCTGCAGGCTGCAGGCGTCAGGTTCACGGCTATTGTCGGTCATAGTTCAGGGGAAATTGCCTGTGCGGCTGCTGCGGGATACATCACGCCTTTCCAGGCCATCCGCATCGCTTACTTACGCGGAATAGCAGTCACCACTCCACATGCTGGCTCCCATAGCCCTACCGAAGGTGCGATGCTGGCGGCTGATATCACACACGAAGATGCCAAGGAGATTTGCAGTCTTGAAGATTTCGAAGGACGGATCTGCGTTGCGGCGTATAACTCTCCCACCAGCGTGACGCTGTCTGGCGATGCTGAAGGTCAGTGTTCTTCTCTTCTTTCCCCCTGTTTCCATCCAGTATGCGCGCTCGGGGACTTGGCCATACCCAAACTGATCTGGGCGGAGCTGACCATCTGTGTGATTATCATCAGCTTTGAAACATGCCGAATCTGTCCTCAAGGACGAAGGCAAGTTCACGAGATTCCTTCGCGTCGATAAAGCCTACCACTCTCACCATATGGCCCCGTTTGCCGATACATACGCCAAAGCCCTTACCGACTGTGACTGCGCCGCCAACGCTGCCTCCAATGCGCTTGGTTCGCGACCCCTTGTTTCTTGGTACTCATCTGTGAACCCGGGGAGACTCTTGAAATGTACAGACATTACAGCCGAGTACTGGAAAGCAAACCTCGTCTCGCCAGTACTCTTTTCGCAGGCTGTCGAGTGTGCTGTCCGCGACTACAATATCGCCTGCGCTATAGAGGTCGGTGCACATCCCGCTCTGAAGCGTCCCACTGCTGCAACCATTCAGACCATTATCGGGACGGAACTGCCATATACAGGATGCATGAAACGAGATCAGGATGATACGGATGCATTCGCGGAAGCAATGGCCTACCTCTGGGAACGGTTTGCTAGCTTCAAAATACTCGACGCCGACAGCTTTATGAAAGCTGTGTCACCTTTAACAAACCCTCGCAAAAGCTTAGCTAAAGCCATTCCGAGGTACTCATGGGATCATACGCGAACATATTTAACAGAAACGCGTGCTGAGAAAGCTTTTCTTGCCGGGCCGGCTCCCCATCCCCTCCTGGGGTCCATTCTTCCGACGACCACGGATTCGACGTTCCAATGGCAATCGTTCATCAAGCCCGAGGACGACAAGTGGTTTGAGGGCCATCACCTTCAAACCCAACTTGTCGTTCCCGCCTCCGGCTATGCCGTGATGGTCATGGAAGCAGCACTGTACGTAGCAAGAAAGCGTCTTGGGCAAGACGTGGACGTCACTGTTCTCGAGGTACTGGACTTGAGCATCGACAAGGCCATGACCTTCGATGAAAAGAACAGCATGGCTGAGCTGCTTATTACGCTTAAAGTCATACACCAGGATTCCGAGCAGCTTTCGGTTGACGTTAATATCGACTCGGTTCTTGATAGAGAGACAAAACCTTTCATGACGGCCAGAGGTCGCGTCGTTGTCACATTTGGCTCTCCTTTGACCAGCTCACCGCAGCGAGGCCTGAATGAGCCACTACACCCCAACGAAATCGACATCAACAGGTTCTACGAGGAGATTGAACGACTGGGCATTGCCTATACGAAGAAGTACCATGGTATCCAAGAATTGCGACGAGCGGATTGCAGGGCTGCGGGACGACTCTTGCATTACCGGTTTCCCAATAATCCCTCGCAGGAGATTGTTATTCACCCAGCCACACTGGATACGGCCTTTCAGGCAGTCATGGGCGCCTATTCGTACCCTGGTGACAGAGCTTTGAAGTCCACGGTCATCCCCGTGCACATTGATAGAATTGCCTTGTTTCCCGGAGCCTGCGCCTCCGCGTTGGGCTCTCATGACGAGGTCAGCGTACTCTTCAACGCTACATGCTCATCTCTCGAAGACTCGGTTCCCGACGGAGACGTGGAGGTGTTTGATGATAGCTCTGCTGTTCTCTTTCAAGTGGATAACATTGCACTTCATCCACTTCACAGACCAGAGCCCTCAGCTGACCATCTCATGTTTACCAAAACGGTGTGGGGGCCTTATTCCCCAGATCGCATCCTAGATCGTCCCGAATTCCGGGCTACTGATGAGGACAGGCGCATGATACCTGTCATCGAGCGCATTGTATATCACTATGTGAAGGAGTTCCTGAAAAAGCTCACAGTGGAGGACCGTCGGAAAGCAAGTCCCAGCCTGCAGAAATATATTTACTGGAACGAGCAGGTGTTGGGGAAGGCTCGGGAGTGGAAGTCTACCTTCTACGAGCCAGATTGGGAAATGGACACAGCGGCTGACATAGAAAAGCTCTGTGAGCAGTAAGTTTGGCTTCCTTCGGCCATGAGAGTTCACCTTGCAAGTGGAATCTAACAACGAGATACAGGAACTGGTACCATCCCTACGTGCGTCTCATCAAGAGGGTCAGCGAGAATGTAATGTCCACAATCCGCAACAACACCAATCCTTTTCATTGGATGAACGAGGATGGTCTGCTCGGCGAGTTCTACGCTAGTCCTCTCAGCAATGGACCGTGTTGGAACAATGGCCAGCATCTTGTTAAACAGCTTTGCCATCGTTTCCCTAACATGGACATCCTTGAAATCGGTGAGATAGATCTACCTGGTTATCTTGAAAACCAACCTTTAAACGTCCATCCTACTGATGCTCAAACCATTCTACAGGTGGCGGTACGGGCTCAGCTACGCGCTATATTCTCGACATTCCCGAGCTGGGCTTCAATAGCTACACCTTTACTGACATCTCGCCAACATTTTTCGACAAGGCCCGTGAGGCTTTCCACCAATATAATGACCGCATGGACTTCCGGAAGCTTGACATCACACAGGATCCAGCAAGTCTCTCCTATTCTATTCTCTACCCAATTTCTACGAGATGCATAGCTCGTCTTGTGCTCATCTAGATATCAAAGTTGAAGTGCTAATGCTGTGGGTGCAATATAGGGGCGGCAAGGCTTTACACCCCACTCTTATGACCTGGTAGTCGCCTCGTCTGTTCTCCATGCAACACCACGTCTCGTGGAAACTATGACGAACGTAAGGTCTCTGCTTAAGCCTGGCGGTCATGTTATCGTTGTGGAAGCCACATTCAAAGAGTATTTGCGCACAAGCTACATCTTTGGGCTCTTCCCCGACTGGTGGGCCGGCTACGAGGACGGCCGTATCCTTGACCCTTTTGTGTCGTATGATGAGTGGGATAGTATCCTGAAGCGCGCCGGGTTCTCAGGAATCGAGTCTCGCACATCTGACCACGAGAGCTGGGTTTTTCAGAATTCGCTGTTCAGTGCGCGCGCCATGGATCCCAAGATGGAGCGGCTGGAAAGCCCGCCCCTGACGGTGTCCAGTCAACATGACGACGGGGCAAACATACCGAAGCTGATATTTGTTGGCGGCTGCTCTGACCGATCATCAGCCTTACTGGGCAAAGTTCAAGACAAATTGGCCTACCGGAGACCCCTATGTCTTAAACGGTTGGAAGATGTGGTCAAACAGGCAGCTCATTTGGGCCCAGGGTCCACGTTCGTCGTGGCCTCGGAGCTTGATGACGAAATGTTTGAGGATATCGACAGCACCAAGCTCGAAGCCGCCAAGTGGCTTTTGACTGGCGGCTACGCAAAGATCGTTATCTGGGTCACTGCGGCGGCTTTCACGCGTAATCCGCGCCAAGCTATGACCATCGGCCTCCTCCGGACGATATATCTGGAGAATCCGGAGATTTACGTGCAGAACATCGACTTGGACAACGATGAACATTTCGACTACGCCCCAGTCATCGTCGAGCATCTTCTTCAGCTGGAATATATAAGCACCCTACCCAAGGATAGCAGCAGTCTGGTACGGAACCATGAGCCCGAGGTCTACCTCGTCGACGGGCGAGCCTGGATACCTCGCATCAAGCATGACATAGCGCGCAACAACCGCTTGAACTCCGCACGCCGTGTCATTCTCGTGGACACTCAGCCGGAAGAAACTCCCGTACGTCTAAGTCTCGCTCCAGATGGCGAGACTTCTTTCCTCGAGCTCACAGACACAATGATTGGCCCTTTCCCACCATCTGCGCCATCCTCATTCTCAAGTGTACATGAAGATCTAGTTCAGGTTCGGGTTCACTTCGCCCTCACTGGCGCTATCCGCGTCGGCAATCTTGGTTTCCTCCACCTGTGCCAGGGTTTCTCCACAGAAACCAAGACACCCGCATTGGTGCTGGCAGATAGCAACGCATCCGTTGTCTGTGTTCCAGCTAGCCGTGTCTTTATTTTGCCATCTGGAGACAACTGTATTCTGCTCCATGTTGTGGCCTCTCTCGTTAGCCAAGAGATCATGAACAGCGCTGTCCCTGGCACGAGTGTTCTCTTGTTTGAGACACCGGGTTTCTGCGTGGATGCCATTGCAAAACAAGCCAAGGAAAAGAATGTTCAGGTCTACAATGTCTCGAGTCAAAAACTCGCTGGGCTAGAGCACAGTTCAGGCTCCACCTGGATGCATCTAGATCCATGGGTATCGGACATCGCGCTGCAGAAAATGACCACTGTGGGAGCGTCTGTCTATTGTGACTTCTCACCTGCGACAGATCTCAAAGCCGCCACACTCGGCCGTCGCCTAGCCAGAAACCAACCACCACATTGTGTGAAGTACGGCTTTGCTCACTTTTTCGCGAAGCGCGGGTCCGGCACGCCGTATGGAGATGCTCACTGTCGTGACTTTACTATGGCTGTTGAGAAGGCTCTTCGCGCGTCCTCAGGAACTGCCCGTGATCACATGGCAGAAGCAGCATTTATCAAGGTCGCTGTTATACAGGACAACAAAGCCCCCAAAGGCCTCGCAACCATTGTTGATTGGAGGCCCGATGGCAAAGTTCAAGCGCGCCTTCGCCCTATTGACTCTGGGAACTTGCTTGCTCCAGACAAGACATACCTTCTTGCAGGACTTGCCAAAACAATGGGCCGATCATTGGCCCGGTGGATTATCACCCATGGTGGTCGCTACGTCGTTCTATCCAGTCGTCACCCTGAAATCCCGGATCGTAAATGGATCGAAGAGATGAAAGAGCTTGGCGGTCATGTGACAATTCTATCAATGTGAGTTTAGGCAGCCGGTTTCCGTCCCCAACCCAAACAACCTCGGATACTAACAGATGGTCCCACCGTCTAGGGATTTGTCCGACGAGAAAGTCGTAGATATGGGTCTGTCCAAGATCCGCGAGGCTTTGCCGCCAATCGGAGGCATTGCCTATGGCCCTTTGGTCCTCCGTGACACGATATTCCAGAATATGAGCTTGGAGGATATGAATTCGGTGCTAAACTCCAAGGTGATTGGCGCACGACTTCTGCATGACCGATTCTGTGATGCCACCCCGGGAGCCCAGTTGGACTTCTTCGTCATGTTCTCGTCTGCGGCTTCCGTGGGCGGGAATCCTGGCCAGAGCAACTACAATGCGGCCAATGCCTATTTGCAAGCCCTCGCACAGCACCGGCGAACCAAGGGACTTACGGTAAGTCGACTTCTATCAGCGCTCCGCCGCCCTAGTTTGCCACGAGAAAGAAAGGAAGAAGGGGCGGGGATAAAAGTAAAGTGCTAATGCCTTTAGGCCTCGACGATTCATCTGGGCGCCGTTATGGGCGTCGGATATCTTACCCGAAGCCATCTGGAAGAGCAACTTCTTAAGTTCAGTGACTGGGGCAAGCTCTCGGAAGGAGAGTTCCACAGACTGTTTGCCGAAGCCATTGTCTCAGGACAGCAGGCACTCAAGCAGGACGAAGGCAAGGCCACCCGGCTGTCAGTCACTGATATGTCCGATACTGAGGTCATGACGGGCTTCCCGGTATTCGAGGCAAAGTACAAAGACTCCATCAAGTTGTGGCATAACCCTCGCTTTGGTCATCTTCGAACACCCGAAATCAAATCGAGTCATGAGGACCAAGGGTCCTCAGGCAGGAAAGTCTCGATAAAAGACCGACTGCGCGAAGCAGCAACCATGAACGAGGCCAAAGAGGCCATCATAGGTAAGCAGAATACCAGGGAACACCCCAACCTGTACTTGGTCAGATGAAACGACTCTAATTTGTGTGTTTTATCAAGATGGGCTTGCCCAAAAGACACGCGACATCCTCCTTATTCCTCGGGATCAAAGTGTCAATCCTAGTGTCCCACTCCTTGACCAGGGCATAGACTCACTCGGTGCTTTCGCAATATCCGCATGGTACGTCAGAGAGATTCCCCTCAAGGCAGACTCGACCCACCATCTTGTATCAAACTTGCCCATCCATCTTCTACACACTCAAGACGCTCATCATGCAGTGGCGCTGGGACAAGTGAGCTCTTGAAAGGCACCTGTGAAGAACTTGGCGACCCACGAACCGACATCATACAGGTATATATGGACGGCTGACATTTCCCTACAGGTTCTCCCAAGAGCTATTGGTCGATATACCGATTTTGCTAGTGCTTGGTGGTGCTTCTCTTGAAGACGTTGCCGAGACAGCCGTCAAACGACTTGGACGTGACGCTATACCTCTGATTGCTTCTGAAATAGAAGGCTACCAGAGTCCGACATTGAACAGTGAAGACTCATCATTGGCATCGGATAAGTCGCTGGTGAGCTCTGCCAGCAGCAGCGTGGCCTCATACGCAAGCGGGAAAGACCAAGCTAGCGCAAAGATCTCCCGTCGAAATCCGCTGTCGTTAGGGCAGGCGTATTCATGGAAACTACAGAAGCAGCTCTCGCACGACCATACCATCTTCCATAACACCATCGCATACCTGTTCGAGGGCTACATAGATTTGAAACGACTCGGCACTGCCGTGGACCAGGTACTACGCAGACACGAGATACTGCGGACTGCGTTTCTCGACGACCTCGAGCCCCACGAGGGCGACAGTCTACAGCAAGTTATCCTGGAGACGCCAACATGGGGTTTGATTTGCAAAGAGGTCGCCAATCAAGCCGCAGCCGAGGAGGCTATGAAGCAGCTGCATGAGGAAGCGTACGACCTTGGGTCTGGCAGGCCATTCAAACTTGTCGATTTCTACTGGTCGTCGGGCCACCGTCATCTTCTCACGGTGGCCTATCATCGGCTAGCCGGGGATGGTGCGACCACATCTTTGCTCATGTCTGAAATATCTGCCTCTTACGACGGCGCGGGGCTCTCCGTGACTGTTCCTCAGTTTGCCAAGATTGCCATCAGGCAGCGCGCCGACTATGAACAAGGACGGTTGGATGCTGACATTGCCTACTGGGTCTCGCAGTACAACAATGGCGCAGTGCCCATTATGCCAGTCCTTAACCTTCCAGATTGCCAGCTCGCCGACCGTAGCAACAGCCCTCCTGTCTCTTGGTCTCAACACAAAGGCGTCTTCCGCCTTAGCTCCGCCGTGTCCGCAGAAATCAGGGAGATAGTGCGGCAGCAAAAGGTCTCACGGATGCAGTTTTTCATGACAGTCTACGCGACGCTCCTGGCTCGATTAACGAATAAGATGAGCAGTGGTGAGGCCGAAGCCATCAGCCGCGACAACGGCGATGATGACGCTTCAAGGATGATAACTATTGGTGTCGCAGACACCAACCGCGCTACAATGGAGGACATGGCCGCAATGGGCTTCTTTGCCAACTTACTGCCTGTTCGAATAGAAACGAGACGAAAGGGAGACAGATCGCCGTTCAGTCCTGTCGACCAGCTCGATATCGTCAAGAAGGCGATGCGCGAGGCAATGTTGCACTCGCGGGTGCCGTACGGTGTGTTGCTGGAGCGTCTACCCGTGACTCCAAGTCTCCAAGTATCAGCCAAGGTCTGGTCGCATGCACCATTGTTCCAAGCTGTGTTCGACTACGCCGGGGGCGGAGTTGAGAGCGTGCGTATCGGTGATGCAGTCATGACCGAGCAAGGCGCCTTACAGGCCACTAAGCTTATCTCGCGCGAACGAACGCCATATGACGTGGTGCTTGAGATCTGGGACGATACAACACGTGACCCGCTAGTGATTATTAAGTTGCAGTCTTCTCTTTACAGTTCCAAGGATGTTACTACTTTCTATGATGCTTTTGTTGAGCTCTTGAGTACTTACTCAACGGATCTAACAGGTTACGGTCAGATGTCTGACAGTGGAGTTTTCTACTGATATAGAGATAAGGTTATACTCTTAGATAGTAGTCAGGCTCCTATAAGTTTAAATAACTTTCTAGCTAAGTTAATAAACACTTTTACTAGATTTATATTATTATCTGGGCCTATGGCCTTCTATCGTGACTTTCAGAGCTTCTGCCGTTGCCGACTTTCACTTCGGCTAGCCGACTTCACCAGCGAACAACAGTCAAGGTGGGCACTTTCGGCACATGAAGTCGCCGGGCTGTGGCTCATCACCATCACCGATACAGGCGCCACACCGGCAGAAGGGCGCCACAGGGTAATTCGCTCCAGGCCATGGTTAAAGTGAGGTCTAAGTTAGCAGTGACTCTAACTTATTAAGTATCTATAACATGTTAAATGATCAATATTATAGCTAGATTCCTAATAGTAAGGTAGTCTACTAAAGTATAGCTAAGGCTATTATATTAACTAATAAAAATAATCACTTATTAGTATTCTTACTAGTATATTAATTACTTAGTAATTAGTTAGAGAGTTAATAAGTAATAAATAACTTATATAACTTAAGATATAGCTTATAAAAATAAGTAAGTATTAAAAAAATAAGAATTATTAAAAAATATATTATAAGTTAATAATTGAAAAAGTATAAAATAATAATTACTTTAAATAGAATAAATATTCTTATATTCTATTATATTAATATTAGAATTAATATCTAGATCTTACTTTTTAATTGTAAATTTCTTATTATTTGTTAGTTAGTTCTTCTTATTACTATAT
This sequence comes from Colletotrichum sublineola, assembly GCA_020631755.1. Taxonomy (NCBI): domain Eukaryota; kingdom Fungi; phylum Ascomycota; class Sordariomycetes; order Glomerellales; family Glomerellaceae; genus Colletotrichum; species Colletotrichum sublineola. Next base: position 265,996 of record JAHSQG010000019.1, read on the forward strand.
AATTTTCTTTAGTCTTTCTATTATAGAGAAACTTTTCTATATAATAATACTTTTTATATACTATACTTTTTACATACTATACTTTTTACATTCTATCTATTAATAGAGTATTACAACCTAATAAGCTATAGGCAATACAGCCCCACTAACTAGTAGGAAGTATAAGCAGTATAGCCTTTATATAGATAGAAGGATAATTAGATAGATAACTCCTTTAAATATAGAAGAACTATAGTATAAGTTATATAAAGATTAGATAAGGTGATTACTTTATAAGACCTACTAAGTAATCACTAGGATCTACTAATTAATTACTAAAATATATAAAGTAATTAGAACTAATAAGATTAAAGAAATTATAATAAGGGATATTATAATAGACTTATTGTTACGACCCAACAAGTTACAGGCGATACAGCCCCACCCGCCAGGCAGGGTGCAAAGGGTGCAGCACTTAAGGAACACCGTTGCACAGGATGACTCCTCCAGAACAGAAGAACTATGGTATAAGTTATATAACAATAAGATAACAATAAGATCCATATATAGGAAATACAGACGCTGTATGCTTGGCATACAGGCGCCGTACTTGGCACATACAGAAGCCGTCCTTTCGGGATACAGCCCAGACACACCAACAAGAATCAAGACTTGTATATAGGATGGACTTGGACGCACTTAAGGACAGACTCCCATAGCTCTTCAGCAATTAACTTGTGACTTAGCCTTACTAACTTTCACTTTCCCAACACCTGCTTATCTTTGTGAACCACCTCTTGAAGCTATACGAGCTACCATCCGCCTATCGACCATCCAACTAATCACCGAGTGATCGATACGCCAGCAAGAACACCAGCAAGTACGATACTGTTAATTAGCACCGCAGCCTCAGCTATACTTTAGCAGAAAACCCACTGTCAGGAATCTGGCCGTAACACTTATATATAAGATAATCTTAGATATACTTAAGACTAAACTTTTATAGCTCTTTAGTAATTAACTTATAATATATTTTTAGATAACTTTTATTTTCCTAATACCTATTTATTTTTATAAACTACCTCTTAAGCTATATTGGAATGGGGTGAGTTTGTCACCCAGATAGGAGGACCCTAGCGGCGGTTTGTGCCTTAGGACTTAGAGGGCCGGATTTTCAGTTTTTCCTGTATTTTAGATTATTACAGTGGCCGACGCAGCTACCAGTTAGAGCGCATCATCATCACCAATACACACGCACTCTTTCGGCCGCATTATCAAGACCACTAGAAGGCGGCAGTGTGACCTTCTTGTTTTTATTATGAGATATTAGATCTGAGAATCTAATACTGCTTCTGGGCCTCTATACCGCTTGAGCCCAGGCTGCGCACTGGAGATGCGCTGACTAAACCTTCTACTTATCTACCCAAGCAGTGATGCTTAGAGTCCCCTCTGCTGGAACTGAGTATAGCGTTTGGATAGGGTAGTGTGGTTTGGTTAGTGGCGCTCCAGTGCGCGCCACCCATTTCCAATATAAGCTACCTCTATCAATTAATTAACTATCTAATTAATTACTAAGTAATTAATATATACTGCGGCAGGCCAGCGACGACTCTCACCTCCACGTGGTGCTGGCTGGGAACCTGCGAATGTCTTTTGCCTCCGGGATATTTGCAGAGCGAAGAAGAGTCATCACTGACCAGTATTTGTCTGCTGGTTCAGGCTACAGGTGATCAAGGGCTTACAAGCCCTAGCACCTACAAGCCACAAGGGAACACTTTAAAAACTACCTGACCTACAACTATAAAATTAAGCCTATAAATAATAAATATATAGGTTATAGAATAGGACACCCTTAGGGTGCTTTTAGGCTGCTCTGCTAATAGGAGCTAGATTATATTAAAAATAAAGGACATAATTAGAAGAGAGTAATAAAGATAAAACGACGTAATATAATTAGACCTATATAAAGAATAATAAAGTATCTTAGTTAGTAGGAGGGATATACTATATTACTTAGCTGTTTTAGTTATAGAGAGGATACTAGTTAATAAACTCCTATAAGACATAGTTAGCCTTATAAGAGAGATCTTATAGGGTAGTATAAAACAGACTTAACTATCTATAGGGCGTAATATATAATAGAAGTAACAGAAGGCTAGATAGGTAGATTACAGATATAATACTTTCTATATAGCTTAAGAGGACAGACATATATATTAGTCTACTATAAGAATAGGACCTTTAAGGTAGCTATTAAGGATAGAGCCTATAAGGAGGCCGTTAAGGTTAACTTAAGGAGTAAACTAGTATTAACTTACAAACTAGTAGTACCCTATAAAGGAAGCAGAATAGGATCTAAGGGGATATAAGGTAGAGGGTCTATATAGGTAGATAGGCGCCGCCTCTACAAAGTATTATTAATATAGATCAACACTTAACATAAGCGCGTAAGGCGACTAAAGACGGCGCCGTCCTATAAGTATAGTTCCTAATAATAAAGTTAATAACGCTTAATATGGCATAAGTAAAAGTGTTATAAGGATGCGTGCTGCCTAAAAAGGTTAGATAATTCTCTAAAAGAGTTAATAAAGCACTACTAGGAAAACATACCTATTAGTTATATAACTAGCTTACTTAGAAAGAAGTAATTATTCTTATATAGCTTAGAACTAATATAGCTAGACTAAACTACTATTTATATTAGATTAATATAGCACCCTTAGATTTATATAGCTGTGGATAGGTAGTAGAGATAGTAGAGTATTTTCTATTCTAATATACTAGGTAGATAACGTTCTAAACTAAGATACTTTAGTATACTAAGACGTATAGAAGTAATATCTCCTTCTACCTAGGAGGTAAGAGCGCCTTAGATAATAAGAAATAGAAGCTAAACATACAAGTAGTTTAAATAATAACGTACCTGCATAGTGAGCGGCGCATCATAGTGAGCGGCGCACGTCCTTATCACACCTTAAAAGGTACTTTTTTACCTATTTTTTGAAAAACGAAATCAAGCCTAAAAAAGTTCTAGTTTTCTATAGTAGGTTTTGATAAGGGTTAAATTATAAGAAATAATATTATAGTAATTCCTATCCTACCCTAACCCTTATATTCCTTATCTAGCCCCTTAGATAAAGACTAAGGTCTATACTCTAGTAAATAGTAGGAGAATAATTATAATAATATTTTATCTTCTGATTTAACTCTTATTAGAACCTAATATAGAAAACTAGACCTTTTTTAGGCTTAATTTCGTTTTTTAAAAAATAGGTAAAAAGTACCCTTTAAGGTGTGATAAGGACGTGCGCCGCTCACTATGATGCGCCGCTCACTATGCAGGTACGTTAATATAATTTACACTAGTAACAGGCCGTCTAGATATAAGGTAATAAGAAAAGGGGATTAGAAGGCCCCCTAACACACTAAAACTAACACAACCCTAACTAACTACTAACCTATACTATAAACAGTAAGCACTACTTTAGCTACTATAGATAGGATATTAAACACTTAGAGAATAGGCTTTAAGATAGCATGCTAATAATATAACTAAATCATAGGAATCCATAGTAAGAAGGCAGATTTAGAGGAGTAAGTAGGGAATAGAGAAAGTACTTATAGGCTTTAAGGAGACCAGAGCATAAAATCAGCAGTATATACATAGTTAGCTTTAGCTGCCCTTTCGGCTTTACCGCCAGGCGTAATAAATTATATGTGTGTGTGTGTGTGTGTGTGTGTGTGTGTACTGCGGCACCTGGCTTCCAGCAGGCGTAGAATCTGACCTCAAGCTGGAAGCCAAGGCAGCGGCGAAAGAGAGCACGTAACAAGGAAAGACGCCAAGGAAGAAGCCAACTAGGGCCTACTTAACCACACTTAGAAAGGCATTAAGGGGACTACAGAAGTACTATAGGTTACCAGAAGGGGTAGGAAAGTTCTTAAAAAGGGTTAACACTACCCTACTAGGAAAGCACACATAGTAATTATATAACTTATTTTTAAGGAAGGAGGCTAGCATACTAGCCTAATTATAGATAGGGATAGTAAGGCTTAACTAGTATCTATATTAGATTAGAGTAGCCGCCTTAGATTAATATGTATGCAGACAAGTAGTAGAGATAGTTAGGTATTTCCTCTTCTGTTATACCTAATAGATAGCATAATATATACTAATAATCTAACAAACAGATATATATAGAGGGAATCTATTATTCTACTTAGGGGGGAAGGATATATCTAACCCTAATAACTAGGTACTATATATAGATATTATAAGAGAAATAGTAAAATTTACTATAGTAATAAGATAACTTAAGATATAGATTAACTAAAGATAGGATAAGAGTAACATACTATTATATTACCTACTACTAATAACTAACTAACCCCCTATACACCCTTATACTACTAATAGTAAGGCTTACTTTAGCTGCTAAAGATAGTAACCTAAACACTTAGAGGATTTAGCTCTAAGATAGCCTACTATTAACCCCATAAGAAACCACAAGTATAAAAAGGAGTAATTAAAAATAATATAGACAGAAGTAGATATTATATATAGGCTTATTTTAAGACTAGGGTAATAACTTAACAAAGGGAAAATACAAGATAGATATAAGAGCCCTTTATGGCTTAGCCAGGGCGTAATAAACTGTATATGTGTTATAGGCGCTTAATTGTGTAGCTTTCCCAACCATAGTTAAAAAGTCACGGTGCTGCGTATGTATAGTGTCATACGATTACATAAATATACACTATATAAGCATCTAAAAGCTGACACGTCTGTGTAGAAAGAGATCAGAGTTGTGGGTGGAGTGACTTATCCTTCCAGACCTATCCTCCCGTTAAATTATCAGCCTTCACACCGTGTGGCTTCTGTCTTTTCTAAGCTTAAAAATCAGATAATCAGCACAGACTTAGAGTATAGTATACCTAGCTTATATAGAACGTTAACTCTATATAATAGGATTATAAAATAACAAGGGGCCTCTAATATCTTACTGCTTAGATTACTATAAGCTTAAGAATGTGTATATAGAGTTATAGTCTCTAGCCCCTTATTGTGTTCTTCCCTCCCTTTATAGTTTAGGCGTAATAAAGGGGAAAGAAAGCAGGTATTAGCTTACATAAAGCTACTAGGGGTGGTAAAGCTTCTATAGGAGCTATAAATAGAGCCGTTAGTATAGGGTCCTTAGTAACGACGCAGCCGGTTTAGGCCCTATATCTTTTAAAGCGTATATACTAGGTAATTAAGCTAGCTAAGACTAACGCCTTTTTTCCTAGCCTTTAATTCTACCTAAACTACTTATAAAGGAGCTACGCTTATAAGCTAGGCTAATCCTAGCTCCTCTAGGGTAATAAATCTAGCTACTAATTATAGCACTATAGTAGTACTTATCTCTTATAGTATATAACCTTACTAATTAATTTATAGTATAAACTACACCTTAGCTAATTATTTATTAGCTTTATAAGTATTATAATACGTACTATATAGGTACTAATCTACCCTCCTCTTAGGACTTAGAGGCTACTTACTTTAACTATAAGGACTTTTAGGTATAGTTTTCTACTTAATAAGATCTTAAAAAGCTAAAAGTAGCTATAGTAAAAGCTATAAGTACTTAGTATTAGCTCCTACTATAAGATAGTAGAAGTACTTTAAAGTATACGTAAGTGTAATTAGTTAGAGGAAGCTATTTATACTTAAAATTCTATCTATATTATCTAGCTATATTATAATTAAGGGATTAGGTTTATAGAAAGCTAGTGTAATTATTTTCTACTATAACTTTCTATAAAACATATAACTACTAGCCCTACACTTTAACCTATAAAACTTTATAGTTTATTATTTTTTACCTAGGCCGTTTATTTACTAGCCTAAGGAGTAGGGTTAATAGTATACTCTCTCAGCCTGTTAGATACCTTAGTTAGGCGACTTCTATAATAAGTAAAACTAGCTGGCGTTCTTTATATAGGTACTAAATAGACCCTTTCCTTCTAGAGTTTAGTAATAGAAGGCTATAAAAGATTATAATACTTACTATGTCTGCTTTTAATAGCAGCTATAATAGTATATTAATAGAGCTATACCTATAGTACTTATGTTTTTATTATAGCATAATATAGATATCTACTTAATAGTAGCTGCTTATTTTATTATATTACTATATAATATTTTCTCTAGCCTTTTTAAAGTTTTTATTAGTTTTATCCTACGTCCTTAGTAGGGGTGGGTTATACTAAGGAGTAGCTATTATGCTTTAAATTTACTATAAGCTCCTAAACGCTCTACTATAGCTTACTATTTATTTAGGGAACTTATATAAGCCTTAAATAGATAAAAAAGTAACCTTAACTTTAGGCTATTAGAAAAGTCCTGTCTTAGCGTAGGTAATTCCTTCTACCTAGCTTACAGCCTGGTTTTAGGTTAGAGGCTAGTATTATAAGCCTTAGTAGCGTAATAGCAACTATAGTCCTAGCTGCTAGCCTAACCCCTAGGGAACCAGGTTACTAGATTATACCTATAGGTATTAATATAATCTACTATTACTAACATTATAAGATTATTACTTTATTACGTATAATACTAAATTAATTATATAGAGTAAGGCTTTTTCTACTATTAGTAAGGCTATAGATCTTAATAACAACAGAACTAGTACTAGATCTTATAGCTAGGGGAATATTAGGTAAAGAAAGCACACGCGTAAGAAACCAGGATTAGCATCCAAACGGACAAAGTTAAGTAAGTAACAGCCTATTAAGGGGCTAACAAAAGGGACAACCCTAGAACTTATCTAAACTATTTTAATTAGGCTTGTTAGAAGTAAGCTGTTAGAATTCTTTATTAAGAATTACGAGATGGCTCTAGTAGGGTGGATCTCTATACTTAGGACGACTACGCTGCCTAAGATTACCAGTTTAGACCGCTGTATTGTTACTGCCTTTAAGAAAGTAGACAGCATTATAAACGGCCAAAAGACGCAAATAATGCGAAGGCTGACTTATGTACAATTGCTATTGTTGTTTAAGTCCCTCAAGCGTATCATTAGCTCTGATCGTTAGGACTGACTGATCAAGCTATGATTTAGTTATGGTGTCTTAAGCGTCGCCATAGATATTTATATAAGTGCGTAAGTACTACCTATAATAAGGGTGATGCTCCTTAAGCGAACGCGATTTGCTAGGCGTTTAAGGGAGCTTGTGGTGCACGCGCTATTATTTCTTGTTATCTACTCAGGCACAGCTGAGGCGATCGCGTGGCTGCATTGACTGTACCTAAATCAAGCTAATCTTCCAACCAGCGACAGATCCTTAGGCTTTGATATGCTAATGCTAACATTATGGCATCTCACATTGCGCAGGAATGCCCTTCTAAACTCATTAACGCCTGTAAAAGACTCGCGCAGGTAGCAGACTCAGTAGCCAGATCTGGGCGACCATGTGACACCTTGAGTATTGCTGGAGAAGTGAGTTAATTCTTGAGTGCGGAATGACCTAGCTTACGGCTCTGTGTTAGAGGATGCCTGTAGGCACGAGCCTGTCTCTCCGCGCGGCACTGGGACTTATACTATATAGTGGTCTCTAAACTATATGTATGTACTGTAGTACTTAGTTGCTCTCCTTTATTGTGTTCTATTGCTTTTTATAGCTGTATTAATTATAGTTTGTTACTCTATTTGCCGTATTTTTGTTATAGGTTTGTTGCAGGCTGTGTTTCTATATAACTATTATGTCCTGTAATGAGTGCTGCCTTACTTCTGGTTTCTCTGCTAGCTGTAATATACTTAAACGTCTGTCCTTGGTCTAGGACTATAACTAAAGTCTAGGTTACTGGTGCACGTCCGCCCCTGCTAGTAGGAGATATAATCCCGTATCTAGGGTACTAGTTAGTATTAGGTCTCTATTACTGGTCATAACGAGGCTGTGGCCGTAAGATCAGGGCTAGGCAGAAGGTAGTGTAGGTAGGAGACTAGTATCTCGCCTGTATGATATAATTACTACTAGTCACCATGGCTAGACAATAATATGCTGACGAGTCTCAGGCTGCAGCTTGGGTATTAGAGTCTGGGTGACCGGTACTAAGCCTAGAAGGAGATGCTTTAACTAGTACTGGGCACCACCAGACCTCAAGTTACTGGTCCAATCTCTAATACGGATTCCTGAGACTGGTTATGCTGGCCGCCATAGTACTAGTAACAGGGGCTTGGTTCTTTTCGAGTTAACTGTTGCATCCAATGCACCATGAGATTACCAATAATGAGGGCTTAGTTTAACTGGTGCCAACCAACACCTGGCTGGACTGGAGGCACCAGAATGCTCAGCATCAAATTACAGCGGTGGGCTAGGCCCAACCATGCCTGAATCCCTACGAACGACGTCGGCGACAGTGTATATCGATGCATCCCCGACTCTCTCGACTCAGCTGAGGTCTCAAAAGACAGGGGCTTGTATCTTCCGAAAGGTGGTGAGGTTGGGATAATTCGCAGCGAGCTCCAGACGTTTTCAAGACAGCGTCTCCCGCAAACGTTGTTAGCGGACCAAAGTGACAGGACATGCCCGACTTAGGGAATGCAGGCTAAGTCAACATAGCGCAAGCGATCTCATGGCTTAAGAACTGATAAGCACATCTATTTTGCGCTGAATGCAGTGTCTGTTAATGAAGGATATCGAGTATCTTTGCTAAGCCCTGTGCATCACCTGCCAGCGTCCCAGCTTTCTCCTTGTCAACCCATCCAGGAGTGTAACTACCCCCAAAATCGATGATCCAGGCATTGTCTTCACGGTCGATAAGGACATTCTCGGCTTTGACATCGCCCCAGATGATGCCTTTCCGGGGCAGCTTCTCCAGAGATATGCTGATCTGTGTCTTCTAACGTTTCCTTAGATTGGGTGAACTTTAGTTAGCTCTTGCTTTCGATAGCACTCCTTTCGTGTCGATCCAAATAAAGAGCATGCCTATTAACTTCTCTCCGTCTTAAACAACTCTATGTAGACGGCAGATCCAGGCTTCAGGGGGGGGAGGTATTTGCGCCATGACGATTGCTTTCAACGTTGTGAGCTCCTTCTTCGCATGCGCTGGACCAAATGAGAGCCCAAAACGTTTGAAGTAACATTCAATCCCACCATCAACAAGGACCTTGTTTGGTCGTTTGATTAACACGTCTTCTGAGCGATTGTATATTATCTCGATATCCGATGGATGGTAAGACTTGGCCCATCGGTCGAGGTCTGTAAGGATATCGCCCTTGATGACTAGAGCCGGGTCGGCCCAGCCGTGTTCCTAAGTCTCTGCCTTGTATGGACGTGGGACTTCGTCAGCAGCCTCGAGACCGCAAACAAAATACGGAGGGAACAGATACTGGGAGAGAGTCGGCCGGCCATCCTCAGGAATCGTTGAAGACGATGGCGCCAACTGGGCGATGAGAGGCTCGAACAGCTTTAACAGCCAGTTGTAAGCATCCTCTATATAGAAATCGTCCTGCTCTTCTTCTCCAGACCGCAGTAGGTGTAGGCACTTAAAGTACTGGTCTGTGAGCTCGGGTGATCAATAAAAATGCGACGGAGAGATTGTGCAATAGAAGGCTCGTCCGTTATTGGTTCGTATGATGAGGTCGCAGTCGTCTTCAGTTTCGTGTACCTGCCATCGAGAGATATCGTAGAGTGGTGGATTCGCCATGCTGATTGTTGTGGCAGATGGCGATGAATCGAAACGCAAGTAGGAAAATCCGGCTGCGTTCTAAGACAGTGGAGGAGGTCCAGGTTGAAATCCTTAAGTCCTCCGCTGCACATACCCCAACGAAAGTGCTGTTAGCGAATGTGGTCCGTGCACCAAGCTTTTTTTAGTTGGCAGGCACTCATAATAGGCTAGTTATCATGCGGTGGTGCCGACGACTTGGCGTTCGTCATAATGGCCCACCAATGAAGGCCCAGCAATCGCGCTGGGCGTCTCGCCTGGCCTATTTGTGACTGCCATTTTGCCGGCGACACGCCCTAAGGCGATCTCTTGGCCTTTTTGCTAGTTGGCACTCATAATTGGCTAGTCATTGGGCGGTGGTTCACAATGGCCCACTAATGAAGGCCCAGCAATCGCACTGGTCCTGGGCGCCTCGCCTGGCCTAATTGTGACAGCCATTTTGCCGTGATCCCTTGGCTTCTGTCCGGTTTGAAGACCCGTGCATAGGACTGTGGTCTGTCTAGCTTGTATATGTATGACACTTTCCTTCCCAAGATACAAGTCATAATGGCCAACGCTATTTATCAAGTCTATCTAATCATCCCAAAGTCGCACCTGAAAATCTCTATACCACTAAAATGTGTCGAGCATGGAAATACACTTTCTCGTGCGGGCACCAATCCAGAGAAAAGTAGTACACACACACACACATAGTTTATTACGCCCTAGCTAAGCCATAAAGGGCTCTTGTATCTATCTTATATGTTCCCTTTGTTGAGTTTTTGCCCTAGTCTCAAAATAAGCCCATACACAATATCCACTTCCGTCTATGTCATCTTTAATTACTCCTTCCCATGCTTGTGGTTTCTTATAGGGTTAGTAGTAGGCTATCTTAGAGCTAAATCCTCTAAGTGTTTAGGTCTCTATCTTTAGTAGCTAAAGTAAGCCCTACTATTAGTAGTATAAGGGTTTATAAGGGGTTAGTTAGTTATTAGTAGTAGGTAGTATAATAGTATATTACTCTTATCCTATCTTTAGTTAATCTATATATTAAGTTGTCCTATTACTATAGTAAACTTTACTATTTCTCTTATAATATTTATATATAGTAACTAGTTATTAGGGTTAGATATATCCTTCCCCCCTAAGTAGAATAATAGATTCCCTCTATATATATCTATTTATTAGATTATTAGTATGTGTTATACTGTCTATTAGGTGTAATAGAAGAGAAAATACCTAACTATTTCTACTACTTATCTATATATATATTAATCTAAGGTAACTACTTTAATCTAGTATAGGTACTAGTTAAGCCTTACTATCCCTATCTATAACTAGGCTAGTATACTAGCCTCCTTTTATAAAAATAAATTATATAATTACTATATATACTTTCCTAGTAGGCTAGTATTAACCCTTTTTAAGAACTTTCCTACCTCTTCTAGTAGCCTATAGTACTTCTATAGTCCCCTTAATACCTTTCTAAGTATAGTTAAGTACGCCCTAGTTAGCTTCTTCCTTAGCGTCTTTCCTTATTACGTACTCTCTTTTGCTACTACCTTAGCCTCTAGCTTAAGGTTAGATTTTATGCCTATAGGAAGCTAGAAGAGTATAACCTTATTACCTTTATTTATAAGTATATTAGCTACCTTATAAATATAATAGATCTCTTATTAGCCTAATTATTATTAAGGTTTCCTTACTACTAAGATAGCTACTTTATTAGTAGAAAACATATAGATAATATAATAATAGATCCCTTTTAAGATAGTCTCTAGCATTTTTGTTATTACTATAAGCTTTACTATATATAGATTCTACTCTTCCCTAGAGCTAGTTATGTTTAAAATTATTATTATAGAGCTGCCTCTCCTATAGGATAAGGGGAATAGTATTACTATTCTATAGCCTATAAGTTTGTTTCTTACTAAGCTACCTATAATAGCTCTTATAGCCTAACTAGTCTAGATTGCCTTAGTTGCTTTATTACTATCTTCCTCTACTACTATATGTATTTAGTATTCCTATAGTGTCTATAGGAATACCTTAATAGTTTCTAGCCTATCTACTAGTAGATTTTAGTATGCTATAGCTATCTTCTAGAAAGGTAAGATATACCTCTTAAAGCCTTAAGGTCTAATACGTTATAATAGATAACTTATAGGTAAGGTCTAGAGACGTACTTAGAACTTAATTACTTTCCTATTAAATTATTCTTAGGCTGACTATATGCTAGCTTCTACTTTAGTAACTACTATAGCTACTATATTAAACGTTCTAATAATTACTTAGGCTCTAATCCTTTATACCCTATTAATAACCCTTATCTAGGCTATCTTATACCTATGTTTCTAGACGTTTAATATGTAGTCTATAGTTAGTACTACTACTGCTATAAAGAGTTATCTTACTATTAATAGAGATAGACCCTTAAGTTATTTAAGCTCTAATATAGCTTTAAGACCCTTTATTACTACTTCTATAATATGTTACTAAAAATAGAGTTTAGTATCTATAATTACACCTAAGACCTTTATATAGTCTTTAGGCTAGACTATATTACCCTTAATATTAAAAGTTAAGTAATCTTCTAGATATTACTAGTTCTATATAAAGTATATAATAGCTATCTTATCTACCTTAAATATTACCCTACTCTATTGTTCCTACTTAAGTACTTAGTTAATAATATCCTAGATCCCCTATTAGTTTACCTGCTGTAATAGTCTAGTAACCTATGCTATATAGTTGTTAATAAATACTAGTAATCCTCTATTTTTATTAATTTAGTACTAGACTAGATCTATATTAAAGAAAAGGAATAGAATAAGGGATAGTAGTAAGCCTTAAGGTAGTCTAGCTTAAGGTAGGGAGTAGACCTCTAAGTCCTAGCTGTTAACTTAGATGCTAGTAGTCTATTATAAATAGAATGTATTAACCTACTTTACTAGCTTCTATAGAATCCCTCTCGCCTTAAGTCTCTAAAGTAGTCTTTCTTTATATACTCTATTATATATACCTTTAATATTAAAGCTAACTAAGCTAAGAACCTTTCTCTTCTTTTACGCCCTATAGATATACTCCTAAAGTAATACTAGTGCTTATTCTACTAACCTCTACTTCTAGGTACTAAAGTAGCTAGTAGGTAAGAGCCTATATATCTTAACTATATAAGATATCCTCTCTACTATTACTAACTTAAGTACCTTCCCTAGTATTAATAATAGTAAGATTAGTTACTAAGCCTTTATAATAGTATAGTTATCCTTATTTAGTTTCTTTAGTAGGATAATCTTTATATACCTTTACTACCTTAGTAGTTCTCCCTTATTAACTAATACTTAGAATAGTATATATACCTAGTGTTTTACTACTAGCTATGTCTGCTTCTATATAGCTACTAGTAACCTATCTTCTTTAGGTACTTTCTATAATTTTACTATAAATAGTTACCTTTCTACCTCTTCTAATATAATATTAGGGAATAGTATAGGTGGCTGCTATAGGTACTATCCTTTATCTTTAATATTATTTAGGAGTAGAGGGAAGAAAGTAGATAGTAGTTCCTCTACCTACTCTCCTTTTTCTACTATCTTAGAGCTATCTACCCTAGTAAGGTAGGGGATCTTATTAAATATGGCGCCTTTATTAGTACCTAAGTACTTAACTGCCTTCTAGATGTTTGTGTTATTAGCTAGAAACTCTTACTAGTAATTCTTCTTCTATTATTAGATTATATTATAATACTACTTTGCTACTACCTATACTTACTCTTCTAGGTCTAGTAGATAGTAGCTGGCCTGTCTTTCTGCCCTTACTTAGTTCCTCTAGAATATATAAATCTAGCGTAGCTATATAAGATCCTTTGTCTACTATCTCTTTATATACCTAGAAGGCTTAGCTATAGGTGTTAACACCTCTACTGCTTCTATTATAATTAATATAAGCTGGTCTGTCTGCTACTATACTATGCCTCCTATAGGGATATATTATAGTATAACCTTAATCCTAGTATTAATTGCCTTCTATAGTACGTTCTTAAATAAAAGTTAAGGTTTACTATCTATATTAGGAGTTATAATCTTAAATGCTATCTTAATTACTTAGTAGTCTAATCTATAGTCTATCTTATATAAGGCGTATCTTATTATTATCCTTACTAGATCCTTAGATATAATTAATAGATTAATTATTATTACTATATTATTCTTATGCTATGTTTTTATCCCTTATGGTAGGAGGCTCCTAAGTAATAAGTTACTTATTAACTTAATAATAGGGTTAGCCTCTCCCTACCTAACTACTAAAACGTTATCCCCTCCCTATAATTAGTTATACTAGTTAAAATCCCTAATAAAGACTGTATCTACCACCTTACCTATACTGCTCCTAACTCCCTTAACTACCTGCCTTAATAGGGAACATATATAGTAAAGTATCTTAGGCTCTTATACTAGGATGTATATAGACATAACTAGTACTTAACAACCTAGGAGTTAAAGAACAGCTCTAGTTATATCTAATAAAGGTATTAGTACTTACTCTGCTTTAACCTCCCTATTAATCTATATTATACTCTTGATCCCCTATTATCCTTCTTCCCTCTATGCTGTTAGAACTATCCTGGTCTACCTACTATGCTATATTAGTACTATTAAGATCTTCCCCTCTCTCTTTTATACCTATAGTTCCTATATAGTTATAGCTATAAAATTCTATAGTTTTTTATTGTTTATTAGACTCTTATATACTATATCCTACTTCCTTATATTTAGTTAGAGAATCTAAAAGGTTCTACTTATAGATAGATAGGTAGAGCTTTAGGTACTTCTTACTAAATAACTTATATATACTACTATAAGAAACATACTTTAGTACTATTTTATAGCATTCCTTATAGTAATAGCCTTCCTTAGTATACCTTCTATATACTAGATAGTTTAGGTATTAGACTACCTTATATAGAATAATCTACTAATATTTAAAGTACTATTATATTTAGAATTAGGGTTTAAACACCCCTATAGTTTTAGACTCTCTACCTATATAGAAATAGCCCTTAGAGATAAGCCTTCTAGTGTCCCTAGCTTTAGTTAGGTAGACTACTATTAATCTATATGCTTTTAGGTTCTCCTAATTACTTAGCTATATAATTTTATTAATAGTAGTATTATTTTCCTTACTAAATTACTTAGCTACTTTACTTCTATATTTTTCTTTCTCCTCTTATATAGCTGTCTATTATATATAGTCTACCTTAATTAGATAAAGGTTGTTATTATAGATATATATATCTAGGATAATTTTTATTTTAGTAATTTACTTAACCTTTTAGTATTCTATATTGTCTTAGTAGATAATTCTAATAAGATTCTTATTCCTTAGGTTTATAGTTATAGCCTAATACTACTATCTAGTATACCTATCTATATATATACCCCTTTCTATTACTACCCTAATTATACCTATGTTAGGCCTATTACCCTCTTCTTCTACTTTAGCTCTAGAGGTATTAATTATATAGTATAGAGTGTTAGTTATATTAGCTAGTATTATACTAAGTATATAGGCCTATATATTACTACTTTAGTTAGTTAAGGCGTTTTAGGTAATAGTAGTATAGGATAGGCTAGGGCTACTTTATACTAGAGCTAGAGCTATATATATCTTAAGCTTTTTATATGTCTTTATATTATTATCTTTAACTTACTACTTTAATGCTTATAGGTTGCTATAGACTATTTATAGCTTATCCTTAATTAACTAGAGTTCCTTATTTACTATCTAAAGTTTGTCTATAGCTTATTAAAGCTTAGTCTAGATATCCTTATTATATAGTTTAGATTTCTTCTATATGTTAAAAACAACCTAGAAGGAGGCGTAAAGCTCCTTTATTTATTTTCCTATAGCTAGGAGTAGTATTCTATTATTATCCTTAGTTACCTTAATCCTCCCTTTTATAGCTAATATACCCCTAGTAGTTACCCTCTATACCCTATTTACTACTAGATTGTTTAGTTCTATACTTCTATTATTAATAAGTTCTTTATTTCCTTTATTTAGTTAGACTTTAGCTATTAGTCTATGTGTTTGTTATAGTAGCTACTCTATTCTACTAGCCTCCCCTAAGTTAGATGTGACGTTAATGGTGTCTAAATCCACCTGTATGTTTCGCCACGGGACGTGCCGAAAGTAGGTCTACTAGCGCCACGCCACGTGTTTTAGTATAACAGCAGCCCCTTTTGCAAAACGCCTAATTGACCCTTAACAATAACAACGAAAGATGATAATAAGCTGATCTCTAGAAAGGATACAGAGGTTTGCAAAATCGGTCAGAAAACATTCGAAAAGTAGTACACACACACACACACACATAGTTTATTACGCCCTGGCTAAGCCATAAAGGGCTCTTGTATCTATCTTACATGTTCCCTTTGTTGAGTTTTTGCCCTGGTCTCAAAATAAGCCCATACACAATATCCACTTCCGTCTATGTCATCTTTGATTACTCCTTCCCATGCTTGCGGTTTCTCGTGGGGTTAGTAGCAGGCCATCTTGGAGCCAAATCCTCCAAGTGTTCAGGTCTCTATCTTCGGCGGCTGAAGCAAGCCCTGCTGTCGGTGGCACGAGGGTTCGTAGGGGGTTAGTCGGTCGTTAGTAGTGGGTAGTATAATGGTGCGTCGCTCTCGTCCTGTCTTTAGTTGATCTGCATGTCGAGTCGTCCTGTTGCTATGGCAAACTTCACTGTTTCTCTTACGATGTTCATACATGGCGACCAGTCGTCGGGGTCGGATGCGTCCTTCCCCCCTAAGTAGAATGACAGATTCCCTCTGTGCGTATCCGTTCGTTGGATCATCGGTGCGCGTTGTGCTGTCCATTGGGTGCAACGGAAGAGAAAATGCCCAACCGTCTCTGCTGCTTGTCCGCATGCGCATTGATCCGAGGCGACCACTCCAATCTGGTGCAGGTACCAGTTGAGCCTTGCCATCCCCGTCCGTAACTGGGCCAGTATGCTGGCCTCCTTCCACGAAAACAAATCGTATAATTGCCGTGTGTGCTTTCCCGGCAGGCCAGCGTCAACCCTTTTCGAGAACTTTCCTACCCCTTCCGGTAGCCTACAGTACTTCTGTAGTCCCCTTAATGCCTTTCTAAGTGTGGTTGAGTACGCCCTGGTTGGCTTCTTCCTCGGCGTCTTTCCTTGTTGCGTGCTCTCTTTCGCCGCTGCCTTGGCCTCCAGCTTGAGGTCAGATTCTACGCCTGTAGGAAGCCAGAAGAGTGTAACCTTGTTGCCTTCATTTATGAGCGTGTTGACTGCCTTGCAAATGCGACGGATCTCTTGTTGGCCTGATTGTTGTCGAGGTTTCCCTGCCGCTGAGACGGCCGCTTTGTTGATGGAAAACACATAGATGACACGATGACGGATCCCTTTCGAGATGGTCTCCAGCGTTTTTGCTATCGCCGTGAGCTCTGCTGTATATGGATTCTGCTCTTCCCTAGAGCCAGTTGTGTTTGAAATTGTCGTCGTGGAGCCGCCTCTCCTGTGGGACAAGGGGAACAGTATTGCTGTTCCGTAGCCTACGAGTTCGTTTCTTGCCGAGCTACCTGTGACAGCTCTCACGGCCCAACCAGTCTGGATCGCCTTGGTCGCTTTGTCGCCGTCTTCCTCCACTACCGTATGTATTCGGCATTCCCACGGTGTCTGTGGGAACGCCTCGATGGTTTCCAGCCTGTCTACCGGTAGATTTCGGTATGCCGCGGCCATCTTCTGGAAAGGCGAGATGTGCCTCTTGAAGCCCTGAGGTCTGATGCGTCGCAACGGATGACTCGTAGGCAAGGTCTGGAGACGCACCCAGAACTTGATCGCTTTCCTGTCGAATCGTTCCTGGGCCGACTGTATGCTAGCTTCTGCTTCGGCAACCGCTGTGGCCACCGTATTAAACGTTCCAATGATTGCTTGGGCTCCAATCCTCTGTACCCTGTTGATGACCCTCATCTGGGCTGTCCTGCACCTGTGTTTCCAGACGTTCGATGCGTAGTCCATAGTCGGTGCTACCGCCGCTACGAAGAGTTGTCTTGCTGTCGACGGAGACAGACCCTTGAGTCGTCTGAGCTCCAACACAGCTTCGAGACCCTTTGTCGCCGCTTCTGCGATGTGTTGCTGAAAATAGAGTTTGGTATCCATAATCACGCCCAGGACCTTCACGCGGTCTTTGGGCCGGACTATGTCACCCTTGATGTTAAAAGTTGAGTAATCTTCTGGATGTCGCCAGTTCCGCGTAAAGTGTATGATGGCCGTCTTGTCTGCCTCAAATGTTGCCCCGCTCCGTCGTTCCCACTCGAGTGCTCGGTCAATAATATCCTGGATCCCCTGTCGGTTCGCCTGCCGTGATGGTCCGGTGACCCATGCCGTATAGTCGTCAACGAATGCTAGTGATCCTCCATTTTCGTCGATTTGGTGCTGGACCAGATCCGCGTTGAAGAAAAGGAACAGAATAGGGGATAGTGGTGAGCCCTGAGGTAGTCCAGCTTGAGGCAGGGAGCGGACCTCCGAGTCCTGGCCGTTAACTTGGATGCTAGCGGTCCGTTGCGAACAGAACGCATTGACCCACTTCACCAGCTTCTGCGGAATCCCTCTCGCCTCGAGTCTCTGAAGCAGTCTTTCTTTATACACTCCGTTGTATGCGCCTTTAACGTCGAAGCTGACCAAGCTGAGAACCTTTCTCTTCCTCCACGCCCTGTAGATGTACTCCTGAAGTAATACCAGCGCTTGTTCTGCCGACCTCTGCTTCCGGGCACCGAAGTGGCTGGTAGGCAGGAGCCCGTATGTCTCGACCGCATAAGATATCCTCTCCGCCATCACCGACTCAAGCACCTTCCCCAGTGTCGATAATAGCGAGATTGGTCGCCAAGCCTTCGCGACGGTGTAGTCATCCTTGTTCGGTTTCTTCAGCGGGATGATCTTTGCATGCCTCCACTGCCTCGGTAGTTCTCCCTCGTTGACTGACGCTTGGAACAGCGCGTGCACCCGGTGTTTCACTACCGGCCATGTCTGCTTCCACACAGCTACCGGCAACCCATCTTCTCCGGGTGCTTTCCACGATTTTGCTGCGAACAGTTGCCTTTCCACCTCTTCCAACGTAATATCGGGGAATGGTACGGGTGGCCGCTGCGGGCGCTGTCCTTCATCTTCGATATTGTTCGGGAGCGGAGGGAAGAAAGTAGACAGCAGTTCCTCCGCCTGCTCTCCTTTTTCCGCCGTCTTGGAGCCGTCCGCCCTAGTAAGCTGGGGGATCTTGTCGAATACGGCGCCTTTGTCGGCGCCTAAGTACTTGACCGCCTTCCAGATGTTCGTGTCATCGGCCAGAAACTCTTGCCAGTGATTCTTCTTCTGTTGTCGGATTGCGTCATGATACTGCTTCGCCGCTGCCTGCGCTCGCTCTTCTAGGTCCGGCGGACAGTGGCCGGCCCGTCTTTCCGCCCTCGCTCGGTTCCTCCAGAATGTGTGAATCCGGCGTAGCTGCGTAAGATCCTCCGTCCACCACCTCTTCGCATACCTAGAAGGCTTGGCTGTAGGCGTCAACGCCTCTACCGCTTCTGTTACAATCGACATGAGCCGGTCTGTCTGCTGCTGCACTGTGCCTCCCGTAGGGACTCGTTGCAGTGCAACCTCGATCCTGGCATTGATCGCCTTCCATGGCGCGTTCTTGAACAAAAGTCGAGGTTTGCTGTCCGTGTTAGGAGTCGCAATCTCAAACGCTGTCTCAATCGCTTGGTGGTCCGATCCGTGGTCTGTCTCGTGCAAGGCGCATCTTGTCATCATCCTTGCCAGATCCTCAGACGCGATTGACAGATCGATCGTCGTTGCCGCGTTGTTCTTGTGCCACGTTTTCGTCCCTCGTGGCAGGAGGCTCCTGAGTGACAAGTCGCTCATCAACTCGATGATAGGGTCAGCCTCTCCCTGCCTGACCACTGAAACGTCGTCCCCTCCCCATAATTGGTCATGCCGGTTAAAATCCCCAACGAAGACCGCATCCACCACCTCGCCTGCGCTGCTCCTGACTCCCTCGACTGCCTGCCTTAACAGGGAACATGTGCGGCGAAGCATCTCGGGCTCTTGTACCGGAACGTACACAGACACAACCAGCACTCGACGACCCGGGAGTCGAAGAACGGCTCCGGTCATGTCTGATGAAGGTATCGGCACTTGCTCCGCTTCGACCTCCCTGTTGATCCACATCATGCTCCTGATCCCCCATCGTCCTTCTTCCCTCCACGCCGTCGGAACCATCCTGGTCCACCTACTGTGCCGCATCGGCACCGTCAAGATCTTCCCCTCTCTCTTCCACACCCACGGTTCCTGCACGGCTATAGCCGTGAAATTCTGCAGTTTTTCATCGTTCATCAGACTCTCATGTACTGCATCCTGCTTCCTCACATTCAGTTGGAGAATCTGAAAGGTTCTACTCATGGATAGATGGGTAGAGCTTCGGGCACTTCTTGCTGAACGACTCATGCGCACCACCGCAAGGAACACACTTCAGTGCCGTTTCGCGGCATTCCTTGTGGTGATGGCCTTCCTTAGCGCACCTTCCACACACTAGACGGTTCGGGCATTGGACTGCCTTGTGCGGAACGATCTGCCAACATTTGAAGCACTGTTGTGTTCGGAATTGGGGTTTGAACACCCCTGTGGTTCCAGACTCTCCGCCTGCGTGGAAATAGCCCTCGGAGATGAGCCTTCTGGCGTCCCTAGCTTTGGTCAGGTAGACCGCCATCGATCCGTATGCTTTCGGGTTCTCCTGATCGCTTAGCCATACAATTTTGGCGACGGTGGCATCGTTTTCCTTGCTGAATTGCTCGGCTGCTTCACTTCTGTACTTTCCTTTCTCCTCCCACACGGCTGTCCATCGCACATAGTCCACCTTGATCGGATAAAGGTCGTCGTCGCGGACACGCACACCCGGGACAATTTTTGTCTCAGCGATTTGCTTGACCTTCTGGTGTTCCGCATCGTCTCGGCAGACGATTCTGATGAGATTCTCATTCCTCGGGTTCACGGTCACGGCCTGACACCGCCATCCGGCATGCCCGTCCGCACGCATGCCCCTTTCCACTGCCGCCCTGATCGTGCCCGCGTTGGGCCTGTTGCCCTCTTCTTCCACTTCAGCTCTGGAGGTGTCGATCGTGCAGTACAGAGTGTCGGTCGTGTTGGCCGGTGTTGCGCCGAGTGTATGGGCCCGTGCATCGCTGCTTTGGTTGGTCGAGGCGTTTCGGGCGACAGCAGCATAGGATGGGCTGGGGCCGCTTCGCGCCGGAGCCAGAGCCGTACATGTCTCAAGCTTTTCGCGTGTCTTCGTGTTGTCGTCTTCAACTTGCTGCTTCAACGCTTGCAGGTCGCCGCGGACCGTCTGCAGCTCGTCCTTGATTGACCGGAGTTCCTTGTTCGCCATCCGAAGTTCGTCCGTGGCTTGTCGAAGCTCGGCCTGGATATCCTTGTTGCGCAGTTCAGATTTCTTCCATGCGTTGAAAACAACCTGGAAGGAGGCGTGAAGCTCCTTCATCTGTTTTCCCACGGCCAGGAGTAGTGTTCTGTCGTCGTCCTCGGTTGCCTTGATCCTCCCTTTCGCGGCTGACGCGCCCCTGGTGGTCGCCCTCCGCACCCCGTTTGCTGCCAGATCGTTTGGTTCTGTGCTTCCATCGTCGATGAGTTCTTTGTTTCCTTCGTTCAGTCGGACTTTGGCCGTCGGTCTACGTGTTCGTCGCAGTGGCCGCTCCGTTCCGCTGGCCTCCCCCGAGTCAGACGCGACGTTGATGGTGTCCGAATCTGCCTGCATGTTTCGCCACGGGACGCGCCGAAAGTGGGTCCACTAGCGCCGCGCCACGCGTTTCGGTACAACAGCAGCCCCTTTCGCAAAACGCCCAATTGACCCTCAACGACAACAACGAAAGATGATAATAAGCTGATCTCTAGAAAGGATACAGAGGTTTTCCTATATCGCGTTCCAGTTCTTGTCACAGTCCCGTACCAAAAGTGGTACAGTAGAAATCGAAATCGGTTTCTATAGTCTTAAACAGAAATTCTTCTCCGCACAGACATTTGTGGATCCGTTTGTTGACCGGATACATGATGACGCCTGTCGAGTACATTCGGTGATGACGTTCATAGTTGAAGCTAGAAATGGCTTATGTACTGTGCTCGTGGTTCGGACCCATGTCGTGTAATCCGACATCCACAAATGGCGGTTCACTCATATTAGAGTAGGCTGTGTCTGTGCATCCGTTTGTTGATTATCCTGTTTCCAAGGACTGTGGAGTGGGTCTCGACGACAAACACAGTGTAAAAGCGATTTCTGGCCTCGACTGGAGGTCATTGATAAATGTACTCTTTAGACCTCACCATGTATCCTGTCAGCAAGCAAATCCAGAATGGTTTGTGCGCAGAGTAATTTCAGTCCGACTAAGTGGAAGCCGATTTCGGATTCTACTGTACGACCCTGAGAACGCTGAAGATTGCCCAGAGGCCGTGCGCGCCAACCGTCGACACAGACAATATAGGACTCTGTTGCGTTGCAGTCCCCTTGCAACCGCCAGCGTGTCAGCCCAGGGCATTTGTGAACGGGATAAGTGCTACGCCAAGGAATACCTCATACCCTACGGGTGGTGGTGTCACCATTGCGGTACAATGAACGCAGCTGGGATAAAGCACTGTGCGAATCCTCAGGCCGGTCACAGTCGAACGCCGTGTCGCCATGATCCTTGTCGAAATTGCCAAGTCAATGACCCTGCCGAACCACAATACTGAGCAGACCACCTTGTCTCGTCTTCTACAGTTTTCAGCATCGGCACGTGCAGATCAAAGCCTGGAGGGTGGGATGCATGCAAGAACGTCGCCTGCATCATCGACATAGAAAACCTACGCAGAACCTAGCTTCCTAGATACATACGAACAAAACAATAAGAATGCAATCTCGATGAACCACTATTCTGAGGGGTGATCGATTCCTAGCATAAAAGACACGTGTATGTATAATTTGGTTGGCATTGACCTGACCTTGGTTTTGAGTTCTTAGTCCAGTCAGCTACAACGTTATGAGGCGAGAAGCATGTTCATATCCTTTTTGATTGCCAGTTGCGTACAGTTGGCAATCATATAGCATATAGTTTGTGCCGGGATAGCGGAAGCAGGAGGAACGGGTAAGGCACCAAATAAACGACTTGATGGGTGGCTTAGCTGAAGGGACGCAACACATTCAGTCCCGTCTGACCGTCTCCGGCGCAGAGCGATCGGACGCATCCGCCTACTCTGTCATCTTCGCCGAGCCAGACCACGCCAGGAGTACAACAGAAAATCCCAATCAAAAACTCGATTGCTATCATGAAGTCGTTCTTAGATACTGGCGAAATAATACTACTTATAATTGCTTGTTGGGCGCTTGATCAATTAGTTTGCTCGTAACATTGTGACAGCGCCTTGCTTCATCAACTCCCGCTAGTTCACCTATGTCAGGTCCGTGTCTGGTAGCTCTCTAAGGAGGGTTAGCTGCCCCTTGGCCGATTGGCTTCTACATGTGGGTTTTTCCGCTGGAGAAATCAAAGCCCGGCCGACGAGGCTGCTGTACCTGTCCTGCATCGGTATGTGGTTTGCTCAGCCGCGACTTTCTTTCACCCCGTCTTTTCAGTCCTTGCCTTAGGGTCTGAGGACTACACCGTTAAGGTCTGGAACTGGGAGCTGGGCGAACTTGAGAAGACTGCCAAGGGGCACACCAAAGCAGTGACTGATGTTGACTTTGGAGGACCGCGAGGGGCCACGCTGCTGGCTTCATGCTCAAATGACTTAACAATCAAACTATAGGATCCTTCAGACGATTAGAAAAACATTCAAACATTTCCTAGCCACGATCATAGCGTGAGTGCCGTCAGGTTTGTCCCCTTGGGAGCCACTGACGCTCTAGGCTCAAGCAATCTTCTCCTTTCGGCCAGCTGCTATAAGACACTACAAGGGCACACAGACTAGATTCGTAATGTTTGCCTGTCGCCAGATGGCCATTTCCTTCTCTTGGTTGGTAACGACTATATAGGGCGACTCTGGGATATAAGCGTGATGAGCCCTAAGGTAAAGTTAACGCTTATCTACCACAAACATATCATAAAATGTTATACGCTTACACAACCTACTACGTATATCTATCTAGCCAAACTTATAAGGCCAGAAACCCCTACTTATAATAAATATAGCTGAGTTTATAGTAACAGGTAGCTGTGATAAGACGATTTGTCTTGGGACGACAGGGGGAATTATATTAAAACCTTGATTAGCCACACTAACTAGGTGAGGGCCCTTGTGTTTCACCCTAGCGGTAAGTACCTACTAAGTGTGATAATAAGACATCACAATACTAGGATCTCAAACAAGGGGGCAAGTATATTAAGGTACTTAGTAATGCATGTAGTAGCTTTATCTCGTGCTTGCGTTAGGCACCAAGCATAGCTCGCAAGGCGGCTACTCAAGGTAAGGGACAGAAGGGTATCAAGACAATACTAAGGAAGACGGCTAAGAAGCGCCACATAACATTCAAATCTAATACGTCATTACAACTAGGAGTCTTAACCAGAAAGTGTGTATCTTTGCTAACTGATACATCTCAGGCGACAAGCAGACGTAAAGAATCACATATATTTATCTGTTATCAAATTAGGATTACGTTATCCTTTGCTTATGCTTAGAGTCTTATAGGATTTTTATATCTGCCTTGAATAGCTTATAACATATATTTAGATGGCGTTTTAATGGTGTTGATTCCTAAGGACTCTAGAACCCCTAAGGCTGCCCTCGCTTAAACACTTTAAACCATTATCACCATACGCTAGATCGTTTCTAGCTTATTAAATCCTTAAATAAATTTAACTATCGTCTTATTCTTTATTAGCTATCTAAGTCTGGCAAGTAACTAAGGTAGTCGCTCTCGTTATAAAATTTAGCTACTTATATATACCTACCTATATTTACATGACAATGCTTTAATATAGCAGCTTAGGCGTATTTAAGATTAAGGTATCTGATATCCTCTAAGACTCTATAATACCTATTAGTACGCGTAACATTAAAAAGAATATTAAAAACTAACCGTCTTTAGATATCTATAGTGCCTGGATTTTAGAGTATGTCCGTAAGATTAAAATATACGCTATAGAGGCAAAGCCAATTATCTTAGTACTTAACTAGTTTAGAGGGTAGATATTATTTTTAGTATTCTTAGAAATATTCCTAGCTAAAAGTTACAGACTTTATTTGCTACGCACCTAGCTTAAATTTATTATGTGCGAAAAGTGATGCTAGACTTAGGAAGATTGGCGTACCAGCTAGTGTGTTAGTAGTAATATTGTTATAAGACAGGTTACTATATATAAGATAAGGTTTTAGATATTAACTATTTAATTAGAGTGGGATAAGGAGCTTCTGCGCTGTTATATTAATAAGGTCTTAGAAGTCTGGTAAAGCAGTAAGCTATAACCCATAGATTGTTGACTTGAATTCGCCTAGATTACGTAGCATGCCACTGAATAGGTTATACTAACTAGAATCCTAGGACGTTATTAGTTAAGGGAATATGTTGCGATACGTAGGCGTTAGAAAACTAAAATAATTAGGATTTAGTAAGACACTATCTTAGTAGATTGTAGTAAGTTGCTAGCAAAGATCTGTTAGTATTAGCAGCTTCTTAATAATGTTAATATAGTCTAAGACGAGTAAGCTAGGAAACTCTAGTATAAGTTAAGGCTGTTCCCCTAGCTTCTCTCTTTTATGGCTTATGTCTTTCTCTCTCCTGGTTGTTCTCTCTCCTGGTTGTTCTCTCTCCTAGTTGTTCTCTCTCCTGGTTGTTCTCTCTCCCGGTCGTTCTCTCTCCTGGTCGTTCTCTCTCCCGGTCGTTCTCTCTCCTGGTTGTTCTCTCTCCTGGTCGTTCTCTCTCCCGGTCGTTCTCTCTCCCGGTCGTGCCACTATTCCGGGGTCAATCTCATGTATCATAGTAAATGCAAGGTGTTGGCCGGCAAGTGTATTGCGCCTGTTGATTGAGAGGGATTGCTGCCTAAAGTTAGGTTAAGTGTGTCTATAGAGAGCTAGAATGCAAACTTTGATAATGTAGTGGCGCGTTTTTTCTGGAATGGATATAGTAATAATTACAGTTGAAATCCATCCTGGTTGTAAGAGGCGTGTATTAATGATTCTTGAGTCTGGCGGTAATACTTGCAACAGTTAGCGGCAGAATGACATAGTTGTAAGCTGTTGATTACCCTTTGAGACTTTTTCCTCAAATAAGGCGTCTCCTAAATTGATTAATATAGTATTAATGAGATGTTTTCTGTAGATTTGGGAAAACCTCGGGCTAAACCAACATGCCTGTCTTTTTTGTAGTGTTGTCTCCACTGTCCTGTCTAATGATTGGACGGTATTGGCTCTCTATACCTTGGTTACGTTTGAACCCTACGCTTAAGATGCGGTATAGCATGAGGAGAGGCATTAAATGCTATTTCCTGGAGCTGCTGCTGCTTGTCTTATGGACCTTATTATATATTTCCTGTTAACGACAAAGGGAATATACTCAAAGAAGATGAGTTCTAGGCAGAGCTTTGTAGAGCCACCCATACTTCCGGACCATGGGAACCCGCATGGACTCTACGTTGTCTATCAGCCTAAAGTGGGACCCCCTTGCGTTAAAATAGTTCTCGTTTATGGCCTTGGCGGTAAATGCTAGAGCACCTGGACGTGGCTAGATGACCTATGATGTTTCTGGCCCTGAGAGATATGTTCTCAAGATCCCTTCTAAATGGCCTGAGTATGGACGTTTGGTTATCCTGCTAATAGTCTCAAGAAACCCTTACGGAAGTTGAGTGCTAGTATTAAAGACTTTGCTAAGGAACTTCTCTTCTACCTAAAGAATAAAGGGCTGAATGTACGAAGAAACATGGCTTAGCGATACATTTTGTCTTATGACTAACGGTATTATTAGCTACTGATCATATTTGTTGTGCATTCCCTGGGTGGTATTGTGGTTAAAAAGGTACTTAAATTTTCTGTTGCGTTTGATTGTTATTCACTTATATTAAGCAGGCCTGCATTGATGGGGCTTTCTATAAAGAATATTGGGATATTGTCGACTCCGCCTGTGTGGCGTTCTTCCTAGGAACACTATATAAAGGTGCCTCTATTGCCGACACGTTGATTGATAAGATGAGATTTGCAGGCATTACTTTTAAGCCGTATGTTACTGCTTTAAGAGATTGTTCTCTGGAGCTAGAGAGTATCTATGAGGGATTTAAGCCCTTTATGGATAAGATAGAAATTAACACTTTCTATGAAACGGAGGCGATAGGACCCCTAGGAGTGAGTATTACCCTTTTATTTATATTTCTATTATACTGAACGGATGAAGATGATTGTTGAGAAGTCTTCCTTGATTCTACCGGACATGCCAAGTTAGATTTTGATTCCTATGTATGTTAATCATTGAAACATCGTTTGATTCCTGGACATATGGGGACCCCTGCTAAGGAAAGTAATTCTTTGACTTTAAAGCTGCGTCAATCGATATGGACCCTGGAGAAATAGTGCCTGGCATTTGAATGCGAATCAGAAGGCTTACCTTATCAAGCAATTTCTTGGATTCAAAAGTGCAGCAGATGATCTTCTGTTGCTGACTGACGAGGTTGAATTGGAAATATGCAATTAGATCTTGTCAAACGACGTTTTTTGAGTGTTTACTGAAGAACCATCGCAAGAATTAAGGCTATTATGGTTATATAGGCCCCTAGGCTTAGGTAAATCAGTCCTAGCTTCCTTTATTACCTAAACGCTGAAAGCGTGAAAGAAGATATGCTATCGTTTCTCGTTTCAGGATGATGACCCACACAATTGATTAGTTATATCCCTTTTTAAGTCACTTGTATTCTAATTGTCCTTCTATTTAAGGCAGTTTTAGGATTATCTTGTAGGCCTTGCCTTGGCAGGTGAGACACTAGATGGTTGCTCTATACAATCAGTATGGAAGAAGCTGCTAGCATCTCTGATATTAAGACTAGATAACAATTACAAAACATTAGTCTTTTGGGTTATAGATGGTTTGGATCTGTGTAATAATCTAGTAATATTGATCTATTGTCTGAATGACGAAGCCCTGTTAAAAACACCTATTAAAGTGCTTATCATAAGCTGTTGGTCTGGGAAACTACTAGGATTGCTTGACGAAAGCGCTTAATAAGTGAATCTTGATACGCCATAACAGCAGCAAGCTCTTAAAACCTTTTTGAGGGGGAAGCTAGGTTAATTAAACCTAGTAGTACCTTAAATTATTTAGGCGGCAGACGGTAATTTTCTTTGGGTAAGTTTGCTGCTAAACTATTTTTTCTGTTAAAATGGAAGGTTTTTGATTGAAGAAGCTATGGGATTGGCCTGGGCTGAGTTTTCTTTGATGTGGAAAGCTCTTATAACCTGTGAAGTTTACCTCTGGTCGGTAGAGGAAACCTTTATTGCTTGTTAACTCTTGTTATGCATAACTTATGCTAAAACCCTGCTAAAAGTTTAATAGCTTGTCTAAGCTGTTATGGCCTAAACGTTGAAAAGTATTAATCCACGAGCTATAAGGTGTATTCTGGGTCCTTTGATTATAGTTGATGGCACTTCTACGGTCAGGTTGTGCTACCGCTTGCTACGAGAATTCCTCTCAACATCAAACAGTCACAACATCTGTCCACCTACACATGTGGGCCATGCAGAGCTTTTGCGGGTCTGTCTAAAAGAATCCTCCGGGAACATATGTTTCTACCCCCAGACTGGCAGAATTCTGATTCTCTCGACTTAGCTGGGGTCTCACGAGATGGGGTCTTATACGTTCTGAAAGGTGACGAGGTTGGGACAATTCGCAACGGGCTTCAGACGACGTTTTCAAGACATCGTCTTACATGAACGACGTTGTCAGTGACGCAGGACGACAGGATGCGTCCACCT
Organism: Colletotrichum sublineola; assembly: GCA_020631755.1. Taxonomy (NCBI): domain Eukaryota; kingdom Fungi; phylum Ascomycota; class Sordariomycetes; order Glomerellales; family Glomerellaceae; genus Colletotrichum; species Colletotrichum sublineola. The sequence continues at coordinate 294,660 of JAHSQG010000019.1, forward strand.
AGGGAGTAGGCTAAGTCAACATAACGCAGGCGATTCTATAACTTAGCACTGATGAAGTACACATGTTTTGCACTAAATGCGGTCAGCGCAAGATCCATGAATTACAATATGACGTCATCGTTCGAGAATATTGACATGTCCAACAAAAGTGATACCTACCCATATGCGGGAGGCCGAATGCCATGAATTCAGGAAACGAGGTAAGGTGTGGGATAGATCACTATATGAAGGCTCGTCGACCAGTGCACATTCTTATCAGTATGGGCATAAGGTCAGCAAAAGGTCTGAACTATGCATCTCGGATGCTAGCTTCAAATTCAGGCGCTAGCCGAAGTCCTCAAACACCCAGGAAGCCAAGGCAGTGGCAATGGAGAATACTCGAGAAGGGGAAAAAAAGCCTAGGAGAAAGCCAGCCAGAAATTAACCGGTCCTAGAAAAACCATTGAAGCGTATGATGAGCGCAAGTACGGTGCAACCAAGTCTCCGCTGCAAAATGGTTATTTGCCCCGAGACAGCTAGAGGCGACATCACTAACACTAATTGCTGACTAACCCCATACGCACCCTCGTGCTACCGAGAGCAGGACAGCTTCAGCCGCTAAAGATAAGGATGATGAACACTGGGAAGATTTAGTTCTAAGATGGCCTGCTACTAACCCTTGCGAGAAACCGCAAACTACCTGAGACATACGCAGTGCGATGTGCGTGTCAATGGCTTTTGATCTCTTATCCTATTCTTGGCCGCGGCTGGTTAGTTTTGTGGCCTTGGCGGCCTCTCGCTAACTCCACCACCCCACTTCCGCAAAACCCCTACTTTCGCAAATCATCATGACCACCACCACTGCCACTATCACCACTTATTTCACTTGGTCTGCCGCCCACCTATATGTAACTTTCGGCCTCGCTGGATAATTCAGATACGCTGGATTCATCCGGACTATCTATTAGGCCGGATTCCGGACTTTGCGCCTGCTGGATATGGGTAATAGTTGCGAAGGTGCTGTTGGGCGATAATGGGACCTTTTTCCTCTTGCGTAACTGCTGGGCATCTATGTGAGCTTGTAGATGCTGGACTTGCTGCTCTAGATGCCTGCTTACTATACTCCTTTTGTACCTTTCTAGATAGGTGACGAAGAGTATGGGTATCCAGCCCATCCTCAGCCATCTGACTTAACTGGTGTAACTGATGCCGTAGATCTGAGGATCGATGAGGGGTTGACTATGGGACGATAGATTCGGCTTCATTCCACTGCTGGCTGGGCTGGCTGTGCTGGCTGGGCTGGCTGGATGATACCTTAGATACTAAGGGGTTGGATAGAGGGCGATGTGAAGAGACTGGCCATAACCCAGCCCATTTCCAGCCAGCCTTTATATTCTTAGATATTATAGCTGCTTCGCGAGCTTCTAGATAGCAGTCTAGAAAGGCCCTTTTTCCAGCCACTGTTGAATCCGTGACTATATTATCTATAGATCTAATGCCCAGCCTATAGGTATTCTTTAATGGGCTGAAGATCGACATATCTAGAGGCTGGAGGACGGCAGAGGAGTGTGGCGGCAGAAAAAGCAGATAGATGTGATGCTGCCAGCACTACTACATAAAGTCAGCAGTTATATGGCTGTGATGGGCATCTAGAACCAGCAGTCTGGCCTCATCTGGCTGGCTGGGTCTAGTCCTTGGGATAAAGACCTCTTCCAGCCACTCAAGGGCAGTCTGGTCAGTAGTCCAGCTATTCTCAGAGTATGTGAAGTGCCAGCCAGCATATCTGGATAAATCCAATGGGAACCACTGGGCCTGGCCCGATTTACTCTTATATATAACTAAGGGATCTAGGGACTTCCCAGCAGCTGACACACACTCGATAAGGGACATCTATGCTCTGGATCCAGGCTGCTTTTTCTGGATATATCGCGATGCCGCAGAGCCCAGCACTAGCCCATTAGCTCCCTTGCCCTCTGTAATACCAGTTTCATCCATATTCTAGCGGTTGGATGGATGGATTCCTTGGATGGTAGGGATATCCATGCGATGGAAGAATTCTTGGATAACCTCTGGGGAATGGGCTTTATATCGTCTGGCATCTATTGCTCTAGATCGCTTCGTTCTGATAGATGGGTTTCGCCGCAGGAATCGGCCCATCCACTTCCTCCCTATAGGAGGATACCCATCACCCATCATATGCCCAACTAGTCCTTTTACTTGCTTATGGGTAAGGGAGTGGCTAAGAGCTTCTTGGGCCAATATATGGGCAACCAGATTATCCTCCTGGGACTGGGATAAACGCTGCATATGGCCGAAGGCAGCATTTCTGCTTTGCCTGCCCTTCAGCCGATAGTAAAGAGTATGGTAGGGGATACCCCATTGACGAGCAACCTCGCTGATAGGGCGCTCATCTCCCACCTCCAAAAGGGCCTGTTGGAGCTCATCTTCGATATATTACTTCATAATGGGCTGATGAAGGTATTCTGAAGAAATGGTGTTATTTGGCGATATATAGTAATTGTTGTGATAGTTAGAAAAAGGTGATGTTGGTGATGCGGCATTTTCGGCATTCGCGGAGGTGGGGGTTTTGCGGAAGTGGGGTAGTGGAGTTATTGGCTTTGCTGGTCTTCATATTCATGCCTATCAACTGATTGCCTCTGGCTATATTGGCAACAAATTGACTCAAATGGAATACCGCATTTTTTGTTCTTTCATCACACATTGTTACTGCGCATTGCTGAAGCGGTAAGCTTTGTTGGCATGGCTGCGTGGCCAACCTCGCATTTTGCTGACCTTGCAGGCCTGTTTTCTATCAAGAAGACCTCAGGAATTGAGCTGTCTGTGCTACGACTAGTGTCTAGTAACAAAAGCACAGTCAATCTCTTTCGACACATAACTTTGATAGAAAGCCAAGAGTTCTTTAAGGACCTGGAATATTGAGGTATGGTAGAGAAGCCGCAGACGCTCATGGTAATCCCACCCCCCCCCCCCCCACACACACGCCCCCCCTTCCCCGGGGCCGTCACCCATCAGGACTATCCAACCAAGGCCCTGCATCAACTGCATTACATGAGGGGTAGGCTTGTCATGATAGTATCTGATGATAATCTTCTTCAAAGAGGTTACTATCCTCAACTGCGCTTGAACCTGCAGCAAAGCCTCATGACAGGACTGTGAATCGCCAGGAGCTTCTCCAGTAAGACCAGAGGCGTTGTTTTTATGTACGTAAAATTCCAACGTCTTCAGACTGGTACAATGGCCTTGGAGGAGTTTCAAGGTGCGCATTCCATCCTGCGTAAGTCCTAGAGCTTCGGGCCGTCCCTCTGCTACCTCAAGAGCAGGAAAACTGAGGGACAAATGGGATAGAAGACTCGCACGAGTTGAGGTGGGGGAGAGAAGAAAAGCTTGTAGAATCGAAGTTTCGCGTTGCATAGTAGTACTATATCCCCTTCAGGTATCCCGTCAATCTCTTCCATCTACCTTTCAGCCCTTTTCCTGGTTTATTTACGCTAAGCGAAGCATCCATCCCTTGTGCATAAAGCTGTAATGAGCCGATTTTGTCAGACACATATGTGTAACGCTCGTTCTGGGACCCCAGCACTGACAAGAACCCGTTCTGTGCCCTTTGATAATATGAGATAGCTTTGCCACTCTCGCCAAGCTTCTTATATAAAGACCCAAGGTTCTGAAGTGTGTTCGAAGCGGGAATGTATGTTAGTATAGCGTCTGGTCCTAGTGCCTTCTCGTAGCCTCAAAGAGCCCGCTTGTATATCGCCTCCGCCTTGTTAAATTGGCCCTGGTCATAGTAGAGAATGCCTAGATTGTTGACTGTGTCAAGTGTTGACGTGTGCTCTGGTCCCCATGCCTTCTCCTTGCCTTGAAGAGCCCGCTCGTATATCGCCTCTGCCTTGTCAAGTAGGCCCCGGTTTTTGTAGAGAACACCTAGATTGTTGACTGTGTCGAGTGTTAACCTGTGGTATAGTCCCCATGCCTTCTCCTTGCCTTGAAGAGCCCACTTGTACATCGCCTCTGCCTTGTCAAGGCGGCCCTGGTCAGAGTAGAGAACGCCTAGATTATGAACTATATCAAGCGTTGATATGTGCTCTGCTCCCCATGCCTTCTCTTTGCCTTGAAGAGCCCGCTCGTACATCGCCTCTGCCTTGTTGAGTCGGCCCTGGTTAGAGTAGAGAACGCCGAGATTGTTGACCGTGTCAAGTGTTGACGTGTGCTCTGGTCCCCATGCCTTCTCTTTGACTTGGAGAGCCCATTCGAACATTACTTTGGCCTCCTTGAGTCGGTCTTGGTCGTAGTAAAGGTTGCCTAGCTTGTGAAGTATCCATGCATCTTCTTCTCCTGCCGCATCTGCTGCTGTCCTTGTGATGCATCGATCCGCATGTTGCATAAGTCGTCGTTAAACCATCCAATAGTCTTTCTGTTCATTCCTTAGGACATACGATGCTACACATCTTATTGCTATCCAAGACATCTCCTTGTCTACTCCTGTATTCAGCATGTGTATCATCCACGTGTGGACACATCTATGCACGCTGTACCCTCGTAAGTCTACGCCAGACTCTTTAGTAGGGAGGTCTGCCTCTACTAGTCCATGTTTGTAAAGGACTCTTATTGTTACGTTAAAATTAAGCTTGTCTTTAGTTATGTCTTATAGCTAAAGTAGTCCCTCTAACCCTACCTCCTATAGCAGCTTATACTATAGATCCTTATTATTAAAGTATACCTAAAGTTAAAGTAGTATAGCTATACCCCTACTTTACTACTAAATATAGTTAAATAAGATCCCCTATATAGAATATAATACCTAATTATAATCTAATAGTTATAGACTCTCTGTCTGTAAACGTAGCTATAATTCGTTATATAACTTAAGGTACTTAGCGTAGGACGTTATTACTTAGTTAAGGTACGCTCTAGCTGTTAAGAGGGCTAGCAGAAGACTATTAAGTTACTATATAAGCATGTAAGTATTAGGATCTAATTAAGTAAATTAGTCCTATATATACTACTTATTTAAACTACTTACCCTCTCTTAAATAGGCATAATTAGATATTAACTCTAGTATTACTAAGCTGTTATTAACGTTACCTATCTTACTTAGCTAAATTAAATACCTAAGTTTTACTCTTAAGGACTAGGTTATAATAATAATAGTACTATGGTTAGTTTTAGGAAAGTATAACTAAATGTTATATACTTTTAAGACTACTGCTTTAGCTTAAGGTATCTTACTAGAGATAAGTATACTTTCCCCTATACTATATTAGCTACTTTAGTATATACTACTATAGCTATCTAATTTAATATTATTATAGTTACTATAGATAACAAGCTAACTATTATTCCCTACTTTATTAAGCTATTACCTAACTACCTCTACTGTCTTATTAAGGTCTTAATTAGTTATAGTATTCTGTATATATACTAAAGATAGGTACTCCTATATAATTTGTTAAGCCGCTTGTTAAAAGCTTTGCTTTAGTGATGTCTCGTCTCTTGCGTTAAGCTAAATTGTGGCTGAGTAGTCACTATAGTGCCGTTTTATATACTCTATCGCCAACTGAGTTTTCCCTATGCCACCTAGGCCCTGTAGTACGGCAGTGCGGCGCTTACCTGTCGCTTTTAGAGCCTTATACAGACGTCTAAGTTTATCGCTTCTACTAACAAAGTAACTCACCCCTATAACACCTAACAAAACAGGGGTAAACGTAAATATAGAAGGAATAGAGTTAACTATATTAACGTTTAGTATTGTTTGTTAGTAGGAGTTAAAGGGCCTTAAACCTAGCTATATATAACTTATCCTAGGAGTCCTATATACGTAGCGCTCTATAAGTGCCTTTATTACTAAGGCAGCCATTACAGCAGCAAAGTCCTGCTATAACTTGTTTTTATAACTATCAGCATAGTTACACACCCCCTTAACAATAATACATAGTATCTCCTCCTAGATGCCTGTACCCTCTATCTTAAAGGTAATAATGCCATGCTCTTGAGCAACTCTGTCGCAGTGTCCGCCTGATTTCATCACTATATCACCTAAACCGATACATCCGATGTGTATACGCGGCTCTGGTCTTTTGGACTCAAGGCGTTTCCTCGGCATTTGATGTCGGACGTCGCATCCAAGCTCCTCGCACGACGCTTTGATTGCTCCGTCACACGCAGTGGATTCATTGCACACACAGCCGCGCTGATGTCGGTGTCGGTGAAGATAGTCCGGCTCGAAAAGCATATCCTCTCCAGCCGCAGGACGGCCGTAGCAGCTTCGGCCTTGCACAGTGGTGGAAGTTTGTTGGACTTGCGCTAGGATCTTGGTGATCTGGTATTGCAAATCGTTCCGGCCATGTTGCGTCTCGTAGGTGGCAAGAAAAGAACGGACATCTTTGTTCAGACGGCTGAGGTTGTCGTCGACAGTATCTTTCCGGCTAAACCTGCTGGGGTACTGTCGACCAAGGTCATACTGCACGAGGCTTTTGCCAATCACCACATCCCCAAGCAGTACCTCCCTATCAGTCCCTGGGCTAGGCACTCCCCCGCAGATACCGGTTAAGAAGGCCAGCTCCAGCAAAGGATATATGAACCGGAGCCGGACTACCTCGTTGGCTGCGCTGGCCTTTCCAATGTTTGGGAGGAGGGCCAGAACAACATTATGGACTCCAATCCGCCCCAGCATGTGATTGTTGTGCTGCCGGAGCGCGAACTCGGTCCTATCTCCATCGTCATCCCATATATCATCGAAAGCGAGGATGGCGGCGTCGTATTCGCGGGGTAGTGCACATATGACGGCGATGCGAAAGTCTTCGGAACGGCGTGGTCGGGGGTAGCTGAACATCAGAATTCGTCGAAAGTAGGTAGTTATCGTTCACAATCGAAGCGCATCTGATCGTGCTATCGTTAAGATATGGCGCCGTGCTGCACAAACACATTCATGCTCCGCTGTCAAGGGCTGGGAGGTTCGAACGGGGAGACCATCGATTTCTGACGGAAAGAAGGGTCAACAACCAAGCAAGCGGCCATGTGCGGCTGAGTGTCGCGTCGCTGGCGAATCACAGTGTTCACAGAGGACAACGTGATTTTGTACGTCTTGCTACTCGTCGCGCCGCCACAGGATCAAAAGTTGAATCTTTGGGATAATTTGGAACCCTGTGGCTGATGGATGCCGCGCAACGTAATTACAGCAAAGGGGTTCAAGTCAATGCGCAAGTAGAAGAAACAACATAGCAGACCCAGCAGTTCAAACCACGCTATAGGTAATATCCCTTTATTATCCCTAGAGTCTATATAATTACTATTACTAAAGTCTAAAGGATTAGGTCTAAAAGGATAATCCTTATCCCTAGTAAGAAGATCCTTAATGTTAGTAGTAATATTACTATAGTAGTCTGCTTTATCTACTAAAAGATAGAGGCTATTTAGAGCCTTCTAGAACTTCTTTAGGTAATTACTAGCATAAGTTACTCCTATAATTACATCCCTTATAAGAGTTTTAAGCTAATATAATAAGCTGTTAGGCATAACTAAGTAGATCTTATAAGGCCTATACTAGTAGTAATCTAATTTCCTTAAGGTTAATATATTAATCTTCCTCTAAATATTAAACATAAGGACTAAATTACCCTTTCTAAGCTTATCCTTCTATAGGGCGTAAGTATATATATAATTAAAGTAATTATAGATCTACGTATAGTAATAGGTAACTACTACTACTACTGCTTCTTAATCCTTATTAAGCTGTAAAAATACTTAAAGCTATATCTAGATATCTTACTCTAGAGTCCTAATAGTATCCTAATCTAAGATACGCTACGTTACTATTTAGGCTTTAATTAGGGTAATAGTATTATACCTATAGTTAAGGTAAAAAGGGGTATAACTTATAGACGTATATATAGTTATTTAATTAGTAAATAAAGCTGTTATAAGTATAGGGTAGATATCCTTCTTACCCTATTAAGACTAGATCTAAAGAGTATAGGTAATAAGCTAATAGCCTTTTTCTAGTAAACTATTTATATAGGGGTTATATACTAATATAACCTTCTACTACGTTATATACTATTAATTAAGCTTAGTTACTATACTAGTATTCTCTTTTCCTCTATTAATAATAAGTGTCCTATAGACTCTATATCTATAGATTACGTCTTCCTAAATAAACTTTACTATATTTATAGAGGTAGTATATTTAAGGATCTAAGCTTCTAGGTATTTAGTAAATTTATATTACGCCTTAATAACCTTTTATTTACTAATATACTAGATATTAAGGGCGACTCTAGAGAAGAGGTAAGAGTATAGCGTTAATAAAATATAGTAGTTATTAGGTTAAGCTAATTAAGCTTTCTAATAGGGCTTATATTTAATAACTAAATTATAGACCTAGGTATATATTCCTAGCTAAAAATACTACTTAGTAAGCTAGTAGTATATAGCCTTTTATCCCTAATATTTAGATTTATTATATACTACTATAATTAGCTTAAGCTGTTAGCTTTTACTATTAACTACCTATAGAGGTTTAGGTTAGGTTTTTATCCCTAGTTAGAAGAGGAGACTATCTTAAATAATAAAGTATATTACTTTTTACTTAAATACCCTAAAGTAATTTAGCTAAACACCTAGTAGCTTCTTTAAAGTAAAGAGGAAGTAGGTAATCTACTTTAAGGCTATAGTCTAAGATTCCTCTAGGGATAATAGATTAGCTAGAATACTAATTTCTTTAGACTAATTAGTACTACTGTTATTACGTATATAGGCTGTTAGGAAGAAGTTTCTTATAATATATATTTAAAGTACCTACGTGTTAATAAAGTCCTTAATATCCTCCTCTTAATTAGCCTTAAGGATATCTAAGAGACCTAAAGGCTTATATAAAAGCCTATCTGCTACTATATTCTTCTTACTATTAATATACTTAACTTTAAAGTTAAAAAGCCTAATCTAAGAAAGCTAGTATGTTATTATAGCTAATAGTAAATTATTTACTACCCTATTAATCTAAGTAATAAGGACCTTTATATCTATCTCTAAGAGGAAATTAATACTAAAGAGGTAATTCTATAATTACTTAAGGCTTATAAGGACCCCTCTTATCTCTAACTTACCTAAATTATACTTAAGTTTAGTACTATACTAGATCCTGCTTTTATATTAAGTAACTTTATATTCCCCTTTTATAATCTAGCCTAGGGTGTACCCCTATCCTTTACTACTAGAGTTAGTTATTAGGATAATATAACTAAAGCCTAGCTTATAACTTAGTAGGACTAAGATAGGTATAGTTATAATTATAACCTTTAGGGTGTCTATAGTGTTAATCTAAGGTTTACCCTATTTAAAGGGTTAATTCTTTCCTAGGAGGTAGTATAATAGGGCGGCTAGAATTAAGAAGTAATTAACCTAATAGTAGTAAAAGGTAATAATCCCTAGAAAGGAGTGTACCTTAGTAACGTCTCTATATTTCTCCTACTCTAGGATCTTAATAACCTTTACCTAGTTAGGTTTATACCTAAATATCCTATAAAGATATCTTATAATTACTATAGACTCTTAGTACTATTATAACTTTAGTACTAAAATTATATATCCTACTAACTTAATATTAACTAGGACTTAATTAATATTATAAAGATGTTTATATATAAATTATTATATACTAGGGTAGCTAGGAAGCTCTTTATTACTATATCTTAACTAAGGTCCTTTAACTATAATATTATCTAAGAAGGCCTTATAGTACTATAGGATTAAGTTATAGAGAATTCTTATTATAATTTAGTAAAACTAGGCGACTAAGTTAGTAGCACCCTATAGGAGCGTATATATTTAGAAGAGTCCTAATAGCGTTATAAAGGTTATTAGATTACGACTTTTCTTATTAAGAGAGACCTAATTATATCCTAAGAAGAAGTTAAGTAAGGAAATAAGCTAGTTAGTTATAAAGTCTTTTAAAAACTTATCTACTAATAGAGGTAACTATATATCCTAGAGGGTAATAGTATTAACTTTTATTATAGAGTTAATTAATTAAAGGTTACTATTTTTCTTTATAACTAAGAACTATAGGTTTTAGTAAGCTATATAGCTTTCCTTAATAATACCTCTTATAATACGCTTCTAAATAACCTTAAATGCCTTTAGGAGTAATACTTTAGGGATTAGGATACCCTTTACCTACTATACCTTATGTAGTACTATCCTAATAACCTATAGAGGAGCTACTATTAGATTAACTCTGCTATATTTAGGAAACTCTTATGCTAAAGCCTTCTCCCTATTAAATAAGATTTACTTAAATAAGCTGTACTCCTCTAGCTAAAGATGTTAATAGGATTCTATAATCTTGTCTACTTATTTATCTATTAACCTTAATCTAGGTTTAATATCTAAGAACCTTAGCGTAATTAAGTCTCTATATAGCCTAGAAGTATCTTAGAGCTTATCCTAAATTATCTTTAGTTTCTTAAGCTTTTAGTAAGGATTACTATTAGGTACTAATCTATTAGAGGGGGTATTATCTACTAGTTATACTTTTTAGTCCTTCTACTTATATATTATGTTAACTTTAGTAGCTTTACTAAGGGATTACTTTAAGCTTTCCTCTGTCCTTCTAAACTACTAAGTTACTTAGTCCTAGTACTTCTTTAATTAGTATATAACTATATACTCCTTTTATTTAGATACTAGTTTCTTAGTTAGGTTATAGTAGGTATTACTAGGGTTAGACTAGTACTTATACTTCCTAGCTCCTCCTTACGTAATTACTATAATTCTTTATATTTAGGCTGCCTGTAGCATAATTATATCCCTAGCTAGCTCCTCTATAATTTCCTCTACCTAATCTTACTTAATTACTACTATAATATACTTATTATTATCTAGATTAAGCCTTAGGTATTAGTTATTAGGCCTAATAGTAGTCTTAGCTATACTACTAGTATTTAGTTTTCTAAATTAAAGACCTTATTAATATAATAATCTAGCTAAGGTAGTATATCTACTACCTTTAATAAGCTGTTTGTCTTAATTACTCTAATAGGGATTCTTAAGAGTACGTCCTTAGTATAGATAACTACTATAATTAGGTTCTTACTATACCTAAATAAAAGCTTATAATCCTATATAAATAGTAATCCTAGGAGAAGAGGGTTATAGACTTTATGTTTATCTTTAATAAAGAAGTATATTATTACCTTATACTTCTATATTTAGATATCTATAAAGTAGAAGCTGTTAAATTAGGTTAGACTACTAGGATTAGACTTAAAGGTCCTTATTTATAGCGTTATATATATATAAGGGATCCTAGTAGCTTTAATATACTACTTTAATAGGAGATTAACTTACGCTTTAGTATCTAGGATTCTAATAATTATAGGATTATAATTTTCTTAGTTAATACTTAAGATTTAGACTTCTAATTAGAAATAGGCGTTTATAATAACTATTATTAGTAGCTAGGTTATAGCTTATATTCCTCTAACTTACCTAACCTTTACTATTTAGATTACCTTAGACGTAATAGTACTATTATATTTACTAAGTAGCTTCTTAATATCCTATCTCTACTAATCTGTCTTAGTAAGGTTTACTAGTAATTTAGGCGCCTTAATTATAATTCTATTTATATCTAAATATTTATAATTACGTAATACTACTCCTATTATAGTATTAAATTCTAGCTATATCTTTTATAGGAGATTTATAGGGAGAGAGACTAGTATATCTAGCTTTTTTTCTATAAGCTTTTATGCCTCTTAAGCTATATTAAGCTCCTAGGGCTAATTAGTAGTAATAGTCTTAATAGTACTATAGACTTCCTTATCCTAAATTAAAAGGCTCTCTTTAGCTAGGGCTTTACTTTAATTAACTATAGGTTTAAGCCTAGGAAGAATTAAGACTTTTAGCTCTAATAAGGGTAGACTACTTAGAGGCGTTAGAGGCTAGGCTACTACCTTATATACCTTATTATTAGTATTAATCTCTATAACCTCCCTTATCCCCTCCTAAAATAATATAGCCTTTTTCTTAATTAGTACTACTAGGTTAGGCTTCTTAGCTCTATAAGCTAACTAAGACTTATCCTTTTAATACTACTTAGTTAAAAGGGTGTAGGTCTTTAGAGGGCATCCCTAGCGTATAGTAAAGACGTCTATAAAGTCTCTATTAGGTAAGTCTAGGTAAATAATATAAATATATCTTATAGTAAAAGATAACCTAATTAATAGAAGAGTTAGTATAGGTTACTATAGTAGTCTAGACTATATATTAAGGATCTACTTTATAAGCGTCTTATAGTTATTATCTATTAATATATTAGCTATATATAAAAGGAGTATAACTTAATTAGCTACTTTATATCTTTATCCTTTTTTAATTACTAGAAAGGGGATAGTATTTATAGGACTCTAGCTATCCTACTTACTATAATACTAAGCTCCCTAGATTAGGATAATTAAGTAGGTATCCTTATTTATTATATACTAGTTATATTCCTAAATAAAGTAATATTACTATAACTAATAGTACTAATATTAATTATAAAGACTAAGAGTATTTAGCCTGTCTAGCCTTATTATATTAACCTTAAAGACTTTTACTCCCTTATAGTTCTAGATACTACCCTAATAGATCTTTAGGTTATTTATCTTATTAGCTAGGTCTTAATTAACCTTAGAGGAAACAGGCTGATTTACCTAAACATTAACTATTAGTGTTAGAAGTAAGAGTATTCTCTAATACTCCTATACTTCTTTATCTTATATTTCCTCTATTATAGAGTTTTACATATAAGATATATATATATATATATAATCTACTAAACTAGTAGATTAATATATATATTGATTACGTAAGCAGGTGATTACGTAATTACAACCTGATACTAGAAGATTCTATAAGGAGTAAGATTGGCTTTACTACTCCTCTCTCTAACTATCTAGGTTATCTCTTTAAGTTAGGGTTATTTAGTTAGGGTTAAGTACTTACGCGTCTATCTATTTAATTTCTAAGCAGCTTACGTAAGTATGGAATATTCTAGTAAGCTAGATACAGTTATATAAGGATAGGAATCTCCTATATTCTACACTACTGTCTTTCTCTCTAAGCAAGCAATATCTATAGTAATAATCTAACTATATACTCTCTTTATATCTTCTATCCCTTTAACCCCTTATATTCTATATATCTCTACCCCTATTATCCTATATTCTTACTTCTATAGGATATATTCTTATATAGGATATCTACTATCCTATATATCTTTACCTATTGTTCTAAAAGGTTATGAGCCTAGGTATTTAACCTAGGGTATCTACCTATACTATAAGAGATAGTATATCTCTTTAGTAGCCTATTTATCTTTATATTTATATATTCTATAGCTCTGTTTATATACTTTATTATAAGAATAATAAGGCAGAAAGAGTAAGCCCTTATTATCTCTTATAACTAAAGGAATATAAGTAACTATAGAACTAAGAGGTAACATAAGTCCTTTTTAGCTGTAATAAGACCTCTATATATCTGCTTTATATATATATAAAGAGGTAGAAAGAGTAAGACCTCTATACTATTCTATAGATCTATATATATCTATAGAAAATACTAGTAAAATACTAGTAAGATGGCAGATATTATTAAGGCTACTACAGGCTGTTTAATGCCTGCAGAACAACGTCTCTAGGGTACTAAAAATTAGAATTCCTGGATAACAACTATCTACCTCTTCTTTAAACTACTTAATATTAGTAGTTATTTTAAAAAAGAAGAGGAATATAAGGGGATATAAGAACAACAAAAAACACAAGCCCTATTAATAATAAGGCAAAATCTATAAAAGGAACCTTTATCTCTTATTTTTGATTTAAAGGACCCTAAAGAGGCTTTATCTATATTAAAGTCTTCCTACGAGGGTACAGGCCCTGTTTTAAGGTAACAGTTATACCTAGAATTTTACGCTATTAAACTAGAGGCCTATAACTCTTTAAACGAGTTTATTAGCTCCTTTAAAGGTTATATCTCTAAGTTAAATAACGTAGGGGCTAAGATAGAAGATATAGACTAAAAAACGGTCTTTATAGCTGCTTTAAGCAGCTATTTTCCAGTATAGGCAGAAAGGTAAAGAAGTACTCTAAGGACTAAAGAGCCACCTTCTCTACAAGCCCTTAAAAACAATATATTAGACGAAAATAGGCGGGATTTAGATACCCCTATGTCTAATAACTATAATTATCCTTCTAAGAAGGATAATAACCCTAGGGATAACAGCCCTAACCCTAGGGGATATAAGAATCCTTTTAATAAGGATAAGCCCTATAAAAGACCTAAAGAAAAGGTCTATAAGCCTGATTTGAACCTACAGCCTCTAAATCACACTAGAAAGGTTAAGGCAACCTTTATTACTAACCAGACTAAACAGACCTCTCAAGAGGTTATTTAGAAAGGAAAAGAATATACCTATAAGGCCTATTCTTTCCCACTATCTCATAGGGATCAATGGCTCTATAATACGGGTTTAATAGTCTATATATCTAATAATAAGGACTATTATACTAAATTAACTATAGAAAATAATATACCTATAGTTAATATAGGAGTAGGTCCTATTAAACTAAAAGGAATAGGAACTATTCTATTACCTATATAGTTTAGAGGGGAAATTAACTATATAAGGTTAAATAATACCTTATATATACCTGAATTTCCTATATCTATATTTTCAGGCCTTTTATACTATAAAGGGGGCGGTTTTCTAATAAACTAGAACCTCTGCGATAGTAATAAGGAACCCTTTACTAATATAAATATAGCAAAAAGGGGGTTTTACCTTAATATTGCTAATAAAAGACCTATTAATAGTAACTCTATTATTCTAGAAGATAATATATCTCTAGAAGAAGAGACTATTAATAATATAGAAGATAATAAATCTTCTACTATAAAAGAAGAAGTCTTCTCTTCTATAACATAAGAATAGCATAAAAAATTAGGCCATCCCTTATACCCTTATTTAGTTAAAACAGCTAAAATAACTAAGGGTATTCCTTTAGATAAACTAAAGGAAAAGGACCTATATTATCCTAACTATATAAGCTCTAAGTTAACTAGGTAACAGCCTAAGATTAACTATAATAGAGCTACTTTTCTGTTAGAAAGGATCTGTATAGATACCTTAAAAATAGCCCCTACCTCTATTAACGGAAATAAGTATGCTATACCCTTTACAGACGACTATTCTAGCCTTAGAGATATAGAATTCTCTAAGAATAAAGAGGATATAATTAATATCCTTAAGAATAAGCTAGAATACTATAAAAATCAAGGATATAATTATCCTAAGAAAATACGCCTAGATAACAGCACTAAATTTAATATAGGGGAATTAACCCCTTATATTAAAGAAAGAGGGATTATATTAGAACCCTCTACACCCTATACACTAGAGCAAAACGGTATAGTAGAAAGAACAAATAGGGCTATCCTAGATAAATCTAGGACTATTATAGCAGTAAATAACTTACCTAAGTTCTTATGGGATATTATCCTTAAAGAAACTACAAAGTTATTAAACTATACTGCTATAAAACGCTTAGAAAAGACCCCTATAGAGGCTTTTCTAGATTACTTTTATCCTAATAAGGATAATAAACCAGATCTATCTAATATACGCAAAATAGGCTCTAAGGTATATATATATATACCTAGAGAAAAGCGTATATAATCTAATAAGTTAAATACCTATATAGAAGAAGGTATTTACTTATCTCAGGAAGGAAATAATATATATACTATATATATTCCTTCTAGGCCTTATAAGTCCTCTATAGTAAGGACTTTACATATTAAATTTATAGAAAGTACTATAAGAGAGGGAGAAATAACTATTCCTTCTAGTACTTCTATAAAACCTCTTCCTCCTCTTAAGCCTATAACTAATATAGAGGTTAATATACCTTCTATATCTAAAGAGGATAAAAAAAAATATAAGGCCTATTCCTCTAAAGTAGAGGATATATACTATAATATTATAAATTATAGTATAATACCTATAGAGCCTACTACTATAAAACAAGCTCTAGAAGGAAAAGAAAAAGAAAAATGGCTGGAAGCTATATATAAAGAAATAGCTATAATTATCCAGCGAGGTACTTTTCAAGCTGTTAACCCAAAGGAGGCCTATAAGTCTTCTAGGGTACCTTTAACAGCAAAATGGGTCTTTAAGAAGAAAATTAATATTAATGGAAATATTGATAAATATAAGGCTAGGCTGTGTATAAGAGGATTCTAACAGAAATACGGAATCGATTATTTCCAGACCTTTACTGCAGGATCCAATCCAACTACTTATAGGGTCCTATTAGCTCTAGCAGCAGCATTAGACTAGGAAATCCAACAAATCGATATAGTTAGAGCTTTTTTATATGGGGATTTAGAAGAAGAGGTCTATATAGATCCTTCTAATATTCCTCTAGCTGATTTCTTTAATAAATATCCTAATTTAAATACTATAAATTAGGATAATAATAAAGAACAGCTTATTCTATTAAAAAAGGCCCTATATAGTCTAAAACAAAGTCCTAGGCAGTAGCAACTAAAAATAAAATCTATATTAAAGGATATAGGTTTTATACCTCTAAAATCAGACGAGGCCACTTATTATAACTAGGATAAAACAAATCCTGCCTATATTATTACCCACGTTAATAATTTTCTTATACTTAATAAAGATATTAAGTATATAGAAGATATAAAGGGTAAAATCTCTAAATATATAGAGATATAAGACCTAGGAGAAGTTTCTAAGTTTTTAGGGCTATATATAATAAGAGATAGATCTAAAAGATCTATAACTATCTCTTAAGCCTACTATATCCAGCAACTTCTAGAAAGATTTAATCTTCTAAATATATTACCCTCTAATATTCCTATATCTCTAGGAATATTAAATACCTCTTTAGGTAACGAATTAAAAGGATATACTCCTTCTAAGGACCTATTAAAGTACTATTAACGCCTAATAGGATCCCTTATATACGCTATGTTTATGACTAGGCCAGATATAGCCTATAGCATATCTTTTACCTCTCGTTACCTACATAACCCATCAGAATACCTATTAAAACAAGGAAAAGGTATATTAAGTTATTTAAAAGGGACTATTAATTATAATATTACCTATAAAGGTAATATTAATAGCCCTAATATACCTTATTTAATAGGTTATACAGATTCTGACTAAGCTAGTTGTAAAGAGACTAGAAAATCTACTTCTGGTTATCTCTTTACCTTATTTGGCGGTCCTATAAGCTGGAAATCTAAAAAACAGTCAACTATCTCTTTATCTACTATAGAAGCTGAATTTAATGGCTTACAGGAAGCTATTAGAGAAGCTATATAGATAAAGGGTCTATTATCTAAAATAGGGTATAATATAACCCCTATATCTATTAAAACAGATAATAACGCAGCTCTAAGCTTAGCCTATAACCCAGAATATCATCAAAGGACTAAGCATACTGCCATATATTACCACTATACCCGCCAAGAGGTTGAAAAAGGTAATATAGAAGTAGACTATATACCTACTTCTTCTATGCCTGCAGACGGCTTAACAAAACCCCTTCCTAGGGTTAAATTTCAAGAATTTGTTAAGCTTATAGGTCTATTTAATAAAGATATGCCTATATAATATACCTATATTAAAGGTATATTTTTCCTAATATTTTTAGGAATTTCTATTAATAAGTTATTAAATAAGATAACTTATTAATATTTTAACTCTAGGGTAACTCTTTTACCTTAGAGGTTTTCTTTTAACCTCTATAATAGAGTAAAAGAGGGAGTGTTAGAAGTAAGAGTATTCTCTAATACTCCTATACTTCTTTATCTTATATTTCCTCTATTATAGAGTTTTACATATAAGATATATATATATATATATAATCTACTAAACTAGTAGATTAATATATATATTGATTACGTAAGCAGGTGATTACGTAATTACAACCTGATACTAGAAGATTCTATAAGGAGTAAGATTGGCTTTACTACTCCTCTCTCTAACTATCTAGGTTATCTCTTTAAGTTAGGGTTATTTAGTTAGGGTTAAGTACTTACGCGTCTATCTATTTAATTTCTAAGCAGCTTACGTAAGTATGGAATATTCTAGTAAGCTAGATACAGTTATATAAGGATGGGAATCTCCTATATTCTACACTACTGTCTTTCTCTCTAAGCAAGCAATATCTATAGTAATAATCTAACTACTATACTCTCTTTATATCTTCTATCCCTTTAACCCCTTATATTCTATATATCTCTACCCCTGTTATCCTATATTCTTGCTTCTATAGGATATATTCTTATATAGGATATCTACTATCCTATATATCTTTACCTATTGTTCTAAAAATTAGTTAGTAAGGTTACTAACGTCCTTAGTACTAATTTAAGTATAAATTTTATAGCTATTATATAGTTAGCTATAGGAAAGGGCCCTTTATTAATTAATTAATAGTAAAAAGAGGGCTATACTCTTTCTTATAGGCTATAGTATTAAGGAGTCCTACCTTAAAGGTTAGGTACTTAGTTAATTAAATAAATTTTTTAAGTACTATTCTAGACTCTTTTATAGCCTCTTTTATAATATTAATATAGAATCTCTTATAGACTACTTTAATTAAGCTCTTATTAGTTATAGTATAGAGATCTTATTACTTAGCTTACGTAATTATATTATTAATCTTTATAAAGAGGGCCTATACTAAGGCTAGATTAGAAGATAAGATAGGAGAACCCTTAGTAACTTTCTTAATCTGCTCTTCCTTATCTAGGAATTAGTTAGTATCCTATCTCCTATATTCTCTAAGAAGGAAGGCTTTTACTTAAATCTAAGGTAAGTTCCTAATAGTATCCTTAACTAGCATCTAGTAGTCTCCTCCTATTATATAAGCCGTAAGTTTTCCCCTAAATTAGTCTAAGACCTATATAATCTTATATTAATCCTTAAACTTCTTAAGAAACTCTATAATATTATTACCTTTAAAGATAGCTACTCTATTTTATCTAGGGAATAAGATCTTATAAAAGTTTATATTATCTCTAGGATTAAAGGATAGAGTAGCTAGGGCCTAGGTTAGAGGAGTACTAGCTTAGATCTAGGAAATAATAGCACTAAGGAGAGTATTAATTATAATATTTAAATCCTTTAACTAGGTAGATAGAGTCTTCTAAGTTGCTACTTATACTAGCTTTATAGGAGGATCTCTATTACCTTTATTATTAGAAAGTACTATCTTTTATAGCTCTTAGTACTAAGTAAAAGAGGTATTAGTAGTTATACTAGTCTTAGTACCTAAGCTAGGATTAGTATTAACTATAGGAGTTAATTAGTTATTAGAGGTGCTCCCCTTAGGGAAAGAAAGATAGTTATTACCTATCCTTAGAGCTAAGTATTGTTATAATTAGTTTTTTAGTATATTAATAATAGTAATAATATTCTCTTAGTCTAACTATTCTAAGCTAAGTCTCCTAATAGCTAAAGTAGCTTATCCTAATATCTATAAAGCTATTACTATTATAGTTAGGGATACTTATAAAGCTATTATTAACCTACTTTATATTTATTATCTTAATCTTAGTAATACTTAATAAACGACCTACTTTAGTCTTAATCTTAGGTAATAGTAGGTCTGCTATATAGGTTAATCTATAAATAGCCTTAACCTAGGAGTCCTATACGTCTAAATTAGTATAAAGTCTAAGGTCTAAGTAGTAAAAACTAACAGTAAGTACTTTAATTATATAATTAAGTATACTTATTAGAAGATTCTAGAGTCCCTTCCCCTAACTTATTCCCTATTATTATCTCTATATGTTATCCTAAAAATTAATCTTTTAATTAATATATACTTACGTCTGTTTTTTATCTAAATTACCTTTTATCTTATAGATTAGTAATTACTTATCCTTATCTCTATAAGAATTCTTTTACTAATTACCTATTACCTATTATCTGTTATCTACTATCTGTTATCTATTATCTATTATCTATTATCTATTATCTATTATCTATTATTTATTATCTTTACTAGTATAACATTCTAGAAGGGGAGACTATTAAAAACGTATAGGGTAGGATAAACCTTATGTAGTATAGTATAGTAGGTAAATACTAACACCCTCTAAGGCTATATAAGATGCTTCCCTTAATTAGTATAAATACCTTTACTTAATTAGCCTGCTTTAGTCTACCTAATTAGTATAGTCCTTAGTATGTAAGTCTGTAGAGGGATTTATATAATTATAGGGGGTGCTACTCCTAGGATTCTTATATTATTATAATTAAGTGTAAATTATTATAATAGAAAGGCTCTTATTTAATTATAAGGTAAAGGTAGGTATAGGTATAATTAGGTGAAAGTTTGTTGTTATTTTTAGTCTACCTACCTTTCTACCCTTATATGCTTCTTCTAATTACCTATTTCCTAAGATCTACTTCCCTCTTTATGTAATTATAACTATTAATCTAGGCTTAATTTACCCTACCCTATTCTAGTATTACTAAGTTACTGGAGCGGGGTTGGGGTTACTGCATTCACCGTTCAGAAGTTGATAAGCGGTGATTTCTTTTCTTTTGTTTTCTTCAGAGCATTTGCGAGTCATAGATGCTTACTTAAGCATCTATCAAGAGAGTATAATTAGATAGACATAGCACACCCCAGATCAGAGAAAAACAAGCACTTCTTCACACACTTATTTGTCTTTTAAAAATGATACTCTGAACTAGAGCCTTACACCCTCATCGATGCAGTTCAGCGTGGTAACTCAGGCGATAGGGAGATCTTTGCTATGTCTGATCAGGGGGTGATATGTCTGTTCAGACCTTGAAAGCTCTGAACAGATTGTATCTCCCTCACGTCGGATCAGACATAGAACCTGAGTTGCTTAGAGTAGTGTAGTGTTGTTGTGTCCTTTCGCACAGCTCCGCCACGACCTAAGTCCCAAACCACACCCTACACGCTTTCAATGGTCTCCCCTTCCAGAACAGAGTTATCAATAGCAAAGATGAGTCTGAACAGACGGAGTATAGACCACTGATTAAGCGTCCTACGGCTTCTTCCTCCCTCCCTCTTCACCAACACCTTCGGAGTAACCGTTAAGACGGACAATACAGCGAGCAATGAAAACTCAGAGATAAGAAAAACTCAGATTCGGCGATAGTATAAGCGAAACGATACCAGCGAAACGATTTCAGCGATGGATAACCTTTGGGTTTTCCAGGCGGTCCTTAGTATGCGAAACAAGGATTACGCCTCAGAGAAAAGATCACTTGACAGACACGAGCGGTGCCTGATCAGGTCACCCCTGCTCCACATATCGATTTCAGCGATAGGCAATGCTCAAGATGCCTGCAACCCTCGATGGGCTCTGCAATGCGAGCAGCCATACGATATCACCCGAGGATGGAAAATTCTGCACAGAAAATTAGCGACAATCTCTGCGGAAAATCTGATCAGAGCTATCTCCTATGGAAAATTCTTCGTTCAGACTACAGGAACCATCCTAGCGACTTTGATTTGGCTTATAGGACGGTCTTCAGCCAGTCTTGCCTACCGATACTTGGAATACAACGATCACAGAACTATCACAAGAATCATAGACTCTCTAGAATCACTCAACGCTACTTCAACACCAACCATGAGCGACCAGTATATGTCTTTCGGAACTGGAGGGTCTTCCTCTCTTCCTCCGGCTGATACTCCACCTGAAGACAGGGCTGATCAGCGTGAGTCTCCTGGGGCTAACTTTACGGTTTACCGGGATCCGCCGATTGCTTCTGATTCGGATGATGATAGCAACTTGGCAACCGGAACTGGTGACACCCAAGGCCTGTCTCAGCAAGACATCGGACTTGGAACCAAAACCTCGGCTGCTGCTGTACCTCAGCTATCGGTCCCGGCAACTGCTTATGCGACCCCTCCCTCTATAGAAGGATTCCTAGAGGCCATCACGAAGCGCCTCCTAGCTGCCCCCGCCACTCAGTCAGTTCCACGTACTGATCAGAATGATGTTCGCAACTTTTACAAGCTTCCTATGCCCGGCCAGGACGGATCTCCTGTCTTTAAGGGTGACAACATCGTTGAGTTCTTAGAGAAGTTTGAGGACCAATGCGAGATTGCTGGAGTCCCTCATCGCTACATGGGCACCCTAGTTGCCTATTCTATGGGTGGGGACTATCAGACCCCTGTCAAGGACGCTATTGGGTCTCTCTCTTGGACCGATGGAAAAGCCTACCTTCTCACTGAGTTCGGACGACAAGACGCCAATCGGTTCCTAGATGAAGAAGAGCAAATTGAGAAAGTAATCAAGGGACCTGTCATCTCTGATCGGGATCTCACCACTGCTCAGAACCTATTCATCAAGATTGATAACGTTGTCATACGAGCGAAGCGACAGAAGCTCCACAACATAACAGACCGAACTCTGATTAAGACTGTGTGTAAGCGATTTAGGCAAGAAACCGTTAAGGACGCTGCGGATGAGCTGGGTATTACTCTTGATGCCTTCGTTCGACGGACCAGTTATCTTGAGTTCAAGTCTGCCCTACTGGATGCGATTGCCCATAAGAAAGAGTACTCTCCTTTCTTTGCCTCTGATTCTCAGACGACGACTTTAAGGTCTACCTTGGGACAGTCTGAACAGACGACTAGGCAGAACCAGCAGCCTCAGCCGCAGCGACATACCCCGATTGACATCAAGATCACAAAGCCTTCTGGCACTGAGCCTGATCTAGCTGAGGACTTTGCCAAACTAAAGATCTATCACCAGTCAGCCTACCCTCGCCCAGGCGCACGAGTTTTCTCAGTCAATACAGGCAGATCAGACCCACACAAATGGGTTAGCGGACCGAAGGACCGGTGTTGGTACTGTTATTCCACTTCTCATACTCAGATTAGAGAATGCGAGCAGTATACGATGGACAAAGATGCTCAGCTTCTCTTGTTGGTCCAAGGTTCATGGAAATACGGGCGACGAACGGGCAGCTCGCCGATGTCCACTATTCCCCATGCCATTCTCGACGAAAGCCGCAACCAAGGATGTGCTGATCGGACTGCATTGCTCGGCCATGTTTCGAACTTCTGCGACGACCCTATTCTCAAACAGATTGCTAAGGAGATCCTTGATCACCAAATAGGATTACCCTGGCAAACTCAAGCTAGCTTCCCAGAAGTGACATTCTCTGAGTCAGAACCCGCCACCCAAGCCGTTAGGTGCCTTCGAGCAGTTATTCCCCCTTCTGATCAGTCCGATGCCTCTCGCGTCTTTGCAGTCACCAGAGGCAACCCTGCAAAAATGCCTAAGACCGCAACCCAGAAGCACATACAGGGCTCATACACAGTTGACTCAAGAAAACCCACGGCGAACATTACAGTTGAGATTCCAAGCAAGAAAAGGGTTGCTTTTGAAGAGCCTGAAACTATGGAAATTACCGACCAAGATGATCCGACTCTGTCCTCTGAACCGACTATGACCACCCCTGCGTACACTATTCTTCAGCGACCTCAAACCCCAAAAGATACAGCCACTAGGGTTCCTGCCCCTCCCTCTGAGAAGCCAAAGGACATGCCTACTCTTTCTTCTGAACAGCCCCGAAAGCCAGATTTCGCCCAGGAAGCTCGCCGCCTTGCAGAAAAGAAACTCGATGCCCCAGTCTCTCTGCCCACTGAACTCCTGCGCCAAATATGGCCCGAGTTTGACAAGGCTATGGCAAATGCTCTGAAAGACCATGGATACAAAGCAACTGAGCCGGAAGGGGTTTTTCTCCCAGCGCCGTCTTCTCTGATCAACCTCATGACTGAGCCCGGTCAAAAGTCAGACGTCGAGGGTCTGATCAGAGAATACAACCAAGCTGTTGAAGCGGGAAAACCCCTAGCGGCCAGGATAGCGAGAGTAGCCCATGTCGCGCCCCCTTTGGAGCTACCAGAGGTAGTTATGTCGAAGGCTCACCTTCAGCTTGAAGTGAAGATAACGCAGCCCGATAGAGAAATCACTACCCCAACAATCAGCGGTGTTCTGGATACAGGAGCACAGGTCAATGTCCTGACAAGACAATATGTTGAGAGAGCCAACATCCCCTTCACCCGTACGACGCTTGCGATGAAGACCTATAGGACTGATCAGGCGGATTCACACTTTGAGGGGTTCTGTTACGTGGATGTCTGTATTGACAAGTACAAGGTCCGATCATGCTTCTTTATTGCTGATGAAGATCATGTTTTGGAACCACTGTTACTGGGCCTTCCGTTCATTACGGACAGCCGGATGACTTTGGGTTGGTCTGGAGGACTGATCAGCGCAAATTTTACCGCAAGCGACACTCTTATACGGATCCCCGTCGGAGTCATTCAGAGGAATGCAGAAGCTGAGCTCAACCGCATACTGCCTGACCTAGAGGGCTACATACAGACAATCTCTAGGGACGAAGAGTCAAAAAACTAGGTGCCAGTAGCCGCCCCGGGACTACTACTGGCCCTCAACACTACCCGGACCTAGACCATGAGGATGGAGATGCGGTCCTAGTAACTCTGAATGACCAAGAAGCGGAGGTCTTGATGACCTATGCAGCGGAAGATCTTGTGAGACCTCATGCAGCTACAATTGCTCGGATAGCAACTGTAATGGGGGGACACTCCCACACGAAAACAGCATCTGAACCACCATCAGCTGAGACCGCACCGCCTAGGCAACAAAGGCGATCAGAGACTCGGAAGTTCTGGAAAAGAATTCAGACCGCAGTCACGCGAGTAAAACAAACTGAGGAAAGGATCGCATGCGCCATAAAGAAGACTACTGCTGCTAAAGTCTTCACGATGTATAAAAGAAAGGGAGTGAAAATCCACCCTGTGGATGACCACCCCTCTGATGGGTCTGTTCCAGATGGTGACCCACACTGGAAGGTCAAGAAGATTAAAGCCCTTGGAGAAAAGTTTACCGCGTCTACTGGGCCGTATGGGGATCTGATCACGCCGAAATTTTCCGACATCAAAGAGCGCTCCCGACTCACGCCGGAAAGGCTGAAACAGATCACTAATCAGTGTCTCCACCTCCAGCCAGAAGAGCTCAAGCTGCTGGAGCAAATCCTAATTAACCGCGAGGCTGCATTGGCCTGGGAGTTTGAAGAATGCGGGACACTCGACCCAATGGTCGCACCACCCCAGGTTATTAAGACTATCCCTCACAAAGCATGGCAAGCGAAAGGGATCCCTATCCCTAAGGCCTTAGTTCCTAAGGCTATGGAAGTCCTCCGCAAACGGGTGATCAGAGGTATTATTGAAGAAGGCCACGGCGCATACAGAAACCCTTGGTTTCTAGTTCTGAAGAAAGATGGCGACCTGCGACTCATCAATTCGGCGACAAGATACAATGGGGTCACTCTTCGTGATGCGTGGTTGCCTCCGGGGGCGGACGAGTTCTCTGAAGATTTTGCCATGGACCAGCTTGTCTCGCTGCTGGACTTCTTCTCAGGGTATGATCAGATCCTTCTAGACAAGAAAAGCCGCGATCTTACGACATTTGCGACGCCGTTGGGTCTGTTCAGATACTGCCGCCTACCCCAGGGTGCCACTAACTCTGTCGCTCAATTCTGCCGCATTATCACCCGAATCCTTTATGATCTGATTCCAGATTGTTGTAGGGCTTTTGTGGACGACATAGGTGTTAAGGGCCCCCGCTCACGCTATAATGATGAACCGATTCCGGGATACCCAGGCATTCGTCGATTTGTATACGAACACCTCCGTAACATCGATCGGACTCTTACAAACGTGGAGCTCTCAGGATGCACGATCTCAGGAGGAAAGTCGCAATGGTGCCAGGAATCAGCGGTGATCACCGGGTATCTCTGTGGGACGTCAGGAAGACGCCCAGATCAAGCCAAAGTTCTGAAGATTTTGGAATGGGAACTCTGCAGAGATGTTGGGGACGTCCGATCATTCTTGGGCATTGTTACATTCTATAAGTCCTGGGTTCCCCATTTCGCTGAGGTGGCCCTCCCGCTTACGCGTCTCCTGCGAAAAACTGAGAAATTCTCCTGGGGCTCGGATCAGAAGCTGGCAATGGATGCCCTCAAGTCTGATCTGACTTCCAGCCCGGTTCTGATTGTCCTCGACTTTGGGCCTGACGCTGGTCAGATTGTCCTTACTACAGACGCAAGCGGAGAAGGATGGGGGTGTACCCTCGGTCAGATTGTTGATGGCAAACTTGCAGTTGCAAGATACGAAAGTGGTATCTGGCGTGGACCAGAGCTTAAGTATGATGCGGGGAAGCTTGAGGCGCGGGCAGTTCTTATGAGTCTGAAACGCCTCCGTAACTACCTCTTTGGAGTCCGTTTCCTCTTGGAGACAGATGCAAAGGTTTTGGTGGCCCAGATTAATGGCGCAGCGAATGATGTCCCTTCAGCAATGATGACTCGTTGGCTGACTTGGATCAGACTCTTTGACTTTGAGATCAAGCATGTTCCAGGCAAGAAGAATTCTGCGGCTGATGGTCTTTCGAGAAAACCTCCAGGACCGTCTGATCAGAAGGAAGCAGAGGACGAAGAAGACATCGAAGACTTCATTGATGCCAAGCTTTTCCGAACAACGGCAGCGCGAAACTTTTTCCTTGAAGCACATGGCCGTTCAGATCAAGACCCTGAACCTGGAGATTCTGATCAGCTTCTAGACATTCCATCAGACCTGCTGAATTCCACAGAAGAATGGTCGACGCACTCGAAGCAAATCGCTTACTTCCTCCTCACACTTAAGCGCCCGCCAGGGATCCCGATGCCTAAGTTCCTTCGGTTCAAGAAAATGGCGCTGCGCTTTGTCGTAAGGGATGGGATCCTCTTTAAAAGAGGCACTCGCAGAACTCCTGACCCTCTTCGGGTCATCGACAGCCTGTCCCAGCGGCAAGCTCTGATCGGCATGGCACATAACGAGACTGGACATCGGGGACGTGAGGCAACCTATTTCCGCCTCCGGGACAAATACTTCTGGCCTGGGATGTATACAGACGTCAAGACTGCGGTTCAGGGCTGCGATGCTTGTCAAAGGGCTCGATCAGCTCGCATGGATGACCCTCACATCTCAACTACACCCTACACCCGGCCATTTCAGCGTGTCCACCTGGATGTCCAACATGTCGGGAAATGGAAGGTTGTAGAGGCCCGATGCGACCTATCCGGATGGCCTGAGGCGCGAATCTTCCGTAATGCGACTTCGGCCAACGTTGCAAAGTTCCTATGGGAAGACGTTATTTGTCGTCATGGGGTCTACGGGACTCTGATTGTGGATGGAGGACGAGAAAACAGAGGTCATGTTGAAGCTCTGAATAAGAGGATTGGGGGACGCAGGAAGGTCACCTCCGCTTATAACCCAAGGGCGAATGGCGTTCTCGAGAAAGGTCATCAGACAATAGCACACGCCTTGCGAATATGGTCGGATCAGGGAAAGAAAGACATCAGACATATCCTGCCTACTGTCCTATTTGCTGATCGCACTACTGTCCGCCCGAGCCACGGCATGACGCCCTTCTATATTGTCACAGGGTACAACGCGGTCACACCGATTGAAGAGAAACTTGCGACATGGCGCGTCCTAGAGTGGGAGAAGGTCCGAACAGCGGAAGAGGAACTCCAGCTTCGGATCAGAGCTTTCCAACAGCTCACGGAAGACAGACAGAAAGCGGCCAAGATGGTTGCGAAGCATCGCCAGAAGGTCGCGGAACGATACAACGAGAAACACGCGGCGAAGCACCGATCAGAGAAGCTGCAGGCGGGAGATTTAGTCCTTGTCTTTGACACTCCTCGCCAGACGGATATGTCGGCAGCTAGAAAGACTGATTACTATTGGAAGGGACCGTTCAGAGTCCACTCGGTTTCCCCGATCAGCCCATCATACGTCCTGGAAACTCTTGCAGGGGAACTCATCACAGGGGCAACGTATGGGGCTGATAGGCTGAAGAAGTACCACACGGGTGCTGACGGTGTCCTTTACCCAGTGGACGAAGGCACTGTTCGAGGTGATATCCCAGCGGATGTTAAGGACTTCTTCCATTAGCCAGCTTACACTGCCCCTCCGATCCTATTTTAATTTCCTTTGTCCTTGTTTAGAATGCCTATTGTTAAAATTCCCTTTTGTCTGAATTTTAGTAAACTTACATTTTCACCTCCTTTAATACGTGTGTTATTCTTTGCGGAAGAATGACACAGGGGACGAAGGATAGGGAGCTGAAAATGCGTAAGGAAATTGTATTGCGAAGAAAGAAGATGACTCGGATCAGAGGATCCCAAACCGCCACAAACCGACCGATTGTACGATGCCATCGAAGAACCACCGATCACTACCAGAAACTAGTGCCACCACCATCTTCACCCACCTCCTCGTCATTAAAACCATACCAGCTCGACGACCTTACTGAGGACTGCGGAGGGGCACCTCGCACAGTAGATTGGGCAGCGACCGACGAAGCTCTAGATGCGTTCGACAGCCATTCAGAGGTCTCAATGGTCGAAGGAGGAACTGAAACCTCATTCCTGAAGGGCACAACTGCACTTCTCATCTTTCGGCGTTCGACATCCAACCAGCCAGACGTCTCCAGAACAGATACAGCACCACCAGTCCATTCAGACAAGCCGGGCACAGTGATCAGAGCATTGGCGTAATCTCGGAAGTCATGAAGACGGAAATAGTTCACAGCCCCAGACAATAGATCATTCGGAGGCGCCAGCGACGGCAGTCCCCCACCACTCAGATGTCGACGATGAGCCGGATCAGTAAGGGAGCGCTGATCAGGGCCGCCAGACGGATCAGCATGACCCCAATGACCCTCGTTCTCCTGAAAGTCGCACTTCTCGTTTTTGGCCTCCAAGAACATACAGTTTCCGCAGCGGTTGTGGAATGACTGGGGCAAAGAAACGCAGTCGTAATAAGGCATCATGCTCCGCACCTGACCAGGCTTTGTGCCAACGAACTTTTGAAAGTTCCGAGCGCAGCAATCACACGGAACCAGGTTCCGTATGCCGAATGTTTGTATCAGCAGGGAATTCACAGCTGAGGCGCGCTGCATGAGGCGCCAGGAGAAGGACCCAAAGTGGGATCCTGCCTCCTTACTGACATAGACAGCCCGCTGGAACTTGCGACTATTGTTTCCGAAAGTGTTGAGAACACCCTGAACAACAGCGGCGTTGGGGAGCGCCTGCCAGAAGACCATGGCAGCTTCCTCAAGGGATCGATCGGGGTAAGGGTTGTAAATTTGGAATTCAGAGTATAGTTGGCCGAAGGGGGACGGAAGATCAACCCATGCGGTAGTCTTGAGGAACTGTTCAGACCTTGCGTCAGAGAAAGAAGGACCTTAAAGACATCATTAGGGAAACTTACGTCAAGATGGGCAGGCGTCACTGAGCGCAACTCGGCGCCTCCAAAAGCCTTAGCCTCCTTCTTCGAAGGAGGAGGTGTCGAAAGAAACCAGGGATCGATAGGTTGCCGCGGGTAGTTGTTAAGCTGGTACTTGTTGATGGAGGAAGACATTCTGAAAGGTTGAAAGTCTGAAAGGTTGAAAGAAGAAACAACGAAAAGTCGAGAGTATGGGTCTGAAAAAGCGAGGGCAGCAACAACGTTGGTTTCTAATGTGGGTGGGTGAGGAAGAGAAAAAGAAGAAAACCCTGAGGGGTGGAAAAGATGGTTGCTTTTATAGCAACGAGAAGAGGGTCTGAACAGTCACCACGACGAAAGAGCGGTGATTCAGAAACGGAAGGAGCAAACCGGCCAAAGGGTATTCACTGTTCAGAGGCGAGGCTCTGACGCACCCTTCGACTTTGTTACCGCCACGAATTGTCAACAACCTCTACTGCGATTCACCTACAAGTTGAAGTTGCTAGGGCTCTGAACAAATACTCTAGATGCCTTCACCCTCTTACCCTTAGGACTTTCCTTTGAGTAACAAGGGCCGCTCCTTCTGAAAGCAACCAAGGGAGGAAGCCTCTCAAAACTTCAGACTTCATTCACCTTTCGACTCAACCTCATTCAACCCTCACCTTTATTCACCTTTCTTTAACCTTCTACCCCTCTCCTTCACCCTACAAACATCTTACTATTCTCTTCTGCCGCATCTACTCCTTCCTTCCTCGGATCAGACGCTCCTGCCGCAACTGCCAAGCTGTGATTCACAACCCCTTCTCTTAGAAACCTATTTAAAGGCCTTCTTTTGCCCCCCCCCTCCTCAACCATTCCCTTCCCTCCACCAACAACAACAAAAACACACATCAAGTTCCTTATCCAGATCTAGCAGTACCTCTTTCTTCATTACATCTTTTCTCTTCAGAACACACATATCGACAACGCCTCCGAACAGACAACGATGGCATCCCCGTTGGCTCCTTCCCCTCTCACTCGCGCGATGGGCCGTCCGCGAATCTGGGACGTCTACACCTACCGAGACCTCCAGAATGACAGCCAATTCCGCTATGGTGCCTGGGATGAGAACCGAATCATCTCATTCAGACACACGCCTCCTACCGAAGAACTTGAGCCCCGAGAGTCTCAGTTCTACAACCCGAAAGCTCACATTCGCTTCGCCGGCAAGACAGTGGCGCACCCTGCTCAGATTCCGACGCGAGAACCATTCCCGACACCTTCTAACGCTTGGTTCCCCGATTGGCTCATGTGGGAAGACGCTGATCAGTTCTTGAGCCAATTCAATTCGGCATTCCGAGGACCGAACGAACACAGACAATGGGAAGACATGGGATACAGACAGGCCCGAACGGTGCTCAGCGACTATTATAACCTACAAGGACGCATACAATCCAAGCAGTGGATCGCTAGGGATGAAATCGCAGCTGCAACAGTCATCATGGCTCGAGGTCTGAAAGCGAAAAGACGGATCACTGTTGTCCCCCTGTGCTGGGAAAGCTGTTCAGACGACAACTGGGAGCCTGAGTTGGTAATGCCGACTCAGGAAATCTGCAACGCGATACGAAGAGAGGCTGATTTGGTTGTTTTCCCCTTGTTCTCGGCCCAGCACAGACACTTCATGGGCATGATCATGGATCAGAGGGATGGCATGGTGTACTGGTATGATCCCATGTGGTCTGGCGGTCATTCAGAGGCTCTCTTTGTCAATGATATCAGAGCTTTGAGGAAGTTCTACTATGAGCTTAACGCACCAATGCACATCGCTCAGCTGATCAACGCCAGCGCATGTGTGGTAGATGCGGTTCAGCAGACTGGTGGTTGGGAGTGTGGACTCTATGTTGCTGAGTGGTTCAGATCAGCACTTAGGTCCGGATCTCTGTGCCCAACCAGCACGAATGAGTGGGATGTTGAGGAGTCTCAGAACCTGGACTACGGCGAAAGAGTCCGACGTCAGTGGATCGGGTGGATCAGCGCTGAGTTCCATGTTTCCGGCAGACACCAACATGGGGCCATGAGACCAGTTCCCAAAGGAACATTGGAGGAAGCTTGCCACCGACATGACCAACTCAAGCGAAGCCAGAAGAAGCAAAGCCAGTCCCCTGCGAGCGTAATCTACGATCCGATAAACCTCGAAGACTCTGATCGCACCCCTACGCAACGTTCAGAGGACCGCCTCTCCACCCCCCAACCGCTTAACCTTCCGAAACACGGGTATCAGGATAAGCCCTCCTCCCTAGACCGCAAGAACGATGTTATGATGTCGCGGTTGCAATCAGAGGTCGCTTGGCTGAGGAAAGACATGGACACCAAGTCGCCGCCCCGAACACCTCTGAACAGAAGACAGAAACAACTCCTCGCCCAAGAGGACCACATCGTGCGACCCAGCCCTCCTGCTGAAGCTCCTGCCACGCCAAGCTCCAAGCTCTCTCACTCGCTGTCTGGACTTTCGATTCCTGGAGATACACCGTCGCGACACCGAAGCCCGAAGAAGATCAGACGTGTTGAAGTGGATGAATATACTTCGCCTAAACCGCCTGTACCAGGCGTGTGGGAAGGCTGGACGAAGGTTCGGGACTCTCTCCCGTCGTCTGAACGGCGCGCTTGGGAAGCTCGAGAAGCCGATCGCGTGCGATGTGCCCAACGCCACAAGGACATTCTGAAGCGGCGCAGGAACACATACTACAATCAGAAGAAGGGCATTCTAGAGTACAGACGTCATGAGTGGGTAGATCGTTTTGATGACCCCATTGCTGAAGCGGCGTTCACCACCCAAGCGTATGCACCTTGGTTCCCGCCAGGTTGGGCTGAGGGATGGGAAGGATGGAAACGATGGAACGCGGGAGAAGAATGGGATAAGGCTAACGACGGAGATGCCGAGGATGACGAAGACGAAGAGGGCAATTAATAGGCGCGGGCATAATTGGGACAAGGTCTGAACGGGTGTATGCTTGGTAGTTCTTTTATGATCAGAGGATCATGAAAAGAACTAGGGGACGATTGGAGCGGGGTTGGGGTTACTGCATTCACCGTTCAGAAGTTGATAAGCGGTGATTTCTTTTCTTTTGTTTTCTTCAGA
Source organism: Colletotrichum sublineola (assembly GCA_020631755.1). Lineage (NCBI taxonomy): Eukaryota > Fungi > Ascomycota > Sordariomycetes > Glomerellales > Glomerellaceae > Colletotrichum > Colletotrichum sublineola. The sequence continues at coordinate 327,190 of JAHSQG010000019.1, forward strand.
GCATTTGCGAGTCATAGATGCTTACTTAAGCATCTATCAAGAGAGTATAATTAGATAGACATAGCACACCCCAGATCAGAGAAAAACAAGCACTTCTTCACACACTTATTTGTCTTTTAAAAATGATACTCTGAACTAGAGCCTTACACCCTCATCGATGCAGTTCAGCGTGGTAACTCAGGCGATAGGGAGATCTTTGCTATGTCTGATCAGGGGGTGATATGTCTGTTCAGACCTTGAAAGCTCTGAACAGATTGTATCTCCCTCACGTCGGATCAGACATAGAACCTGAGTTGCTTAGAGTAGTGTAGTGTTGTTGTGTCCTTTCGCACAGCTCCGCCACGACCTAAGTCCCAAACCACACCCTACACGCTTTCATTACTCTATAGTATAGCGTAGAAGACTAGTAAGGTAGGTAGCTAAGAAAAGCTAATAGATAAGGACATACTTAACTCTCTTAGTCTTAGCTATATAAGAAAGCTTATTAGTTAGTATATCCTAGTATAGGGAATAGAGATAATATTATAGAGATCTAGGAGACGTGTTAGCTAGGCTTATAATATAGATACTATAGAAATATTTAGAGATATATATATTTATCCTCTTATAGATAGCCTAAAGTAACTAGTAGTATATAAAGTCCTCTTTACTACTATTTATAATAATAACTAACTAGGGGCGTATTAATAATATAGACAGTATTTCTAAACTAAGCTAGGACGTAAGCCGCTTAGTAATAACCTCTATACTACTAATATTATTAGTAAATAAGCAGACTATATTAGTAAAAAGGAAAAGTATATAGTTATAGATATAATTACCTACTTCTACTACTATAGATAGGAAGGCTATACTGTCTTAGGTTACTATTAACCTTACTATAAGTTTATAATAGAGTATAGACTGTCTTAGCCTCCTAAGCTGTTTATAGGGTAGGACGTTAGCATTAGTAATTAGGGTAGGCCTCTTACTAGATATACTAGCTAGGGCTAGAGTAAAATAGATCTTACTATAACCCTATGTTATATTAGGCTAGGTAATATCTACTCTAAATATTTATATAATAACCTACTTAGTTATATTTCCTATTAAGATAAGTATACTTAGGTACTAGCTGTTAGGATATAGCAGGCCGTCTAGTAGTCTCTTAGTATAGTCTAAACTTTTAATAATATATACCTAGTCTTTACTTAATATATATAGCTAGCTAGTATGTTTATAATAAGTTATTATATATATAGGGTTATTCTTACTAGTCTATACTTAGTAGTCTATTATATAGAGATAATACGTCTCTTTTATAGTAGTAATAGACATATAAGTATAAAGCTAAAATAAGCTATAGGTAGATAGAATTAAACTTAATATATTTAGGGAGATCTAAAACTATCCTTAACTACTTAGCTAGTACCCTAAAGACACCTTAGCTAAATAATCTAGTTAAAGCTAGAGTAGTAAATAGCTATTTATAGTTAGGTTAGGACCTCTTTAGTTTAAGCTAAGCTAGCTAGGAGGCTAAATAAATAGCGCTACCTATAGAGTATATACTATATATATAATACCCTCTCCTAGGGTATTTTAACGTTTTCTTATATACTTAGAGTAACTTATAGAATAATAAAGATAATACTACTATTACTATAGTAATATATAAAAGTAATGTCTAGTTAAAGTAAACTCTCTTAATTCTCTTAGTATAGGAATATATTTCTTATAGTATAGACCTCCTTAGTTTATATAGTACTAGTATAGGTACTAGGCTAATTACTCTAAAAATAGATTATACTAGGCTAGACACTATAGCCTTAGTCTTAAGTTATAACTATAAGCCTTAAAATAGACTTTACGTTATCTATTAGTAATACTAGAAAAGTAGACAGAACTTTATAATTATAGCGCTATTAATTCCTTATTCTATATATAATCTACTTAGAAATATTATTAATATTAAGACGTTACTAAGTAAATCTAGTAATACTAATAATAGTATAGCTAAGTTAACTAGTTAGATATAATAGACTATATATATATAAAATAGTATAGGTCTATAAAGTTATCTATTATAGTCTAAGCTATATATAACTTAGCTTTAAGGCCCTAGCTATTAACTTATTAATCCTAGTAGATAAAGTTAATAATATAAGGGACTATATATTATATATATAGGTAGTATTATAGGCTTCTATTAGATTTATATAAATCTCTTTACTTATATAGACTTTCTATAAGAGTAGCCTTAAATTATAACATAGAATAGCTGTCTATACTTCTTACTAGATTTATATAATAACTTAACTAAGATTATTAGGAATATAATTTTAGGTAGGCCTATATTTATATATTAGCTAAGCTTAGTCTAACCTACCCTACTTAATCTATTCTTAATATATATACATTTCACACTTAAGTTACTTACGCTACGTAGACTAGGTAAAGCTTAAAGTATACTAATTTAGTATAGGCTAGTAGACTATACCTAACATATATTTTCCTCTAGTATAGATATAAAGAGTTCTCTAAAGCTTCTAACTAGAGTAGCGTATAGGAGCCTTTATAAAAATAAAGAAGGTGCTATAAATTAGGAACTTAAAGTAAATAAGGTAAGATTATAGAATTACTTAGAATATCTAAAAGCCATAGGAGAAGATTAACCTATATAAAGATTATCTAGTATCTAGCCTTCTATAGTATTATACTATTAAGTAACCTCTTTACTAGTAGTAGACGTTAGTTTATATAATTAATACTCTTAGTAGCTTAAGAGATTATTAGTTACTATTTTATATTACCTTAGGCTACCTAAGTAAGCTGTTTAGAAAGGCTTTATAATTAAAAGTCTAATAGGGTTATAACTTTACTTATTAGTTACTATATACTCTCTAGGTCTACTTAATCTATAAAGGTTAAGTATAAATACTAGCTTTTATCTTACTTTAGAATTTCTATAATATAGAGAGAACTCTCTATAAACTTTAGATATAGTCTGCTCTAGCTCTAGCTCCTATTCTATCTATAAAAGAGTCTTTAGTATGTGTATGTTATGTAACTAAAGACAGGTAAAGTATATAGAAAATTAGCTATACGTACTATACAAACTTACTAGGGTTACCTATATAAAATAGAAAGAAATATCTACTTAATAATAAGTTATATGTTAAAGTAAATCTATACTAAAATCCTAGCTAACTGTTAAATAGATATACCTACCTTATTAAAAATATAGAGAATATTTTAAAGCTCCTGTTAATAGAAAAATCGTCCCTTAATAAGTAAATAACCCTTAATATTAATCAGGCTGATATTAGTTAGGATATAGAATATAATATATCTTCTACTATATACTAGCTTAATACTAATAGTAATTCCTATCTAGCTCTTAGACCTAATTAGTAGAAAAGCCTATCTATTCCTAATATATTACTATTAAATAGTTATTTTAGGACTAGTAATAGCACTAGAGAAGGTGTAGTATAGCCTTTTAGGTCTTTATTAGGATGTAGCATAACATATTAGGTAGTCTATAAATAAAGTTAATTAGGTAATTTACTTTATAGTAGTTTAAAAAAGCCGTATTATAAGCCTCTCTATTATAAGGACTACTTTAGCTATTAGATATTCTAAGCTTTAGTATACTCTAGATGTCTATACTTAGATTAGGGCTATTATAAGAACTATAAATATCCTTTTATAATAATCTTCTTATATATAATTTTATAAGTTAAAGCTTCTATCTTATAGAAAGGCTCTAACTCTAAGATAGAAAGTTTTACTATATAGCATACTTAGATTACTAGCTAGAAAATCCCCTTATATATTTAAAAGATTAAGAGAAGATATATTATAATATAGATAAGTCCTAAATATTTATAGTAGTAAATAATAAATTAGTATACTACTTTAGTATAATTCCTTTAGAATAGGTTAAAGAGGCCTAATATACTTTACTATAATATATTTTAGTTTTATAAGAAAAGTAAAGGATTAATTTTAGTATAAGGCTGCCTATAGTTATAAGTATAGGTAGTACTATAGATAGGTATATAGTACTATAGTTATAAAGAGAAATAATATAATATCTAAACATAACAGGCTGTATTAAAAGGAGGTTATAGATATATTTAATGTTTGTTAGTACTACCTGTATTAGCCTAGGCAGGCCTTATAGCTATATGCTCCCTAACCTCTAAGATAGCATCTTATAGTAGGAAATCCTATTTCTAAAACGGCGGCGTATTAATAATATTAACCTATAACTAAAATATGTTACTTTAGTATGTCTAGCTAAAAGCTAGTATTAGCTATAGAAGTAGTTATAATAGGGCTAATAAATATAGTATCTACTATCTAAGTTCTAAGCCTATAGCATAGCATATATATACTCTAAACTATCTTATGTTACTATAGGTAGACTTAGCGTTAGATAATAAAGGGCTAGGTTATCTTTAAGCTAGCTCTTTACTAGGGACCTAGAATTACTAAGACTCTAAGAGCTATTATAGGTATAGTAAATCTTAGTAATACTAGATTTAGACATATATACTAGTATAGGTAGTACTATACTATTACTCTCTATAGTAAGCACCTTAATCTTTCTTCTATAAGGCTTATATGTTAGTTTTAAGTCTATCCCTATAAGACGCTAATATAATCTTTTCCTACCTAGTTATTAAAATACCTATTTTATATAAGTTAGTAGGTATAACTTACTAGCCTAGAGATATAGGTAAACCTTATTTAGGCTAAGATTTAAGCAGACGCTATTTTTCTATCTTTTATTTCCCTTATTAGCTCTAGCGGTGTTTTATTTAAACTAAAGGTAGAGTTAGTAAAGCTCTATCTACTGTAATTTACTACTAAGAAGTGCTGCGTAAATAAGCTCTACATATGTTATATTACGTCTGCTTTTATCCACCTTAGTAACAGGCTGTAAGGCCCTACTAGAGGTATACTGTGGCTTATAGATTTATACTAGCATCCAGCCTGTGTTAGATTACTGGTCTGTGTCTATAGGGGCTGTAGGAGGACTTATTTTAGGAGAAACGTATAAGGCGTAGGTAGGATCTATTAATATAAAGTAGGTTGCTACGCTAGCGTAGGGAAGCTTAGCATTAAAAGTTAAGTACTAGCTAACACTATACTATAGTATATAAGCTTATAAAATTTATATTAATTATTTAAAGACGTCCTCTTCTAAATAATACTCTTATCTTAGGGCTATTATACTATAGTAGCTATTACCCTACTTAGTACTATAACATATAATATAGAATAGTCTAACTATAAGGGGCTTAAGGGTAGACTAAAGGTCCTAAAATAGCCTCTACTTATAAGGCTACCTAGATTAGAAAGCTGCTTCTATTAGTAACACCCCTCTACTTACTAAGTATATTACTAGGAATTAAGGGAAATAACTAGAAGTAGCGTAATAGTAGGTAAGGCAGCCTACTAGGTGCTAGGCGTAGTATATATATAACATAGGGGTATATTCTAACTCTTATATAGGTAGGTCTAAAAATATCTCCTATATCTTAGAATTTAGTATCTAATAATAAGAACTATAAACTACTTATATAAAATAAAGCCTAAAAGCTAAAACTAGACGTTATTAAGGGCGTAGTAATAGCTATTTATAGTATTACCTTATTACTACACCTAGCCTTAGGGATACTTAGCTAGGACTATTCCTAAACAGGCCTGCCTTCTACTAAGCCGAATAGGCCCTTTTATCTTCCTAGTTAACAGCCATAACACCACATACGCTAGTAGAGCCTAATAAGAACGCTTTAGCTAATAATAAAAAGTAACTTAGTAAGGTAGGTATATATATGTACTTGTAGTTATTAATAGGCTTATATGTCTAGATATAGGACGACGCTTATTATTAAAGGCAAAGCTCTTAGACCTAGATATAAGCTATAACTAAGTACTAAAAAACGGCAGTAAGGTCCCTAGCCCCTAACATCTATTATTATTCCTCTAAGGCTATACTATTTAGTTAAGTATTATAATATATAATAATATGTTATAAGTCCTTAGCTTTATTATAACACTAGTGTCTTATAGATTTATAATATCTACTCGTAATTATAGATACTGTATTCTTATAAATACCTAATAAATTCGCTACTACTTAGGATTAACAATAGCTATAAGTATAAAGAGATCCTTATCCTTATTCTTATATATTACAGCCTAGCTTCCTAAGTCTTTAAGAGAAACTTCTTAATGTCTTCTTAGCCTTAATTTACTAGTATAGTTAGTAATAGATACTAAAATATCCACTACTTTTAGCTTCTCTAGGAACGTAGCGTTTTCCTCCTCTTTATATAAATTATTATTATATATAGGTATTACTATATAAGAAACGACGCAGCCTTTATATATAGCTAGGATATCTTTAAAACTAAACTTATTAAGGGAGAGAGTCTTATTAGGTATAGCTATCATTATATACTATTCTACTAACCTGTTAGTCTATAGTATTTATAGTTATACCTATTTAAATAATAATAGTATAGTAGTAATATAATTTAGTAGAGTTATAGTAGTAATACTATTAATATATATAACTAAGATAATTATAAGATTATAGTCTCTAAGAAGGTACTTAAGAAAATATATATACTCTTACCTATTAACCTAGAAAAAGAATTCTATATAAGGTATTTAGCAGATGTTAATCTATTATTTATCTTTATTAGAGTAATAAGAGCTAGTAATAGCTAGCTAGCTGTTTGTTATTAAAATACTATACCTATAAAGGCTAAGTAGTACAAGTACTAAGTTAAGTAACTCTTACATAAGGGGGCTAAGGTAATAAGGTATGCTAATATCTATAATATTAGCTATACTTAGCTTAATAAACTTAGTATTTAAGTTAACTATAGTATTTTAGTTTTTAGCCTTCTTCTATTAATTAACCTAAGAGAATTCCCTAGGCTATTATATTACGTCTATTAGTCTTAGTACTAGGTGTAATATATAATATAGATAATAGCTACTTCTAGATATTAAAGCTAGAGGGCAGTAAGGGTAATTTAGTATAACAGCTTAAGATATTACCTAGCTAGGCTTCTTAGAGTAAGGGTAGGCTCTTATAGATAGTTATAATTATAAAGAACATAGAAATTAAACTAAAGTATACTTAGCAGAATAAGGAGCTATTACTAGATTTAGAATAAAGGCTAGGCAGCTTATAGGGTTATTAATAGAATAAGGGGGGTTAAGTAGGTTAATTATAGCTAATAGTCTATTAGCTATCTTTTCTCTAGCTAGCTAGGTAAATTACGTATAACTATATTAGGTCTATTAGATAAGTAAGGACATACCTTATAGTACGTCCTACTTAGTCTAATATATATATCGCCTTAGTTTAGTATAATATAGTAGAGTAGGGGTATAAAGGGAAGTTATAAAGTAAATACGTTTTCTTCTATACCTTATTAACTAGTAGCTCTATTTATACTAAGAAACTAAAAACTAATTTTTATTACGCTAGTTTATTAAGAGGGCCTCTAGGCTAAAACTTCTAAGATATATACTAATATAAAAGAAAATCTTATTACCTAGGACTGTTTCCTAGTATAAAGTAGGTAGGTAGTAGAAAGGGTAGTAGGTCTATAGCTATATAGGACTAGTAGTTAACCTCTACTATAGTTATTATAAGAACCCTATTATCTAGTTATTAGTATATAGGATTACTATTCTTTTACGTCTATATATAGTATTATCTTATTTTATTATAAGTTAGTAAGTTCTCTTTAAAAAAAAAAGTTTTCTACTAATACTAGGTAACATTAGGGTGTAATCTTAATAAGTAGTAAACGTAGCGTAGGGAGACTTATATATAGTATTACTATAGACTACTTAATAAATAACTATACTATAATATTAATATAGTCTTATATCTTATTAAATATTATACTATACTCTATAAGATATTTTACTTAGATAGCTAATATTATATAGGTACTACTAACTATATTAGCCTTTTTCTATCCCCCCTCTACCCCTCTCCTAGAAGGCAGGTCTCTAACTTATAAGGAACTAACGCTAAATAGTATAATAACTACTAGGCGCTATAGAAGAGAAACCTTTAGCTACTAAACGTAGGGGATTAGTAGGAGTAAGATAGTAATATCTTCTACTATAGTAAGCCTGCTACTACTATACCCTACTACCTATAAGTTTAGATAATAACAGTTAGTAATAGTATAGTCCTAGATTAACTATATAGGGGTGTATTATACTATAAACAGGATGGTAAAGAGCGTGCTATAAAGCAGGAGGATAAGTATAATACCCTAGGTAATCCTTTAGAAGGTTTATAATAGGAAGATATAGTAGAGGAAAAGTATAATAGACAGCTTTATAGTAGCTTAGAGGATAGTATAGACTAGATTTCTAACGTAAAGTATCTAATATAGTATTAGTAAGCTATTTTAGCTAACAGCCTAGGCTTATAAACCTTATAGATAATAATACTATTTCCTACTAGTATTATCTAATAGTATATACTAAAACCTATACTTATAATATATAGGTAGACTATAGTTAGAGTAATAAGAAGGACCTATTAAGTAATATTAGAAGAGTTCTTCTAGAGAGTTAGGACTAGTTACTACTATAAAGATAGTTATATAATTATCCCCTTATAGGCTACTAGTATACTTAATTTATATAAAGAGATAGAGTACTATAATAAGAAACATAAAAGTATAACTAATAATAAGTATATACTAGACTTCTAACCTCTATAATTCCTTAGGATATACTTTATAGAGGACTCCCTTTACTACTACTACTACTTTAATAGGTTAGTAATAGCACTATAAATAGAGATAGCTAAGCTAACTTAGCTAGTTACTAAACAGATAGTATGTTTATATATATACTAATAATTCTAATTAGATAGTAGTGCTAGAATAGATATAAGTAGTTATGTCTTCTAGATTACAGGCAGACGTAAAGAATATATTACTAATATATTCTAACTAAATAGATATATATTAGTATAAAAGTAACCTAAATAGACAAAAAGACTTATAGTACATAACGGAACCTATAATAGAACCTTAGTAGCTAACGTTACCTTTATAATAGTAATAGCAAGCTAGATAATAAGGAGCATATAGGCTATTAACTAATAGGACGTAGTTAAGAGTATACTAACACTAGGAGATCTATAAAGACAGCCGTAACATCTACTATATAGAGGAGTATATAGGATAAGATATAGTTAATACTAGGAGAGATATATTTAGTATTAGCCTATAACAGATAAAACATACTTCTAGTTTATCTATATAAGAAGGGTGCTACTTACGGAACTAGTGTCCCTTATAAGCATTATAAACCTTACCTCCTAAGTCTAGCTGCTAGTTTCTAAATAGTAGACTACTGTTAGAGAATTTATATAGAGGAGTAGATAAGTAGATAACTAGACTGTCTATAAGTTATTATTAGTATTAGTTATGTATATTATTATACGTAGTAGACTATCTGCCTTTTAGAACAGCCTGTTATAGGAAGAACCCTTTAGTATATAATAGGCTTACTAGGGATTCCTAGCTAGGTTAGTAGAGACTAGTACAAATAGTTTATAAAAAATATAAGAATATTAAGTAAAAGACCTAGTATAGGAGAGGGAAGGGTTTAAAAAGACTAATAACTTAAGCTATTAATATATAATAACGTTCTATACGCTTATAGAACTAACTACTTACTAGTCTATATTATCCTTATTATCTATATTAGACGTTAAGCTTTCCTCTAATATATCTATGCCTTTACTAAAGCTAGAATTAGTATTAGACGTACTAGTATACTCCTTATTAAATAGGTCTTTATCTATACTATATATAGAATAACCTAAAGACTCTAGCCTATTATTACTAAGAGGGTTAAGAAGTAACTTAGATATATCTATAGTGTTTAACTAAAAGACGGCTCTAGTATAGTATATAGATAACTTATAGGTATTAGGAAATAAGATCTGTACATAATAGTATAAATAAAGCATCTTCTATAATACTAAATTATTATAGATATAGGGAGCTATAGGTAGCAGCCCTAACTAAATAGTATCTTCTAGCATATAAACCTTTAATATCCTTACTAAGAATATTAGAACTTACTCTAGCGCCTTAATAATAATAGGTATGTTACTAAAGTTAAAGTTTAACGCCTTATTAAGCTTAAATAGAAAGTTAAACCTGTTATTAGGTAGGCTATTATCTAGTTAGTTATATACGCTATAGAGTTTAAGGTATACTAGAAGCATAGCCACCTTAACAACAAACTCCTTACCTTAGAGTAGCCTATATAGATAGCTAATTATATAGGTAACAAACTAGTCTCCTATAGTACTATTAATATCCTCTTTTACTTTATTAAATAATAGGTACTAGGTATTACTAATTAGCCTGTCGTAGGGATAGTTAACAGCTAGGCAGATAGTAAGGCAGTACTACTTATCTTATCTAAGGAGATTAGTCCTAGTTTCTTTAGCAGGCTATCTACTATAATAGAGTAATAATATATAGCTTACTATATAAAGTCTATTATCTATATTAGTAGATCTAAGGATATTCTATAGGTTATACTTACGTTATATTAATAATAACTTTTATATAGTCTGGTCTATAGCTATAAAGTCTAGTCCTAATAGTATAGAAGCCTGTTATAGCTTTTAGATATATAGGCCTATCTTAATCTTAAATAGTATCTACTAAAAAGAAGAATAAGACCCCTTCTAATAAGTTTTATAAAAGCTATAATTAGCTATATAATTTTAAAAACAGTTTTAATAAAGGGTTAAAAATAGTAGACATATAGCTAGTATTTACTATAGCTAGATTACCTCTTAGGTTATAGTTAACTACGCTAAGAAATAGTAACAGCAGTAGTTAGATATGCTTTATTAATTAGTATGTTAGCTTTATAAGAAGTACTTCTAGCTTTTTCTTTTTTTTCCTTTTCTTTATTAAACTTTATAGTACTATAAAAGGTCTCTTATATTCTATATATTAATAATTAGTATCTTAGCAGTAGATAAGCCTATCTATATAGAATAGTAGTATAGTAACTAGACTATTAAAACACTCCTACTAATTAGCTAGCTAGCTAAGTAAACCTACTAATATAGATAATAAAGTTATAGCTCTTAGTAGTATAACCTATGTAATTAACCTTATATAGGCTACTATATAACCTTAGAAAGTACTAGTTAGTAGAGAAAAACAGATTAAGGAACTTATAAGGGACTCTAGCTGCCTTAGATAAGAACTTAACTACTAGAAAGGCGTTACCTAGACTAGGTCTACCTTTATTACTAATATTAACAAAGCCGTAGTATAGCTTAATAACGTTATTAGTAGATTAAGGAGTACTATTAATAATATAAACTCTATAGTAGGGGAGAAAAGTATATCTTATTATATTTAGTTAGAAGCTAATTTATATAGTAACGTAAAGAGATATACTAATTATAGATAAGACTTATTATTAGTAGAAATTAACGTAATCCTAGATTCTATTAGTTAGGGCTAAGGGGAGTATATTATTAATCTAAATAGTCTAAGGCAGGTATAGTATAATAAGGGAGGCTAGTTCTAGAGTAAAGTATATATTTTTATATATATTAATTATCTTTAATTATTAGGGATATATATCTAAAAGCTATATATTAATATACTAAAATAGGATAGGTTAAATAGAGATAGATAGAATGTTTAGTCTTTAGACTAGAGATATACTAATCTAGGTAATATAAAAATAGCCGGACGGGATAAAAGAAAAATAACAAACTTTTACCCTATATATCTAGACCTACCTTTTCTACTTAATTAAACAGAAGCCTTTCTATAACTTATACTAAATTATAATAACATAAGAAACCTAAGAGTAATACTCTCTTAATTATAGAAAGCGTACTATTAATTAAGCCTTAGATTTACCTTAATTAATACCTTTAGTCTCTTAATTAAGTCTCTAATATAAGCTATATAAAGCTACTTAGCTTTACAACACTACCCCCTAGTTTTAAGGTTTCCTTAATATATAGAGAATAAAGCAGACTAAATAGGGATATAAAGGAAATTACGGCTGGTCTTTTAGCTGTGTCTATTAGATAAAGGGAATATAGAGGTTGCTTAGAAAGGGCTCTTTAAGGCGTTGTTCACCTTGTTCCCTTATACGGGTTACTCCTCCTAAAGTTATTAAGATAGAAGGTGTAAATATCTTAACTTAGTAAGAGCCGCCTGGTTATTAGCCCTATTTAACAGGCTTAATTTTTCCTCTAGCGATTTTCCTTTTCCTTCTTTTCCTTCTTCAGACAATAACAACAACAATAAGGTAAGTTATTAATGTTGTTATTACTTGGTTTCCTTCCTCCTAGAGGGTTTTTTTTATTAACACTTAGGTTCTTAAGTAACAACCCTACTAAAAGACGATGTATTTTTCTTTGCCGCATTAGATACTGCAATTTATGTTAAAGCCGTTCTGCAGAGCAATACCCTAGTAGTTACCGGTTTCTCTAAAAGCAACACGCCGGCGTAGGGCCCTACAGAAGATAGATTCCCAGCCGGCCCTAGCTTAGAAAGGAGGATTTAGAGAAGGCAACCCTGCTGGTTTTAGTGGAGATAGAGGAGAAAACCTGCTTAGAGTCTCTAGATCAGGAAGCGCCGCCCCTCTAGATAATAATAAAAGCTTTCCTAACAAGCTGGACTTTAGCCTAAGTGATTTAGACGACCTAGCTTCTAAGTCGTCTAGTAGCTGCTACTCTAAAACCCTAGAGGGTAATCTAGCCCCTACTACTATTCTAAAACTAGCCCTAGCTAGTACCTACTATAAAAAGGATCTAAATAAGACTATTTATAAGAATATAGTAGTTTCCTTATAAGATAAGATCCTATCTAAGACTAAAGCTATATATAAGTAGATTTCTAGTCTTACTTTATTTAGTTACTAATTTTTTAACTAGGTCCTAACCTTTTAAAGGCTAAATTATCTTTAGTAGCTAATAACTACCTAAAATAGGATTCTCTAAATAGCTATAAGCAGTATTAGTATTACGTTAAGAAGCTTACTAAGGCTATAAAAAAGAAGGTAGATACTACTAAGAAACTAGTTACTACTATGTTTACTACTAAGAAAGTAAAATAGGATAATAATAGAAACTAGCTAGAGAGTAAGGATAGTATTACGCCTAGTCTAGATAATATTAATATAGATACTAAGGGTAGAGGTAGGGTAGAGGGCGCCTAAGAAGAGGATCTTAAGATATCTAATCCCTTAGTTCCTAAGGCGACTATTCCTAAGAAAAGCCTAAAGGGTCCTTATAAGCCTTATATAAAGTAGCTTTAGTATACTAAGAAGAAACTAATCTTAGAATAGGGCGTTTCCTACTTAAAACCCTATATTAGTTATATTAAGAGTATTCTATATAGTAGTTCTTAAGGTAAATATTTAGAGGGTAGTAAGTATTCTACTTATTATTACTATAAGAAAGAGAAGAATACGTACTATCCTATCCTAAATAATATACTTAAGATAGTAACTTATTTTATTAGCCTAGTTTATACTAGAGATATAAAGCCTTTTATAAGTTTCTAATTATTTTCTATATTATTTCTAGCTAATAAATTAGATAGAAGCTTAGTTCCTTAAGCTAGACCCTCTACTAGATAGTTAAGACTTTTAATATTAAGCGTAAGACTTAAAAGAACTAGCTTAAGCATACCAGCTTAGTTAATCTTAGTATTGTTCTGTTTAGAACTAAAGTAAAGGTAGCCTAGCCTTAGCTAAGCTATACTAATAATACTCTATCCTAGCTAGCTACTAGTTTATCTTATAGTCCCTATATAGCTCTGTCTTTCTAAAGTAATTATGCCGTCTATATAAGTCGTAATACGCTCTACGCTATATTTTTAGCTAGCTATACTAGAAACCCTAGTATAATCTAAGGCTTTAATACTATACTAAAGGGATTTAAGGAGTTAGTTTTAGCTTACTCCTAATAGAAGTAATAAGGAGGGATTAGGTTATTTTAGGTTTATAACATAGTTAGCGTTTTAGGATTCTTAGTTAGGATAGCTTAGATTAATTAGAATAGTCTTTAGAAATAATTTAAGAGTATAAAAAGATACCTATTTAATACTAAGAGTTATTCTAGCTTAGATAGGTAATATTAAAGATTATTTTAACTAGAAAGTATCTTATAATTAGTTTATAAAAAGCTAAGGGTTAATTTAGCTAGGAAGAGGTTTCTACTATAGATTTACTCTTAGAAAACACCTACTCTCTTTATACCCTTTTATCTTACTTATTTAGAATAATTTCCTATATATCTATAAGATTAATAAGTAATTAGAAGTATTTAAATTTAGTATGTAAAAGGGTTTAAGCTATATATTCTAGATATTAACGTGTTATAGATAAGTTACTAGGTACTTACCTTATTTAATTACTAATCTAATCGTTTATTAATTATTATAGTAGATTTTCTATATATCTACTATAGAGAGGGTAAAGTCTTAGAACACGTTTAAGTATTATTACCTCTTTAGCTATTTACTCTAGGCTTAGGAGTTTAGCTTAAGTTATTAAAGTAGTAACTATTAGTTAGTATATAGCTTTCTACTAGATTACGCCTCTATATATAGATTCTCTTACCTTATAGTAGTTAGATTAAATATTTATTACGTCTTTAATCTCTTCCTTAACTAGAGAAAGACTAGTATTACTAGCTATACCTATAGTAGCGTCTATAGCTATATCTTTCTACTAAATATCTTCTAGTAACTATTTTTACTATAAATAACTATAAAAACCTTTATTATCTAAATGTCGCCTTAGTAGGGAGATATCTAGAGTTATATACTATTCTATTTTAGTATAGCTATTTTAGCTGTTTTACCTATTAATTACCTTCTTAATAAGTAGCCTAAATCTAATCTTTAATATAGTAGGGATATAGCTATCTATAGGAAATTCGTAATATATAAGAACCCCTAGTTATAGCCTACTAACAGCTTTACTTAGTATTAACATCCTTAACACTCTGCCCTAAATACCTAAGTTAGTAAAGGAAGTCCTTAAGGAAGTTATAAGAATCTTTTTTACTAACTATTAATAGTATAAAGCTGCTGTTATACTCTAAGCTAATCCTATTTTCTTTAGTTCTAATATCTAGTAAATTACCCTTAGTAAAATTACTTAGAGCTATACCTTATAGTAGTATCTATAGACTAGACTAGAGATATCTAATATAAAGCTAAGTTAGCTAAATTATTAAAAGATCCCTAATATAATAATAGGGTCCTTTTATATATCTATAGCCCTAATTCTTATTAAAGTAGGCGTAATATGCCGGCGACTAGTATAGACCTCCCTGCCTATTAGGCCGGATTAGGTAAAGTCTATGGCGAAATGTCAGGTGTATTACTAGGACGGATTTTGCCACCTAAATAGCTGAAATCTAATAGTACGTGTATTTAGATCCTAAGGTAACATAATAGCTAGAAATGTGTAGGGAATCCCCTAGAAAATAGCCATATAGTTATAGATACACACACCAGCAATTAACTAAGGATTATCGCTATAATCACATACTTTAATAATTAACAGTCTAAATTATAAGCGCTAATTAATATTACTTAAAGTAATATATATAGTATATATAATATATGCTATAGCTATTATTATAACTAATAATAAGATAGCTATAGCGTTAGTAACTCTAAGTAGCCTAGCTAACTAGAGTAATTAGTATATCTAGCTATAGTAATAGGTAGTAGCCTTAAATCTATAGGAGTTAATTAACCTAAACGCTAATAATATATAGTATATTACTATAAAGTAACTAGTAATACCCCTATTAGCCCTAGATATTATAGACTATTAAATAACAGTATCCGTAATAACTAAGTAGGTAATAGATAATATAATAGATAATAGGTAACCACTAGATCTAAAAGATACGCAGGCCTTAAAGTTATCCTAGCTATCGTCTAAAGGCTAGAAGTAACTTAACTATAACAATAAGATATATATATAAAAGTAATAGTAATATAAGCTAGACTATAAGGCAGTTAGTAACTTAGTTGCCTAGATCTATATAACAGTAGATCTAACAGTAGTTATAGAGTACTACTCTATAAGTAAGTTAATCTATATATAAATACGTAATATTAAGGCGTATATTAGTCTACTACTATATAAGGAAAAGGAGATTATAGTAGTAAAGTATAAGAAAGTAATAAAACGCGCTATAGATTATAAGGTAATAAATATAAAAGAGGTAGAGAAATAGATGTCTAACTAGGAGAAAGCGCTCTCTTATAGCATAAGAGTCTAGTAGTATCTAGCTATAAAGACTAGTAAATAGTTCTTACTACTAATAAAGGCGCTAAGATATACGCTACTATTAATATAGGTAGAGGCGTATAAAAGCACTAACTATATAAAGGCTATTAAGGACTAGCTCCTATATTATAAAGTAATATTAGTAATATAGGCCTATATTACTATAGAGCTAGAGCGTCCCTAGGTAAAAGCCGCTTACGGCGCTTTTAGCCTAGTTACTATAGTAATAGTTACTAATAACGTCGTAGAGGATTATATATAAAAAGAGCTAGTAAAGGAAAAGTAGTATAATAACTACTATAATAACTACTATAATAACAGTAGTAACTATAGTAATAAGAAGTACCTATTATATAACATACCTAGATACTTACTAGTAAGGTGCTAATTTATAGGTAAAGTACGCCTAAGGTTCTTATAGCAGCTACGTAAAGTAATTATTAACTACGTAAAGCAGGCCCTTACGTAGTAATAAGTAAAAGATAAGCTAAAAGAGGAGGATATATTACTAGCCTCTATATATACCTACCTAGACAAATTTATAGTAGTAGTAGCTCCTCTAGTAAAGTAACAGTTAGAAGGTAGTAAGAGTAAGGGATAATTAAAGGGTAGAGAGGCCTTATCTATATAGTTAGCTACGTTTATAATATCTAACTATCTACTTAAAGACTTTGTTATATTAGACTTAGGAGTAACCCTTTACGTCTTCTACTCTTATTATTACTTTTTAGTAATAACCCTAGTAAAGCCTAATAACTTTATCTAAGCTAGTGATATAACTATCCTAATTAAAGGTTAAGGTAATATACTTATCTATATAAGGTAAGGAAAGTAGTATATAAGACTTACGCTTAAAAGAGTTACTTACTACCTATTATTATTATATAACCTTATATTATACGTAATACTAAAGATAAGAAATAACTAGTAGTAGGATAATAGTCCTACTAATAACTATATATAGTTAGTAAAGGACTACTTAGTAGTATTTAATATAGACAAATTTATAGGCTAATAAGTTATTAAGGCTAGTACTATTTATAATACTACTAAAGTAACAGCGTTAGTAGTAGTAAATATAGCTATAGCAGCCCTAGTAGTAGTAAATAAGTCTGTAGCTATAGCGCTATTAGAGCCAGACCGTTACTAGAGAAGTAGGCTAGTAAAGGCTAATTACTAGTACGACCGTCTTAGCCACCTAGGCGCCTATATACTATATAAGATAACTATATAAGCCTAAGGTATACAAATAAAAGGAGATATACTAGAGATATCTATAGTATTATATAAAGTATATATAATAAGTAAAATATAGTAGTAAATCTTATATTAACCGTAAGAGTTAATTAACTATATAGACGTAAGTAACTATATAGCACTAGATTTTCACCTATTTAAATAAGGCTATAGTAGATATAAGTCAGCCTTACTTCTTAGTAACTAAAAATCCAGCTTTATATAGGACTATTACCTATAATAGCATACTTCTAACGCTATTAAGACGGCTTTAGTAGACTTTACGTAATTAATTAAAGTATATAAGTTAATAGAAATATAAGTAATTAAGTATAATAATAAGATTATAACTACCTATCTATAGGTAAAAGAGGCTATAGAAAGTATAGGAATCCTATTTAAAGCCTTAGCACCTAACACTTAAGCATAAAACAGTAGTATAGAGAGGATTACTATAGTAATTAAGGAGAAAGCCTACATAATAAGACTAAAGTTAAAGCTTCTATTATTACTCTAGCTAGAGATTCTAAAGGCGGTAGTATACTTATATAACTGTACGCCAGCTAAGTCTTATAACTAGAAGTCTCTATATTAGATCTAGCATATAGTAAGAAGGTAGATATTATCTATACTATATCTTAGCTACTTATAAGTATTTAGCTACTATACGTACGTAATAACTTTAGACGCCTAACTTAGCTATAATCGTCTCTAGCGCTTTAAGGTAAAGGTATATATTAGTTATCTAGTTAGATATACGTTAACTAACTAGTATTATATATATATACTACTAAAGAATAAGGTTATTACGTCTTATAATGTAATATTTAATAAAGATAGATACTTCTCTAGAAAAGAAGATAAATAGGTAGATAAGTTAAGTAACATAGGTAAGGCTATAATTAATAAATAGATCTATAAAGTAACTAAGAAGAATTTTATAAATATCACTAATAGTAAGGATATTATAGAAGAAGATACTATAGAAATTCTAATCTAAACTACTAGTAAAACGCTAGAAGAAGTCTATAAATATATAAAGTCATACTTTATATTAATAACACTACTAGAATCTCTAAATACTTTATTTATTACGCTACTATTAGATACGCTTAACGTAAGAGGGTAAGAAGACTATAATTATTATAATAAAGTCTGTTACGTTAACTATATTATATAGTAAAAATAAGTATACCTATAAGAATCTTAGAAAGCTATATTTATAGCTAGGACTATTAATAGTCCTCGCTGCAGTACCTAAGGCTAGCAAGCTGCTTATAAGGCCAGAACTATTAATAGTCCTTACTATAGTCCCTAGAAACCCTTAACGTAAGACCCCCTACCTAGTAAAAGTATAGGCTAGCCCCCTAAAACTAGGAAGGATAACACAATAGGAGAGGGCCTATCTAACTCTAGTAATAAGACAGCAGTAACTTAAAATACAGCCGTAAGGCTAACCACAAGGCTACACTAAAAGGATTTACCTAGGCTGCCTAAGGCACACATAGACTTAAAAAACCACCTATTTATAGAGGATTTTTAAGAGGCTAAGAAAGCTTATTTATAGAACTATAAAGCTATAAATAGCTAGGTTAAAGTTAGTATAGAGGAAGCTAGTAATAACTAAATACTTAATTACTAATAGGTATATACCTATAAGCTAAATAAGTATAGAGTTCTTATAAAATTTAAGGCACGCCTTATTATCTATAGTAATTAGTAACTAAAGGACGTAATCTATAATATATATATAGTAATACTAATAGGGCTTTTATTCTAGTTGCTTATTATAATTATAGCTAAGTTAGATCTTAAATTACTCTAGTTTAATACTATAAACGTATTTATATATACTAATATAAATAAGATAGTATTTATAAGGCTTCCTCTAGGGCATCTAAATTATAGTAATAGTAAAGTTATACGCCTATAAAAAGCCCTTTATAGATTATAATAATTACTATTACTATAGTAAAAGCACCTTAAAAAGGGACTTTAAGAACTAGGATTTATACTAGTTGCTAGAGAACTATACTACTAGTAGAAAGGCACTATTATATTCTTCTTCTACGTTAATAACTATATCTTTACGTTCCTAAAGTTACTATAGTAAGAAGCTAATAAAGTAATTAACAGTATAAAAGAAAGATACTACTTAGAGGGTAGTAATAAGATATAATAGTTCCTTAGTATAAAGATTCTCTATAATAGATAATAATAAAAGATATAGCTATTATAGTTAGTATATATAGAAAAGATAGTAAGGCTAATTAATAATAAAACCTAGCTGCTACTAGATAATACCCTAATAGGTAATAAAGAACTCCTACCCTTATAGTAGATAGTAGTAAACTATAAAGTAGTAAGATACTAGTAAAAAGTTAGTTTAATCCTATACACAGCAGTAATAATAAGACCTAATATTATATTTATAGTAAGTTAGCTAGTAAGATTTAATTATAACCTATTAGTAGCCTATTAGAGGGTAGTAAATTACATACTATAATACCTTTAGCATACAGCCAGACTTTACCTTAAATTCAGGCCTAACAGCAAGCTTATTATTACGTCAGACATAAGCTTTAGAGATAACTTAATTAACCGTAAAAGCTTACAGGCTTTTACTATTAAATTATATAGTAGACTTATTAACGAGAGGGTAAATAAACAGCAGATAGTAATAACATCTATAACTAAAGTAGAGTTATTAGCCCTATTACAGGTAGTAAAAGAAGTAATATTTACAAGCTAATTAATTACTAAGCTTATAGCTAGTAATAACGCCTTAAATACGTTACTAAAAGTCATAATATAATATAATAATTAGCAGATAATTAGCCTTATAACTAAGGAGTTAGTCTAATTACAGACACGCCTACGCCACGTAGATATATATTACTACTGGCTGCGCCAGGAGATTACAGACAGCTGCGTTAAGGTTATCTACACCCTATTAGCATAGCTAATAGCAGACAGATTAATAAAAGCCCTACTAAAGCAAAAATGGCCTACGTTTCTTACGTAATTAAATATTAGTAACTAAACTATATAGTTATTATAAAACCATTAAGAAAAGCTAGTAAGAGATAAAGCAAAAGATAAATTACTAATATAATTAAAGTAATAAGTACTATAGTAAAGGATAGTTAGCTAGTATAGCCCTAACTAGGAGGGTTAAATAGTATAGTTACGCTAGCTAGTAAAAGTAGATTATTATAGAGATATAACTAGTAATTTCTAACATTATAACTAATAATTAATATAACTAGTAGAACCTTAACTATAAATATCTTAATAACTATATAATATTTATAGTTAGTAATTACATATTTAAAACCGCCTTAATTAGGGCTATAAGTTAATATAAAACCTAACTATAAAAGACTACTATTTTAAGTTAGAAAGTTATAATAAAAAGTAAAAGTATAGTTAAAACTATACTTTAAGGATAACTATATATACAGACCTATAGGGGCTATATTAAACATAACAGTAAGCTTTATATAGGGCATAGAGGTACTTATATAAGTTTGTTATAGCTTTACTAAGTAGAAGGACCTCTATACTAATAACACTAGAATTAGGGGGTAGTAGGCTTTATAGACGTAACTACTATTAAGTCCTTTTACCTCTACCTAGGATTAAACCCTAGAGCTTTAGTATAAGTTACTATCTTATACTATAATTATCTAGTAGGAGGTAATACTACTAGACTATATACACTCTAGTTTTAGTTATTATTAATTAGTTAATTACCTCCTTTTATAGCAGGTAATTAGTAAGTACGACAGGATATTAGAAATACAAAAGGCAGTTATAAAAAGGTAGTAATTACTATAAATTAGGTAGATTAAATCTAGTAATAGCTTTAATCTAAGAGGGCGTGTTAAAGTAGGCGTAATATACTAGTAACTAGTACAGACCTCCCTACCTATTAGGCTAGATTAGGTAAAGTCTACAGCAAAATATTAGGTATATCGCTAGGACAGATTTTGCCACCCAAATAGCTAAAATCTAATAGTACGTATATTTAGATCCTAAGGTAACATAATAGCCAGAAATATACAGGGAATCCCCTAGAAAATAGCCACATAGTTATAGATACACACACCAGCAATTAACTAAGGATTATCGCCGTAATCACGTACTTCAATAATTCTTAGTTTATATTAAATATTTAAGAGGACGGTAAGGGTATTAAACCTATTACTAAAGTAGAAGATTTTAGTAGTCTGTTTAGCTAGGAAGGGAATAGGTTAACAGCCTATATACTCTACTATATTAAGGGCTAGAGACTTCTAAAGTAATTTTATATTTTAGGTTACTAACTACCTTAGAGACGGCACTATAGAATACCTCTATAGTACTCTTTATTACTATATAACTTAACGCTACTTAAATAGCTAGTGTCTTAGGAGGGAGAGTTATAGGCGTAACAGTTAGAAGTTAAGAGTAGGATAGGAGATATCTATTAGCTAGAAACCTACTTATAATCTATCTATAGATTACTACGCTACTAGTATATAAAGCTAAGTAGGCTTTTAGCTAATTTTATTATTAAAGAATAAGTAATCTTTAGTAGGTAGTATAATAGAGTTAAAAACTAGGGTTTCTTAATAACCTTATTGTAATACATAACAATAAAAACCTCCTTAATAACCTATACTTTTAAGCATACCTAAAAGATTAGTATAAGATAATAGATTCTTCTCCTTATATATATAATATAGTCTGGTTCTAAGCCTCTTGTTCCTTAAACTCCTTCTCTTTATTATCTAATTTCTTCTAGATAGACTAATACTATTTCTCTATTTATTTTTTTCTTATCTTATAGTAGTAATACTTACTTATTACTAACCTTCCCTTTCTTCTACTACCTTTATAGTCCCTTATCTAACTAGTAAGAGTAATAGGAAAACACTTTCCTTTATAGTATCTATAGGGATACTTCTTAACCTCTTCTATCCCTAGCGGTTTAAGACATTTAGTATAGAACACGTAACCTTAGAACGAGTTAGTCTGTAGAGCCTTAATATTATAGACCTAAAAAGGATTAAACTTACTATAAGTAATAGCTTATAGAGCTGTGGTTTAGTTATTATTAAGGTAGATACTATAGGTTAATAGGTAGATCTTCTAAGCTACTTAACCCTTATAATAGTAATAGTTTCCCTTAGAGTAGTAGACCTTAATAATAGTCTTGTTATAGTCCTAATTGTTCTTATAGCATATTAGATAAATAACCTATGTATATGTTAGTTAAGCCTTAAATCTAGATATAGGAAGCTAATATATAAGCAAACAGATAGTAATAGTTTCTCTTAATCTTAGAAGGGTGTAAAATACTAAGAGTAAAAAAGTAAAAGTTCCTTACCTTTATACTTATACTTATCTTTGTTATTACTTATATTAGTAAGGTTAATAATTATTATCTTTAAGTTTAGGTTTATACTACTAATAATAGAGAAAGAAAGGAAGTATATAAGGTTAGTTATATTATAGATTTTAGCTCTCTTATAGTATAGAGCTTTACTACCTCTTTTATACTAGTTAGTAAGTAGAGGAACGTATATTATACTAAACGCTACTAACACTTAGCCCTAGTCCTTAGTAGGCTAATACTAACACTTAGTATACTAATTATAGTACTACTAGAAACACCTAGGTAAAAGCCGGTTTAGAATATTAGTATTAAATAAATATATAAATAGCTTTACCTTTATTTATACTAACATTATTTTACTAAGGCTAGCTGGCTAGGTAGAGTAGTTATAAACCACCCCTAATAGTTAACTAGATTAGATTTAAGTGTCTAACTTAGCAGTTTAGTAGTAACTACTAGATGTATGCTTGTTCTCTTGTGACGTATTACGCCATCACTAAGTCTAGGGGCCTAATTAAGGCATATAGTAAAAAGACTAGTATTTTAGGTTTAAAATAAATTAAGCGTAAATTACCTCCTCTTAGAAACACGCCTTAATTTTCTTAATATACCTATAAAGTGTCCTTACCTAGCAGCTAGTAATTAGCGTGTTTGTTATTCTAGCTGCCTATAGTACTGTCCTATTACCTACTTTTATACCTTAATAGCATATAGTAATACTAGAAAAAAGATAGGATATTAAAACCTACTGTCTTATAAATTATAGACTAACAGGCTTAATAAAAGGTATGCTTCTTATAAGGCTTCTAGATTATATTATATCCCTTAAGAAACTCTTTACTATAGTACGTATACTTCTTTATACTCTTAGATAACGTCTAGGTGAATTAGATTATAGTAACGTAAGGGAATAGCTACTTTAGATTAATAGTCTTCCTGTTAATATAGATCTTAGAAAGTATGTTAATAACTTTAGAGTATATGTTAGGTTAATATTCCTATAGGTGCTTAAAGGCCTGTGTTTAGTATCTTTCTAGGGTGTTATTAAAGGTAAGTACTAATATATAAATATCTCCTATTAATTCACACTCTAAGTATACACTATTTATCTGTCCTATAAAATTATTAAATAATAATATATAGTTTCGCATAATAGAGCTCTGTATTATCTAGTCTTTTAATATCTCTATGTTAGTAACCTATTCTAAATAAGATAGAGGTTTATTAACGTAAGCTATTACTATAGATAGTATATAACTAGGGAATAATTCTAAGCTTCTAAAGCCAGGCTACTATAATAAAAAGGGTTTATTAGGAGTATTATATTAGCTTTTATACCCTATATAGGCTAAAGCTAAAATGTAATTTAATTATCTTATTAAAGAACAGCTAATATTAGCTAAAGCAGATAGATAACACATAGCTATTATTATAAAGTCGTTTTAGATACTATAATATTACTTTAGCTACTAACATAACTATATAGTTCTTAAACTAATTACGTATAGAATGCTCTTATTCTTCCCTACTTACCCTTTACTAACTCTTTTAGAGAGCTTTCTAACGTTTTCTAGTAGCGCCTACTCTAATAAACATAAAACATTATTACCTTTAGTATTAGAGCTATCCCTATATTTTACCCTAAATAACCTACTCTATATAAGGTAATAGTAATAGTAGAAAGGGTTAGTAATTATAACTTAGACTCCTTATTATAGGGCCTATAAGTATACCCTATACTATAGTTCTTATGTCTCTAGCTACTACTAATAGTTAGCTAGTCTTTATAGAATAGCTAGTAGCTATACTATACCTTAGTAGAAGCTATAAGCCTATATTATCTAAAGCTATAAACTACTTTAACCCCCTTATAACTATAACTATAGCCTAGGGCTTATTAGCTACTCCTTACTTAGTAGTAAAACATAAGGGCTAGCTAATAAGGTTTTATCTCTTAGCCCTTTATTTACCTCTAATAGAAAATATATAAATAAGTAATTTAGTTTAGAGCTATTTACTACTCTAAGAAGTATTATTAGCCTATATTTCTAGTTAATATTTATATTAGGCAGGCTTAGTTATATAGGGTATAACTAGCCTACTAATCTATAAGTAGCTATAATATATACTATAATATAAGTATTAGACCCTATATATATTAAGAGTAAGTAAATCTTAAGTAGTAATTAGCGTGCTTTTGTCTATAAGCCTTAACTAAATACCAGCCCTTAATTTTATTATTATGTTTATATAGTAGTAAGATTAGTAGGTAGTTAAATAGTTATTACTACCTCCTACTCTACTAATTTAAATATTAGTTAGTAACTAGACTTATTACTATATATTAACTACCTCCGTCTTAGTTACTTCTAAGACTCTATACTAGCTATACTAGTATTAGTTATATAATTAAATAAAGATTACTAGATACCCTACTTAGATAGCTAACTTATATAGTATAATAATCCTCTTAGTTATATACTTTATATCCTACTTTATTACTACTAAATATTTAATAATATACTTAGTAACCCCTTCTAATAATAATAGCTTTTTAGATTATAATACTAAGCTTACTAATATCTAATAGAACTATATAGACAGACCTATTTAAGGCTAGAGTTCCTTATAATAACACGTCTAGGCTATAAACCCTAAGATAGTAAGATATATTATTAGTAAATAACATATACTATATACTAGGCGTTAAGCTATTTACTATTATAATAAGCCTTACTATAGGCTACCTATTACTATTACCTATAAAACTAACTTCCTCTAGGGAACCTACTTTAGAGGATATATCCTAGTAGTAAACGCCATAACTACCTATAGTAATAGCTTTAAGTATAGCTCTTTAGAACTAGATGTTTAGTATTTATAAGAGTTTAGTACCTCCTTAGTACCTAGTTTAGATGTTTTTTCCTTATTATTACAGCTTAGGTATAATATAAGAGAATACTACACCCTTTTAGGAGTTAAGAGATTACTACTAATAAGTATAAGGTTTCTAGCGTTTATATCCTTATATAATTACCTACTCCTTAATAGTCTTAGCCTAGGGAGTAATAAGCCAGCCTTTCTCTCTCCTACCTATAACTACTATTATAGTATTATAACTATATAGGGGGATTATATAAACCACTAGAAAGCAGCGTGTTTAGTAGCTAATTATTAGAGAGTATATATCTAAGTAATTTTATCTATAATACGCTAGTTAAGCTGTTTCTATTATAGACTAACAGCCTTATTACCTAGTCTATCCTATAATAGGATTATCTACTTAGAAATAATAAGAATTATAGTAATATAGAGTTAAATAGACCTATAGTAGATTCTATTCTATTTTTTACTAACTAGGTAGCCTTTTAAATAGTTATTCCTCTATATTAGTCTAGTTATATATAGATTAACGCTATACTATATAGTATATTAATAGTTATGTAATCTAGCATAAGTACTAGAACTAGAGTTCTACTATATAAGTATAATAGGTAAGAGAGATTCCCTTATAAGGAATATAAGGATAGTAATAATTAAGATAAAATCTAGTATAGTATTATTAAAAGTACCTACTACCTAACCTAATAGTATAAATGCTAATAATTTAGTTCCTTTAGGCCTAATACTAAAAATAGAACTCTATATAATTACTCTTAGTAATCTTCTACCTATACTACCTATACTACTATGTTATCTTTAGTGCTAAGAGCAGACTACTCTAACGTAATTATAATTAAAGAATAACTAGCTGCCGTACTATCTAAACTTATGTGGCGGCTAAACTATAGACAGGTTACATATAGCTTACTATCTTTAATAGAACCTTCCTACCCTACTTTTTTATCTACTTTATTAATAGCGTATCTATTAAGGTAGTAACTAAAAGTATAGTAATTTTCTTCTACTATTATCCTTCTTACTAGACGCCTTATTAACTAATTCTTATTATGTAATATAATACGTATAGGCTAATAAGCCCTAGTAGGAGACTAATAATATTAGTTACTATTAGTAGGGGGTTAAATCTAATTTGCCTGTCTCTTATAGGAAGTTATATAGCATAACGTCTAAATAATAAGATTAGATATAAGGGGTAATATTCTATATAGCTAGTTACTAATAGTACGTTTTCTTTCCTTTACTAATATAAAAAATAGAGGGCTTTTAGTATAAGGTAATATAAATAAAACCTAGTTACTAATAATATTAAAAGAAGGTAAAGACTAACTTAATATTTTAGTTAGCTAGTAACTAGCTAGGAGTAAACCTTATATACCGTCACGCTTAAGGATATAATAGAATAGTATAGGTTATATTACTTAGTAACTATAGCGGCTATAAGTGTTTTTATACTTACTCTAAAAGTAGCTCCTTAGTCTAGAGTGTATATATATATACAGCCAGCTCTTTCTAGACGTAACCTATATACTAAACTAAGACTAGCTATAGTTAAAAAAGGCTGTTTACTAAATATAGCTATTATAGAATAAAGGGGATAAAAAGCTACTACCTATAAGGGTCACCTTAGTCTATAGCCTTAATAATACTAACTATATGTTTCTATAAATTAATATATTATATAGTTTAGTCTACTTATTAATAGCCTTACCCTCTAATTTATTATTTAGTTATGCTATACTATTACACCCTTTACCTATACTTATAGGCCTAATTATACTCTACTAGTAGGTAGCTATAGTTAGATAGGTTTTCTTTTACTTCCTATATAGGATATATATGGCCGTCCTAGTAGACAGCATATAAAATATAGCTACTATTATTTTTATAGTAACTTATAATAGACTAAAGATATAACGCCTAAGTAGGATTACTTAGCTAAGGTTACTTAATATACTCTTACTAGACTTTAACTATGCTTCTATTATAATAAACCTATAGAAGTTAATAATTATCTAGCTAATCCTATATAAGTAGATTAGAAACCTCTATAACTATACTATAGAATACTTAGCTACTACTTATAAAGGTATAGATAACTTAAGTAATATTAAGGCGTAGTAACTATATAGTATTAACTACTATGCCTTTTTATACTTCTATATTAGCTAATAGGGGTATAGCTTCTTAAAAGTATAGTTAAGGTCTCCTTAAGAGGATAGATAAATAAAGCTATAAAGAAGACTAGTATAGTTATTAGCTCTTAGTAAGTAGTAGATTTAAATAACAGTTATCCTCTATACTAATATAATATAGCTAATTTTTAATCCTATCTAAACTCTATTATCTACTACCTCCTTTAGTAAGGTACTATAAAGTAATAATTAACTACTTTATTAGTCTTCTACTACTAGGGTCTTATCTAAACTATTTGTTTCCTCTACCTCTAATATAGAAACTATAACAGGACGTTAATATATATTACCTAGTACTAAGGAATAATCTATTTCCTCTATAATATAATCCCTATCCTAGATAGTCTATACCTAAATAACTAGAAAGTTACTAGCATCCTAGATAATACTAATATACTATTTTAAGATAGCCCTATTAGGAACAGGTCTATTAGTTACCTTAGGAAGAATACTAGTTAACCTCTCTACTACTAAAAGCATAGCCTCTACTAATTATACCTCCCTAAGATAGAGGGCTATAGTTATACTACTATAGCTGCTATCTAAGGATAACGTTATTAACCTTATTACCCCTTACACCCTGTTACGTATTAGCACCTCCTTATCTAAAGAGCTATCTCTTAAGAGGTAGATATAGATTATATACGTATTTCTAATTTAAAAAGCGCTTAAGCGCTTACTAGCTATTACCTCTACCTTTACTAGAGTACTTACTCCTATATATAGTATTCCTATATAATCTACTAACGTTTTATCTATAATATGTTAGTAGGTATAGGTAACTATAGTAGTAGAATTATATATAACTAGTAATATATGCTTTTTTTAGTATATAGTCTTATATAGAGATTTAGATAGTATGTTTTTACGTCTTAGGCTTATCTTTTAGATTACTTAAAGTAGGAGACCTCTAGGTAAGGTAAGATACTATATCTTTAATATATTAGTAGGTGCTAGTAACTATAGTAGTGTAATTATATATAACTATTAGGGGTTATCCTTTTTTATAAATATTATATAGAGGTGGTTTTTATAGCCTATTATTAATCCTTAAGCTTACCTTTATTAAGAAATAAATCTATAAAGAAACGTATAGCTAAGTTACTTAAGGGAGAGCTTTAGTTAAGGGTAGATACTATATCTATATATTACTTAGAAAATATATAATAAAGTACTTAAGAGGTCTAGAAAGAGAAAGGATTTAATATTATAGCCCTAGTAGAATATTATAGTTTATACCTTTTAGTAGGTATAGAATCCTTAGTCTTAGCCTTCTTAAAATATTATTAAGACCCTCTTTCTATTACCTAAGGGGTAAACGTATATAACTTATTATAAGGGGCATATTTATTCTTATAAGTCTATTAGTTCTACTAGAAATATTATAATAATCTAGTTTTACTAACTACCTAGAAACATCCTTATAATAATAGGTCTTAGTATTCCCCCTATATTCTTATTAAATTATAATACGTTAATAACCCCTATTATAGTCAGACTAATCCTATACTTTAGTATCTCCCTAACTATACGTATAATTAACCTTAGTAAATTCTATAGGAATTATATTACTACTATATTACCCCTTCTTAATACTTCTTAGAAATAGTATAAATAAAGTATATAGAATATCTTTAATAGCTTAGGCTCTTATATTAGTAGGCTAATTACCCCCCTATAATCTTAGGTATCTACTAGCTATACTAGCTTACTAATTATACTATATAATACACCTTTATCTATCTTAGCGCTATACTATAATAAGATTAATACTATAATAGGGTTGTTATAGTATATAAATAGCACCTAAGTAAGACTTATTAGGCTGTATAAGTTATACTAGTTAATATCC
Organism: Colletotrichum sublineola; assembly: GCA_020631755.1. NCBI lineage: Eukaryota > Fungi > Ascomycota > Sordariomycetes > Glomerellales > Glomerellaceae > Colletotrichum > Colletotrichum sublineola. The sequence continues at coordinate 357,122 of JAHSQG010000019.1, forward strand.
ATAAGCCTAGACGAGAGTAATATCTTAGCCTCTTAGTAGCGCCTTATATAGATAAGTTTTAGTAATAGTAGGCCTGTCTAGTTATAGTATATAGAATCATAGATAATTACGTTTAGGTTAGTACCTAACTTAATAAGACGCTAGATAAGTTATTCCTTTACTACTATTATTCTCCCCTTAGTCTGCCTTAACTAAGCTAGTAGTACTAACTTAAGCGGCTTTTAGTTATAAATCTAAAGTATAGGGTTAGCCCCCTTAACTAAGCTGTCTGACTTACCTATAGTATTTACTCTAGCTTCTAGAATTACTAGTACTATAAAGAATATACCGTCCTTATACGCTATACTTAGGGGTATTATATACTATATATTAATTATTATTAGCTAGTTTATATCTACTTTAAATTATATAAGGTAGGCTATAACTATCTTTAGTAATAGTAATAATAGTAAGTAAATTAGTAGTATATCCCTATTATTATTAGTCTGGTCTACTCCTAGGCCTTTCTTATTAATTAGGTAGGTAATAATATCTATTAGTCCTATAGTAGCTGTTTAGTAGAGTGTATTAATTCTAAACCTAGGAGACTTAACGTGTGTGCTATACTAAAGGAGGACTATTAATATCTCTATATCCCTACTTAGAAGAGATATGAAAATAGGAGTGTATAGCTAGTAGTCTAGAACCCTATTAATATTAGTATTATAATTAAGAAGAAATAAGATAATATTAGTATAACCTTTTAAAGCCGCTAAGTATAGGGTAGTAATAAAAAAAGGGCTAGGGTACTAGTCTTTAGCTATATATATTATTATTAGTTTATTATAGTTAGCCCTAGCTTAGTAGGTATGTTTAAGTATAGTAAGGGCTAAGCTTAGGTCTATATAATAGGTAATAGTCTTAAAGATAGCTAAATACTATCTGTTCTTAATATTATACTAGTATAGCTTAGGATTAAAGAATAAATACTAAGCGTATAAGTAATATGTAAAGTAGGACTAGACCTGTTAATTACTATAGTTAAAAACGTACTACGTAATATTAAGTAGGATTAGCTTTATAGGGAAGGATTTCTATAGCTGTTAAGATAGCCTGGTGTATATAAAAGGACATAGCGCTAAGAACTAAAGGTAAGGCTAAGTTAACCTTACTAGTTTTATATTATAATCTATAAACTTAGTCTTTTCTATAGTATATCTAGTACTCTAGAAACAGATTAAGTGTCTATACTAGATGCTGTTATTTATAGTTATGGTTATATTTACTAATATAATACTTACTCTACTTACTATAGAGGTATTTAAATTTTATGTATATATATATATATATAATAGGTGTAGTATATGTATATGCTATATTTGTAAGAGGTCTAATCTCTAGACTGTATGCCGCCTTAACAATTCGACTGCTTAGAACTAACGTTATGTAAGTGCCTGTTTGCTTGTGACCTTGCCTGAGATCGTCTTTGGAGGCAAAGCCTTTGCCATGCTCCTGGAGCCTATTAGGCCAGTAGGAAGGTCACTGCTTGTTTAACGTGTGTAGTAAAAGTCCAGAAGTTGGCATTAAATGCCGCTGCAACTAATAAGTCGTTAGTGGCCGTTGACGACTGGGCCAAGCCCCGTTCAGGATCACCTTTGTTTGCCTACATCCCCTTTCTTGAACGTCTGCATCTGGCTCTTTCCAGAAGCCATATTTGGTCCGTTCTCCTAGTCGCACACTAAGGACCTGACCGGCCACCCGATTATTGTTAGGCGTCATTTAGGATATCCGTAAGATCCATTTCTAGATCTATTCCTACCAGCCGAGTCTGGGGCGGGATTCTCCCTAGCCATTGCAAGATCTAGATCCGGCTCTTCTGGGAAGCCGTTTCCCACTTTTGTCCTCTCCACGCGTTCCACATCTTACTATCGCCAAGAACTGGTTTCGTTTGATATTTTTAGCCGCGCAAAGAAGAGCTTTCTTGCTCTATTCTGCAAGATCCATAACTGGCTTGTAATCACTATGTTGAGGAAGCCTGGGACATGCTATGCACTGTTAGTGGCTGCTCTAGCGACTGGGTTAAGCCCTCCCGGCCAGGTTCTCCCTTGCTTGGTAACATCCCTTTCTTCAGCGTCTGCATCTAGCTCTTGCCAAAAGCCATATTTAGTCCGTCACCCTTGCCATAAACTAAGGATCTGACCCACTACCTATCTTAGCTCTTGTTAGGCGCTATATACGATATCCGTAAGATCTATTTCCAGCTCTCTTCTAACCAGCAAAGTTTGGGGCGAGATCTTCCCCATCTATACTACATACAGTACTATGATCTTGTCTGCAAATTCGCAAATCCCAGATTCAGCTCCTTTGGAAACTTTGGTCCTCTCTCCAAACGGTCCATATCTGGCTCTGGCCAGGAACCGTTTCGGGCTAGTCTTCGCAACCGCGCAAAGAGCTTTCTTGCTCTATTTTTTGCGGTGGCTGCGAGGCCGATAACTGGCTTCCAATTGCTATATTGGAACGTCCGGAACGTGTTAGGAGCCTCTTTGGGCTATCAAGATCTGAAGCAAACATCTGGCTGTACCTTGCATGGTCTATGCAAAACCCCAATTCTGGCTCCTACTGATAAGTCAACCCACCCACTTCTGGGCACCCCCCACATATGGGCACCCCATCATTATGGGTATATGGCAACACAACCACCACTTTATTGATACTATTTACAACCTCTACTTGCCACCACGATGCAACTCTTGGCCTCACTAGGGCAATCAGATACGGCGGATTTATCTGTATTGCTTTTAACTTCACCAGCCTTAAGTTGACTCTGCTGTATCTCTTTGATACCAGCAAACTTCTTATTAGGGTCAAGATGAACAGCCTTCCTCTTCCTAACCATACTGTTATTGATCTTGGCCTGGAGGATCTCTATTTTTTGCTGGGCAGTAGCTAACTCGAAGGACTGCTGTTGGAAGCCTTTTTTGACCTTTCTGAAGAGCTGATGTTGTGTGGCGATGTTTTGTTCCAGTTGGGTGAATAGGTATAGTTGGTTATCTAGCTCCTTTGCCTTCCTTGGTGTAGACCACTTTACAGCAGACGAAGCAGATGCCTAATCCTCTATACCCTGGGCATTGTGGGCACTTTTGGTAGCCTTGTTGGGTGGTGTTGATGGTGTTGATGCCTCTGGTAACAGTAGGGAGCTTATTAGAGGCTTTGCGATAGTGATAGGCTATAACCTAGTATATTTCTAGCTACTCTTGATGTTCTTGACTGTTAGCCCTGCTAGGTGTGCCTTTTGATAGTAAGATAGAAAGTTCCTCTTGCCTATGATAGTAGAGTTATTCCAAGATGTAAGATATCTAAGCTCCTTCTGATAGGCTGCCTTCATAGGACTAAAGACTACCTGGTCAAGTGGCTGGAGGATATGGGAGGTATGTGGAGGTAAGAATAACAGATGAACGTTATTAATATAGTATTCCTATATAAAATTAGTTGTTGTATGGCTCCTATGCCTATCTAGGATAAGGAGTCTGGTATCACTAGGCAGGGCTGGTGCTGTCTGAGGGATAAAGACCTTCTTAAGCTACTTAAGGGCAGTCTCATCTGTAGTCTACCTATTATCTGTTGCTGTAAACTCCTATCCATTATATAGGCAAAGATCTAAAGGGAACTACTGCTGTTGGACTGTTTTACCCTTATATATAACAAGAGGGTGGATGGGAATACCCTTAGTAGATATATACTTGATGATGGATACCTAGGCTTGTGATCTAGGCTGCTTTTTCCTCACTGACTTTGTCTCTGCCCTGCCTAGCACCAGCCCATTAGCCCCCTTGCCCTTAAGGATACCAGTCTTATCTATATTATATCTGTTGCTTGGTTTGATGGCGGTGATGTGAGGCATTGCGAGATATTTGAACCATTGCCTAATAACCTCAGTGGATACCCCATTAATACGTCTTGAATCGATAGAACGACTTCTCTGGACCTTGATAGATGGATTCCTGTGAATGAAGGCATCTACCCACCTCTTACCTAGAGGCTGGGTATCCCCCATAGTGTGGAGGATGCGATGGGTGAAGTCCCTTAGTTGTTGATGGGTTGGTGCTAGCCCAAGGTCAGCCTGGATTTGTACCCAGCTGGCTAACTTGGCCTCTTGGCCTGGCGATAGCCTCTGGAGGTCAGAAAAAGCAGATGCCCGAGGCTATATCCCCTTGAGGCGATTCTGAAGTGTTGATCTAGGTATGCCCCATTCTCTGGAGGCTGCAGAGATAGTGTGACCGTTGGTGATGGCGTTAAGCGCCTGAAGAACCTCATTTTCAGTATACTGACTCATAAGGCAATAATAAAGGTATATAGAAAAGATGAAGCCATTCGGAGGAAAATAGAAAATGTTGTGATAGTTTAAAGTGGGAGTATATCGGTGGCTGGGGGTGGAGATGAGGCATTAATGGGGTGCCCATATGTGGGGGGTGCCCAGAAGTGGGTGGGTTGACTTATTTCGGAAAGCCATGGCCTGAGAAGCCGACCTTAGTGCGCCTGTGTCTATGACGCCGAGTCAGCTCTGGCTTTGGCCGAGCCTTCTAAGATAGTTCTCGCTCTATTATGGACTATTCCACCTTTCGTGGAAGGTGTTCTCAACCATCCGACAACGGCTCTAACTGCTCTGATACGTCCCCTTCTGCAGGATCCATCTTTAGCCGTGACTCGGAAATCGACTTCCGACGCTGCGAATTCACACACTGGACAGGTCTAATGTTCAGAATGGCGTGGTCTTTGAACATGCCGCACTTATCGTGAGGCCACAAGGCAAACTGCATAGGGGCGTCATGAGCTCAAACCTTCACTCGGTATTCTCCCCTTTGCGACTTGTCCCAGTCAACGAGCAGTCGCCTCAGTCGAGGCTTCCACAAACCTGTGTAGCTACATGTACCTTCCTTCTCTCTGACTCTGACGAAGAGATCGATACTGTTCAGCAGGAAAGGCGGTTAGAGCGAGGTTCTCGTCTCCAAGAAACGAGATACAAGAACAGTGTTGCGTCTCAACATTTGACGGCTGAAATCAAGACCGCCTACTCGGCAGCGGCTCGACTCGATGTTACAGCCAAGAAGAGTGAACCAAACCCTTCATATAGAGTAGCCCACGTGTATGGGAATGATGGGGAAGCCTCGGCGAAGCGATCACTGCACCTAAGGACAGCCAGCAGTGATGGTGAGATAATCACACATTCCTTCAATTGGAACACAAGTGAAATTATCACATCCTCGGCCGAGGGCGGTATACCGAGACCAGACTCACCTACCCTGTAAGGGCGTTATCAGTTTCTGTCATCACGTCATTACTTCTTGGAACCCAGTTGTACAGTGCCGAAATATGTGGCTAGAGGTTCTCCTAGATTTGCCGACACATGAAAAGCGGCAGTTCGATTTTCTAGTGTATATCTGCCCCGGACAGTACGGGTTGGAGCTGGCATAATTACTGTATTCTTATCGGCCCTGGCTGAGCGACTCCTGGGACAATAGATGTGCACCGTCGCAGGGGATCTTCGGTTAACCATCTTAGTGGAGAAGATTTAGTTACGATATACTTTTGGTAGCTTGCAATCGACGCAGAGAGTGGATGTTCTCTGCTTAATTTACAGCCAAACCTGGATCTTCCCCCATCTATAAGTTGACGCAAGTATATAGCCTTTGTCTGTGCTGGAAGATGAAGATAGAAGATAAAGGATAGAATTGCTCCAAACTGTCCATACACACACCATCGTCCCAATGGCCCTGTGCTGTCCGCACGTCCTTGGCGCGTATTGCATGAACCGCCGTAGATAGGACGTTGAACACTTGGAGAAGTAACTCCAAGATGGCATGCCAATAATACAACTAAAGGCAGACGAGGAGGAGTAAGCAGAGAATGCTGACAGCACTTATGGCTTTGAGGACACAAAGGCATAATATAAGCACAAAGAGAAAGAAGAGACTTATGTATCTCTTCCTCTTGGAAACACAATTGACTTCTCTTGATTCGTGAAGCTACTCGCACTGTTGTAAGCTAATATATGACTCCACATTTTGTTTGCAAACAATCACAGCTAATGACAGACGTTTGAAATATACGTAACAGCAGGATCTGGCCCTCCTAAACACTGAAAGTTTGGGCAAAAGACTTATATTCTTGTTACCAGGATAATTCAAAAACGGCTGCGAAAATGACATCTGGAAGCATATATCAGAAGCTGAATCGATACAAATGTATTTCCCCCCCTCATCTGCTGGAAATTCGAACGAGTTTCTTGCATCTACTAACTCGCGGCCCAACATGTCTTCTCAGACTTGTCCACCTAAGAAACGAGATAGGAGCAACGAGAATTGTGGCAAAGCAATCAAAAGCATCATGTGGCGTTGCGAACAAATTAGAAGGCGGTACGGCGCCGACGTGTACATCCAAATTCGTCGGAAGAACAAGTTTCATCAGTACACGTCTTCAGATGAGCCCAGTTTCCCTAGATCTAGGGCTGAAATAGTAAGCTAAACCAAACAGGAACACCTCAGAGCTAAATTATCAAAGGAAAACACCTACCCGCTTCCGGTGATAAGGACACCACTCGATTATGCGGAAAGCAGAACTCGTGGTGAAGATTGAGATCAGTCTTGTGTAGATATAGGATGCGACAAGATAGCAGACCAATAGATGAATCATGGCTGCAAGATATTGATTCCCATCTTCAGTGTATGGTCGGGGACGTCCTGGGACCACACAGGGACGTCCCGGGACCACATAGAGACGTCCCGGGACCACACAAGGATGTCCTGGGACAACACAGGGACGTCCTGGGACAACACAGGGACGTCCTGGGACAACACAGGGACGTCCTGGGACCACACAAGGACGTCCTGGGACAACACAGGGACGTCCTGGGACCACACAAGGACGTCCTGGGACAACACAGGGACGTCCTGGGACCACACAAGGACGTCCTGGGACAACACAGGGACGTCCTGGGACAACACAGGGACGTCCTGGGACCACACACCTGGGACAACATAGAATCCTCAAGTCAAGTCTTAAGCTCTCGTCTATAGCCATCCGTTAAAATAATACATTTATTTCCTTCCGCTATCATCTCCGTATAACAGTCTTTAGGTAACAGCGGATAACCTTTTGTAGAGAAGGCTACAACCTTATGCTCAGCTATTAGATCTTAAATAATCCTCTTAACGCGGTTAGGTTTGTTTTCATCATTGAAATCAATATATAAATATAACTCCTTACAGAGAACATCCACTTTTATGATTTTCAGTGTAGCCTTTTGTGTTCTTTCTGAGTTTTTGTGATAAGACTTGGCTGTCCTATCTACTTGCTCTTCTGTTGTAAAATCCGGAAACTTTTCAATCCTTTGATTCTCATTATGCTAGCTAGTCTCCTCATAGCTCTATACCCTACTCTCACTGGCTCTTCTTGTGATCTAAGACATGTCGCTAAAACTCCGTAGGTCTTCGCGGAATATAGCTCTATATATCGACCTTAGAAGGAATAAGATTGTAACTTCCTTTTTTTTTATAATCAACTATTAATCAAGGATTTCCACAACAAGATTAGAAGCACTCATCAAATATGCATTTCAGTCAATCCATAGGCAGATATTCAGCTTTATTATAGTTACGTTTGTAGTAAAAGCGCTATAGTTCTGTTTTAGCAACCTACCGGGACTTCTAAGTAACACTTTCGCAATTTAATCTATAACTATTTCGTCTTCTGTTAAGTTATAATACTAGGTCTGTAAAGATTAAGCTAGAACTATTACTTATCTTACTATTTCCTAATAGGAAGAGAGCCCCTTAAGGGAACAAATTTTGTCAGTATTAAAACCTAGATCAGCAGCTAAACTCATAAATCTTAGGAAAACACTAAGATCAGTATAAATAGAGTAGTATTCCCTCATTATAAAAAGCCATAGTTTCCTTATTCTAAGTTAAAACTTAGTTTTAAGATAGTCAAATCTATCTAGGACTATAGATTCTTACTGTCCTAGTAACACTAGTAGGTTAAAGTTTTACAAAAGTATTTACTAAATAGTTAGGCCCCCTCTTCTAAAGGGAACTAAACGCTTAATATAATTACTATATTCTTTAAGATATTAGAAATCTTTAAAAAAAGTTAATAATGATAGGATTATAAAGTTAAAGGAGTAAAGCTTATCTAGCGCTGCTAGTCGCTTAGGATAAGTAAAGTTTTTAAAAATACCGCCTCTAAGAATAACGCTATAAAGAGCTTAGTCATCTAAAGCTAAGAATTTTAGACACCTAAGTTAAACTACTTCTACTATAACCCAGTCTATCTTCTCTAATTCAGTTTCGTTTCCTCCTACAACCTACAGCCACGTATCGTAGATAAAGTAAAGGTAGCTAAGTAATTCCTATGTACAGGGTCAGTATAGCTTTCTTGATCTTTTTTCTAGCCGTTAAAACATATTACAGACTTCATCGCATCTCAAACCAATAAGTTTATGTAGTGCCCCTATTACAAGTCCCTACCAAATTCCTGGAATGCGTGATAAGTTGCTGAAGGCTGTATGAAAGCCTTGATGATCCAGGATTTGTCTCACACATCGCTTTTTGTGCGGGGTGAGCGCAGGCTCTGAATTAGTTCCATAATGGTCGTCTAATGTAACCTTATGTTGTAGTATTTAACGAAAGATTTCCGCTTCGGTGGAGTAATTTCTTTGACGACTCTGGGCTGTGGCCATCTTCTGGAAGCGATTCGTGATGCAAACTTGTAGTTTTCCAAAATGGTAATATTACGGCGGCAAGAGGAATATATATAAATGTCACAGCTGTACAGTATTTAAGAAAAATAGCTGCTACAAAACGCCTCTTCCATCAACCTAGTGCCCCGTCCCGCCATTGACGCAGTGGGAGCAAGATATGGCTACATGGAATGCTGCCCTGAAACCCTCCTTTGCTTCATTCACGAATCCTGTTTAATCCTTCTCGGCATTTGTGCGCCCGCTCGCTGACAACACTAGAAATGGCTTCATGTAGTTGAGACTCATATTGCAGAATCCAATATTCGAACAAGGCAGTGATAAGTGCAGATACGATTCAAGCAGGCGGTGTGGAGGACAAAAAATCACACGGTGAAGGGCTTTCGGCAAGCGGAATGCTGGGTGGTAGATTACTGCTTCAAGTAGCGATGTGCAATAGGTAAGGCAGCCAATTTTAGTGTTTTACAATGCTGGGTCAAAAGTTTGCGCATAGCAAAAGGATAGTACAGAGGGGGTCGTAATGGCCTATCTTTTGGAAGCCATAAACAGGTTCAAACTCCCCTGCAACTGCAAATAGGGACTGGAGCAGGGTCTAATGGTAATAGCCTATCCACTAGCCCTGCAATAGTGTTTTTTTTCCCCGGGCTGGATTATTGACGGCTTACTAGTAAGCCAATTTCGGCTGCACTCAATTCTAGCTCTGTTAATAACTACTTCCAGAGTATCTGCTTACAAGCGCAATCTGCCAAGCGAGCTACAGCTCCACATCACCACTATCAGTAGGCGGTGTGTTTGAATGGTAAGATTGTGGCTAGGCCTACACGCGAGAACGATCGTGAGTCCTAGTGGGTGAAAGAGTCTGTATAGAAAAGGTGCTGTACAGTATAACAGTCTATGAATCAAGATGCCTAACCCTCAAGGCGATTTAAGCAGGCCGAATAGACGCAGCGACAATTAGAAGCGGTGCTTGAGAGCTGCAAGTAGACGCAGGCTAGATATCACTGTTTAGATTTAGATAGGCAGTAGATCTAACGAGGAAGGCGTTGTGCCTATGCGGTGAAGGCGAAATCCTTCCCAAACATGTACAAGTGGAGATCTCAGGACATACTACGTAATGGCGATGCTGGGGAGGCTGGGGAGAGTCCTGCTTAATATGTTAACATCTGTATGGCCTTACTGATACGGTAGGCGGTGAAGTAGATCTATAGTTTGGTTTGGGAAAGCCCCATATTGTGACGCTTTGGGTAGGCGGTAGGAACAGTAAGGCGAAAGGAGAAGACCTGATGAGGTAGGTGGTGTATTTGGTCGGTCCTGTGTAAGATGTATACGGCTTTTTCTAAACTTTGGCTGTGAACTCCATCGTATAGGATGGTAGTGTAGAAATAATGGATCTTTCCGAGCTATCGGGCAGGCGGTTTAACGACCTATTGAGAGAGGTAGGCGGTGTACAGCATGCCAAAGAAGAGACTGGTCATTTCTTTTTACTATCATGCTATTCTAACCAGGTGGTCGTTCTGCTGTGTGTGCTCGTTGTCGGACAACCTAGGATACGCAGTCGGGTCGAACACTAGTGAGAAGAACCTGTTGTATTTAATTAGGAACAAGTACCGAAGCACTTGAATGCTGCGTGGTTGAGGGCAATGTATTACGAGCCAATTGAAAGGACTGCGCGGTGCACCTCGAGAAGATCTATAACTATTATGGGCAGGCGGTGAATGAGGTGATTACTCCACCCAGAGGGAGAATACTATATTGAGTAGGCGGTGTCTCCAGGGCTACTTTGTACATGTCTCTCATGCTATCGGGCAGGCGGTCTGATGTCTTATCTCGTGCCAATCCCAGTAAGCAGAATTTAGGAAGGTGGTGTAAAGCATTGCAGAGAGTATGCCATTTTTGACAGGCGGTATGCCTAAGCTGCAATTTCCTCTTTCGGCCCGTTACTCGCCATCATGTCGCCGACAGAGAGATGACAAAATTTGCCGTCTTTAGTAATCATTAACGCCTGCGAACTCCACAAAAGATTTAGAGTAATTAAAACAATGATTAATAAGAAAAAAAACGAATTTAATTTAGCGGTTTAACTTGGTACTGTAACAAACTTGTAGTGCCCCCTGAGTTCGACCTGGGAATTTTTCTAAGAACTGGCTGTAAATTTCCTTCCACAAATAGTCTTTCTCCCTTAAATTCTGTAGAAGTTGATCCTCATCTTTTGAAAAGGCCTGTCTGTGTCTTGTCGGAAGTGGTGTAACGTCTGGCTTAGGCGATGATGGTCTAGAGGACTGAAGTACCTCTAGTGCGGATTAGTATCAATTACAGGGTTTCACCTGTTCCTATTAAAGCGTGTACGTTATCACGTGACCAACAATAGTGCGCTGGAGAACGAAGTTCCTTAAAGGGGTAGAAGGTAGGGGAAATTCATCAAAGGTAGCGTAAACGTCGTAGTCTGCACTTTACTCCTCACCCAATGCGCTCTCCCATTGTTAAGGGTTTACCACACCAATCGCCTCCATGTCTGTCGCAATCCGCCGTGACCTTCTGGTCTTTGATTTATGAGTCGATGTGTCCTGTGATCTGCAAAATCTTTTGGAACGACTGTTTTCCCTAGCAGGTTCCTCGTGGAAGCACCTCTTACGTCTTTTATTTCCAAGCAGGCCAGGCGAGCCTAAGAGACTGCTCCTAGCACATGGTCTGTCATATGAAGACATGTTTACGCCTTCATCAGCATTGCTTTCTCCGTCAGAGTCAACCTCAGCATAGCCTCCAGCAGGAACCTAGACCCTACGAGACCGGCAAAGGGCTGAAGTTGAAGGACCTAAACATAGAGGGCCTGGAGATAGAGGGCCTGGAGATGGAGGGCCTGGAGATGGAGGGCCTGGAGATGGAGGGCCTGGAGATAGAGGGGCCGTCGAGGAGATGCAGATTGCATCTTAACAACCAAGAACCCATTAAGGCGCCGGCGATGACATTCGACTGCTTGAATGGGGTTTAGCAGTTACATTAGGCCCATCTTCGTCCCGTAAGTTACCCAGCTGTTGCTCCTGTTTAAAAGGCGAGGTGGCGTCTCTGTTATGCATTTTAAGGGTGGTATCTAGGGTAGATTCGGCGCAACCACCGGTCGGTTAGGGGCCAGCTATGTTCGCTTTAAGTTATAATAAGTCAGTTAACCCTTTAGTGAGCGTGAAAGGTCGGGAAGCTATGGGAAATAGTGATTTGATCAATGACCCGGTCGCTGATGTCCTAGCTGTCCTATTCTCCAATAGTATGCCTGATGCCGTTGGCTCTTTTACAGGAACAGAAGGTGTTATTTCTAGTATAAAATCACCAACAATACTGCTAGAAGTGCTGCCACCTGGAGGAAGCATATCGTTAACCCTTTCCATATGGTCCTCTAAAGCAAGGCCAGAGGGTTCAAAACTTAAGCTTGCGGCTCTATGATGCGTGTAGGATCCCATTGCTGGTTGTATGTCGACATCGCTAATGATAGAGGGGTTTGTGCTACTGCGCTGTTGTCCTGTTTCTTTAGGTGCTCGTTAAGGGACCACCAGTGTTAGTGGTTTATAGAAACAGATATTATCTAAAGTAACTCCCATAGTTAAAGATTCTTAGGAAGACGAAATATAGAAGAAAATGCTCATAATTGAAAACATCTTCTTCTCAATATATATAGACATACACTAAGCAGTGTGTATGGTTACTCTGCCACACTAACTTCGGCGTATTCGTCACAGTCCCAATAGTCCCATCTACTCCTGTGAATGTTACCTGAGATTGTGCTTACCGCTCCTTTGGCCCCTCTCGAACTTCAGCTCATCATTTCATAGCCCACTCAATGAGATTACTAAGATTAAACGTATAACTCAGAGCTCAAGTCCCCCTTTAGATCGTTCACCAAACTCAGGATCACCAATTAGTAGTACAGGGCCCAACTTCCCGCCTGGTCAGAGAGGCCTTCGTATTAAAGACCCAAAAAGGAGATATCTTCGGATGCACTATACCCCTTTGTGCCCAGATGACACACCAAATAGGTATGTTGTCCGAAGCCTAACACAAGGCATACTCATAGAAAGCCCTCGGTATCGAAGTTCCGGATACACCCAGGCTCCAGCATGCAGTGAACAAGTGGTACCTAAGGGGGTTTCGCAAATAGAACCGGAAGGAAGTTCCAAATTAAGGCATTGCCACAAAGCAAGCAAGGGATACTGCCAGCGGAATAGGGGCAACAGCTAAGGCCACCTAAGTAGTATCGAGAGACGACACATTTGATAGAGTGCATCGTCTTAACAACAGGTATGCGGATCGATACCAGTGCCATTGGCTTCCCTCAGGATATCGAGTCATTGTGATCTTTGCTAGATCCGTACTGAGAGCTTGCTCCCCTATCTCTGTACGCGTTTGGTATGGTTCTCGGTGATTTGTGTTAATACGGCGACGAAGACTGAATCAGGGTAAGGAGGGTATTTCTCTGTTTAGCCATGCTCCCGGAAATGCAAATGGTAGGAGAGGAAATGAGGAGCGGCGAAATGAGGAGTGTGAGAGACCGGTTTACAACCCTCATAAATTAGTTTCAGGTAGAAGATGGATGGGAAGGCCAAGAAATAGCGGTGTCGTGAAATATAACGGGAGAAGTTGTAGAGTGTACAAAAAGGCGTCAAGTGAGCCGGCTGTGGTGGCGTATTTATCGGCGCATTTTGATGCCGTGGACAGGGGTATGGACATAAAGCAGCGAGGGCGCCATGCCTAATTTGCGTGTGCCGCTAAACCAGAGGAGGAAGCAGCGACTTCTATTTTACTATAGATATTACTATTAATAAGGACTTTTAGAAAGAAATTACTAAAGCCTACTAAAAGGACCTAAAATTCTAAAGAATATAGAAATAATTAAAAGAACTATAGTATAGATTTAAACTACTATTCTTTATTAATAATTACCTACTATACTTTTAAGAATATATAGGAAAAGCTAAATTATATATTCTAACTACTATAGCTTTTAGGCTAATTACTATAGTATATAATAAAAACTATTACTAAGGGGATTAATAAGTTTAGTATAAGCTATAGGATAAGTTTCTTATCTATAATCTTACTTAGAAAATTTATAATTACTAAAGGTATTACCTAACCTATAGACTATTAGGAAAAAACTACTAAAAACTTATTAGAGTAATATAACTAATACTATCCCTATTAATTCCCTTTTATACTATTATAATAGACTTTATTATAAACCTCCTAGAGGTTATAACTAATAGTACTCTAGGGTAATTAGTAGGCTTTCCCTTATATAACTTACTATTAATAGTATTAAATAAATTCTCTAAATTAACTATCTTAATACTAAGATATACTATATATATAGTAGAGAATTAGGTATAAATTCTCCTTTAATTTCTCTAGTTATATAATTAGGGAATTCTAAAAAGTATTATCTCTAACTAAGACCCTAAATTTCTCTTAGAGTTTTAGAAAACTCTATAGACTAAATTAAATACTAAGCTTAAGTTTTTAACGTTATATAACCTATAGATAGATAGAATCTTAGAGAGAAAAAACTAAATAGTTAAAATAGTAATATAGGTATTTACTTTTAAATTCCTAGATAAAAAATAGACTAATAGTATACTAAGTATTTAATTAACGCTAAATAATACCTACGTAAGTAAAATTAAAGTAGTACTAAATAAAGTAGTATATAAATTTAAAATAAATAAATTACTAGATATTTTTAGTAACTTAAATACTAAAATAAACTACGTAATATTCTAGGAGGAAGTAAAATTTTTAATTATAGTAGTATAAATATATATAAAGGAAGTTTTTAATTAAAAATATTAGTATATTTCATTTTTACTAAGTAATTACGTCTATTTAAAATTAGGAAAAGGATATTAATTACTAGGGAATCTACTAGGAAAAACATTACCTTTATATACTAAACTAATAAAAGTTTTAGAAAAAGTAGGGAAATTAGTATATAAACTAAAGCTTCTTCTAACTATAAATATCTACCTAGTTATTTTAGTTACTTACTTAATCCTAGTTAAAAACCTATAGAATAACCTATACTATTAGATAACTATCTAGACTAGCCTAGTAAATATAAAGGACTTATATTAAGGAGAATAAAGAGATAAGTACTAATACTATAAGGTAGAATAAATACTAAATAGAAGAATAAATTAGTAAGGATAAGGAAAACCTTAGGTTAAGTACTTAATTAAATAAAAAGGATATTCTAGCCTTTATAATACTTAGATACTAGCTAATATAATAGAGGCTAAAGAATTAATAAAGAACTTTAAAGAATATTATTAATAACTTAAAAAATAATAATAAAGGATATAAAAGTAAAGGGAACCTTTATTAAGGTAATATAATTAACTTATCCCTAGAGAAATTACTAGATAAGGAAGGAAGATCCTATCTATTTATAGGATAATTCCTTAGTAATTAGTAGATAACTAGCCTAAAACTATTTAGGAAATAACGTAATATTATCTAGGTAATAGTAATAAATAATTAAATAGCTAATAAGAAATTTAAGGTAAATAGCTACGTTATTTAAGGTAAATTATTATATAGTATATAACTAACTATAAATAAACTAGAACTTTACCTTTAGCTAAATAATAATAACTAGCTAATATAAATATTATTTTATTGTTTTTTCTTTTAGTATATATCCTCTTTTTAGAAAAACCTTTTACCTATTTTTCCTTATTTTTTATTATCCTTTTACTATAAATTATTATTATATTTACTACTAAGTAGCTAGTAATCTTATATATTATTATAAGAATATATTAGTTATTCTTTTATTACTCTCTATCTTTTCTTTAGTTATTCCTTATTATATAATTTTATATTATACTAAACCTTACTAAAGAAAATCTATTTATAAATACTATTTACTATAAATACTTCTATTATATATTCTCTAGCTATAAGGATAGCTTTAGTCTAATATACTAAGGCTATTTCTATATAATTACTATATATAGTAGTAAAGCTTACCTTAAGACTAGTCTTTATACTAGCTCCTATAATAAATTCCTAGCTTTTTATAAAAATTAGCCTAATCTCCTTAAGTAATACTATACTAAAGCTAAAAAAAAAGGTATCCTCTCCCCCTAGGAGAACTTTTTTAACTATATTATCTTTACTAATTACCCCTTATTCTTTTAAATAAAAGATATTAATAAAGCTAAAGAAATCTTCTCTAATAACTCTTAACTAAAATACCTAAAAGATAAAAATACTCTCCTATACTAAGAATTCTAAATAAAGAATAAAGAAGTATAGATTCTCTATAAAATTACTATAGAAGATAAAGAACTCTCTAATATAGAGAATAAGAAAAAACTAATTATTACTAGTACTCCTAATAATACTATAATAATAACTAAAGGATAGCTAGCTTAAAATACTTAGGGATAATTTATTCCCTCTATATTAACTCTAAAGGCTAATAAGTAATCCTTAGCTAACCTATAAAGTAAAAACGCTTAACTTTACTAATAATTAGTAATATAATTACTATAATAGCTAGTTAATCCCTAGTAATTTATAGAATTTTAGTAGCTATAGTTTATTACCTAGCCTAGCTAATATACTATAAGCCTTTTATTTTATTAGGCTATTTTACTATAGATAGCTAGGAATAATTAATTACTATTTACTAGCTAAGCTTAGTAACTCCTTACTACTATACCTCTAATTACTAGATCTTCTACTACTACTCCTATAGTTATTAACTAAGTATCCTCTAGCCTTCTAATAGAGATTAACTTAGCTCTTAACATTTTTTATAAATATATTATAGTAATTAATAGTACTTATAATAGTAAGTATACTAGTAAGTATATAATATAACTTATATAAGCTATCCTAGTAAAATAGCTAAATACTAGGGATATTCTCTAGGAATTTATTAATTATTATTATAAGGGTAAAGCCTAAGCTAGTAAAAAGAGTATTAAGAAGTAAGTATAAGAGCTTTTAGGAGGAGGAACTAAGGATATTTCTCCTTCTATTTACCTCTCTAATAACTAATTAAAGTAATAATTATCTATTAACACCCTTATAAATCCTAATAAACAGCTAGTAAATAAATAGGTATTTATAGTAAGTACTAAATACTAGCTACTTATATACTATAATACAGTAATAAATAATCTTATTAGTTACCTTAAGGAAATACTAGCTATTTACTTTACCTAATTTATTAGATAATATACTATTTATTATTTAGCTTAAAATAGCTATTTTACTATCCTTTTTAAGCTAGTTACTAAAGGTTTATAGTAATAGATTTAAAGCTCTATAGAGAAAAGCCCTATTTATAAAAAGCTATTTTTAAAAGGACTTTTTACTATACTTAATTACTACTACCTAATAGGAAAGATTAGTATTACCTTTAACTAAGAGAATTAACCTATAATTATAGTAGCTATAAAGGGTTTTTATTAATACTTATTAGAAAAAACCTAGGAGATAACAGCCCTTAACTAAGCTATCTACTTAGGAATAAGCCTATAATATACTAGCCTTTATAGCTAGGAGTAAGTTTACTTCCTTAATAATAAACTCTATAAGAATATTATAACGGAATTAGATATCTAGCTAAAGTAGTTATCTATAAACCCTACTAAACTTTAAGTACTTAGTAGTAATAATAAAAACTATATACCTATTAGTAATAATATAATTAAATAAGTAATTATAATATATTCTCTAATTATAAATAGTTAATTTAGAGAATTATTAGGTAATAACTTTACGTATGTAGTAAACTAATAATAGGTAACTTAGTTATATATATAGTAAATAGTATAGAGATAGGAGGAAAAAAAAACATAAGGAAAGAATAGGTAGTTATTATAAGTCTATTACTTCTTAGTATTATTTTAGTATTACTTATAAATTATCTATATTTTAGGATAAAAAGTAATTTATATATAGGTAATTATTACGTAATAGAATAGTTATTCTCTAGAGAACCCCTAGCCTATATAGTAAATAGCTAACTAGAAAATTATTAGTAAATTACTAGGGAAATAAGTAGATAATTTATAGAGAATAGGTAGTAGATTCTCTAAGAATTCCCTAGGAAGTTTTAGAGAATTACTTAGCTAATTTACTAAGAGTTCCTAGAGAATTCTTACAGACTAACTATTAATTCTCTACTATTTATACTAAATAATCCCTATCTAAATAGTATAGAAAGAGGTATAAATTATATAATCTATTTACCTATACTAAAGTATAATAATACCCTATACTTATAAAAGGTATATATATAATAAAAGACGCTCTTTATAACTATAATAGGATAAAGGTAGACTTAATACTTAAGAATATAGCGTATATTAAAAATTTCTATATAAATATTATCTTAGAGGTACTCCTCTAAGTAATAGGTATCTAGTATTTAGGATATAACTATACTCTACGTTTTAAGGGATATATAGACAGCTTTATAGTTAAGTAACTTACGTAAAAGGTAAGTCTTACCTTCCTTAAATATAAGGCCCTCTCTAATTACCCTTCTTCTATATAAATACCTATAAGTTATATAGCCTTAGTTAATATTAATATAGTTACTTTAACTACTAACTTAGTATTAAAGTAACTATCTTATTAAGAAAGGAATACCTAAATAGACCCTACTTAGCTTTAGTATCTCTAAGGGGGATATCTTAGCCTAAAAGTACTTAAATACTTAGTATTTAATACTTAGGGGGTAAGGATTAAAGTATATAAAAGACTTAAATATAAATATTATTAAATAGCCTATATAATAAAGATTATCTTAAGGTAGTAATCTAAGTAGTAATCTTTTTACCCTTACTATAAGATTACCTAAGATCTATTTAATTACCTTAAAGCCTTTAATTAAAACTCTTAGCTTATAATAATTAAAGATAAATATATAGGCTATCTATTTAGTTTCCTATAAATATCTAAAGTATATAATAGTATATTTAAAGTCTTATAAATATTTAAGTAGTAAGTAGTAAGATAATATAGCCTTACTTTATATAAGATAAGGTAAGATATAGACTACTTTATAATAGCTATTAATAGTAAAACTAAGTTCTAAAGATAGGTATAAAATAAAGGGATTAAGATTAAGATAACCCCTTTATATATAAAAAAGCTAAATAGTAGGGTAAAGAGGGCTAGCTAAGAAATAATAACCTAAGGTATTAAGATACTTTTAGGGGTTAGGTTACTAAGCAGACTTTAGGTTAAGGCTATAATAGTAGCTATATACCTATATAATATAAGCCTATAGTAAGATAACACTTAGATATTACTAATTAAGAAAGAAGAGAGATAGTTTAGATAATATTTTTACTAGTAGTAACCCTACTATTAAGTAATACTTAGCTAAGATTTTTACCTCTAGTAGAACTAACTATATATATATAGTTACTAAGTATATCTTATCTAAAGGGATAGAGAGAGGGATATAAGAAGAAGATACTTTAAGGTAAAATAAAGGGGTTATATTAAGTACCTAATAGGATATATTTAGAATACTTATAACCTATACTAAATAATAGTCTTTTTACTTTAATAGGTTATTATTATATAAAATATTATATTTAATAAGAACTACTTTTATATAAAGAATAATATAAAAAGGGTACTTTTAGCTAAAGTTATTTAGTAGATTATAAATTAAATTTAAAACCTAAGTATTATAATAGACCCTAAATTTTATATCTTAGGTATAACTTAAGAAGTTAATATAAGCCTAATCTTATATAAAGTCTACTTAGAATAATAGCTACTACTACTTTTTTTACTACTATAAATAGTAAACCTAAGTAAAAAGAAACCTATAGATAATTCTATATAGATCTAGTAGGGAGAGTAGCTATTAACCCCTAATATATTACTTAAACCTAAAGATATCTAGGATTAGCTAATAAAAGTAATAATAGCTACCCTAATATACGCCTAGGTAGATAAAGGATAGCTAGATCCTAAGGAAGTTAATTATAATAAGGAAGTAATTAAGGATAAAATAATAGTCTATATAAATATACCCCTAAATAAGGGAGGTAGTATAGAAGATAACTATACTTTACGTTTAGGATTAATATCTATAAGTAAAATTACCTAAAGGTAAGAGAGTAATATAAGTAAATAAGATAGCCTAAACTATATTACCCTAATATACTAAAGTTAATAAATATAAGGACTCCTACTTAAGCTAACTAGAGATAGCTAAAATAAAGTAGTAAAAAATATATACCTTATATTAGTATTTACCTACTTAAGATAAAATAAGGATAGATTCTTTAATATATTCTTACTAAAAAGGTAGAAAGTAATTAATAAAGAAACTACTAGTTATAAAATATTATATAAATAACATACCTATATAGTAAGTTACCTAATATAGTAAGTTACTTACTTTCCTCTACCTTCTACCTTTTATATAAGTAAATTTAGCTATAATATATAAAATTAATTAAAACTACTTATTATCCTCTTCCTTATTACTATCCTAAATAACTTTATAGGTTTATATATTATATCTAGTCTTTCTATAATTCCTATACTATTATATATATAGTTTAGTACCTTTTATATAACCCTCTTTCTAAGGGTTATTCTCTCCTTTAGTACTAATACCTTCTTTTTCTCCTTATAGTATTTCTATTTTAGTAGTATTAAGTAACCCTCTAAGATATAGTCTAGTCTTTTTTACCCTTTAGTACTTACTTAATACCTTTATCCCTATATAAAGCTTATAGTTTTTAGCCTTAATAATAGTAAGCCTATAGGCTAACTTACTAATACTTTTAGCCTAAAAGTTAATTACTTTATATATTACTATTAGGGAGCTACCTTAATATACCTAAATCTTCTTTTTAAGAAAAGTAGTACTTTATATACCCTTTAGTACTATAGTTAGTATCTTTAGGTCTTAGGAGCCTTAGCTATTTAGCCTTAAGTTTAATAGTATTAGTATTTTTAGCTTAAAATCTAAGTAAGAAATAACTACTTTAGGGTTAAAAAGTATAAGGCCTATCTATTTAAAACCTACTTATATATTATTTTTACCTATTAAGGTAAAGAATACTACTTTAAAGGTAGGAAAGAAGTTATCCTTTATAATATATAAAATCTATATTTATATTATCTTTTTAATTTCCTTACTATATAAGTACTTTAATAGGCTAAAATACCTAATATTAAGAGGCTAAAGCTTATATAATAAATAAAGAGGTATATAAAGAGTAATAATATTCTCTTTCTTATAGTATTTATTAAAGTTAGTTAATTTATAGCTATTATAGCTATTAAGGATTAAGAGGTAATAAGTACTTTTTATATAAGACTTTATATATTAATTAAAATAATTTAACTAATTTAGGCTAATTTTATTTATTATTTATTTATTTTTACTTAGGTAGATATACTATATAGCTAGGAATTAGCTATTAGTATACTAAAAGAGGAGGTAATATTTACCCTATATAATAATATATAGAGGTATTACCTAGCTATTTATATATATACCCTAAATAATAAAAACCTATTCCTAATTACTAAGCTACTTTATATAAGGCCTTCCCTTATAGTTAGAAGTTATAATAACCTTAGTATATAATAGTATTCCTATTAGGAAGTTAGTCTTATTAAAATTATAAATATTATAATCCTATATCTTATACTTTAAAATTATATTTTATATAAGTATAAACTAGCCTTATATAATTATAGGATTTTTAGTTAATACCCTCTAATAGTTAATTTAATATTAAAATTATATTTTTAATTAGGGTTGTTATTATATAAAGTTCTCTACTTATTAGGGTCTAATATATATTACGTTATATTTAGAAAGGAGTTAGTTAGCTATATTTTATATGTTGTCTTATTATAGAGGAAACCCTTAATTAATTAGGTTAATAACCTATTTAAGAATTACCTCCTTTTTAGATATAGTTATCTTTATTAATTTTAGTTATCTTCTACCTTATATAATATATTTAGTACGTTAGTTACGTAAGGTTATCTAAGGGACCTTAAAGGTAGAGCTAGCCCTTTATATAGATATTTTTAGGTCTTTTCTAATAGCTTTAAGGGTAAGGATAATATAGCTTTCTTAAGAAGAAGATTATATATTTATACGTAGAGGAATACTAGTAGAAAGGTTAAAGAGGTAGAAAATAGAAAAAGTAGGTAACTTATTATATTAGGTAACTTACTATATAGGTATGTTATACCTATACGTCTATTATTTAAGTAAAGTATATATAAAAACTACTATAGGTATATAATAAGATATATATAGATAACCTTACTTTACTACTAACTAACTAAAAGGGTCTTCTTAGCTTACTAAGAGGAATATATAAGCTATTTATATAAGTAATAGTTATTAAGATATAGAAACTTAAATAGATATACGCCTAGAGAGTAATAGATTAAGATAGTATTATAGAAAAGCCTATCCCTCTTAAGTAGGTATAGATATATAAGTTAAATTAGAATAGCCTTTTTAAGTAATATAAGGTATATATCTATATAAGAGGAGATATATAAGAAAAGTATCCCCTTAAGTAGATATATATAGCCACCCTTATAGTATAAACCTTTTAAGCTATAATAGTAATTATAGCTAAATTTAACCTTAATATATATTAATTTAATATAGTTAATACTTTTCTAAATATAAAGAGAGGGCTAAATAAGCCCCTAATAGTTTATTACCTCCTAGATAGATTTAAAATACTAAGAAAAGTAGTTAAACTATACTCTATACTATATAGGCTTAGAGATACACCCCTTCTCTAGTATAAAGAGTTCTTAAGTACCTTATAACGTCTAGGAATAAAGGCCTTAAATAAGGATTTATATCTATTTTAGACTCCTAATAAGAAGGTACTTATACTCTTCTATATAGATAATATACTTATTCTTAACTATAAAACTTACGTAGCTAAGGCTATAAGGATTATAGATAGGATTAAGGTAGTATATAAGTTAAAGGACTAAGGTAAAGTATAGTAGTATTTTAGTATATAGATCCTATATAATAGACTAGTATAGAAGATTTATCTAGTATATAATTAATAACGTACTTATATAGTAAGTTACCTAATATAGTAAGTTACCTACTTCCTTATTATACCTTAAAGGCACTTTTTTATCTATTTATTAAAAAACAGTATCTTAACTAAAAAAGACCTAGTTTTCTTTATTATATAATAATAAGAGTTAGATTCTAATAAATAATACTATAGAAATTACTTTCCTATTATAACCCTTACTTATAAGGCTTCTACCTTATAATAAGATATAGATAAGCTATATAAGGGTTAAAGTAGTATAATAATTTCTATAGTATTATTTCTTAGTATTTAACTTTTATTGTTATATAATAAAGAAAACTAGGTCTTTTTTAGTTAAGATACTGTTTTTTAATAAATAGATAAAAAAGTGCCTTTAAGGTATAATAAGGAAGTAGGTAACTCGCTATGTTAGGCGACTTACTATATAAGTACGTTATATTAAGTATATTATAAAGAAATTTAATCTTATTAATACTAAAGCACTAGCTATTTTATTACCTATTACTATACTTAAAAAGAACTAAGGATAGGTAATACTTAATAAGGTTAAGTAGTATTAGGAGAAGATTAGATTAATCCTATATACTACTATTATAATATAGCCTAACGTTATATATATATATACTTTATTATTCTATTTTTTTTATAAATCTATTAAAGGTATACTACTAGGCAGCTAATTAAGTTATATAATATCTATATTATACTAGATATCTTACTATTTACTATAGTACTTTAGGGGGTATATAGGTATTAGTAATTATAAGTAATATATTATTTATAGATAATAAGGATATATATAAATTATTATAAGGATATATTATTTTACTCTTTAGAGGGCTAATCTAATAGAAGGCTACTTAGTAAAATACTATTATAATATTAACTACTAAGGCTAAGCTACTTAGCCTTAAGTATATAGTAAAAGAAATAATAGCTCTTAAATAGTTATTTTATAATATCTAATTAGACCTTAGAGATATATAAAAGATTAACTATAATAATAATTAAATAATTTATCTTATTATAAGTAAAAAAGAGCGTATATTAACCTATTTATACTATATTAATATCTAAAATATATAGTTATAGTAAGAGTATATAAAGTACTTATTTAATATAGTATATATACCTATAAATAAGATACTAATAGACAGCCTTATAAAGCGCCTTATAAGGGATAAATTTAAGTACTTTAGGGTAATACTTAATCTCTAAGATATTTAGGTAAAGGTTATATATACTAAGGAAGAGGTATTAGTAAAAGAATAATACCTAAAGGCTATTTAAATAAGCTATTTTTACCTATAGGCTATTTTAAAGTCTTATATTAGCCTATAAGCCTACTACTCCTATCTAAGAGCCTAAAAAGAAGTTATTTTTAATTAGTACTACTAACCCTCTAGAAATACTATATACTAATCTATAAAGAGGTAGTATATAGGTATTTACCCTATAGGTAAAATAAAGCCTATAAGGCTATTAATTATAGCCTAATAGGTATATACTTAACCCTTATTTATAATAGTAATAGCTATACTAAAAGTAGGATTACCTAATAAAGCTATAATAACTAATAGGATTACCCTAAAGCTATATAGAGGTAGGCCTATAGGCTACTTTAGGGTAAGGGCTATAACTACTACCTTATTATACTTTTAGGTCTTAAGCTAAGGGTCCCCCTCTTTAAGGGTTACCTTAAACTTAAGACGGCTCTATAAGGTACTACTTACTTAGCTAAGGTCTTATAATTAGTTAGTAATAAATAATAAAATAAACTTTATTTAGATTATATATATATAGAGGCTTATTACTATACTTTATAACTAAGAACTCCCCTACTATATAGTATAGCTTAAACCCCTTAATAATCTTAAGGTAGGGTACTTTACTTTAGGTATAGTAGTTATACTTTTTAGTCTAGCTAACTATAGGCTTATACTACCTTAAGGAATTACTATACTAAGTACTTTATATATAGTAAAGATATTTAACCTAATTCCTTAGGGTAGGTATAAGGTTATCCTTAGTATAACTATCTTACTTCTCCTCCTCCTCCTCCTCCTTAGCCTTAATCTTAGCTATAACTATTAAGTAAAGTTATTATAAGAGGTTTAATTATATAAGGGTATATAGAAATATATACTTAAGCTATAAGTTAATAAAGGTATTAATTTTTACCTACTAATAGGCTTAGGTACTAAGGGAGGGAGGTACTTTATTTTCCTCCTCCTCCTTAATATTATCTTTAGTACCCCTAGTAGAGATAACTAAGGGAGGGAGCTATAAGCTACCCTTACTATTAGTACCTCTATTAGTATTAAGATCCTTAGGTAGGAAGCTTTAAATCTAAATATTAGCTATACTTAAGACTTAGTATACTTAATTAATAATAAGGTATATATACTATAGGGGTAAGGGACTTAGGTATCTTATCTAAAGTAATAGAGAGGCTACTACCCCCTCTATTAACCTTATATACTTTAGTATACTTCTTAGTAGTAGTAGTATAAGCTATAGTAGTATACCTATAGGTATATTCTTTCTTTAAGGGTATTTATATACTAAATATTAGTATTATATAAAGATAATATAATATAGGTAAATTATAGGTAATTTATATATAAAAAAGGGGATAAAAGGATAAAGGGATTATAAATATATAGTTATTATAGTTATTAATAAAAAAGAAGGAAAAGAGGGGTTTTTTTACTTAGTAATAAGAGTTAATAATATTTAATAGGCTAGGTATATAACCTCTAAGTTAATAGGCTAATAAGAGGCTACTAATTTAGTTAAATTATTTTACTAATAATAGTATAAGAAGGTGCCTAATTTTCTTATTATTTATAGTATAATATAACGTTATATAACTATTTCCTTTATACTAAGGGTATTTACTTATTTATAAATAACTATTTACAGCCTATTTTATTCCTTTTAAGATAAATTTATTTATATATAGAGGGATATAGGTAAGAGGCGCTTAGAAGTAACTATTTTACCTAGGGGGGTGTGTTATAATAGCTTTATATACTATTACAGATCTAAGTAGGGCTGGCTCTAGAGCCAGATTATAGTTAACTTAGTACTACTTAGCTAGATCTACCCTACTAGGAGCGTATATATATAACCTACTATAGAGTCCCTATATATAGAATAACTAAGCTATTTTCCCTATATGTTTCTATACCTATAGGTAATTCTATAACAAATACTATTACTATAAGTATTCTAAACTATAAGAAAACTCTATCTACTAGTAGGGCTACTAGTTAATCTACTATTAGGGTCTCCCTTATAAGTATATAGATTATATACTTTATAAGCTAGTTAACTATTACTAAGATACTATTATATAACCCTCTCTTAAACCTTTTTAACTTAGGTAACTTACTAATAAAGTCTAAGGTAATATACTCTTATAGGTAACTAGCTAGTAGGAGGGGTATTAGCTTCTTATATAGTAGGTAATACCTTAGTTTTATTTATTAGTATATTATATATATCCTTATATACTCCTTAGTATCCTTCTTTATTAACTTCTAGAAGAATATTTATCTTAGATACTTAAGCGTATAGGTTACCTTTAGGTACCCCCTAGCTAGCTTATTATAAAATATAGTAAGTAGCGCTATATAGGCTATATACCCTTTTAGTATAACTAACCTTCCTTAGTATTATAAGGTACTATTAGCTACCTTAGCCTATTAGTCCTTTAGTTACTATTATACCTATAATTAAATCTACTTATTACCTTATTATATTATCTTAATCTTATCTTTTAGGCTAGTTATATATTATTTTAGGATAGGCTATATAGTAACTAGTAACCCCCCTTAACTAATTATTACTACCTTTTTTCTAAATTAGCTAAGGAAATTATCTAAAAATATACTTTAGGCCTCCTTCTCTTTTATATTAGTAGGCTAGTAATCTAGCTACCTAGAGAGCCTATCTATAGTATTATCCTTACCTAGCTAATAGTTAATTTTAAAGTTAAAGAGTAATAAGTCTTATAGTAATTAGGCCTAATAACTATTTAGTTATAGCTTTATAGCTAAGTAGTAGTACCCTAGGTAGTTTATAAGGAATACTATTTAGTATTAGGTATATAATAAGTAGTATTTTTATTATATAGTAGCTTTATAGATAGCTAGTAGCTTAGCCTTTAGTACCTTATATCTAAGCTTTACCCCTTTTAATTTTTTTAAGAAAAAGGCTACTAAGTATTAAGCCCCTTTAACTAACTAAATAAGAATTATACTAATTATAAAGTTTAATATATCTATTTTAACCCTTATATATAACGTTAGGTTAAAGTACTATAATATTAAGGTATATATAAATAACGTATAAAGCTTAAGGAAGGCCTCTTTTACCTCCTTAGTTATTACTTACTTCCTTATTACTTTAGCTGTTAGCCTATTAGTTAGTAAGGTATATACCTTTAAATAGTTCTTAATAAACTAGTAATAGAATCTTATAAATCTTAGAAATCCTTATATCTCTTATATACTAGTAGGGAGTAGCTACTACGTAATAGCCTTAACTCTATCCTATTTTATCTTAATTCTCTAGTTAGAGACTATAAAGCCTAAGAACTTAATTTACCTAGTATAAAAGATATACTTCTTAGGGTTAGTATATAGGCCTATAGTATCTAACTAGTATAGTACTATCTTTACTACCTTTATATAGTTTTTTTTATCCTTTATAAAGATTAAGATATTATTAAGGTAGGTAATATAAATAATATTTACTAGCCTAGCTAGGGTATTATTTATATATACTTAAAACGTTATTAATATATTAACTAGTCTAAATAGTATAATATAGTATTTAAAGTAACTATATCTTATATAAAAGGCTGTCTTTTACTTATCCCTTACTTAGATCCTTACTTAGTAGTATATATCCTTAAGGTCTAGCTTTATAAACTACCTTTATTAGAATAGTAATCTTATATAACCGTACGACAAACCCTTAAGTTATATATAAATAACAAAGGGTATCTAATTAGATACTTAGACCTTAGGTATAAACTAGTATATAAGTTAAGACGTAACTAACTTAAGTCTTATAGCTAAGTATATAACTACTATATAATAGCTATCTTATAGTTAGGAGAGATAGTTATAGATAATAGATCTTTAGTTTACCCTATATTTTATTTACCCCCTTATATATAAGGGACTCTTATAAATAGGAGAGAGTCTATTTAATATTAATTAGTAGTTACTTAGGTAATTATATATAATTACTTTATATAATTATAGATTAGTAAGAGTAAAGAGATAAGGACTTAGGAATTTAGGAGGATTACCTTATGCTAAGAGCCCTAATCTTACTGTTATTACCTAGTAAGTTAGAACTAAATAGTAAGGGTAGGGAAGAC
This sequence comes from Colletotrichum sublineola, assembly GCA_020631755.1. Taxonomy (NCBI): domain Eukaryota; kingdom Fungi; phylum Ascomycota; class Sordariomycetes; order Glomerellales; family Glomerellaceae; genus Colletotrichum; species Colletotrichum sublineola. The sequence goes on from JAHSQG010000019.1 coordinate 385,353, forward strand.
TAAATACTATTATATTATATAAGAAAGTATCCTATATCTACTCTAGTAAGTTAGAACTAAGTAGGAAACCTATTATATACTTTACTAGTAGATAGTATATATTATAGTATATTATATAATAACCTAATACTATATAAGATAAAATAGCTACTACTTAACTATAGCTTTAGCTTAAGAGATAGAAGCCTCTTAACTAAAAGAGGAAATCTAGTAGAATAATAATAACGTAAATAAATATTAGATTATATATAAAGATATAAGTAAGAGGAGTAGTATCCCTCTTAGTATCTAAAAGAAGTTAACTAACCTAAAATTCTAAATATAAATACTAGATATTATAGCTACCCTAATAGAAGTAAAGCTTACTATATATATTAGGTATATTATAATAAATATAATTATTATAAGACTACTAAATAAGATCTTTATTAATTAACTATATAAAGATTTTAAGGACTAGTTACTATATTAATAGTTAAGGGTTAGTTATATATACTAAAATAAGTTTATTTAACTCCTTACTAAGTAAGGAATTTAACTCCTAAAGGGTAAGAAAAGATTAGCTTTTATATAAATCTTAAACTTTATTAAAGGGATTAATAAAGAGGATATAAAGAATACTATAATAACTACTCTATCCTATATAATTAATATACTAATAACTACTATTAGGAACCCTAAGGTAGCCCCTTAATAGAATATAGCTAAGTAGCTAGTAGAGTTAATTAAACTCTAAGATATACTATTAGCTTAAGGGACTAAAAAGTCTAATATATAAATAATACTACCTAAGGTATAATTTATATAAAAAGTAGAAAGCTTCTTAAGATCCTAAAGCTATAGTATACCTATACTATAGAAGGACGTCTATAATCTCCCTCTAAGGTAAATAGTTTAAAATAGCCTATATAAGCCTTATATAATCTTAGTCTTTTAGAAGGGATAAAGAAAAGATAAGAACTATACTAAGAAACTATATAATATACTTTATAATAAGGTAAAAGTTTTTATTAGTTTCTATTAATACCTCTAGATTATAGAGGATTAGTACTATATAGTATTTTTAGATATCCTAGCTAATTATATAGAAGAATTCTACTTATACTATATTAGCCTTATATAAAAATAGGATAAGATATATAGTATACTAAATATATATTTTAATACTAGTATTAACTATAGTTTATATTAGACTAACTAAACTACTATATCCTTTATATAAGTTAAGAGGGAGAACCTAGATAAGATACCTATAGAGGTACTTAAAGTGCTTCTAGATAAGTTACCCCTTATATAATAAGTACTTAGTAATAGTTTCTAAAGAGAGATTATACTTTATATATAGGTTATATAAGCCTACTATAGTATACTAGAACTTAAGATAGCTCTTAGTAACCTTAAGGCATATTATATATATAAAGAGTTCTTCTCTAATCTTAGGGCTTCTTTATAAGTTACCTTAGATAAGAAGACTACCTTATATAATATATACTTTATAGATAGGAGATATATATCTAACTATAAAGATTAATAGTAATAATATTTATATAAGAGAGGACTACTATATTAACTATTCTATAAGAGTAAAGGTTTTTAGAATAATAGACCTAAACTATATTATATAAATATAACTAAGAAATATTTTATATATAAAAAGGAGGGATATTAGTTAACTAACTACTTAGAGGAGGAATATAATTATATAAAGACCTAATACCTCTAGGTATATAACATACTTAACTAGGAACTATATAAGGACTTCTTACTATATCTCTTAGAGGTAGAAGGAGAAAACCCTATTAAGGAAGAAGGTAATAAGTTATATAATAAAGATAAATACTAGGAAGATTAGGATATTTCTTAATACCTCCTATTAATATTATTCCTCTATTATACGACTAGAGAAGATATCTTCTCTAAGTAGATACTAAAGGAAGGGGAGATTTTTATATTATAAGACCTATATAGTACTATATACTAAGGAGAACTATAGGATATAAAAGTAGCTAAGTTCTTAACTATTAGAAGGCTATAAGTAATAGCGTACTTATAAGAAAACCTATATATAAAGGTAATATAGAAGCTAGGATCTACTAATATATAATTTAGAGGAAGTAAATCTATTATATTAATTAGGATAATAAAAATAAATAACTAAATTAAATAAGTTACTTATTATATCCTAGATATACTAATACTATTCCTTTTCTTATTATATAATATAAATAGGCTAAGAGCCTATTTTAATAATATATTAAATACTATTATTATAAAAGATAGTAAATAGACACCTATTATATAAAAATAGGGATACCTATTTTTTAACCTAAGTTATATAGAAGCTAGGACGTTCTTTACTAAATCCTAGCTAAGGTAACTTTATAAAAGGTTTAGATATCCTTATATAGATTACCTATACTACCTCCTAAAGAAGGCTAGATATAAGGATATTAATTTTAATATTTTAGAAAAGATCTAGAAGTTCTATTATTATTACTAATTATATAACTAAGCCCTAAGGAGATTTAAATTCTTACTTAAGGATAAAAATTACTTTAACTATAAGATTATTATAAACGTTATATAACTAAAGGATAAGAATACCCTTTATATTATTAATATAAAGATAAGCTTCTAAGGAGTAATATTTCTTAAATTACTATTTATATAAGACACCTAGAATATACTCCTAAAATACTAAATTAACATATACGTAGGTCCTCTAGACTATATTATATATAACTTAGGTATAAACTTTACTTTAGAAGAATTTAGGAATAATACTAAGATTATAGGTATATTATATAAAGAAATACTAGTTAAAGCTTACTAGGCTATAAGTAAGATTAAAAGGGTATATATACCCCTAAGACGTATATATAAAATACTCTATAAGGAATTAAGATATAATATAAATAAAGAAGTTATTCTTTAAATAGTAATTAAGGCTCTAAATAATACTACTAGACTATATAGTATTATACTAACCCTTCTTATCTTTAGGATATATCTAAGGATTAACTAGGATTTACCTTTATTATATAATATTACCTAGTAGGCTAAGGCTATATAAAAGGCTATAAAGATACTTTAAGGTATTTAGGCTAAGGTAGAAGTTAATTATATAATTAATATATAGAATAGTCCTAACCTTTACTAGGTATTATTACTTCCTATTTAGAGTAAAGTCCTTATATAAAGAGAAAATAAGGGATAAACTAGACTATATAAAATCTAAAGAATAAAGGGATATACTATTATAGTTAATATAGTTAATAATCCTACTTAGTTTTATATAATATATATTAAGCCTTACTTTAGGGAGGAGATACTACTAGAAGATACTTAAGATATTATATAACTAACCCCTTAATAGTAACCTAAGAAGAGGGGGAGGCCTAAGAAAGGGTAGAGGAAGGCTATATAATAATTACTAAGAGTCTTCTTATTACAGAAGGAAAAAGACTACTATAAGCTAGCCCTAAAGTTAAGACGTAATAATATTATTACTACTCTAAGAGTACTATATAAAGATTCTAATAATATAGAGATTAACTCCCTTATTAATAAAGGAGTATTCTCTTTTATATATTATAAGCTAAATATATATAATTAAATATAGATCTATAAAATAAGGATAGTAAAAGAAGTTAAGAACTTACTTACTAAGCTATATAAGAAGTCTAGACTTATTATCTAAAGATATAGAGATTAGGAGAAAGAGATACTTCTTATATAAGCTCTTACTATCTAGAGAATAAGCTAGAGACTCCTCCTTACCCTTAGACCTACCCTTATATAATTATTTAGTTATTAAGGAGAGCTTAGGGATATTACCTAGGTATATACCTAATCTAATAATACCCTTACTAAAACTATTATTATATAACTTCTAAAGGAGCTAGAGGATAGATATCCTTAAGATATACTTTTATATATTACTAAACTATTATATAGACTAGTAGAGTTAGGCCTTTATTAGTATAAGACCTACTCTAAATACTATAAAGAAGACTTAGGTATAATAAAGTTAATATATAACTTATATCTCCTTTATATAACTAAGGATATAAAAATATTTAGCGTTATAGTAATATAGATAGATAACACCCTAACCTTTTATATAAAAGTGTTCTCTAAAAAAGAGGAAGAAGTACTATAGATAAAAGGTCTTTATATAAAACTAAAGATAATACTTACTATTAATTAAGAAATTAATTTTAATAGTAGAAGGATTTACCTATATAAAGATAATAGTATTATATTTACCCTAAAAGGGTAAGCTACTAACCTTTAGTAAGTTAATACTAAGGTAGAGGACGTATAATAATAATATATATCCTAAAGAGTAAGAGGTACCTATCTTACCTCTATTTACTAACTAAAAGTATTATATAACCTAGCTATTACTACCTAGGTTAAGGCCCTAAAAGAGAAAGATATTTAGGCCTTAAATATATAACTAAAATAGTAGATAAATAACTACTAAAGGGGACTTACCTATATCCTACTTAACCTTATATATATAAAGATATATATCTTTATAGATAGGTCTTTTATAAATAATATAGACCTATCCTTATAACTTAAATTTATAATTATACTTATAGAAGAAATTACTTATATAAATAAGGACTTTAAGATTAAAGGTAATATCCTCTACTAGAGTTTAACTAAATATAAAAGAGTTATATAAAGTATACTAGTAAGTAAGTTATATAATATAACTATAGGATTTAATAGTAAGATTACCTTAAGTATAATACTTAACTAAATACTCTATATACTTTAAATACCTTATATACTAATAGTAGTATATTCTAATTTATATTCCTTATATAAATACCTTATATAACTAGGTATAATAAATAAAAAGAGGTTAACGTACTCGTATAGTAAGTCGCCTAACATAGTAAGTTGCCTACTTCCTTATTATACCTTAAAGGCACTTTTTTATCTATATATTAAAAAACAGTATCTTAACTAAAAAAGACCTAGTTTTCTTTATTATATAATAATAAGAGTTAAATACTAAGAAATAATACTATAGAAATTACTTTCCTATTATAACCCTTACTTATAAGGCTTCTACCTTATCGTAAGGCGTAGATAAGCTATATAAGGGTTAAAGTAGTATAATAATTTCTATAGTATTATTTCTTAGTATTTAACTCTTATTGTTATATAATAAAGAAAACTAGGTCTTTTTTAGTTAAGATACTGTTTTTTAATAAATAGATAAAAAAGTGCCTTTAAGGTATAATAAGGAAGTAGGCGACTTACTATATTAGGCGACTTACTATATTAGGCGACTTACTATATAAGTATGTTAATAATAAATATTATAAGCTTATATAAGTTATATAAGAAGAAAGAGATCTTAGAGGTAAGATAGATTAATAGATAAGATAACCCTATAGACGTATTTACTAAGAAGTTACTAAACTTAGTACTTTAATAACTTATCTTATATAATATAATTAAGATATATATTAAAGTATATATAAATAAAATAGGGAAAGTAACTTTTAATTAATAATTATTTATATACTTACTTATATAAATTAACTATTTACTTCTTAAAAGGAAATACTAATTAACCTAGGTATTATATAGAAACTAAAAACCCTAACTCTAAAGTATAACTAAGAGAAATTAACTTAATAAAAAGTATAAATAGGAACCTACCTTATACGCCCTATCTTACTATAACTATAATACGTATAAGGATTAGATATACCCCTTACTCTTAATTAATAACGTATAGAGAAGAGTAGTTATTAAGGTAGATAAGCTAGTAAGATATAACGTATTTATAAGCTCTAGCCTTAGGAGTAAGGAGAGCCTTTTTAGTAGAAGGAGCCTCTAAACTATTATCTAAACTACCTCTACTAAAACTAAAGCTAAAACTACTATTACTATTATTATTTTTATCTAAAGACTTATAACTATAATATATATAAGAAGTAGCCTTAGACTATTAGGTATACTTAGTATATACTCTACCTTAGAAGTTAGCTATATAATAATACTTATAGAAGCGCTTCTAACTATAGGTAGAGTAGTAACTATATAGAGTAGTATAGAGATATTTATAAGACTAAATAATAATTCTAACTATATATAAAGACTATTATATAATTAAAGTAATAAACTCCTAAATAGATATTCTAGTAGTTATTTAGATCTTAATATTATAAAAAGGGTAATTAAAGGTATAATACTCCTTATCCTAAAAAAAATTATTAGTATATAAATAAAGTATAAAAAAGAAAAAGTAATATATATTAAGAGTAAGAATAGCTATAAAGTTATAGTTACCTTAAGTTAATATTAGAATAGTTAACTAGTAAATACTACCTTTAGAGTAAATAGTAATATTACTAAGGGTAAAAGGCTAGTTATAAATAAGAGATATAATAATAGGTATATAATTAATCTATTAAAGTTAGTAGATTAATAGGTAAAAAGGGAAAGAAAGGAAATATATAAGAGATATATAGTAAGGACTAAAGTCTCTTTCTAAGTAATTAGTAGCTTATAAGGAAAAGAGAAGAAAAGAATAATAGTAAGGAAGGTAGGTAAAGTTATATATTAGAAAAATTAATAATATATATAAATATTATTAGTATATAAAAGGTTTAATATAGTATAAGGAAGAAAAAGGAAAAAGAGGAAAAAGGTAGGAAAAAGAGAGGTTTATATACTACTAGGAGGTAAAGGCTAATTAGTACCCTCTAGGTAGTAATATAAATAGAAAGTAAAGTTAAGGAAGGAGCTTATATATATACCTACTAAACTTATTTATAATAAGGAAGGTATATATATAAAGAGTTTTTACCTTACCTATTATTTAATTTAGAAAGGGTATATTTAGAGTTTATTTTTTACTTAGTAAATAACTTTATTATATATTTAGCTAGTAGGACTAGCTAAAAGGAAGATAAAGCTATTTATAGGTTTACTTTAAGGGATTTAATTAGATAAAAGGGCGTATAGTTATAAAAAGAAAAGTTATAAGTATTAGAATAGTAATCTTATATAACTATATAATAAACCCTTAAGTTATATATAAATAATAAAGGGTATCTAATTAGATACTTAGACCTTAGGTATAAACTAATATATAAGTTAAGATATAACTAACTTAAGTCTTATAGCTAAGTATATAACTACTATATAACAGCTATCTTATAGTTAGGAGAGATAGTTATAGATAATAGATCTTTAGTTTACCCTATATTTTATTTACCCCCTTATATATAAGGGACTCTTATAGACAGGAGAGAGTCTATTTAACAACCTTACTTCTCTTAGTTAGTTAAGGATTTCTCTAATTAGTAGTAATAGTATATAGTTCTTAATTATAACCTTATTAAGGCCCTTATAATTAATATAGAGGTATAGCTTACTACCCTTCTTAGGTATAAATAGGATTAACACCCTAGTAGGGCTCTTTAAATACTAGATCTATCCTTTTACTAATAATTCCTTAATATACTTCCTTAACTCCTTTAGTTCCTTCTCTACTAGTAGATAGATAGGGCTAAATAACACCTTTATACTTAGTTCTAAGTCTATAAGATATACCTAGCCTTTATCTATTACTAGTTTTACTATTAGAGCTATATTAAATATATAGGCTTATTCCTTATATTTATCTAATAGTTTAAAGCCCTTTTAGTCCTCTTTCTTTTTCTTTTTTTAGGCGCTTAGAGGTATTACTAGTACTCCTCTTTTATCCCTATATTAGAGGTAGTAGACTACTTAGTAGTATATAAGAATAGCCCTTACCTCCTACCTTACTTTCTTAATAGCCTGTCTAGTCTAAATAAGTTAGATATAATCCTTACTTAATAGATATATCTATCCTATTATTAACTACTTAAGGTTTAGCTATACCTTTCTCCCCTAAGGGATCCTTAGGATAGTATTATAGCTATCTTTATTACTTACTTAGAATATATAGCTTTAGGTCTTTATAATACTTATATTATTCTTTACCTTTAAGACTACCTTTTATATCTTAAAATTAAGGGCTTTACCTTCTTATATATCTTATAATAGTAGTCCTCTTTAGTAGACCTCTAGTAAGAATTCTTTATATAATATTTTTTAATATAAGATATTCTTATTTACCCTTAGGTTAATTAGTACTTTTCCTTTTTTCTACTTACTATTTATCTTAGCCTAAAAGTCTACCTTAAAATAATAATATAGCTTTTTACCCTAGGGGATCTAAATACTATTAACCTTAGTAGGTACTAAAGTATACTATCTTCCTAAGTACTAAGGCTAGCTATACCTATAGTACTTCTCTTTTATATATTTAGCTAATATATAGCCTACCTTCTTATAGTTAAAGTAAGTAGGTAATCCTTATATCCTAGCTAGGGGTAGGTAGGTACCTCTTTCTTCCTTTTTAACTACTAACTTAAATATAGGTATACTTACTACTAGTATAAATATTAATATTAAGTATTATACCTCTAGCTTTATTATTAGTATTATTATAGCTATTATTAGTATAGCTATTAAGGTTTAATAGTCTCTTTTTTTTTAGCCTTATTTTAGTTAGTTACTTAGTATATCTTTAGTATAAGTCTTTATAAGGGTTTTAGCCCTTTTTATAGTATTATTAAGCTTTTACTTAGTAGCTAGTAGGCCTTTAGTAAGTATATAGCTCCTTAGATTTAAAAGTAGCTAGTTAAGTATATAAACTACTTACTACCTCTTTAGTAAGGGGTTAAAGTACTTTACTTCTACTATTTTATACTTATTAATAAACTATTAGTAGGGCTATCCTAGCTTCTACTTAATCTTATCTAGCTTAACTACTATACTAAAGGCTTTTATATTATTATTAGCTATATTATTCCTTAGTTATACCTCTATAGCTACTTAGGTTATATCTCTAATCTTCTTATTATAATAGAGGGTAATATAGTTCCTCTACTTATATACTAAGTTACCTTTTAGTAAGGTACTAATAAACTATATATTATTCTTATTAGTAGTAAACTTATCTCTTATAATATTAAACTATCCCTTTAGTTTAAATAAGAAGTCTTAAAGGTTATTCTAATTACCTTTTTTATATTAGATAAAGGTTAGTTACTTAATTAATATATTAGTATAGGGTTACTTAGGCTCTAGCTAAGGGGTGTTAGTTCCCTTATAGCTCTTAACTATATCCTCTAAAGGTACTTTATTTTATAGGGCTATAATTTAGTTAATTATTTTCCTTTTTTTTACTTTTATAGCTTTTTTATTTAATATAGTTTTTAGCTTATCTTTTATTATCCCTTTTAGGTTAGTAATATATTACTTCCCCTTTAGTATAATATTATCTATATTTAGGGTTAGTTATTTTAATATAGTACTACTATATTACTAAGTAGTAGATTAAGACCTAAAGGGTGTTATTACTACTCTAATAGTTAGTATACCTATAGGTAGGTAAAGATTTAAATATATTAGAGGCTATAATTATACTAAGTAAAGGAGTTAATAATAAGTATAGTTAGGGTTTAATTATAATAATTATTTAAATCTACCTCCTCTAATCCTAATAATCCCTTTATAAAAGCCCTTTTATATATCCCTTAGCTAATAGTTTATTTAATATAGCCCTACTGCTAGTACCTCTTAGACCCCCCCCTTCTAGGCTCCTAACAATTTAGTAGTAGTAAAGATTTATATTCCTTACTTAACTGCTTATAACACGTTAATAGATTTTCCTCTCCTCTAAACGCTAAGGTTAAAGGAAGATTAGCTATATTAAAGTTAAAGGGCTTAGTAGGATCCTCTAAGCTAATAACTTTATAGGTAGTAAACCTCAGGTCGATAGTTCGTAGATTAACAGGCATGGCAGGCTGAAGTAACAGGCTAACGGGTAGTAGCAGGTTAAAGTAAAGACTAAAGTAATAGGCGGGTTAAAGTAACAGGTTTAAGTAACGGGCTGGGTATTATAAGTAAGAAGGGAGAGAAAATTAAAGAAATAAATAAATGGCTGGATAGATGAATAAATGGATAGATAGATAAATAGATAGATAATTTGCTTGTGCAAGCAGTTACCTTGTGTGCCAAGAAATAATACTCAGGCCTACGTATATCCGCCTGGGTTCGGCAGATCAGACCAAAAGGCTCGGCTGCAATGGCTCTGGCAGGGGCCCGCCTGGCTGTGACCGGTCTATTTCTATCTATGCTACTGTAGACCGTGCCGCAAAGTTAGTCCACCTGCGTTCAGGGATGTAGGATATACATCATAAAGGCTGAGCTCTATAACTACCCCAGCTTCTAGCCCCTGTGCTTTGTAATTAAGCCATTGATTCGCTTCTAGGCTGTCGGGACCAATCATATTAGCCTGGCAACACCCCATTCTCCGCGCGAGGCCACTCCAACGTCCTAACCAGTGTTGCTTCATCATTGCGCCAATTAATAGCCACTCCTTCGCACGTATAAAGGAGTCTAAATACATAAGTCTCTACGGGTTCTAGCTAGACATCTCGGATAACCCGACTCCAGTAACCGTTATTAGAATATACCCATGGTGAAATCATCATAACTACGCGTTCACAACTAAGTTCACCCTGTATACGTCACCTAAGACCATCTTAGGCAGGTATTCTATATTTACAAGGACCTATCTTGTCTATAGTAAAGGGTAGCCAAATCAACATACTACCATACCACCATCTCCTTTCCCTAATATCTCAACTCTTAGCTCTTTTAATTTCATAACACAAAAAATAGATAAGCGCAGTTACCCTCAAGAGGCTTCTATACATAATCATGCCGCCGCTACTCTAGCGCTACTCTGATAAGGCGAAAGAGCGCACTAGCACAAGCTCAACAAGTAGGCTAGGAATGATTTCAAGCCTCACTTAACTACGCGTTAAGATAGCAAACATAGGGCTATCACTAAATAGAGAAAAGAAGGAATAGCGGGGTCCTAGTACTTGAGGAGGCAGACTATACCTTAACTTACATCATAACCTAAATACGTCTTGGATTAGATTTGTAAAGATAAAGAAAGGACAAGTACCTAATAGTGCGGTTTCCTACCTTTCCAAGCTACATCTCTTGGCTAATGACTTTCTAGGAAGTTTTCGCTTGCAAGAGATAAGCAATAATTAGTTAGCAGCAGCTTATAGGAAATAATATTCAGTGCTTCAGCGAGACCTAATTAGCTATTAGTAGCAGCCATCGGTAACTAGCAACATTACGCGGCTTCCACTTGCAGGGGTTTCCACCATCCCCGGATGTAACCCTGCTATAAATACTCTGTGGCGCGCAACACAGTACAGCAAGCAGGGATCCCAATTAGTATTTAGCTATAGCTTCTTACTTATAAGGTCTTTGGTATTAGAAAATTAATTATGTAGCCATCTTGCAACCGCGTAATGTCAGACCTGGCGTTAAGAATTTCAGAGCTGGAGACGAAGCTCAAGCATGTTACTGAGATTATATCGCAGATTTTAGTTCCTGCTAACAAGAGGAGAACTTGGAATCAACAGCATGCTGAAAACCCTACCTTAGTGACTGACTGGGCTGGTGTGGTCAACTTACTAGCTTAGATGTCTGCTGGTCTCCAAGATATCAAAAGAGAAGTTTCCCACAGCGCAGATGTAGTACACGGATCCCCTACCTCAGCCGACTCTTCCACAAACATATCTTCTTCTTCAACACGATTGCCATCACCCGCTCAATCAGGTCAGACGCCAAAACAGCAAGTACAGTCCACCGCTTTAGGTAAACAGCAGGAACACGATCTGCTCTCGTTAGCAGAAGGCGCCCCGAACCCAGCGATATCAACACCGCTTTCGAGTGTTCCGTCCGACACTGAATCAACATCCTTGCGGTCTTGCGAAACTTCTGAGGAAGCAAATGAAGAGGCTCCGAGCATGAATCCTCAGGTTCAACCTTCGCGCTTGACTGAAACAATGTTTAGTCTTACAATTGATGAGATTAGTGTCAGAGGGTGGTTGGTATCCAAGTGAAGGGGTCGATAATAGGACACTTAGCTGGCCAGAAGGTAGGTATGGTGTTGTAACATCATTCGAATCTGGCCAACTGTAACTATCGTGGGCCTGGATGGGGATTCTATCCCTCAACTGGATGACTAATAGGGCTCCACTGGTGACCCCCCTGCCAGGCCTCTGACAATTAGATAGAACCTTCCATCAAGTATCGCAACAATAGTGGAACATGGCGACTTCAACGGCCACATCAGAATCGAAGACCTGGAACCGTTCGATGAGTATACCCTAGCAATCGGAAACCCAGAGTCCCGAGAACAGCTAGCCATTGAATATTATCCTGATCCAACAGTGAAAGGATGCTCACGTCTGGGAGTGTCAATCTCGGCAGACTTTATATTTCCAAAGTTTTCAACAACAGCACCTAAACCCTCCAATAAAGAGGCCTAGCATTATCTGGATAGACTAGCCAATACTCCTCCACAGGGACAGATACCCTACTACGTTAGGCCCTCGCTAAGTTCCGATTTAACTCGCTGCTCTACCCTGGAAAAGAGCTCTCAGAGTTCACAGCTCTTGAGGGTGTGAACTTGCTATACTAGCATGCCGGCATGAAAGGGTCAGATACGGGTTTTTACCATAAGGATGCAGATTTACGATCCGTCAACCTTGTGCTCTTCGGATAGAAGCTTTGGATCCTTATCCAGGAGCATCATACTACCCGCTTTAAAGGTTTTATTAAGCAACACTAGAAACTCAACCGCTGCGCGCAGGCTATGCGTCACCTTGAGTTACTCATCAGCCCTTCAACTCTTGAAAGCGCAGGTATTGAGTTTACTATTCACTGCGCTGGACCTGGGGATATGATCGTCACAAACCCGAACCAGTATCACCTGGTCGCAAACTTCACCAACTTCTTCGCTATATCAATCAACTTCTTGCTTCCAGGGGAGGCGGTTATTCCAACGGACCTCGCCGTCTGCGAACAATGTGGGTTCTTCCCCCTTAGATCACGAAGGACTTCGTATGGTCTCCTGCCCACCGTCAGATGACGAGCCAGAGTTCATATTACAAGAGCCATCAGTCATCGCTGTGGCAGAAAAAGGAAAACTGCGTCTTTCTATACAAGAAGCAAAGTTACGTCTAGTAACAAAAGATATCACTAAGAGGTTAGCGGATACTCCACCGCTATACAAAAGACCGAAGAGGATATCGCTTCGGGCGTCAGTGTCTAATAACCTAGAGGAAGTCACAAACCAGATCATACAAGCCGATCCATTGTACAAGATTCCCTTCTTCAGCTCACAGCCCACAAGTCCCAGTGCCTTCACATTGGCTAATGCAATCTATAGTCAGGCAAAAATTCGTCAGTTCTGCTCCCTCGTTCGCAGTAAAAGGGACCTAGATACAGAGAGGTTCCGGTTCAATTTCTCACAGAAGCTTTCCACACAGGCCAGGCAACGCCTCAGCAACATCAAAGTCTTTCAGCAGAAGTTGTATCTTGGACGCCTCTGCGCGCGACTTGAGGCTTTCTACCTCGCACAGGATATAGAAAAGTCGAAGCTTGGTTGTATCAGAGCTAACCCAGATTTCATCAAAGAAATTTCGAAGCAGTTCTCAAAGAAGACGCTTGAGAAACACCGCGCCATAGGAAACAAATAGAGGCGTCTCTACAATGATTACGAAGGACTTTTATGTCTTATTTTCCTCAACGGGAACAATCCTATGGGTGTAAGCCCTAAGAGTTATCTAAGTCTTGATGACGCAGAAGTCTCTTTGTTTCACAAGGGCCTCGACAGTCCTTGTGTTAGATCACTTTGCTCGGCTGCAAATGCCTTTTAACAGTCTCTGAACATCAGATCGAATGACGTCGAATTCCGCCGGGAGGCAAAAACGAGCCATTGGAGGGGCTACCGGAGGAGGCTATGCTCTCACTTCTATAACCACTTCCCTCCCTCCTGGAGAACGTTTTTGAACGAGACAAGTATTAAGACTGGCTACGCCCCTCAAAATGGCCAGGGGAGTGGCCATGGCCGGCTGATCCAGCAGCAGTCCTAGACGCGGATGACATTAAATGTGAATTCTGTTATGAAGAAGTCTGCGACTGTATACGCTACGATGTCGTGCGCAAACCTCACATAAAGAACTATGGACAGATGGGACGGGGATTGCAAGCAATTGCGGAAAGTCAGGGAAAGGTAGCATACAAGACTAAGGATGTTATTGGTATTTTGATAGGAATCTTCGTTCCACCTAGCACTTACAAAGACTCCTGGGCGGTGGATTTTGCGCGGCCAGATTTGGACGATGAAGTAGTGTGCCAGATTCATTGCGCCGAAATTGGCAACTGCTTCAAATTGCTGAACCACTCCTGTAAGCTATCAGCCAAACTTAATCAAGTAAGGGCGAGTAGGAGGTATGTGACAGCAGTTTAGGCCATAAGAGACATTATGGACGGCGAGCAGATCACGATTCACTACGGGAGCGAGTAGGCCAAAGAATACTGTGTTTGCGAGGCACATCAGGAGTAGGGATTGTTATAAATAGGTTAAGAGTATTCTTGTATTATTGGTTTCTTTAGGCGACTACTGTATAGGGCTGTTAGAAAATTATATACTAAATCTCTCTTGAAATATACTGCAAAAGAAATTAGCCATGTATATTATGATACCTTATTAAGTATCCTCTTTCTTATATCGAAAGGGGTTTAATAGTCTAAGTAATTAACCAGTATAATACACCTTACTATTAGAATTGTTCTAATAATCTATTGATAACTACTAGGCAGTAGTGAAATCTAGCTTAGATCTTCTGTAGGGTCCTAAACGTACACTTTCCGTTCTCAAATCCCATTCATCATACTTACACCTAGAGTGAACGGAGAATCATTGCTGATGCCCCGCCCTACTCTTGGTAATCATCTATGTGCCTTCGGAATCTTTTTTTGTGATAATAAACAAGCGGACATAGGTTACAACGATATAGAGCTTGCTTGTTATGATCCCTTCGGATGTGGACATGCACCTGACCCTTTGTTCCTTTAAATCCACATTGAAATCGACATTCTGTGGTTTCGTGAACTTCTTTGATATGCGCCTTGAGTTTCCTAGATGTTACGAAACCACGTTTATAACAGTCGCATTGGCTGTCTGGACAGAAGTGAGAAGAGACCTCCGGTTTGCGGCAAGCTTTTCTAAGTATGTGTCTGTTTAGCTTGGCTTGAGTCGGAAAGCCTTTTTCGGGTTCTGCATAACAACATTTGGAATTTATACACAAGAAAGGTTTGCTTTTATACATTAAATATATGTAAGAATTCAATGCGCTTTTAGTTGTAAATGCTTTTCCTTAAGGGCCACGGTTGCAATTCAGTTCAGTGTAGAAGATCTCAGATGACTTCGGCGCTTCACAACTTAAGTCACTATTAACACCATCAAGATATGGAGAAGCATTGTCTTCCGCTTGATGCATGACTGTCCTTTGGAATGTGTTAGTGCAAGAGGGTAGGCAGGCTCTCGGAAGTACACTCACTCTATATCGCTTCCACTCGTAGCTGGTACTACAGATGACTCCCGGTCCTCTGTAGTATTACGGGTGACATTAGCTAGATGGCGAGGAGGCTAGAGCATTTGCGAAATAAGTCAAGCCCCTGTACTGGACTTAAAGACAACAAGAGAGTTATCCTTATTAAGACCGGTATCGAGGTTAAAGTTGATCAAGTACTTGGCTGGTTCCGTTTGTTCTAATTTGGCTTTGCCGATCAACTGGTCAGAGGGGTTTGTATAGACCTTCACCTCTGGCTGTTGAAGACCAAAACTAGTAACCGCTCTGAAGCCAAATTTTGATGGTAAAGGCACAGTGACCTCTGCGAATTGCATCTAGTTTAACGTAAACTTAAATTCCCTATCTCTAGTTAGTAATGCTGCTTTAGAGTAAGACCTAATACGTAAGCACGTACAGCAATCTACCTAGATAATCTCTATGATTACGCTTGGCTAGAAACCCCTAAATCCGAGAGAAATGTCTTATTATAGGCGCAAGCTTTTTGTTAGACTTAATAAAAGTGGCAATGCGTGCTTCTGATGCCCCAAATGCCCCTGTATTGGTAATATATAACATGCCTTGGCTTGTTGAAATGTTGGTGCTATCTGGGCGTGATAGGGAAAACTCTAAGGTTTAATAGAGAAAAGAATCTGGATGAGTGTTTATCTTTATGCGTATTAAAAATGATGGTTATAGCTTCTAAAGGACTAGGAACTGGTCGGGTTGCTAGGGGCTTCTTATAGAACGAGCAGGGCTGGACAGAACTAACGCCTAGTACCTATGTGTTCCTATGGATTGGTTATACGTAATGTAAAAAATTGCTCTTATAGACCAGGGGGTTGCCACATTGAGACTGATCTCGTCTAAGAGCCAACCCTGTTAACATATATACTAATTAGGAAGAAATCGGCGTGGAAAGAGTGATATTTTGACGATAGGTTAAAGACACATATAGGAAATAGAACCAGTACACATATATCTGTTACTTTTTGTACACAGATTTCAAGGATATCCTATAGAATTTTACTAAAGCTAAAGAGAGTGGCTAGGTAAGAGAGCAATGCTAAAATCAAAAACAGTAAATAGAGCCACCTATAAAGGCTGACAAAGTCCAAGGCACTGATCAGACGCCCAGTGAACATCCGTCGCTTAAGAATCGAATGAGTCTTCATTCCTCAAACAGTTTCAGTCCACAACTCCCTGTCCCATATTCTCACGCCAAACTTAATCCTGGATGAGAGGCTCGCGTCAGAGAAGTACCCTATTATCTCCATTCTAATCTAGATAATAGGATGAACGTACGCAGCTACTGCAGTTATTGGTCCTCTTTGGGATAGCCCTAGTGTATGTAGGGTAATGCTAATGGTCGCTCTGGAGGTTAAAAACCGATCAGCATTCGAAATCAAGAGGGAGGAGGTGCTAGTGTAACTAGTGCCTATGATCAAGCTTCGTTGTTAGAAGAAAGGAAGATAGAAAGGAAGACTTACAGTGTCGTTACATCCCGATTGGGACCAGGCTTCATCGACGGGTTAGGGCTTGCTTGAAATAGCTATTGTTATGGTGTTCTTTTGGTGAAGGAAGTTGGGGTAGAGGTTAAAGGTATGTTGTCCTCTAAGGCGGCCGATGGCCCCAGTTTATACCTGAGAACTCGATCCTCCCGGATCCTGTCTCGTCTCCATGGGCTGCCTATAGCCACCTGGTTATGTGCCAGGGCTTGCGGAAAGGTTCCTTGTAATTGAAGGCATACGTAATGCATACCGTCACACAACCTTCACAACGGGCGTTGGGTACATACACCCACGGATAATGATGTCTCGCCTCATCGGTGATCTCCCTGACTACTTCCAACACGGAGACAGGGCACATAAAGCACGGGGGTGCCACGATTGGCTGGGATGAGATACACATGCCGGTTACGTAAACTTTCGCTCCTGATAGTGTAAGCCGCTGAGCCGGACAGGCGCTCTCTTCACATCAGACCTTAATGGCGAGGTAGTAGCTAAGATCCATCGACTTTCTCAAACAGGGAGGATGCAGGTATACAAGAAACCAGAATGCAACCACAGCCCAATAGTTAAAAACGAGCTTTCCAGCCCAGGGCTGGCTGGGTACCTTTATGCACGTACTGCGAACCTAGACTTCGCCGTAACAGGATTTCGTTTCTTGCCCGGAGACTTTTTGCTCTTCATTACTCATCTCATATTCATAAACTTGCCTTGCCAAATATGTCTAATCTATAGCGATTCAGGCCAAAGACCAAGCCAGCTCCAGCATCTACTGGGTCGTAGAAGTGGAAGGTTCTGTGTTGCTGTTTAGAGGTAGTTTATCTTTTCCTTCAGCAGCATGTATGTTGCTAATTGTAAGAAGAACACTAGTTTAGACACAAAGACTACCTTCCTTCAGATGCTGGTTTTATGTGGGC
This sequence comes from Colletotrichum sublineola, assembly GCA_020631755.1. Classification (NCBI taxonomy): domain Eukaryota; kingdom Fungi; phylum Ascomycota; class Sordariomycetes; order Glomerellales; family Glomerellaceae; genus Colletotrichum; species Colletotrichum sublineola. The sequence continues at coordinate 403,296 of JAHSQG010000019.1, forward strand.
TCCTGGTTGATCCAAAGAATGAGAGCCTCAGAACACTCGATCAGGTAACACTGGTCGAAATCTTGGAAGTCAGAGCGGACGAGAAAGCGTCAGAAGCCCAGAACGGTTCAACAGAGCTTCATCTCATTGCGATTATACATTGCATATTAGGTCTTGCCCGCGGGGAAGCCGTTAGCCCATCGTCGAATCTAGGCGTTAACCAGGCTTTCACCTTGGCTGAGAACCTAAGGCTATGTGGAAAACTTATAGGCGTTGACTCCTTGGACAATTCTCAATGCAGAATCAGGTTTGCTGACAATATCAAACTGATGAGAAAAGGGGCGATGGACACAGCAGATATGGCTCAAACCCTGGAACTCCCCGCCACCACTTTCGTATTTAGCCAAGGGCAAGATCTGCACCAGCTCCCTTGCAATTTGCTAGAAGATCTGCAGAGGCTTCAGATTCTTCTGCCATTTAAGAAGTGAGTTAGTAAACATGTGATTTCTATAAGCTGCAGATGCTAATGTGAAACCACCAGATAGGGATTCCAAGCGAGCTGACCCAACACTTGAATCCGTATGAGGCCCAGAATCGTAGTCAAAGCCGAGGAGCTTTCAATTTTTACCACTTCCAAGTCGGGCCTTTGGACGTTCTTTCTTTGGCTCTTGGCCGAGAAAAAGTCCTTCAATTCAGCAATAAAAGATTAGGTACTACAGTCCGAGGCCTTGGAAACTATAAAAAACGCAGCAGTACAACAACAGCAGGCTCCACAGCTTGTCGGCATTGTCTTAGCTGTCATAAGCTACTATCGACTTCTGGGAGCTTCGCAACTGGAAACCACACAACTACTATGCGACTGTCATGTTTGCGCTTTGGATCTCTGGTTAACACGCAACGTTACTATTCGAGATGCCTTGCCCAAAGATGCTCTTCTGGCACTCCAGAGGGCTACGAGAGAAATCCTTGACAACGAGAAAGAAATAGCGTATTTTGAAAAGGTCATGCTAGGATATGAGCTGTCACGCTCATTGGTAAATCCAGACTCTAGGTTAGTCAAATATTTCTAGAAGAGGTTATTTAATTAGAACCATTTCCAAGCCAAGGACACATACTGCAAAAAAGCAGAGTAAAGGCAGTGGGAGGGAGGGAGGGGGCAGAGTAGAGGAAAAGAGGCATATTTGCCCAGTCTCTTGGTTTTCCTTAGCAACTATGGTGTAAAAATTGAGTAATCCCATTAAAGTGTCCCCAGTCCGTATAAACCGTAAGTAGACCCAGTTTCTTATAGCTAAGTTGACCAAAGTCATGTCAGTATAAATTTTAACCTATACATAGAAGAATTCCCAACTTCTGATAGCCATCTGTTATCTCCAGAATATCTATTCGCCATCAGTTTCCAGCTTACCGACCACCTGCTCAATTTCTCAAGCACCAACAGAATTCGCAAACCTTTTCTCGTCTATCTGTTCAATATCTTGCTTTTCCTCTACTCCGTTTCCAAAGACGGTGCGCCCACGCATAGCGACACCAAGAGCACCCAAGTCAGCCTCGTACTTCACAAACCCCTCCTTCTTGATATCCTGCTCGAATGCCTTCATATTATCATTGATAACGTCCAGCCGGAGCAAAACAATAGCACATCCGCCGCCTCTAGCACTAGTAAGCTTTGTTTAGCTGACGTTTGTAGTCTCTATGAGTTGCCCCACGCGGGCAAGGCAGGGATAGGAGACATCAAGGCGACTCAAAAGTTCTTGATTTTTGCCAATTAGCACCCCTAATCTCTCATTAGCCTCGCGCTTCTTCTCGGCATCGAAGTTGGTGGTGTCAGAAGGGAGGAACTCTAGCGCCTTGTTTGCAATATTGCCAATGTCGTCCAAGATCGGTCTAATCACTTGCGGATTTGTATTTCTAAGCTTTTGCACCTTCTCGACGTGTTGGGCTGTCGTACGTGGCTGTTTAGTGTCAATAAGGAGAAGGGATAGTGTTGGAAAGTTATCGAGAGGGGTGACAGACGAAGGCCTGTCGGCCATCTTACGGAAGAGCACAGCCTTCCCCAGGCATGAGACTGTGTTATCAACTCCGCTTGGATATCCATGGATGCAGAGCTCTCCTGCATATGCCCAGCTATTGATGCATTCCAACTCTTTCTCCAGGTCACGATGGAGTCCTCATTATTGGTAGGATAGGCTAGCTTGCTACCATGTGAAATAATCCACATCATCCCCTGGGTACATACGAGGCGATGTAATTAACATCATGTAAACATGGCTGTTAACCATGTGGGATATTTCACATCATGTGGGATTTTTCACATCGTAACTACAAGTATAGGGACTATAGGGGATAGGTATAGGGGGTCTAGGGCATCTAGGCAAAAGCATAGGGGAGAGCATAGGGGATCTAGGGGGCAGCCTAGGGGAGCAAAAAAAGGAATTAGTGGAGGCAGTAGGGCCTTGACCTCAGGGTTACTAGCACTCTAGGTGGGGCTTATCTATGACCCACTAGGCCAAGCGCTTGATTTGATTGGTTGGATTAGACTTATGGGTCCTTATATCCCCTAAGACTACTGTTGTCACGATGTGAAATATCTCACATGGTGTGAAAAATCCCACATGGTGTAAAGGATCTCACATGGTAACAGCCATGTTACCATGATGTTAAATACATCGCCCTAAATACACCATGTTCGCCCTGTAATAAATGCCCACATATCATCACTAATGCTCCCAGCGCATTTCCCTGAATGAGTATTGCAGTGCTGAAGCAAACGCAAATACTCGCGCTACTGCCCAGGCCAGCACCGACTGGAATCGTGGACCTGAGAGTATACACAGATCCGAGACTTTGCCAGGAACCCAGAGAGAGAAAGAGGTAGAGGAAGGCTGTGGCGGATCCGTGGTGTATTTTTCGCTGGTGTAGTGGATGATGGGGAGAAATTGATTTAATAAGCGGCTTGATGGAGGCGAGCAGCTCTTTGTCGAGATAGGGGCCGTGGCACTGGTACAGTTTGTTTTCAGAGGTATAATCAGAGGCCGGCCAAGGCAGACTGTCTATGTCCCACGTGTGATGCAAGCCAATGTCTTTAAGGTCCAGTGTAACAGAGCGCTCAGAGCCAGAGGCAACTTTAACAAGAAGATAGGATCGTAGTGAGATAGCTGCAGCAATAGCAGGATAGCCGTATACCACAGCATGTTCACCCACAACAATGACTTTCCCTAGTGCAGACACCATAAATAAATTCGTCAATAGCAATAAAGTTGTGTTCTGCATAGCGGTTAAGAAGAAGAGGAGGAGGGTACCAGGGTATAATGAAGGAATGGAAGTAGATGACAGTGTTTAGGTTGTTTTTGGGAGGCCAGAAGTAGCTGCTCCTTTTATTAATCTCCCTCCTTTCCGAGCTCCGCCAAACCCCTTTATTTAATAGGGTGCGTGCTCTGAGTGCGGTTATTGATGCCGTAGAGTCTCATTATTTAGTGCCGTCACCCGCCACAACCCCGAATTATCGCTACTATCTCGCTGGGTGGGAGTGTATATCTAAATCAATTGAAGATGCTGACCGCAATCCGGCAGTGAACTGCAAGCTGTCATTATAGTTGCACAATGCGAATAGGATGCGCGATGGGATACGCGTGAGGAGGCACCGGCAGCAGCGTTAATTGCTGCAAATTGTGACTTCCCAGGCGAGTTAGACTCATCGGCGCGGGCAGATTAATTGAACCTGGCCTCGCAGCCCCTCTCAGATTGGGACGGTAGCAATAATGAAACTGTCAGTATCAATAACTTCATTCTCGTCAATTAACATCCGTCTTGCACGGGCCACAAGCCACTCTGGGGTGGGGTTGTGGCCCGTGCACGGGGCGCGGCCTTTCTGCCGGTCTTTTGAAGAACAATGCCGGCAAGTCGGCCAACAGTTGGCGGAAAGGATCTCCTCAAGTGACTCATGACTACTTTAGGCTAATACAGACAGATCTGAGGGCTTCATGTGAGGAAATCTCCTCAGAAGCCATTGCGAATGAAACTTTCGCTTGCGTATGAGAAGCTGGCGGAGGCCATGACGGTTATAGGAGGGCCAAATAGCACAGCACAAATCTGTCGAAATATACTATTTTCAGCTCACATCTCATTGGTCCTGTTTTGTTCTTGCACCACTCAGTTTAAACCTTCTTGGCGACGCCGTCCTCAACCTAGGTTCCGTTCGGATGTCGTCCAAAATACTAGGAATAGCAACAGGTCAGCTTCTTTTGTGACAGCAAACTCCCGGCAGATAGAGCAAGTGTGGCGGTGGCTGGTGAATGGGGCTCGGGTGGTGCTGAGAAGATCCTGAAGCCACAATTCTGCACGAGCCACGTTAACGAGGTAAGCAATGACGTAATCAATGGGCTACAGCCGGTCGTCACCTAGCCAACCTTGCGCCAGTCCGAGCCGATTCATAACCATAACACCACCAGCGGCAGCAGCATCACCCTACGACGCGTCCAGCAGATATACAACTCATTTCTCGACAACGCGCTTTTCTCCTTGGATATTACGAACCCGTTGCCATCGCCCTCTCCTTCGCCCATGCCTGAAAACAGGACCGTTATCGATTGGCTGTCCACCCTACCGAGGAATCCCTCCGCTGCTGCGAAGCAAGGACAGGACAAGAGAAAGCATAGCACCGTCTCCCCTCTTTCCCATGGCCTTCCATCGCCGCCACCAAGTCTTGTTCATATGCTCGGCGCGACGACCAATCTCGATTCCGACCAACCTGCAGTCATGGACCCCGATGCCCCCAACCTCGATCTCGAGTCGACCCCGAAGGCTCCGCGATCAGGCTCCTCTCAGGTAGCTCGCCAGATCACACAGTCCGATACCAGCAGCGTCACTTCTTCATCTGCTGCCAGCCAGACGTCGTTTAGGACAACCTCGTCAGCATCTACGGGGACAAAGCGGAGACGACAATTCAGCTCGCGCAAGCACTCGAACCTCATGGCTATTGAGAATTCCATTGCCTACATGAGCTTCAACGGGCCGGTTGTGCCCCCCACCCCTCTTAACCAGGTCCTTAACTGCATTGAGGCTTTGGGTAGGGGGACTGGAATCGTCTCTTGTACACACGAGGTTAGTGATCCGCTCGGATTTCTCCTAACCAAAAAGCTAACCACTGTACCCAACCAAAACAGCAGTCTCTCAGGGCCGAAGCTTTGGCGGACCGCCGGTTTCGCTGGGTCCGAGACGATACGTTTGCCCGGGACCGAGTCACCCCAACCTCGACATCACAGTTTCTCCCCCACCGTGACGAACTGGGTCCGACCCCCCTTATCGACACAGTTAAGGAGATTTGGTCCGAGGCTGACGATGCGGAGACAATCCGCCACGAGGAAGGGCAATGGAACACGGCGGTTCACCGACCGCTGCTACACAACGCGCTGAAACACATTCAACGCATCGGCGTCTGCAACTGGTAAGCAATTCACTACGTAGTATTTTCTGGCCTCGTAAGCATGGCTGACGGTCGGAGAGCAGCACATCGGCGCAGATTCATTCCAAATACACAAGATCCGACAAATCCGCTCACCATAACAAGAAGGTGGACTTTTGTGTCTATGTCAAGGAAATGTCACCAGAGCTTGATGCGGTCATCCTGGCTTCGCCCACGGAATCTATTAACCACACAGACTACCCTGGTCTCCTTCAACGACCCATCGGGCTCTCCATTGAGACAAAGATCACAGGCCACGAGTGGGCTAAGGCTGTCAACCAAATTGCCGTCTGGCTGATGGCCCAGTGGGATGCGCTAGACGACCTTGTGTTACAATCAGGCGATGGCTCTGTCCCTGTGAGTGCATCTCCAGCAGCAGCAGCAGGGTTGGCCTTCCTCCCTGGCATCATTGTCCAAGGTCATGAATGGTGGTTTGTCGCTGTCACAAGGAAGCCTGACAGGACTACTGAGTTTTGGAGTAAAACACTGATCGGGTCAACTACGACCATGGAGGGCATATACCAGATCTCGGCTGTGTTACAGCTTCTGGGACATTGGATTGAGACTGAGTACTGGCCGTGGTTCCAAGCTACGATTCTCAGGTGCATATGAGTATGTGGTGCTACATTTGTAATGATAAGGCTGATTATGAACGAGTTCATGCTTGGATCTTGACGTATATCTTACCGATGGCTGCTCATGCGAGATGTGTATTCGGAACCATAATTACAAGAAGATAGCCTGGCCCCCATACTCGATGATATCACAAACTGGCAGAAATGTGTTTTACGCCCCCGCGGCGAGCTAGGCGGGCTTATATGTGACCCATTACTTGCGATGGAGCCAGAATTTCCAGATCGTTGCTTGGGCAAGTTATACAATACCTGTCCCAACTGACGACTCACTGGTGCTTAGTTCCACGTCTGCTATATTCTCAAAATTCCGCACGCGGTGTGACGGCGTGATTTTGCCTTGGGCAATTGGAAATAGGGGCGGGCAATATTAGCCCAGAGCCATACACATACAAGGATTATCGCCGTATATTATACGCACTTCAACAGAACGAAGCACGGTGAGTGAAGACAGTAGAGTAAGAAGTAGGGTGGAGCCTAAGCCCGATACTAACCGCTTTCGTCGGATGACAAACCAAGTTGAACCACTTTGCAGGCAAAAGTCTCGGGAGGCTGGACAGGTGAATATGATATTTGAGCGTGATGTTGCTGCGGTGAGGGAAGTACTCGCAGCAAGATAGAGATGCGTGGAACTACCTACCCTCACAACCGAATGGGTCTAAGCGCTGGTGCTTAAGGGGTTAGAGCCTCGATGGATAATAGGTACGGAGTAATTACTCAGTAACAGACTCAATAAGACCCTGAAAGCCGCTAAAAGAGTCCTGGAAGAGCTTTCAAGGCGGGGCATATATACCTACTTACTACCTGGGTACCTAAGGTACCTCCGCCAAATGCACGTACCTAGGTACGTACATCATTCACATATCTGCTTGTACCTCTTAACTCAAGGTGGAGAAATGCCGATCTTTATCCGCCGGCCCTTAGGTGCTGGGCCCTTGCGTCACCAACTAAACCAACTCCAACACTTCTCATCCCGTCGCATCAAAATAACTTCAAGAAACTGGCGTCCCTCAACAACACAGAATACACCACCACGTCAACCCACCTACTTCCTCCGCCTCACAAGACGAGTCTGCGACAAGCTCGGTACCCTCTAGAAAACATCAAACCGAGAAACGAGAACAAAAACAAAAACATACCGGTCGGTCGGCGTATCCTCATCCCAACCAATATTCTCAAGGGCTGTGCGCTTGCTATCTAACGGATCCTACCTATTATTATTGCTAGTACGTGTTCCTACCAGCTTCTATTTCAAACCCCCCCTCCGCATTTCTCGTGTTGAATAAATACACCCACTAACCATCATGGCCGATAACCAGTGCTCCTCCGAACCATGCGAATCGCTCCTCACCGTCCAGGCAAGCAAGCCAGCCAGCCAGCCAGCCAGCCAGCATACCTTCCGTCAACCAGCTCCTAAACCCGTTGGATAAACACCTACCTACCTACGCATCTACCTCTAAACGTCTCTCTGTCGGTAGCGCCATTCATAATGCCTCAACCAATCGACCCAATGTCCCCTTCTTTGCCTCGCCTCACTGCCGACTGCTTCTTCCATGTGGCCCGGGCGTGTACCCCTTGCCTACCTACCTTATACGCACTCAGCCGTGTCGATCACTTTTTCCATGGGCTCTGCGAGCGCTTACTATACGAGACGGTTTCCACGCTGGACAATGAACAGAGAAGCAGGCTGGCATGCGCGCATGCCCCGTACGAGCCGCCGCGGCGCCTGGAGCACACACAACCCAAGTCTACTACCACTACTAAACCTGTTGTTCTCCGGGCAGCAGCTGAGGGACGTGTTGATACTTTGGCTTTGTACGAGCGGCTCTCCCTTCATCCACGTCATGTCACGGCCGCCTTCAGGACACCCATTGACGACGGCTGCCGGTCCCACTGGCCATGGACATACCGAACCTTGCCTGGGCAGGCCCTGCCAGCCTGGGTGGCGCATGCGATGCCTCTCCACCTTGCGAGCCAAAACGGCCACGATGACGCTGTTCTCTGGCTCCTCAAGCGCGACTTGAATTCCGGAAAAATTAACCAACTGTCCACGTTGACCTGCATCTGCCCGTCTCGACACGTGGAGATTTTGCAGGTGATGCATAATATCCGCACCCCACACGATGCCCCGCTCGTCACAGCCCTCGACCTTACTATCGCCCACGCGCACTTGACCACCGCAAAGATTCTGATCGAGGCGGGTGCTGATTGGTGGTCGGCTAACGAGCACGCTGGTGGTGTCTCGGCTCTGCATTTGATGTGCGCCAACGGGCGGCATGAGCTGCTCTGGTGGCTCGCATCGACAAGGCCTGACGACTTTGGCCGTGCCGCCGACCTTGCTGACGACGTGGGCATGACGATGCTGCATTATCTCGTTATGGCACCAGCCGAGACGCAAACCCAGCAGAGAGATATTTGGCGCACCATGGATGTCTTGACGGGCAGCAATGCACGGTTGACGATCCACGAACGGCGCCACTGGGGGCACGACGCCGACGAGGATTATGAGTGCGAGGCGGGCGGATGGTGTAGCGACTCCCCATTGAGTCTTGCAGCGCTTTTGGGCAAGCAAGGAGTTGTTGATGTGTTTTCCGCAAAATACACGCCGAAGCGAATTGGCACCTCCAATTCGGGTTGATGGGAAGACGGATCGTTCGTACGGGAGCTGCTACCTCTTGCCTACCTGCCTTGCACTCAGGGATGGCCAGATGCAGGTTGCAGGTGCATCGCATCGCATCCAGTCGTGCACGGGTGGCTTCGCCAGGCTGCGCCACATGCGGAGATGGAATTTTCCGCCGCCGGATCAGAGCTCACACCAAACTTTTGATCCGGGGTGGGTCCCAGAGCCGCACTAGCCACAGGAGGGAGAGCACCTGCCACCCACCCACTCCACTCACTCATTCATTCACTTATTCATTCCTTGACGGAAAACGAAAACGAGCCAGGAGGAGCTCCTTTTACCACACGTACCATACCTACCTCAGACAGGTACTATGAGTAGGTACCTCTCCCTTGCCAGTGAGTTGGGGACAACTTTGAATGAGAAGCAGGAGCTTTCGCAATTATCCCCTCGACGAGGTTGCATTTCGCAGGAACGGTCATGGCGAAAGGACGAATGACATGGAGTCGATGCGATGCAATTGACATGGAGTCGATGCGGTGCAATTGTCGCGGTGCAATGCGGTGCGGTGCGGTGCGGTGCGAAGCAATGGAAGAGATTCCTAGGTATTACTGTCCTGAGCGGCTCTCGGGGTGAGTGAGCAAGGAAGAGGCCAGGTATGTTTAGGTTGTTCCGTTCCGTAGGTACCTAGGTACATAGACACCAGGTCAAGTCACATGTTCCCGCGTGCCTTTCGCGCACTTGTGGGTTTCCCCTTGGTGACGACATCGTGTCTTCTTCCCTCCTTGTCGGCGGCGTCGTGAGTTGTTTCTTTTTTTCTTCTCGCGTTTGAACTTCTTTTTTCGGGCCCCGGCGTCTCTTCGTTTTCTGCTCTCTTTTCTTCTTCTTCTTCTTCTTCGGTCTTCTGTCTTCTGTCTTCGGACTTCGGTCTTCGGCCTTTGGCCCAGTCTGTCTCGTATCGTCTCGTGTCGTCTCGTGTGTCTCGTCTCGCATCGCATCGCATCGCATCGCATCGCATCGCCTCGTCTCTGGTTATCCGGTGTCGTCTGTTTTTGTCTTTCTTTGTGCGGTTCTCTTCTCAGGCGCTACCATCATGTCTCTCCCGCCGGCCAACCAGAACAATGTAGGCACCTACTCTCTTGTCGTGACATGTCAAAGCACAGTTCATGGGACTGACAAACAATGTGTAGTCGGACTTGGTAGACCAGTACGACTACCATCAGCGACCGACCAGAGCCCGAGCTGCTGCCTTCGTCGCCGCCAACCTCCCCCCTGGGCCCCAAACGAACCAGCACGCCGCCTTGGGCCACCACCTCGCTTACCATTCCTCGAGGTACGACGAGGCTGCTGCCGCCCAGAACAGCGCCGCTACCACCGCCCAGGCCCGGCGCATGCAGGCCCTGCAGACCCTGTGGGAGAACTGGCCCAATGAGAAGTGGTTCCCCGATGGCATGTTCTCTGACCAGTACGAGCTGCCCGCCATGGTCGCCTCCCACGCCGCCTCCATGACCAAACTTTGATGCCAGAGACGCTCCGCCGCCACCCTGTGGGACGCCTGTTGGGGCGACTACGACGCCCGCGGTCAGATTGCCCCCGGCTTCTTCACCCTGGCCATGAGGGAGGCCCAGGCCATCGTTCTGACGGTGCCTGTGGCGGCCGAGGCTTTGCGCAAGCTCAAGGTGTCCCTCGGAATTGACTACAACCAAGGCCGTGGCGCCCACCGAGGACGCCGTCGCCGCCCCGAGCCCGAACCCGAACCCGAACCAGAGCCTGCGCCCGTTCCCGCTCCCGAGTCAGAGCCAGAGCCAGAGCCAGAGCCAGAGCCAGAGCCTGCGCCAACGCCCGCTCCCGCCCCCGAATTCCCCCGCACGAGCTCAGAGGGCTCTTTCGATCTTCAACTTTCCCCAGCAGGGGACGCTCTAGTCGGTGCTTTTGGCTCGCCCGCTGCGCAGACCCCTCCTCCTGTCGTGGGGCAACCTTTTCAAATAGACGAGGATGATGACATGGTCATTATCCCCGACACTCCGTGGCTGCCGCGTGTCCGGGAGATAGCCCGGGAGGGGGGTGTCGAGCGCGAGGGTTTTCCGCCTGGCGTCCTGTGGATCGAGTTCGACCAGATCTGCAACCGAAGGACGAATGGTCCCGAGGCCTCGGAGGCGTTCTTCAAGTGGTTGCTCGAGAGTGCCGAGGATGTTGACACGGGCATCGTGCTCTCTCAGGGAGTGCAGCCTGGGGGCGACCTTTTTGTTTGGGTGGGCGTGCGTCCTGATGGCTAGCAGCCTGAGGGCCACGCTGGCAGCGACGACAACGACGACGACGACAACAACAACAATAACAACAACGACAACGACGACGACGTCCCCCCCCCCGGCCCCCATCTCAGACCCCAACTCCCCCTTCTCTCAGAGGCCGAGCCCGAGCCCGAGCCCGAGCCCGAGCTCAGATATGGAAGACCGCCGCGCCGAGCTGCAAGGTGCGTACCAGCAACAGCTCGAGGCCGACCGTGCCGCCGCCGTCGCCACCGCCGCCGCAGAAGTCCAACGTCGTCTTGTGCTTTTAGAATCCCTCTTCCTGCAACAGGAACGCCAGCGCCACAGAAGAGAGAGGCAGCAGCAGCGTCAGCAGCAGCGGCAACAGCAGCAGCAGCTAGGCGGCTACTATGCCACCCCTGAGTCGGCTGCCGAAGCTGCGGAACGGGCGGCGGCCCAGGCTGTCGCTCGCGTCATGCGCAGGGCGCGAGAGCACTTCCGGCCGGCCGAGAGAGCAGCGGCAGGGCGGGCTGCACGGATGGCGACGAGACAATCGCTGGCGAGGGCGATGGGGAGGAGGGGGTGAGAGTCTGACCATTGAGCGTAGTTTTACTTATTCTTCTTTTTGCGGCTTGTTCTTCTTATTTATTATATGTCGGTTTTTTTATTTGCTTTTGATGGCGTTGATTTGCTTTTACTTACATTAATATAATGTCCAGGGTCGCCTGTCCTGAGCTGTCATGAGACCGACTGACCATGCTGGCTCCGCGATTGAACACGGGCGCGTGGGGGTTGAGACTGAGAATCTCAAAGAGGTCAACCGAGGCTCGCGGCTTGAGGATGACGGTTAAGCCTATGATAGTGCCGACAGAACAAGCCTGGTCCAGGACGATCGACTCCTGGGCCGGTCCAAGATTGCTCTGTTCTCCCGTAGGTGCTCCCGCCACCTCGCCAAGTGCTCGTCCGCTGATTTGGGGCGAACGGACAGACCAACTGGAGTCGCTCCCATATCCATCGTATCTGTGTTGCAGTGCGGCATACTTGAATTATTTGCTTGCTCTTGGCAACTCGGGAGCTATGCCATATCAAGCTTGAAGCGTAAACAAGAGCTAGGTAAGAAGCATGACTCTTTTATAGACATCACCTTGGTTTGTTATCTTATTTATTATATTATCACAACTCTTGTCACCTTGAAAGCTCTGCTTATTACTCTTCCTAAGCAAAACTATTTCAGTTCTATAAGATAGGTAGATTACACTGTAAATATCCAGCTATCTACACTCATCCATTCAGTTTATTATCCAGAAGGAGGCCTACTACTTATTACATAGACACCCCAAGCACGTGGTCCTTTTATTAATATATGCTTATAGCGCATATTGCCTATTCCTGCCGTCTCATGCTTCATTAGTTGTTCTTTTTTGCCCAAGCGTCGCCTCATGCAGCTCATCAGACTGGCCAATGGCTCAATGCGGGGTGCCAATTCGTGTTTGGGCGCCCGCACTAACAGTGCTAGTTCTTAATACCTACCCCTAGAGCCAAATTGCGACTTCGTTTGAAGTACCGTACAGTATTAGTTATGAGCAGCAATCTCTTCCTCTTGGACACATGCGGGTACTCTCCCTGTCCCGCCCAGGCTCAATTTGGAAGAGCTAGCACTGTGTACAGCTACCTCTTTCTTTTCTGTACATATATTACATCCCCTGCCTGGAGCCACATATAGAGGCTAAACGCTTCGTCTGCTGCGTTTGACTGCAGCTTAACAACGGAGCCTGGAGGACCCAGATTCGGTCCGGCTATCAAACGCATCCGCATCGTCTTAAACTCTAGGCTCTGTATGTGTGCAGCTTCGCTGGCAGTTATCTGCTTCTGTAGCTAGCTCTTGGCCCAGCTTGTGTAGCGTTCTTTCCTGAGCTTATGAATCTCGGCATCTTTTGAAGTGGCATGAACCTGCTACCGCGAGAGCTAGGGTATCTTTCTGCTATAACAAATGTGACAAGCCTTACTGCCAAGTTGCCCAGTTCCTAGCCGGGTGTATACTATAGAAGCTGGATGTGCGTTAGACGACTAACAACTAGTGACATAGAGGATAGATCATGCTAGCCTTTTTAGTCATAACTTCCAAGATTAGTTATAGACAACTAGTAACGTATTTAATTAGTGTGCTAGGGATTGTACTACTAGTCGTTACCTTTATTACAACACGCGTATAACTTGCTCTAAGTTGGCAGCTATAAAAGCCAACTAACCTAAAGCTTAGATTCTGGCTGTAGCTATATCGAGAATCCTATAACATCTAATGTCTTGCTTTAGATTTGCGGCACCACGCATGGGAGTCTGTACCTTTGTTGCTTCCTTATGTGCCTACTTCTTGCATTCTTCATGTCTGCCTTTAGTAACATACCCACTATTAGCCATGTATCATTAGCCTAGGGTACAGGGGCGCCTGGCCCGCAAGCCTTCTCATTAAGCACTACGCAAGGCGCCCTACCCAGTTCAAGGCAGACGTGCGCCCCAAGATACTACTTAATAAGAGGCTGTCCACCGGAAACAGAGACCGCGGATGAATGCACTAGCCTTTTCTGTAAGACAGACTCTGCATGGTTAACCTGGCTTGGGTGAGATTCGGTACGAAAATGAGGCTGCATAACAGCTCTTGGCGTAAGGCTGCTATTTCGCTTATCTACCTATAGAAAATAATATAAAGTAGTCCCGTAATACTCTATAATCATTACCAGCCTAACCAAAGCCTTGTGTATGTGTTACATGTGAGCATTAGAGACATGCAGCAATACCTTTGTATCTGTCTAACAAGATCTCGGTAACCATATTAGAGAGACTTTTGGCACGGGCCTTGATGTTAGGAATACATCTGAGGTTGAACGTAAGAGAATTGTAGTACAGTACGTTATCTATATAACGTTGGAAGTCACCAGCACTGATCGACACCTAAGAATCAAAGAAACTAAATAAAAGCTCTAAGACGTTGTTGACATTTTCCGAATGGTAGGGGCTTTTCAAACAAAAAATTACCATCAACCCATTAATGGAGGAAATGTGAATGAATTAATATAGTCCTAGCTGAAGATACACTTCTATATTATGTTGTTAGGAATAAGTCCTGTGTCCTGTTTGAAGTGAACGTTCCCCTTGAATTTCTTGTCTTACCATCCTCGTTTGGATTGTGCGCCCCTTCAAAGAAGTACTAGTCCATCTCTGGACTTTTGGTTATAGAATATCGTGAGGTTAAGTCAAAGCACCCACATCTGGGACACCCCCACATGTAGGACACTAAAAAATACCTCCTAGCTACCTTATAATATTAATACCCTCTATATTTAAACTATTACTACTTTTTTTAACCTTAACTAAATTACTTTATTTTTTTAGTATATATTCTTTACTACTTAATAAGCTAGTATACTAAAGAGAAGGTTAATTAGGCTATCTAAGATATCCTAAATAGTATATTAACTTACTAAGCCTCTAAATAATAGGGTATACTATAATTTATAATCTATAACTATATATATAAGATATAAAATAGAGATACTATATTTATTAACCTTTAGTACCTTTTTTAGACCTAAGAGTCTAAGCTAGCTAGCTAGATATAAATCTAAGCTAATTTTAGGCTCTCTCTAACTTATTAATAAGTAAGGGAATTTACCTAGTATATCCTCTATATAATAGGTAATAATAAGCCTTTAGGTAAGTAATAGATAGATAGCTTTTTATAAAGAAACCCCTTTATTAAGGTCTAAGAAAGTTATTTTATTAATTTTAGACGTATTAATAGAGTAACTACTAAGGTTATTAAGTATTAGTTTAAAACCTTACTATCTTTTAGATTACTACTATTAAACTATTTAATAGATATAATATAAATAAGACTAGTATCCTTAAGGGTATAAAAGAGAATAGGCTAATACTAAATAGGGCTTAAATAAAGGTAATAAGAAAAAAATAACTAAGATTATAAGTATAAGTATCTATTATTAAGTATATATCTATAAAGGGTACTACTATTTATCTCTTAGTTATATATAAGGGTAAGGTAGTCTAATAATAGTAGTTTCCTTTAGATCTTTACTTATATAAGGGATAGGAGTTTATAGTAATAGAGAATAACTAGACTACTAATAATACTAGTATTAAATAGCTAAAAAAGGTCTTCCTCTCTTAGATAACCCCTATCTAGCCTAATTAAGCTAGACTTCTTATCTTAAATAGATATAAGAGTTATATAATAACTAAATTTATATAAATATACTATATAAATAATATTTATCTATTATTTTTACTATTATACTCCTTTTATATCTTTTAGCTACTAAATTAATTAGTCTTTAGCCTTATTAAGGCTACCTATTATAAGGGGTTAAGATATATTATCTAATAGAATAATTTAACTATTATTAGTAAGAGGAACTTTATATCTTATTATTAAAAGGCCTATATAGTTAGTATAATAGAGAGTAATATTAAAAGTAGCTATAAATATACTAAGTTATAGCTAATTAGTATTAGTAAGCCTCTAATAAGCTCTTATTTACTACTAGATATACTAATACTATTAATACTACTTAATAAGGGTATCTAAGGTATTTAAGATACTTAAGATATAGAGGATTAGCTATTTATTATATTTACTATTAAGTAGTTAATATTAAGAAAGATAAGGGAGCTAAATAACTAACTATAGTTATTTAGCTAGCTAGATTAATCTATTACTATATAATACTAGCTATTTAAGAAGGTAAAAAAAGGCTTCTAAGAGTAGGCCTTTAAGTTAGCTACTACTTAGTACTAAATAGAGCTCTTTTAGGCCTAAGTTAATAATAGTAAGCCTAAGAAGAGGAAGGCTGTTAAGATAGATCTAAATATAAAGTTTATAATAATTAGAGAGGTATAAGAGGCCTAGCGTAAGGCTAGTAATGTTAAGAGTAATATAGATAAGTCTAGTATATCTAATACCCCTAGTGTTATTAAGGAATATATTATAGTAGTATTATAAGATTATTAATAATTAATTGAAAAGGATAGTGGTGGTTGTGATGGCATTATTTTAAAGTGGTCCAGATGTGGGGGTGTCTTAGATGTGGGTGCTTTGACTTATTGCCAAAGTTTCCCGTAAGGATTACTGCCTTCTGGACTGATGTTATTCACTGGCCATCCCACAGGGAGCTTGAACCCAGATTCCTTCGGCTAGGTAAACCTGGTTTGGACCATTTTTGCCTTATTTCAATCCTTGCTAGGAATGGCTCCCCATCATACACAGCGTGAAACAATAACTCCTACCTCATCTATCACGATATCCACAACCGCTTAACCCAAGTTCTCACATTCCTCAATCGGACAGACTGTTGCGTAAAAGGCGTAAGAACAGAGATATAGTCCTATGCTTATGCAGAAATCGCGAGACCTTTATTCCGTGTATCACTAAAGCCAAGCCTTCGCCCGAAGCCGTTGTAGGCAAGGCGGCTACAAACAGCACGTTAGACTATACCCTTTAGCAAATACCCAAGCTCAGTGCTAGCCATTTCGGGTTCGTCCACACGTCTGGGGCCTGTAATACTCCATACAAGTTTCGAGGCAGGCAAGAAACCCAAGACCCTTATCAAGTAGTCCAGTACCAGACTACTAGTACTAAAGTTGGTGCATAAGGCGGGAACTAATACATGTTCTCGTTGGTCGCGATATAGTTTGAAACGTTTGCAGCGCAAATCCCTGATGGTGGAAGCTGCCCGAAGGCGCTAAATTAACCCCAATCGCTTGGAATATATGGCAAACATAGCCAGACGACATGGAACGGCGCATAACCCATGTTGGCATACGTGGTCGGAATATTAGTCAGCTCCGGGGTCCCAGGACGTTGAAGTAGAAAGCGTTCCGCTACGTAAGATAACTTGGAATGAGAATAGCCTACTATGTTGGGTATCGGACCTGAAAAGGAGCATGGACCTCGAGCATAGACGACGGCATTCGCGTTGTCAACATATTGCCTTTCAGAGACCGACGCCCCGTCCAGGAAAGTCGCACTATACAAGTTAGATAGTGTCGGAGATCTAGTGAGTTCATCCAATACCTGCTCAACAGTCCATGAACATTTGATATGGCGAAGGATGGAGGTAGGGAAACTGCGGCTACATCCTTGCACTTTGGGGCCTGGCTGACTATGCGTTGGAGAGCCCGCGATGAGTCAAGCAGATTCGGGGTCAAGCTAGGGAATGAAGGGTCGTCTCGTCGAATGGCTGTTGACATGATTTCCGAATGGTGCGACGACTGTAAGGATGGGGTTGAAGGAGGGAATGTTTGGAGAAAATTCAGCAGAGCAGCGACGTCCAGGCAAGTTTAATACTTATTGATCGTTGAGTCAAAACCTGGCCGATACGTCCTTTGTCATAAGATTGCGTTGCCGTTTTTGCAGACCCTCACCCAAAAAGACAAGGGGCTCTGCAACCCCGGTTCGAAGGTATGAGAAGATATTGAAGAAGGCTTTTCAACGCCACTGAAGTCTCATTATTAAGGAGGTACGAGGTGATGGCGAATCGGAACCGACCTTTTCGGATTGAGCTGGAACTGCGTAGCGATAGCGAGGCAACGTTTCTCACTCAAGTCCCTGACTGATAGACGGTTCAATAAGTCCCCTGTTCCCAAGACTTCAAGCTCTACTTATTAAACTTACCTAGAATTATCCTAGGCAGTAAAGATACATGTTACAGGCTCTTTACTACGTACGCAGCAGCCTATTTAATGACTTATTATGGATTCTTCACCCTATACTGTTTAGTACCTTTTGTATTGATAGGAGGCTTGCAGCCAAGAATTTCCATTCAATATGCTTAGGCAGAAGCACTTTTTGGATGAAGGGAAAGATTCCTGTAGTTAAATCTTAACAGAAGGGCAGAAAGGCTAATTACGGCTCGTGTTCCAACGTGCCACCCAACATCGATGTTAGAGATAAACCCTATATGGAAATAGCTAGAGGTAGCTTTTCGCAGTTGGATATGGAACCCCTGTTACAGATTCATTGTTGATTTTGTAGTAGAGCAACTTTACCAAGACAGCGGGGCGATTAGAGGAAGATGATCTTTGAATTATGGGAGGAGATAATGCCCTTTTTCACACTTTTCTTGTCCTTTCGTTTCTAATCCGTCTTTCTTGCTGTTATGTCTATGTTAAGGTCTCAAGACACCTCAAATCAACAGTATTAGGACTCCCTATAGATCGATTACACCTGGGAGCAGACATAAAGCTTTAAGGCTTCTATCATAAAGACATACGGTAGGCAACGCACTTATATTGCTACACAACACCGCCTTCCGGAACGACGTCGCTCCACAATACCCACTTCAATTTGTGAGCCCACATACGTCAGTATTTGGGAACGACCTCTATTACAGTAGTATATAGAAGAACAAGCCACTTTTAACTCTATGAATTGCCCCCTAAAATAGCCTGCCTTGTGATAGCTTCTATATCGGTTGTCCCCTCTAATGAGAACACGCCATAATTTGATGCAGGTTTCTCGCCCAATAACTGGAGCGACACAAGTCCTTGACGTAGATCCCTACAGACTTTTCAGTGTGCCTATTTAAAATATATAATATATAAACCCTAGCTTAATTCGGATGTATTAAGTGGAAGCCATTGTCAGACGAGTTCGTTGTAATGTCGTCTCTTGCCATTCTTTCTTTGATGGTGGCCCTTGACGCCTGCATTATTGTTACCTCCTTGGATGTTTGTTGATTGCAACCCCCCTATTGCCTGCTGCAACTTTTGACTCTTTCCAGGTGATCGTTGAAGATCTAAAGACCGGTGCCAATGGAGGCTTCTGGATTGGCACGGCCTGAACGCGGTTGCCATGCCCTTTATAGCCGACCTAAGTGAGGTGTTTGGTTGCCAATCTTGCTTGATGGCGTCTTTGATCTTCTTTACGGTTGGAACCATCCTCTGCTGTCTGTCTCACGCCATCACGCAGATGCTTGTTGGTCGATCCCTTTAAGGTATCCGCGGAGCTGGCATCATCATGCTCTGTCTCGTCATTTACACCGACATGGTGCCCCTACGTGCCCGGCCGAAGTGGTACGGCATATTGTGAGAGCCCCGCACCTGAAACCTTGTCTATGACACTCATCTCGTTTGTCAATCTAGTCTTGGAGCATGGGCGCTAGGAAACTGTGCCAGCCCTATCATTGGTGGCGCCATTGCCTAGTACACCACGTGGCGTTAGGTATTTTATATTATGTTCCCATTTTGCGCTGTAGGCATCGTGGTGGTTCAGCTGAGGGTAAAACTGAAGCCTCGAGCAGCTTCCGTTCGCAAAAAGCTGGCTATGATCAACTGGGCTGCCGGAATCTTCTCTACTAGCTCCTTAACCATGTGTCACGTAAAAAACGACCGTTAGTTACGTAGGCAGTAACTAACACTTATATACCTATCGTGACACACCCCCCAGATTTAACCTAGTATACGTTACGAGTTAATCTGCACCTTTTTGTTATGGGAGACCTAAGTGTAGGTAGTACAGACCGTGCGCTCCCTTAGACTCTCTAGGATTTTAACTAGGGGCCCCTTATAGGAATCAAACCCATGGTGCTTCAGTTTAAGTTTAAGCTGCTACTACACTTATATTAAAGTTATACTATTATAGCATATTACAGGTAGAGCTAGGCTTATAACTATTACGAGTTAGAGCACATAGCAGGGTATTAGAGAATTCAGGTCTAAAAGGCTTAATTCTATAATAGTAACTATGGAACAAGTGACTCTCTATATATAGGTGAAATACGCGAGTAAGGACTGAAACACCACGTGATAAAGCATATGATAAGACAGTTACAGACTGTGGAACTAGTGAAGCTATTGTGACACTATGTTTCTCGTCGCCGTCTCTAGCGGCAGTATATAGTTTGCCTGGGATAGTCCTGGCATGCTGGTACCCTTATGTCTTAGTATAGCTGTCTTGCTGTGGACGTTTGTATATGAGACCAGGCTATTAAAGCAGTCCTTCCTTAACCTTAGCCTTTTCTAGGGCCTTATCCCTATTGCGATTTATATCTATAAAGCCATTTAAGGCCTTATGGTAGGTTATAGGCCTTGTTAGCCCTACCCTTGCTAAGTAATATAGATCTATAGCTAGCTGTACTATATCTTGTAGTTCTTTATTCTTGCTAAAGGGCTATTACCTATTAATACTGGCCTTGCTCTTTTCCCCTTTATGTTTACTCTTGTACTAGGCTTGATTATAACTGGCCTTTTAGTTATATAAACTAATAACTACTGCTACTTGATTTAGGCGGGCTAGAAGTTGACTGTAGCTTTATTAGGCTTGATGCTCCTCTAGAACGCTAACACGCCTACTAGTTTCTAGGTACTAACGCTTGTATTACTTGGCTTAGGCTATGTTGCTATTCTTAACGTACAAAACTTTGCCTCTTAAGCTTCCTATAGACATAGAGTTAAGAATATTGTGGCGGCAATTTACGCGTTCGTAAGGCAATCTGGTATAGCAATAGGTGTTAGTATAGGTGCCTTTATATTTTAGAATCTTTTAAAGCGCTATCTAGAATTGGTCGGGCTGCTGGGAGATAGTATAACTGGCGTATAGTTAAATGTAGTAGGTCTCCTGAAAGCCGCTACTAATAACGACGTCAGGACTCGCATATTAGATGTATACGTCCTCAGCCTGCGCGGGGTGTATGGACTCTATCTCGGAATAGTAGGGGCTGCGTTATTGCTAAGCCTTTTGATTAAAAGCTTCGACATGAATTGAGGTCTGGCGACGAAGCAGAAGCTATAGCGTAGTAGGGATAAGTCAGAAGACATTGTATAGACAAACTGATGGAGCTATCTAAGGTGTGTTACTATTTGTAGGCCTTTGTTATTAGGTTTTTATTTGCCACGGTTCGTTAAGGGAAGGCTTATAGGACTAACGATAAAAACCTATAATCCACAAAGATGTAATATTAGATGTCTAGTTTATAAGAAGTGGTATACTAAGATAGGAGTATGTAGTTCCTGGCGTTATGGATGCTAAGCTAGATAGCGAGTAGATTTAGCATATAAGCAAGATTATGTATATGATATAATAATAGAATCTGCTTCCTAGAGCCAACACGCCAAATTATTGGTTGTATTCTATACCTATGATCTTGGAGACAGCTCACTAATGATTTCTTAGTTCTATATAACTGCAAATAAGAGTTTTAAACTGAATCTAGGGTATAGCTAATCTTATAGACAATTCTTATTGTCTTTATATCCTAGCGTGGGTGAATCTGGTCTTGGCGTTCCTGTTTCTATGCAGACTTTAGGATCTTTTCTTGATAGTGGCTGACGTGTCGGAAATCTAACATTGGGGTCGTTACATTACGGCCTGTATTCTATACTGCCGGATGAGTCTTAGGAATAAAGCAACAAAAAGTACACCCCTATCCGTCACCATTATGAAGTGTAATTCGTTAGAAGCCCTAACTCCGTATGCACGATCCACGCACGGATAGCGAGGTGTGCGCTTTGTAGTATGTTGGCAGTTGGCGGTCGCCGCTGTGTAGAATACCGCATAATTCAGTGAAGGCTCTCCCTTCATTGTACCAGTCTTTCTCCGTACTAAACTTGTTGTGTAGCGGGCCGGGCGGTCTTGGGCGAATTGTTGTTAGTATCTGAGCAAAGAAATGTTTGACAGGACGTATTGTCGCGTGGAAATATGTTTCGGTTTGTGATTCTTTCTATAACGACGTCTAGAAGCGTAAAAGATCCTGACTACGTCCTTGGTGGAGGTGAAGTTGTGTGAAGTGTATTGGTCTTGGGCTGGTCGACTGTAGCTAGGCACACTCCTTACAAATAGAAGGAGGGCACATTAATTTATAGCTATGGAAGCAGTATCGTACTGTATTGATAATAACTGATTTTCATTACGGCATATTTACTACCCTAGCCACTACATAAACGAGACTATGTATTTACTGGGTACGCATCAAGGCTTAGAGAATTAAAGGCTGGAGAAGTCGTGTGAAACCCTAAGCTCCTAGGTAGAGCCTAGTTATAAATCCATTTGCCGATACGAAATGATAGACTAGGCTGCTATTTACGAACTCGGTAATGAGCTTGCCGTCAACCGCCCAACCAAACTGCTCATATGGACCGTTCAACATGCTAATATTATAAAGCGGCAGGTTGGCACGTGTGGCGGGCTTGTGTCTCTTACTTCGGCTGCTGTTGGGTGAGCGGCGTTTACCGTCTAACCCTATAGAGCATCTGCTACTTACTGAGGCGTGTGAGATGTACTGTGGGGAAAATCTCTCTGATCTATAGATTCTGTAAGGATTGATGGCTCCTTCTGATGATTGCTGGCTGTATTGATTTCTATCTGTTTTATGGCTGACGACCTTGCTTGCGATTGGTTTGGGCTGCTAGCGTGATGGTGAGTCTCTCTGGTCGACACACATGTAGTTCCCTGTACTATAGAAGGTCGTCCTTCCAGAGAGACAGAATCTATTAAATCCGCCATTCCTTGGACGATTAGGTCACAGCTAGAATATGGCTAAACAGCAGTCTGTTGCTGTAACACGAGTCTGCGGCGCGGTTATCTTAATGTAGGGACGCGTTAATGATAGAGATCGTTAAAACGGTCGTCACGGCCGTTAGAAATCACATAATGATTGCTTCGTCTTGGAAAGACCTGGTTGAGGTCGTAGTGGATAGACTAGCAGTGGTTGGGTGCGACGAGGAACAAGGTCAAAACTATGTATGATTTTGTGTGATATCCTCTTACCTGCCTACATTCTATTTTATTTTATGTGTAAGAAAACGGCCCCAACTCGCTGTTAATCCCTTAACAGGACTTTAGTATAGTAACTGTTGGGTTAGAGGTGTGTCCCTCGGCAGAAAACAGCCCTGGGTACCTATACGTGCAGACGAAGCCAATTTCGGCATTTACTGCTAATTTGATTCCTATTTAAGCTGGGTGGTCTAACGAGTGTTGCAGTGTAGTCCGCATATACGCATATACTCAAATAATGCAGTTAACTAGACATACTGTGGTGTGCTTCTAGGATGTCTCTACGTCGACTCCTGATACGTATATTTGAATGTAATGAGGGATATGTATCGTCTTTCCCTCGTAATCCGGTTCCGGATTGCCCTTATTGTCAAATTAGATGTCGTATCGAAGTCCCTCCCCTGGGGCTCTAATTGATAGACGTAAGAACACCAATTCCTTGCCTCGTAAGTTTAGTATGTCTGTTCTCTGCGGAACTTAATACTGGTTGCAAATGGCGTGGATAGAATCTGCACTAAGACTCACTAAGAGCGCCATTCTATGGTATAATCACATAGGGATCTTCTATTTCCGGTTACCTTAATACTAATCTACTTAGAATACATACGTGCAACTGTACATAACAACTCCCTATGTTAGAAAGATAATATTGCTTATATCCAATTGTGCTGCGAGCTGCTATGGAGCGGTGTTGTCCTGCAATCTCTAACACCTATACTTCGGAACTCATGTTTCTTCTTAATCGATCTCGTTGTTGAAAGAGAAAATCATTATGTTTATCTGCTTGAGACTTTTATTGAGCTTGGTAAGGAGATAGGACGCTCTACTGGCGATGTTTCTCTAGGAGTCCAGCTCCAGCTGAAGGCGGCCCACCTCACGAGTGAGCTTTTATAGTCTCTTTTCTTTCATGACCGGTGATTTTTGTGATTGTATGCAGTCTTGTAAGGTATCAAAAGCATGAGTACTGCCGCCCAGAACTCTCACTTTATAGTTGATGTCTGTGGGTATCTGTGGCTATCCCGACGAGGGCGGAAAGCGGTTTTTACGCCCCCTAGGTTTAGCTATTATACTGAAAGCGTGTAGGGTGTGGTTTGGGACTTAGGTCGTGGCGGAGCTGTGCGAAAGGACACAACAACACTACACTACTCTAAGCAACTCAGGTTCTATGTCTGATCCGACGTGAGGAGATACAATCTGTTCAGAGCTTTCAAGGTCTGAACAGACATATCACCCTCTGATCAGACATAGCAAAGATCTCCCTATCGCCTGAGTTACCACGCTGAACTGCATCGATGAGGGTGTAAGGCTCTAGTTCAGAGTATGATTTTCAAAAGACAAATAAGTGTGTGAAGAAGTGCTTGTTTTTTCTGATCTGGGTGAGCTATGTCTATCTAATTATACTCTCTTGATAGATGCTTAAGTAAGCATCTGTGACTCGCGAATACTTCTGAAGAAAAACAAAAGAAAAAGGAAATCCCCACATCTCAACTTCTTGAACGGTGAATGCTGTAACCCCAGCCCCGCTCCAATCGTCCCCTAGTTCTTTTCATGATCCTCTGATCATAGAAGAACTACCAAGCATACACCCGTTCAGACCTTATCCCAGTTGCGCCTGCGTCCATTAGTTGTCCTCTTCGTTCTCGTCATCCTCCGCATCTCCGTCGTTTGCCTTATCCCATTCTTCTCCCGCGTCCCATCGTTTCCATCCTTCCCATCCCTCAGCCCAAGCTGGCGGAAACCAAGGTGCATACGCTTGGGTGGTGAACGCCGCTTCAGCAATGGGGTCATCAAAACGATCCACCCACTCATGACGTCTGTACTCTAGAATGCCCTTCTTCTGATTGTAATATGTGTCCCTGCGCCGCTTCAGAATGTCCTTGTGGCGTTGGGCACATCGCACGCGATCGGCTTCTCGAGCTTCCCAAGCGCGCCGTTCAGACGACGGGAGAGAGTCCCGAACCTTCGTCCAGCCTTCCCACACGCCTGGTACAGGCGGTTTAGGCGAAGTATATTCATCCACTTCAACACGTCTGATCTTCTTCGGGCTTCGGTGTCGCGACGGTGTATCTCCAGGAATCGAAAGTCCAGACAGCGAGTGAGAGAGCTTGGAGCTTGGCGTGGCAGGAGCTTCCGCAGGAGGGCTGGGTCGCACGATGTGGTCCTCTTGGGCGAGGAGTTGTCTCTGTCTTCTGTTCAGAGGCGTTTGGGGCGGCGACTTGGTGTCCATGTTTTTCTTCAGCCAGGCGACCTCTGATTGCAAGCTTGTCATCATAGCTTTGTTCTCGCGGTCTAGAGAGGAGGACTTATCCTGATGCCCGTATTTCCGAAGGTTAAGCGGTTGGGGGGTGGAGAGGCGGTCCTCTGAACGCTGTGTAGGGGTGCGATCAGAGTCTTCGAGGTTTATAGGATCGTAAATGACGCTTGCAGGGGACTGGCTTTGCTTCTTCTGGCTTCGCTTGAGTTGGTCATGTCGGTGGCAAGCTTCCTCTAATGTTCCTTTGGGAACTGGTCTCATGGCCCCATGTTGGTGTCTGCCGGAAACATGGAACTCGGCGCTGATCCACCCGATCCACTGACGTCGGACTCTTTCGCCGTAGTCCAGGTTCTGAGACTCCTCAACATCCCACTCATTCGTGCTGGTTGGGCACAGAGATCCGGACCTAAGTGCTGATCTGAACCACTCAGCAACATAGAGTCCACACTCCCAACCACCAGTCTGCTGAACCGCATCTACCACACATGCGCTGGCGTTGATCAGCTGAGCGATGTGCATCGGTGCATTAAGCTCATAGTAGAACTTCCTCAAAGCTCTGATATCATTGACAAAGAGAGCCTCTGAATGACCGCCAGACCACATGGGATCATACCAGTACACCATGCCATCCCTCTGATCCATGATCATGCCCATGAAGTGTCTGTGCTGGGCCGAGAACAAGGGGAAAACAACCAAATCAGCCTCTCTTCGTATCGCGTTGCAGATTTCCTGAGTCGGCATTACTAACTCAGGCTCCCAGTTGTCGTCTGAACGGCTTTCCCAGCACAGGGGGACAACAGTGATCCGTCTTTTCGCTTTCAGACCTCGAGCCATGATGACTGTTGCAGCTGCGATTTCATCCCTAGCGATCCACTGCTTGGATTGTATGCGTCCTTGTAAGTTGTAATAGTCGCTGAGCACCGTTCGGGCCTGTCTGTATCCCATGTCCTCCCATTGTCTGTGTTCGTTCGGTCCTCGGAATGCCGAATTGAATTGGCTCAGGAACTGATCAGCGTCTTCCCACATGAGCCAATCAGGGAACCAAGCGTTCGAAGGTGTCGGGAATGGTTCTCGCGTCGGAATCTGAGCAGGGTGCGCCACTGTCTTGCCGGCGAAGCGAATGTGAGCTTTCGGGTTGTAGAACTGAGACTCTCGGGGCTCAAGTTCTTCGGTAGGAGGCGTGTGTCTGAATGAGATGATTCGGTTCTCATCCCAGGCACCATAGCGGAATTGGCTGTCATTCTGGAGGTCTCGGTAGGTGTAGACGTCCCAGATTCGCGGACGGCCCATCGCGCGAGTGAGAGGGGAAGGAGCCAACGGGGATGCCATCGTTGTCTGTTCGGAGGTGTTGTCGATATGTGCGTTCTGAAGAGAAAAGATGTAATACGGAAAGAGGTACTGCTAGATCTGAATAAGGAACTTGATGTGTGTTTTTGTTGTTGTTGGTGGAGGGAAGAGAAGGGTTAAGGAGGGGGAGCAAAAGAAGGCCTTTAAATAGGTTTCCAAGAGAAGGGGTTGTGAATCACAGCTTAGCAGCTGCGGCAGGAGCGTCTGATCCGAGGAAGGAAGGAGTAAATGCGGCAGAAGAGAATAGTAAGATATTTGTAGGGTGAAAGAGGGGGGGTAGAAGGTTAAAGAAAGGTGAATAAAGGTGAGGGTTGAATGAGGTTGAGTTGAAAGGTGAATGAAGTCTGAAGCTTTGAGAGGCTTCCTCCCTTGGTTGCTTTCAGAAGGAGCGGCCCTTGTTACTCAAAGGAAAGTCCTAAGGGTAAGAGGGTGAAGGCATCTAGAGTTTTTGTTCAGAGCCCTCGCAACTTCAACTTGTAGGTGAATCGCAGTAGAGGTTGTTGACAATTCGTGACGGTAACGAAGTCGAAGGGTGCGTCAGAGCCTCGCCTCTGAACAGTGAATGCCCTTTGGCCGGTTTGCTCCTTCCGATTCTGAATCACCGTTCCTTCGTCGTGGTGACTATTCAGACCCTCTTCTCGTTGCTATAAAAGCAACCCTCTTTTCCACCCCTCAGCGTTTTCTTCTTTTTCTCTTCCTCATCCACCCACATTAGAAACCAACGTTGTTGCTGCCTTCGCTTTTTCAGACCCATACTCTCGACTTTTCGTTGTTTTTCTCCTTTCAACTTTTCAGAATGTCTTCCTCCATCAACAAATACCAGCTCAACAACTACCCGCGGCAACCTATTGATCCCTGGTTTCTTTCGACACCTCCTCCTTCGAAGAAGGAGGCTAAGGCTTTTGGAGGCGCTGAGTTGCGCACAGTGACGCCTGCCCATCTCGACGTAAGTTTCCCTAATGATGTCTTTAAGGTCCTTCTTTCTCTGACGCAAGGTCTGAACAGTTCCTCAAGACTACCGCATGGGTTGATCTTCCGTCCCCCTTCGGCCAACTATACTCTGAATTCCAAATTTACAACCCTTACCCCGATCGATCCCTTGAAGAAGCTGCCACGGTCTTCTGGCAGGCGCTCCCTAACGCCGCTGTCGTTCAGGGTGTTCTCAACACTTTCGGAAACAATAGTCGCAAGTTCCAGCGGGCTGTCTACGTCAGTAAGGAGGCAGGATCCCACTTCGGGTCCTTCTCCTGGCGCCTCATGCAGCGCGCCTCAGCTGTGAATTCCCTGCTGATACAAACATTCGGCATACGGAACCTGGTTCCGTGTGATTGCTGCGCTCGGAACTTTCAAAAGTTCGTTGGCACAAAGCCTGGTCAGGTGCGGAGCATGATGCCATATTACGACTGCGTTTCTTTGCCCCAGGCATTCCATAACCGCTGCGGAAACTGTATGTTCTTGGAGGCCAAAAACGAGAAGTGCGACTTTCAGGAGAACGAGGGTCATTGGGGTCATGCTGATCCGTCTGGCGGCCCTGATCAGCGCTCCCTTACTGATCCGGCTCATCGTCGGCAGCTGAGTGGTGGGGGGCTGCCGTCGCTGGCGCCTCCGAATGGTCTATCGTCTGGGGCTGTGAACTATTTCCGTCTTCATGACTTCCGAGATTACGCCAATGCTCTGATCACTGTGCCCGGCTTGTCTGAATGGACTGGTGGTGCTGTATCTGTTCTGGAGACGTCTGGCTGGTTGGATGTCGAGCGCCGAAAGATGGGAAGTGCAGTTGTGCCCTTCAGGAATGAGGTTCCAGTTCCTCCTTCGACCATTGAGACCTCTGAACAGCTGTCGAACGCATCTAGAGCTTCGTCGGTTGCTGCCCAATCTACTGTGCGAGGTGCCCCTTCGCAGTCCTCAGTAAGGTCATCAAGCTGGAGTGGTTTTAGTGACGAGGAGGTGGGTGAAGATGGTGGTGGCACTAGTTTCTGGTAGTGATCGGTGGTTCTTCGATGGCATCGTACAATCGGTTGGTTTGTGGCGGTTTGGGATCCTCTGATCCGAGTCATCTTCTTTCTTCGCAATACAATTTCCTTACGCATTTTCAGCTCCCTATCCTTCGTCCCCTGTGTCATTCTTCCGCATAGAATAACACACGTATTAAAGGAGGTGAAAATGTAAGTTTACCAAAATTCAGACAAAAGGGAAATTTAACAATAGGCATTCTAAACAAGGACAAAGGAAATTAAAATAGGATTGGAGGGGCAGTTAAAGCTGGCTAGTGGAAGAAGTCCTTAACATCCGCTGGGATATCACCTCGAACAGTGCCTTCGTCCACTGGGTAAAGGACACCGTCAGCACCCGTGTGGTACTTCTTCAGCCTATTGGCCCCATACGTTGCCCCTGTGATGAGTTCCCCCGCAAGAGTTTCCAGGACGTATGATGGGCTGATCGGGGAAACCGAGTGGACTCTGAACGGTCCCTTCCAATAGTAATCAGTCTTTCTAGCTGCCGACATATCCGTCTGGCGAGGGGTGTCAAAGACAAGGACTAAATCTCCCGCCTGCAGCTTCTCTGATCGGTGCTTCGCCGCGTGTTTCTCGTTGTATCGTTCCGCGACCTTCTGGCGATGCTTCGCAACCATCTTGGCCGCTTTCTGTCTGTCTTCCGTGAGCTGTTGGAAAGCTCTGATCCGAAGCTGGAGTTCCTCTTCCGCTGTTCGGACCTTCTCCCACTCTAGGACGCGCCATGTCGCAAGTTTCTCTTCAATCGGTGTGACCGCGTTGTACCCTGTGACAATATAGAAGGGCGTCATGCCGTGGCTCGGGCGGACAGTGGTGCGATCAGCAAATAGGACAGTAGGCAGGATATGTCTGATGTCTTTCTTTCCCTGATCCGACCATATTCGCAAGGCGTGTGCTATTGTCTGATGACCTTTCTCGAGGACGCCATTCGCCCTTGGGTTATAAGCGGAGGTGACCTTCCTGCGTCCCCCAATCCTCTTATTCAGAGCTTCAACATGACCTCTGTTTTCTCGTCCTCCATCCACGATCAGAGTCCCGTAGACCCCATGACGACAAATAACGTCTTCCCAGAGGAACTTTGCAACGTTGGCCGAAGTCGCATTACGGAAGATTTGCGCTTCAGGCCATCCGGATAGGTCGCATCGGGCCTCTACAACCTTCCATTTCCCGACATGTTGGACATCCAGGTGGACACGCTGAAACGGCCGGGTGTAGGGTGTAGTTGAGATGTGAGGGTCGTCCATGCGAGCTGATCGAGCCCTTTGACAAGCATCGCAGCCCTGAACCGCAGTCTTGACGTCTGTATACATCCCAGGCCAGAAGTATTTGTCCCGGAGGCGGAAATAGGTTGCCTCACGTCCCCGATGTCCAGTCTCGTTATGTGCCATGCCGATCAGAGCTTGCCGCTGGGACAGGCTGTCGATGACCCGAAGAGGGTCAGGAGTTCTGCGAGTGCCTCTTTTAAAGAGGATCCCATCCCTTACGACAAAGCGCAGCGCCATTTTCTTGAACCGAAGGAACCTAGGCATCGGGATCCCTGGCGGGCGCTTAAGTGTGAGGAGAAAGTAAGCTATTTGCTTCGAGTGCGTCGACCATTCTTCTGTGGAATTCAGCAGGTCTGATGGAATGTCTAGAAGCTGATCAGAATTTCCAGGTTCAGGGTCTTGGTCTGAACGGCCATGTGCTTCAAGGAAAAAGTTTCGCGATGCCGTTGTACGGAAAAGCCTGGCATCAATGAAGTCTTCGATGTCTTCTTCGTCCTCTGCTTCCTTCTGATCAGACGGTCCTGGAGGTTTTCTCGAAAGACCATCAGCCGCAGAATTCTTCTTGCCTGGAACATGCTTGATCTCAAAGTCAAAGAGTCTGATCCAAGTCAGCCAACGAGTCATCATCGCTGAAGGGACATCATTCGCTGCGCCATTGATCTGGGCCACCAAAACCTTTGCATCTGTCTCCAAGAGGAAACGGACTCCAAAGAGGTAGTTGCGGAGGCGTTTCAGACTCATAAGAACTGCCCGCGCCTCAAGCTTCCCCGCATCATACTTAAGCTCTGGTCCACGCCAGATACCACTTTCGTATCTTGCAACTGCAAGTTTGCCATCAACAATCTGACCGAGGGTACACCCCCATCCTTCTCCGCTTGCGTCTGTAGCAAGGACAATCTGACCAGCGTCAGGCCCAAAGTCGAGGACAATCAGAACCGGGCTTGAAGTCAGATCAGACTTGAGGGCATCCATTGCCAGCTTCTGATCCGAGCCCCAGGAGAATTTCTCAGTTTTCCGCAGGAGACGCGTAAGCGGGAGGGCCACCTCAGCGAAATGGGGAACCCAGGATTTATAGAATGTAACAATGCCCAAGAATGATCGGACGTCCCCAATATCTCTGCAGAGTTCCCATTCCAAAATCTTCAGAACTTTGGCTTGATCTGGGCGTCTTCCTGACGTCCCACAGAGATACCCGGTGATCACCGCTGATTCCTGGCACCATTGCGACTTTCCTCCTGAGATCGTGCATCCTGAGAGCTCCACGTTTGTAAGAGTCCGATCGATGTTACGGAGGTGTTCGTATACAAATCGACGAATGCCTGGGTATCCCGGAATCGGTTCATTATTATAGCGTGAGCGGGGGCCCTTAACACCTATATCGTCCACAAAAGCCCTACAACAATCTGGGATCAGATCATAAAGGATTCGGGTGATAATACGGCAGAATTGAGCGACCGAGTTAGTGGCACCCTGGGGTAGGCGGCAGTATCTGAACAGACCCAACGGCGTTGCAAATGTCGTAAGATCGCGGCTTTTCTCGTCCAGAAGGATCTGATCATACCCTGAGAAGAAGTCCAGAAGCGAGACAAGCTGGTCCATAGCAAAATCTTCAGAGAACTCGTCTGCCCCTGGAGGCAACCACGCATCACGAAGAGTGACCCCATTGTATCTTGTCGCCGAATTGATGAGTCGCAGGTCGCCATCCTTCTTCAGAACCAGAAACCAAGGGTTTCTGTATGCGCCGTGGCCTTCTTCAATAATACCTCTGATCACCCGTTTGCGGAGGACTTCCATAGCCTTAGGAACTAAGGCCTTAGGGATAGGGATCCCTTTCGCTTGCCATGCTTTGTGGGGGATAGTCTTAATAACCTGGGGTGGTGCGACCATTGGGTCGAGTGTCCCGCATTCTTCAAACTCCCAGGCCAATGCAGCCTCGCGGTTAACTAGGATTTGCTCTAGCAGCTTGAGCTCTTCTGGCTGGAGGTGGGGACACTGATCAGTGATCTGTTTCAGCCGTTCCGGCGTGAGTCGGGAGCGCTCTTTAATGTCGGAAAATTTCGGCGTGATCAGATCCCCATACGGCCCAGTAGACGCGGTAAACTTTTCTCCGAGGGCTTCAACCTTCTTAACCTTCCAGTGTGGGTCACCATCTGGAACAGACCCATCAGAGGGGTGGTCATCCACAGGGTGGATTTTTACTCCCTTTCTTTTATACATCGTAAAGACTTTAGCAGCAGTAGTCTTCTTTATGGCGCATGCGATCTTTTCCTCAGTTTGTCTTACTCGCGTGACTGCTGTCTGAATCCTTTTCCAGAACTTCTGAGTCTCTGATCGCCTTTGTTGCCTAGGCGGTGCGGTCTCAGCTGATGGTGGTTCAGACGCTGTTTTCGTGTGGGAGTGTCCCCCCATTACAGTTGCTATCCGAGCAATTGTAGCTGCATGAGGTCTCACGAGATCTTCCGCTGCATAGGTCATCAAGACCTCCGCTTCTTGGTCATTCAGAGTTACTAGGACCGCGTCTCCATCCTCATGGTCTAGGTCCGGGTAGTGTTGAGGGCCAGTAGTAGTCCCGGGGCGGCTACTGGCACCTAGTTTTTTGACTCTTCGTCCCCAGAGATTGTCTGTATGTAGCCCTCTAGGTCGGGCAGTATGCGGTTGAGCTCAGCTTCGGCATTCCTCTGAATGACTCCGACGGGGATCCGTATAAGGGTGTTGCTTGCGGTAAAACTTGCGCTGATCAGTCCCCCAGACCAACCTAAAGTCATCCGGCTGTCCGTAATGAACGGGAGGCCCAGTAACAGTGGTTCCAAAACATGATCTTCATCAGCAATAAAGAAGCATGATCGGACCTTGTACTTGTCAATACAGACGTCCACGTAACAGAACCCCTCAAAGTGTGAATCCGCCTGATCAGTCCTATAGGTCTTCATCGCAAGCGTCGTACGGGTGAAGGGGATGTTGGCTCTCTCAACATATTGTCTTGTCAGAACATTGACCTGTGCTCCTGTATCCAGAACACCGCTGATTGTTGGGGTAGTGATTTCTCTATCGGGCTGCGTTATCTTCACTTCAAGCTGAAGATGAGCCTTCGACATAACTACCTCTGGTAGCTCCAAAGGGGGCGCGACATGGGCTACTCTCGCTATCCTGGCCGCTAGGGGTTTTCCCGCTTCAATAGCTTGGTTGTATTCTCTGATCAGACCCTCGACGTCTGACTTTTGACCGGGCTCAGTCGTGAGGTTGATAAGAGAAGACGGCGCTGGGAGAAAAACCCCTTCCGGCTCAGTTGCTTTGTATCCATGGTCTTTCAGAGCATTTGCCATAGCTTTGTCAAACTCGGGCCATATTTGGCGCAGGAGTTCAGTGGGCAGAGAGACTGGGGCATCAAGTTTCTTTTCTGCAAGGCGGCGAGCTTCCTGGGCGAAATCTGGCTTTCGGGGCTGTTCAGAAGAAAGAGTAGGCATGTCCTTCGGCTTCTCAGAGGGAGGGGCAGGAACCCTAGTGGCTGCATCTTTTGGGGTTTGAGGTCGCTGAAGAATAGTGTACGCAGGGGTGGTCATAGTCGGTTCAGAGGACAGAGTCGGATCATCTTGGTCGGTAATTTCCATAATTTCAGGCTCTTCAAAAGCAACCCTTTTCTTGCTTGGGATCTTAACTGTAATGTTCGCCGTGGGTTTTCTTGAGTTAACTGCGTATGAGCCCTGTATGTGCTTCTGGGTTGCGGTCTTAGGCGTTTTTGCAGGGTTGCCTCTGGTGACTGCAAAGACGCGAGAGGCATCGGACTGATCAGAAGGGGGAATAACTGCTCGAAGGCACCTAACGGCTTGGGTGGCGGGTTCTGACTCAGAGAATGTCACTTCTGGGAAGCTAGCTTGAGTTTGCCAGGGTAATCCTATTTGGCGATCAAGGATCTCCTTAGCAATCTGTTTGAGAATAGGGTCGTCGCAGAAGTTCGAAACATGGCCGAGCAATGCAGTCCGATCAGCACATCCTTGGCTGCGGCTTTCGTCGAGAATGGCATGGGGAATAGTGGACATCGGCGAGCTGCCCGTTCGTCGCCCGTATTTCCATGAACCTTGGACTAACAAGAGAAGCTGAGCATCTTTGTCCATCGTATACTGCTCGCATTCTCTGATCTGAGTATGAGAAGTGGAATAACAGTACCAACACCGGTCCTTCGGTCCGCTAACCCATTTGTGTGGGTCTGATCTGCCTGTATTGACTGAGAAAACTCGTGCGCCTGGGCGAGGGTAGGCTGACTGGTGATAGATCTTCAGTTTGGCAAAATCCTCAGCTAGATCAGGCTCAGTGCCAGAAGGCTTTGGGATCTTGATGTCAATCGGGGTAGGTCGCTGCGGCTGAGGCTGCTGGTTCTGCCTAGTCGTCTGTTCAGACTGTCCTAAGATAGACTTCGAAGTCGTCGTCTGAGAATCAGAGGCAAAGAAAGGAGAGTACTCTTTCTTATGGGCAATCGCATCCAGTAGGGCAGACTTGAACTCAAGATAACTGGTCCGTCGAACGAAGGCATCAAGAGTAATACCCAGCTCATCCGCAGCATCCTTAACGGTCTCTTGTCTGAATCGCTTACACACAGTCTTAATTAGAGTTCGGTCTGTTACGTTGTGGAGCTTCTGTCGCTTCGCTCGTATAACAACGTTATCAATCTTGATGAATAGGTTCTGAGCAGTGGTGAGATCCCGATCAGAGATAACAGGTCCCTTAGTCACTTTCTCAATTTGCTCTTCTTCATCCAGGAATCGATTGGCGTCTTGTCGTCCGAACTCAGTGAGAAGGTAGGCTTTTCCATCGGTCCAAGAGAGGGACCCAATAGCGTCCTTGACAGGGGTCTGATAGTCCCCACCCATAGAATAGGCAACTAGGGTGCCCATGTAGCGCTGAGGGACTCCAGCAATCTCGCATTGGTCCTCAAACTTCTCTAAGAACTCAACGATGTTGTCACCCTTAAAGACAGGAGATCCGTCTTGGCCGGGCATAGGAAGCTTGTAAAAGTTGCGAACATCGTTCTGATCAGTACGTGGAACTGACTGAGTGGCGGGGGCAGCTAGGAGGCGCTTCGTGATGGCCTCTAGGAATCCTTCTATAGAGGGAGGGGTCGCATAAGCAGTTGCCGGGACCGACAGCTGAGGTACAGCAGCAGCCGAGGTTTTGGTTTCAAGTCCGATGTCTTGCTGAGGCAGGCCTTGGGTGTCACCAGTTCCAGTTGCCAAGTTGCTATCATTATCCGAATCAGAAGCAATCGGCGGATCCCGGTAAACCGTAAAGTTAGCCCCAGGAGACTCACGCTGATCAGCCCTGTCGTCAGGTGGAGTATCAGCCGGAGGAAGAGAGGAAGACCCTCCAGTTCCGAAAGACATATACTGGTCGCTCATGGTTGGTGTTGAAGTAGCGTTGAGTGATTCTAGAGAGTCTATGATTCTTGTGATAGTTCTGTGATCGTTGTTTTCCAAGTATCGGTAGGCAAGACCGGCTGAAGACCGTCCTATAAGCCAAATCAAAGTCGCTAGGATGGTTCCTGTAGTCTGAACGAAGGATTTTCCATAGGAGATAGCTCTGATCAGATTTTCCGCAGAGATTGTCGCTAATTTTCTGTGCAGAATTTTCCATCCTCGGGTGATATCGTATGGCTGCTCGCATTGCAGAGCCCATCGAGGGTTGCAGGCATCTTGAGCATTGCCTATCGCTGAAATCGATATGTGGAGCAGGGGTGACCTGATCAGACACCGCTCGTGTCTGTCAAGTGATCTTTTCTCTGAGGCGTAATCCTTGTTTCGCATACTAAGGACCGCCTGGAAAACCCAAAGGTTATCCATTGCTGAAATCATTTCGCTGAAATCGTTTCGCTGGTATCGTTTCGCTTATACTATCGCCGAATCTGAGTTTTTCTTATCTCTGAGTTTTCATTGCTCGCTGTATTGTCCGTCTTAACGGTTACTCCGAAGGTGTTGGTGAAGAGGGAGGGAGGAAGAAGCCGTAGGACGCTTAATCAGTGGTCTATACTCTGTCTGTTCAGACTCATCTTTGCTATTGATAACTCTTTTCTGGAAGGGGAGACCATTGAAAGCGTGTAGGGTGTGGTTTGGGACTTAGGTCGTGGCGGAGCTGTGCGAAAGGACACAACAACACTACACTACTCTAAGCAACTCAGGTTCTATGTCTGATCCGACGTGAGGAGATACAATCTGTTCAGAGCTTTCAAGGTCTGAACAGACATATCACCCTCTGATCAGACATAGCAAAGATCTCCCTATCGCCTGAGTTACCACGCTGAACTGCATCGATGAGGGTGTAAGGCTCTAGTTCAGAGTATGATTTTCAAAAGACAAATAAGTGTGTGAAGAAGTGCTTGTTTTTTCTGATCTGGGTGAGCTATGTCTATCTAATTATACTCTCTTGATAGATGCTTAAGTAAGCATCTGTGACTCGCGAATACTTCTGAAGAAAAACAAAAGAAAAAGGAAATCCCCACATCTCAACTTCTTGAACGGTGAATGCTGTAACCCCAGCCCCGCTCCAATACGATACCGTAGCACAAAACGTTGTTTTATTTTGAAAATAATTTAAGTAAACTTAAATAAGGTTAGAACCTACTTCTGCCTACATGTAGTAACCTAATGTTGTGCTGCTAAGAAAGGCTACAGTAGAAATCGGCGCTAAGCTAGAGTAGATCTAAAAAAGAGCGCTAATGTCAGAGGTGGTTGGTATCTAAGTGAAGGGGTCGATAATGGGACACTTAGCTGGCTAGAAGGTAGGTATGGTGTTGTAACATCATTCGAATCTGGCCAACTGTAACTATCGTGGGCCTGGATAGGGGTTTTATCCCTCAGCTAGATGACTAATAGGGCTCCACTGGTGACCCCCCCTGCCAGGCCTCTAACAGCTAAGATAGCTATAATGACCAATAATAAAAGCCTACGTTAAGGAAATACGTCTTTAAAATTATAAAGGACATAGTATACAAAGTAGTCTGGTGTAGCGCTGTAGTAAGTTATTATGTTTTGAAAACAAAGCAACGTGCTAAAATGCCGTACAATTTGCGAGGTATCTATTCCTGTCTTTATTTATTAGAAAACCGTTTCGTCTAAACTCTGCTTTTACTGTGCTAGCAGGTCGCAAACCTCCGGAAGAGTGGTATAGATCATTCTGCAGGATTATTACAAAGCTAGGATTTCTTTTATTAGCACCTCCCTCTTGTAACTGAGCGAGCGGATTGTTGCCTCGTGTTGCTTATCTGCCTGTTTAGATATTCTGCAGAGCAAGTCGTCAAGCTCAAAGATGTCAGAGCATATACTAGACGTCTGTCTGGTGCTTATAGTAGACATATCCTATATGCCAGATAGTTAAAAGGGGCTTTTTCTAACCTTGAACGGCAAGCTGTTTAAGGGTCTGTTTCTTTTTATGAGATCTAGTTACCTTAATAAGGCTGAAAGACTTGTATTAGCTTCTGGACGTGAAAGTTGCTCTAATACTTCTGCTATATATGAAGCTAGGGTTTGTTCTAAATTAAGCTACGCCATTTTGTGACGGGCTTTAAGCCTACTATTCTGTAGGAAGGATGTCCATCGGATTTAGCAGGGCTATAATTAAGAGCCGATATAGTCTCTCTCTACGTTGACGGGAGGAGATAAAGCCCTATAAATCGTAAGTTTGTGCTTAGTCTTTTGGCGACGCTATACTTAAGAGTCTTAGTAGTCCCTGATTCTCTCCTAGCTCCTAAACTTGCGTAAGGCAGCTCTGAAGTAATAATGGTTGCTCTATAGTAAGTAATCAACTGGTCTAGATAAAAGCGTACTTACAGCAGCAAAAAGAGCAACCTCGTCGCCTAAGAAGAGTGCTATTGCCTTGCAGCATGCTTGGCAGTGAACTCTCCCTAGTTTTACTTGTATAATATAATAGAGCAAATAAATAGCAAATTAGGCGATTGATTCATGTCGTCCCTTGTAGCGCGTCTACACGGACTACTATAAGGACGAGAGTTTGTTTCTAAAGTCGCTGCTCTATTTGCTTGCTCCAAAATACGAGCAAGCTTGGAGAGCCCTGACCTTAGCCTAAGGACAAATCTGCTTTTTAAGCTTAATAAAATCCTAGATTATAACTTTAGTAAAGTCTATATTAACATGAAAGTGCTAGAATAAACGTTGTGGTTTTCTATTTGAGTACTTAAAAACTAATATCCATATAAGACTTTTAAGCCTGGTCTGCTTCCCCTATCCTATAGCCTGGGTCCCGGTTCTATATCTAGTCGGGTACTATAGTTATACTGCCTTGTCCGTTGCTTGTACCTAGCTACCTACGAATCAGTGCAACACTGGGTTGATTATTTCCTTTAAATAGCTAACCTTAGCTTGGCTGAGGATTCTATCGACCAGTTAGTAGAGGGAGAGCCAGAATCAGACCTTTTGTGTTTATTCGAAACAGAGAATATAACATCTGAGGACAAGTATCTGGAGACTTTGAGGTCCAAGTCGGATTTAAATAATTCAGATAAGTATGTTCTCGGCCGAAGCTCCGACTCATATAAAGACGAAGATGAAGACGATAAGCCTACTAAGGACAGATAAAACTGAGGAATGGTATAATATATTATATTTCAACGTGATTTTAAATAAGCCTAAATATAGGATCTACATAAGGCCTGTAAAAGACTTCATTCGCTTCACAAACCGGTCAGGTCTTTTCCTACATCTGTATAGGCTTATTAATGCTTCTACAGTCTATGTTACCTTCCTCCGAAGATACTAGATGTCTATAGAAGGAATAGCAGAGAGTTGGGAATACAATAAAACCCTTTTTAAGAACTTCTTTTTGTTAAGTTCACGGAGCATATTTATTCGCTCTCTCAGTTCTTTATTCCTTTTCCTCATTTTTTCATGCCAATAACATTCTCTGGTTGCCAAAATTTACCCGTCTGTACTTCCGTTATATTCGCCTAACAGACAGGTGGGAGTTACGTGACTCCTAGGTTCTTGCCGCTCCTGACATATATAAAGACACATCTTGGCGAATTTTGGTCTAGATTCTTTAAGGCATTCAGTGTTGAATACATAGCCTTATGTCGCGCATAGGGGTCAGGATATATATAGTCAAAACAGTCCATCTATCTAGAAGAGGTAGAGGGCAGCAAAGAGGGCAAATATATACCTATGTAAGACCTGCTAACCTACACGAGGGGTACCTGTTGTAATACACCCCCCTAGCTATAATATAGCGTATATATTGTCTATATCCTAGCTACCTAAAATAGAGCTATCTATAAAG
Source organism: Colletotrichum sublineola (assembly GCA_020631755.1). Classification (NCBI taxonomy): domain Eukaryota; kingdom Fungi; phylum Ascomycota; class Sordariomycetes; order Glomerellales; family Glomerellaceae; genus Colletotrichum; species Colletotrichum sublineola. The sequence continues at coordinate 442,176 of JAHSQG010000019.1, forward strand.
GAGACATCTTAGCTAGTATGGCCTATAACTAAAAGAATATATAGCTAGCCCTATTAGTAGATAGTATACTAGCTAGTTAGCTCTATATAGAGTAATAGTATTACTAACCTACTAGCTCTATTTAGGGGATAGTATTACTAGCTAAAGCCTACTAGCTCTCTATATTAATAGAGATGCCCGCACTATAGACACGGCGTGGTCAGAGCGCTCAACAAGGTCAAGATTTACTATAACTAGCTCTTTCCTGGCGATTCTCATTAGGTTTTAATACGTGTTGCTGGCTCCGTCCTGTCCGGGCGAGTGGGCTGGATGTGCTAATGAAAGACTTGGCCGGGGTGGTGCAGGCGTGTTATTGCAAGGCAGCTGCCGTTTGCTCCATGCAGCCATGCAAGTCCATGCTGAGCTAAAGCCTCAGTGTCCTTTGCAAGTCTTGACAAGTTATACCTGCAAGATCGGGTGGGGATTATACCTCTTGATGACTTGTACGTGGTTGAGATCGTCCTTGGCGGGGCCAGAGTAGTAGTTGATCTTGATGCCTTAGTTGCGTCTTAGATCCTAGATAATTTTGTTAATGCGTTTACGGGTGGCTGGTGCCAGGTCGATATCTTCTCAACTCAACATGTTGTAACTTTGCCTCCTTTGGTGACGCTGGTGACTGGTCTTGCAGGCGGCAGCGATGCCTATTGTAAACAGATTCGGAATCTAGGAACAGAAACTGTTGGTATCACGAGGAGATCGATCCATTGGCAACAAGGTCATCTTTTCTGTGATGGCAAAATTGGTGCTGTTGGATTGATAAGTGAAGAAGGAAGAAAGTAGCAGTAGGGTCTATCGTTGAAGGCAAAGGTGAAGTATCCGTTTGCTGCCTTGTTGCCTTGCCCATATCCCAACAGAAACATATAGGAGTCGGAATCATGACGCCTGCACGAGTGTCCGAGGCCAATGTCTTTTGCAACTTCTATATCTGCCTATCTCCTTCTGAAAGATTCACAGTTCTGTCGTGTCGCAAGCCCGCTATAGCCAAACCACCTGATGACGGCTTTGAGAATTAGTAGCATCAAATCAGTGCTGCTAATCCCTGAAGATCCATCATTTGAGACAACAAAATTGCGATGAAGCTTAGGAACTATCAGATAATTAGAGTGAGTTTTAGTGCAAGCCTTTTCCCTGTTTCCCCGCGCCGCCACGTATCGTCATATATGTATAAACCTAATAAGTTAAACATTTGCAACATCTTGGGGAGCACCACTGCATATACGCGTTATCTATCTTTGCCTAACAACCGCCCCCATCTATTTGTTCATCGCTCAGTCTTCTCAAGTCCCCTGGCATGTTTTCGGCAACACCGTAGCTACTCTCGGTTTAGAACTCAGAGCTAGATATATGAGAACGCTACAGCACGACAATCGGACCTGCGAGGGTGGCGGTCGGAAGGGCCGGAATCGCTGCATTCGTCAGATACTCGGATTATCATCGGCAGATCTCCACACGTTGCCATTCATTTCGTGTCCCAGCTCAAGCCAAGCGCCATGGTCTAAGCCCCAAGCCTTGTGGGTCATTTCTGTTGTCTCACGGCCTTCCCCGTGAACTAATCATAACAGACGAGCGGCGACGTGCATGTTGAGACTCACTGGGGAGTACTCTGTCTTTCCTTTGTCACCCTGGGTCACTCGTATGGAGACATAAGATGACCGGCTTCCCACCCTCGCTATCATCACAAAGTATATGGAACTCGTTGATTTCTGCCACGAATAATTAGCGCACTTCTTCCTCGATCCCATGAGCAACCAAGGCCCTAGTACGGTAAAGACAAGAGTCGTGACAGCCGAGCTCAGTGAGTAGCCAACCATTCCCGTCCACCCCCATCGCTGAAAAGATGTACCTGACGGGTGTGCTTTTAGGTGGCATTAATCAGCTGGCTGAACGTCACAAGGTACAGCAGCTAGCCATGGAGAAAGCCACGTCATCCAAGTCGTTGGTGGACCGGAGGCGGCGTGCCCGGCAGATCTGGCGGTTCACCCAGCAATTTGGAACAAACAGCGACACCCAGCAAAACCCAGATGATCTCATCAAGGAATGCGACCCGGAATACGTCCTCTTGAACCACCTTGGCTGGCGTGACGACGTGGAAGATGATGAAGAATGGCTCGAGTCATGGCAAAGCACCAAGGGGTCCTTTGTGTCGTGGATGAAGATCAACTTGAAGAAGTGGCGGCAGGAACATGAAAAGAAGCTTCAAGAGGCGCCGACAAACAACCCCGATGGAGCTTTACAAGCGCAGCCAGTCAAGCAGCCAGTCGAGCAGCCAGTCGAGCAGCTACTAGAGCAGCTAGTCGCCCAGACAATCGCCCAGCCAGTCGAGCAGCCCAAGCCCCCGGCCCAGCAACGCAGAAGCAACAACAAGAACGGGGATAGAGATGAATCCCTGCTATGCCAAAAGTTAGAAAGCATGGGGGTGACTTCCTCGACCAGCAAGCCCCTGTCGCAGCAGCAGAGAGGGGCTGATAGGGTCGATGCAGGCTCAGGTCTCGGCAGGGCAAAGGACGAGGGAGGAATGGATGGCAAACGGGCTCGATGGGTGGATAGCAACAGGGGCTCTTTACCCTTGCGTGAAGGAAGCCGATTGATGGGGTTACAGCGAGATAATGCACAGGCGCTTGAGCGTTTGCAGGACTTGAGCCATGTGCGGGCGCAGCTCGGAGGCAGAAGGGAGGAGGGCGTCAAGCTTGATGCGACGGGGAGACGGGTGTTTTTAGACTGGTATCGGCAGCAGCGGCAACAACGTGGGAGGTCGCGGAGCAAGAGGACAGGCGAGGAGTAGCAAAAGCGGTAGCGGAAGATGGATTGGTTGGTGGTGCGTGTGTGTGTTGGCGGTGAAATGAAGTTGTGTTTGCAGTTCAATTTAGAACGGGTGAAGGTACCAGGATGGACCCTCAAGGTTGCGGATGGTGTGGCGGGTGTGGCGGGTGTGGCAGATGTGGCAGATGTGGCAGATGTGGCAGGTGTGGCAGGTGTGGCAGGTGTGGCAGGTGTGGCAGGTGTGACAGGTGTGGGAGGTGTGGGAGGTATTGTAGCGTGAAAGCTGGTTTGGTTAGACAGAGGATTAGATGACGAGGACAAACAAGATGGCAGCTCTGTGGAATTTTCAACAGCCGTAACAAAAAAGATACTCAAAAGCAGCCACAGGCCCAAGACAGCGGGCTCAGCGACATGAAATTTTTCTCAACGACGCCAAACACAGGGTACTTCTTGAGGTGTGCTGTTTGCCTGCGAAAGCGAGATTGCGACAGCAATTAATATACGTAGTAGTACGACCGACACGGAACCCATGACTGTTGTGGTGTAGGTACCTAGGTAGCTACGTACCTACCTACCTACCCTGCACATACCTGTACGTACCTACCCAGGGGGCCCATCATGTGTGCTGCCAGATCGGGGCAAGCACGTGGCTGCCCCTGGCGGGGCTGACGGCGCATTACCTCATCTCATAGGCTGTGCCACCACCGTTCACAGCCACTAGGTATCGTCACACCCTCATTTTCCACGCTACTCACTCAAACAACCTAAAGCCAAGATACTCCTGATGATGATGATAATCTAATCTAGGTAGTACCTACATATGCAGCAAACAATATCATCTCTCGCATTTGGGTTCATACAATTCTCCCTCTCATCCATTCATTCATCCTCCCTCCATCATCCAACACCTGTCGTTCGTTTCCCCTGGTCATTACAATCATTCCATCCGTCGTTCGTTCTTCCGGTCATTATTTTATGGCATCAGCCGACCCATCAATGGTTTACCATCGCTAGCAAAGCAACCAAAACAACTGACGACAACGCCATGCCTCCTCGTCCCGATGACTGCTGCTCCCAACCCTGTTGTCCAATGTCTCTACTCCCCGCCGACCGCCACCCGCGCGATCATTTTACCGCCCTTCGCTTTTCAACTCGTATCCCGCGCCTCGGCCCCGAGCACAACAACAACAACAACAACAACAACGCCCGACATGAGGCAACCTACAACCTAACTCAGCTCCAACCTATCGAGCTATGTTTCCATCGCGACTTCGTTGCCGACCCCGACGACCCTGTGTCGCTGCATCTCGCAGGTCACCCTCGCCGTATCATTCAGTACCATAGCCCCATTAAGCTTCCGCTGCCTACGCCACCATGTTCTATCCACGAGATCGACGATGTTGTCCAGTTGACACTCTCCGATGACGAATCTTCCTATTCTCCGACCTCCAGTCCGAGCCCCAACCCGAGTCTGAGCCTGAGCCCGATCCTGAGCCCGATCCTTAGCCCGACACAGCAGCGCCGGTGCCCCAACCTCGTTGCCTTTTCCCGTCCATCACTCGTTTTCTTCATCTTCTGCGGGTTTCTCCTAGGCCTTTGGACCTCCCAGCTCTTCCGACATTCCCACACCAACTCTTGTACGACTGCTATCACCGCTCCCGACGGCACTCTCTACGAGATGCACTTTGAAAACAATGCCATACCACTTGACCTATATCGTGCAATAGCCCTGCTCGAACATCAGCGCTTATCACTCTACAATGTAGTGATTGATGCTCTTGATAGCCCCAACGCCACCTTCCTCCGAGATGTACAAAAGGTTGTCGACCGCATATGCCTTAACGCTACCTATCTCTTGTCGCAAGAGTCGCCAAAGTCGCAAGCAGCAACTGCCAGCCATCGCCACGACATCTCATTCACATGCCGGTTGCTAGATCGCCACATCTCTAATGTGGCTCTTTTGTGGGCGCCCCTTAGCGAAACTGTGTCCGCCTGGCGCCCTGACCGCCGCCTACGCATGGCCGCTAAGCTGCTGGGCACGGCATACGACACCCCTTCGTTCCTCTATACCTACCGCAAAGCCTTTCTCAACAGCGAAACCGATTGGGCTGATGCTACATGTCATTTCTGCTCGTCTGCTGATAACACTCAAAATGGAACAATTGGTATGGCGTGGCACTTTGCCTGTGACCCGTCGTTTGCTGCGCTCTCAGACGTTTCCTCGCTCGTTAGCTTTCTTGAGTCGTGGGGCCAGCAGCAATCAGCACGCCGTTACAAGGCACTCCATAAAGCCTTCATTGAACGTCAAGGAGGAGGGCCTGGTGAGAATGACTACGGCGCCGAGGGCGATATGGTGCGGTTTCTCCTTCAGGCCAGCGACGTGGCGGCACCGTCAATGGCAGCAGAAGGCGAGCTCATGTCACTGTTACGCCAAGTAGTTGGACTCTTGACGGGCATTTCAGACCTGACTAGGCTCGTGTCTCAGCACATGTTCAAGATCGCCGCTATCAGGGATGCTGCAGATGGGGGGCCATTGGGCAGAAACAAGGAGTACACGGCGGTGCCGCCGCCGCCGTGGTTCCAGGACGCGTTCCTATGGCTGCGGCCTAGTCAGGCCCCATCACACTCCCCAGACGTCAGCATGAACAACATATACAAGGACGTAATAGAGCTCAACCGTTTACAAGATTCAACCATCAAGCTTGTCTTGCACACGCTTGCCCCTGCTGCAACTGATATAATACGAATCTGCAACATGGCATCAGACTTTAAAGACCTACTTGATTTGCTTGATGACGGCCTTGGATGGAACACAGTCACCTCACACGTCGTCACTGGCTCAGAATCTAAGCCGTTGTCTATTATTCACGTAACGAACACCACCTATGTGATGAACATTGACAGAGAGGTTGCCGCGCTTGAGGCTGAGGCGGCAAGGCTTAAGCCTATTAGCCGGCAAAGACGGCCGCCGCCTAATACAGAAGTTGGCGACGAGGGTGAAAACGGGCCACGGGCGCCCGTAGAGGTTCCGGAGCCGCAGGATGACGAGGAGAGGCAGTTCCTTGAGCGGGTGCGGCAGGGCTCTCAGGCAATGCGTCAGGCAGCTGTGCAAAGGCTGATGGGCGTGTTTGGTCAAGAGACACCGGCGCCTTCAGTCAGCACCGTGTCGACAAGAATGCGCATCGGGTGACGGGCCTCTGCCGGGTTTCATGACGGCATTTGATACTTTCCTAGTTCTTGACTTTCTTTGCTCTCCGGCACAGTAGGTGAAGGCCGGCGACGACTGAGGCAGTCGGATGTAGATAGATTCTATGTTTGTAGGCTGTGGGCGTTAAGCCGCGGTGGCAATACGGCACATCACTAATATGCTGCGGGGCGCGCGACAAACGAAGCTTCCGTGCACGCGGAGCAACCTTGACGTGCATCGTCTCTCTCACTTGGGACCAGGACCCGCGGGCGTCGAATAGAAAAAGAACAAGAACAACACTCTTGTATAGTGTGATGCAAAAGCGGATCCGTAATTGCCAATACGCAATCACGGCTTATATATCACGGCACATGGTGAATCAGGGCATGGTGGAGGTTGGACGGAACCTACGGTAGTCTTGCTGGTAGACAAGCAGTTATCGAAGGAGAAGCGCGAGGGACGAGAGATACGGGGGCTAAAAACAAGCCTTGCTCCAAGAGCGATAATACTGTGGCCCGAGGAAGAGAAGCTAGGCGGTCTGGTTCGCGACTTGTCCAAGGCCGTGAGCGAGACGTACCACTAGTACCCAAGGTTGACAAGGGCAAAAGTAGGATGATGACTGGGGAGAATCACACGACATGGAGCGCAAGGGCCTGTATCTCAGTTCACCTCATCCAATGTCATTGGCGTTGAACCGGACTTTTCTGACAGGCATTGATACATACTGGGGTGCGATATCTCTCATCTTGACAGGAGTCTCCCCGTTCGTCCCTCACCACCCGATTCTACAGCACCGAGCTGTTGGATTGACGAGTGAGGACGATGGCGAGTTGACGATTTCCAGAGAACGTGCTACTGTGCCGCCACATTGTACTAAACCCTCCAACACTATCGTCTTTCCCTCGTACCATCACCACTAACCAATACCACCAATACCCGAGACTAGTTAGCACCAGTCCTCGGAAAACGCATGGATTCATGACCAGATCAACTTGCATGCTGGATATAGACTCCCATATCGCCGATGGCGTTTCAATGCTTGCAAGGCATTCATGCACCTGAACGGCCGTTCTTTCAAACAGACCCTGTTGCTATTTGATGGGGATGAATTACGGCGCTCAATTGTACAACCCCTCTTTCTCATGTGCCGTATTGCACCCAGTCAAAGACATGATGGTATCATGTGAAGGACGAGGGCTGGAAACCGACTGATTTTGGCTTGGTCTGTCGCCAGAAGAAAACGGACCACGACCAAGGGAACAGCTTAGGGCTCGACATACAATCGTTTCATGCCGAACATGAGTAGTCCGAGATACATAGACTTCAGATGCTTGTTGGAGTATTGTGGCACGTCGGGTTCGTTCTGCTATTGGATGAGACGAGGCTGTGTTTGTAAGTGGGGTGGCTCGTATTCAATCATTTCCAGGTCAAGGCGCCGATGGGCAAGGAAGTACATTATGAGGGCAGTGCGGAAATGAAAAAAAGGGAGAAGGCGAACGGGAATAGCGGATAGAAGTGGTGGTGTTGGTGTTGTTTGTGTGTTGTGCCAGCCGGTCGATTAGTGGGATGTGATGCTGGTTGATATGGTTTGTGTGTGTGAGGATGATTGATGTGCCCCTAGGTACATACCTGTCTGGCTCTGATGGCAAAGACGACAGATGGGTACTCAGGTACGTACTTGGGAACTTGGGTACATAGAGCCATGTGCTGGTTTGCCCCAGAGACTAGGTGCCTAGTCAGGTATCTACTACGGTATCGGGCCAAAATTTAACCCCATTGTCAGGTAAATGTGGCTGTGCTTCTTTGATTATCTCAGCAGCTGGTACTTTGAGGTTCTTGTGCACATCCAGCACAAATCTAGCCAGTGAGAGTCTCTACCCATGTGGGTCATAACTCCACACTACCTGTTAGGGAGTTTTTACTTACCTATCATACCATAGTAGTAGGTAGTACATACGGATACTTTAGTAGGTACATGGAGGGACGCACTGACCCCCAGTAGGTATCTACGTACCTACCCATGCGACATGGTGCGCACGTGGACGACGACAGGGGTCCTCAGTGCAACAATTACGTCAAACAGGGAGGCCCGTCTTCAGGCCTGAGGCATCAAGGCTCATGGATGTTGCCCCCACCCACACCTCAATACGACTTCGCTTTATGACCGCGTCGTTCCACCGCACCACACCGCAATACTACATACACATCGCTGGTCTCGGCGAGTTCACAACAGTGGTCCAGCAGCTCCGCCCTTGCCCTATCAGTCTGGGGAAGTCCTCCGAAGTCCTCCAAAGTCCTCCGAAGCCAGCCGATCAATGCCTGCTCCGGGACAAGAGAGTGTATCTTTTTGCACCAGCCCCGCGGTTTTTGACAACCTCGCAATCACCTCCATACGCAACATCAGGAGCTTCTGAAATCTGTCAATTCTCCCCGTGCCTGACCTCGCGAATGATAAGTTCATCATGACAAAGGTGGAGTCGCGATGCCTCAGGTACAACAAAGAATCCTGTACAGTCTGTTATATTGGAAGGGTTGAAAACCTAACTTTTCGTCCGTGCGCTCAAAAACACTGCAACCGCTGCAACTGCTGCAACCGCTGCATCTGCTGCAACCGCTGCAACTGCTGCAACCGCTGCAACCGCTGCAACCGCTGCAACTGCTGCAACTGCTGTAACTGCTGTAACTACTGTACTACTGTTATTACTACAACTGCTGTACTGCTGTACTGTTGTACTGTTGTAACTGCTGTAACTGCTGTACTGCTGTACTGCTGTACTACTGTACTGCTATACTGTTGTAACTACTGTAACTACTATACTACTGTTATTACTATTACTACTATACTATTATACTGTTGTACTGCTGTAACTGCTGTACTGCTGTACTACTGTACTGCTATAACTACTGTAACACTGTAACTACTATAATTGCTATAACTACTATAACTACTACAACTACTATACTACTATTATTACTATAACTACTATACTACTATAACCCAACAAGGTACCCATACCTATTAAAAGAAATCCCTAGATGACTATGAATGACTGATGCTGAACTCTAGTGGCAGACCCGCTTACTTCAAGTTACTTCCACCATTTCTTCACAGGCGGGCGCCAAAGTTCCAAACGGCGAATACAAGATGGCCACGTTCATTGCCATGACGCGCGAATCAGCGAGAAGAATTGACCGGACGCGCCTTCCAAACGACCCAGCAGGCAAGGATTTTGTCTGCCATTGGAATGACAAGGATAAGATGTGGGAGGTAACGCGACGGTGCAAGCAGGAGGAGGTACAAGAGAACAGCAGAGAAGCATGCATGGCTGGTCAAGAAGGTGGAGATGCAGAAGTGAAGAAAGAGGTTCAGGTGGCTATGGATGATGCTCTTAAATGATTATCCACTTCCTCTAGATGCTTGACAAGCTTTGCATGTTTAATGACTGTTCTTTGCTGGCAACGGGAAAAGTAGGCTGTCCGCTGGTGCCTGGTGGTAATGGTGATTGTGGTGGCGATGAAGACTGTAATGGGGATGTCGCCCGGCAATGGGATTAATTTCGATGATTGATTGCGGAAATGAGTCATCTAGTCATAGCGACAATGTCCTGGGATGTTAAGGGTGGCGATGGGAAGTGTGAATATTGATTGGGTATTTGCTGTGTAAGCTGGCCGAGCCGGAGAGGGTATCACGCGGGTCTATGTTAGATGCTACACGAGTCGCGGTCTCGTCCCGTCTGAAGGTATTGGGGAGGGATCGTCTTAGTTGGCATTGATAGCCTCGAGTTGTGGTGCGGGCCTGGGGAGAGTGGAAGACGAAGAAAAAGGGGAAGAAGAGATAATAATGATAATTAGGTACTGTTTAAAACGGACCTGCCACTGCGTGCGCAACAAGGCAACAAAAGAGAAGAGCGGGCCGGGGAAGGAATTTCAACATCTTGATTAATCAGATCAAAGTGGAAGGAAGCAAGCAAGTGAGTTGGTAGTTGCCTCGTCGTGAGGTGGAAGGTGCCCCTACTGACGGAGAGGTGTCAGAGGGTGGTTGGTATCCAAGTGAAGGGGTCGATAATGGGACACTTAGCTGGCCAGAAGGTAGGTATGGTGTTGTAACATCATTCGAATCTGGCCAACTGTAACTATCGTGGGCCTGGATAGGGGTTTTATCCCTCAACTGGATGACTAATAGGGCTCCACTGGTGACCCCCCTGCCAGGCCTCTGACAAGAGGCTAGGCCTGTGGAAGGATGGATCGATCACAAATGGGGAAACTCCGATGTCCCCGATGCACAGACAGGGAAATCGGCCGCCGCCAGTTAGTTAATTCTTCAAAAATACAAACTCATATTGCTCTCAAATCAATCGCCCCATCACTGCGGCCTCTTATCTAGGCCAGGCCAATCAATCAAATCGATGCGCGCCATAATGTCAAACCCAGCATCTACATTTCCTTTGGTATGACAGTTCCCCTAGCTCTGAGTCGGTTCGAATTCAGCCGGTGAAGGGAACATTAGGAATTGATACCTTGCCTTCTCTGGCATGTCGGTGGGCGAACGCTCAGTCATCCCTCACCTGTGCAACCTCACGAGTCATAGCAGAGGTCGTTGTTGTTAAAGAGGCGCTTTTCCTAACATAGATGTTAATATTCCAACATAAATGTTAACATTCAAACACAGGTGTTGATATGCTAACACTTGTGTTAATATTGCCGTTGGGATTTTTCTTTCTTTCTTCAGAATGCTCATGTAATACATTGCCTGCTCTTTTCCCCAGGCTAGATTTCCCTGGACCTAAGGTTCCAATAGTCTCCACAAGAATTACTACCCTAAGAAAGATGACGTACGTAAGCAATCCAGGTAACCTCAAGGAGACATGCACTTGTTAGGTATGCAGCATATAGTGCATACATATGCATTGTACATAGATATTCTTGTTACATTATGCAATAGCTTCATGCACCTAAACATTGTTATACCTTATGTTATTCTTACACCATCTGAGTACTATATACATTCTCACACTACTATCTATAACGAGACCTTGTTCTATTATCTTGTCAGAAGGCTGTAATCACACTAAGTAAAGGAGTTAACAATAAGCATAGTTAGGGTTTAATTATGATAATTATTTGAATCTACCCTTCCTCTAACCTATAATCCCCCTATAAAAGCCTTTTATATAGCCCTTGGCTTATAGTTTATCTAGGTGTAGCCCTACTGCTGGTGCCCCCCTAAGCCTCCCCCTCTAGGCTCCTAATATAATCCCCCCCCTCTAAGGTCCTATCCCTAGGACCTTCTGAAGTGCCTATACTACTACCCCCCTATTCCCCTATTATAACCTAGTATCTTAAGGGCGCCTAGGAACACCCCTAGGCTTAGTAGGCTACTAGGTTAGTAACTATCTCCCTAGCTAGCTACTTACCTCTAGCCTTACCCTATAGTTACCCTAGTCTAACTAACTATAGCTATCTAGCCTATAGTATAGTTACTTAGCCTAAAATATAGGCCCTAACCTATCTAGTCTGCCTAACTAGGGGGTTACCTACTCTATAGTAAGGACGCCTTATCTACCTATAGTACCCTCCTTTATAGTCTCTTATTCTCCTTATAGCCCTTTTATATCTATATCCTTACTTCCCTACCCTTATTAGTAATAGTAGTACCTTTATTAGTTAGCCTATTTTAGTATAGCTAAGCCCTAGGTTATACTACTCTCCTAGTAAATAAGAGCCTTAGCTTTATTACCTTAGTAAGGCTACTAGTACCCCTTACCTCCTAAGTTACTAGTCCTATTAGTAATTATATTAGTCCCTCTCTATAGGCTTAAGTTATTATTATAGCTTACCCTTACTTTTTACCTAGCCTAAATAGGTAATTAATAGTAGCCTTTCTTTTCTTTATTTTCTTTATCTTTAGTTTCCTCTTTTTCCTTCTTTTTCTTCTTTATTACTCTTACTTTATTATTATTTTTTTATTTTTATTACTACTACTACTACTATTACTACTACTACCTAGTAGTAATAGTACTAGTAATAATACTAGTACTACTAGCTCCCCTACTACTACTATTATGTCTATACCTATAAGGTTCTCTAGCCCTACTAGTAGTACCTACTCTAGTAAGGCCCCTACTAGTACCCCTTAGGGCCCCTCTACTAGTACCTCTACTACTTCTACTACTAATACTACTAGATTCTATAACGCTAGTAAGGCTACTAAGGGCTCCTTAAGCTCCTCTACTACCCCTTAGGGCCCCCCCTAGACCCCCTCTAGTAGCCCTCCTAGTACTACTAGTAGTACTACTACTACTACTATAGGCTCTTAGAGCTCTATTAGCACCTCCTAGGGGACCCCTTAGGGCCCCTACTAGTCCCCTACTAGCTCCCCTACTAGCACCTCTAGCTCTAATAGTATGCCCCCTCCCCCTTACCCTCCTATGTCTAGTAGATAGGGTGCCTCTAGTACCCCCCTAGTACCTTCCTACTACTCCTATACCTCCTATAAGGAGGATAAGTCTATCTATAACATCCTATATAACTACTATATTTATTAGATAGCTAACTAAAAGCTAGCTATAACTACTACCTTCTCTACTAACCTCCCCTACTATATTAAGACCTAGAGTATATTTTACTATTAGTACCCCCTTAGTACCCCCCTATTACCTCCTTTCTAATAGTTCTTAGTAGTTAGTAATAAATATACTTATTATACTAATATAAAGGGTAAGACTTATATTCTTATATATCTATCCTCCTTTTATCTAGCTATTCCTATAATACTTAACTACTACTAACCCCCTATAGGCTACCTATACTACTATTATAGCTAGTATTAAGCTCTACTACCTCTTTAAGGAGCTTAACTAAGCTGCTAACCCTAGCTATACCTACCCTAATATAGTTATATATACCCCTCTATTCCCCTACTAGTACCCCCCCCCTTCTCTAATATTACTTAGGATAAGATTAATAAGGCCTAGGTTATAGGTAAGAAGGTACTCTAGAAGTAGACTAACCTAGCTAAGGTCCCTAATACTAAGCATAAGGCTAAGGCTAAGGAGGAGGAGTAGCTCCTCTACTAGTATAGTATTACTACTACTAAGGCTAGTACTAATACTACCTACTATTAGGCTAAGTTAGCTAAGTCCCTAGCTAAGTCTACTAAGGTTACTACTATAGCTCTTAAGGCCTATACTACTACCCTTTAGGAGTAGACTACTACTATTATAGCCTAGACCTCCCTCCTTTTAGAGTAGTCCTAGACCTACTCTTAGGTTATATATACCCCTACCCCCCCCCTAGTACCCCCCTAGTAGTCCCCCTTACTAATACCTTCTAGTATACTAGTAATTTAGATTCTACTACTAGTAATACTACTACTATAGGTAAGAGTAAGGGCTAAGAGGAGAATAATAGTAAGAGTAAGGATATAGATAAGGAGTAGCCCCCCTACTAGTACCCCTAATATACCCCCCTATCCTTTTAATTTACTTTTCTCTAGCCCTTCTAGCCTTAAATACCTAGCCCTTAGGCTACCTATACTTCTTAGCCTTAGTACTAATAAAATAATTAAATAGAGACTAGCCTTTAGGCTATATAGACTATCTTATACCTAGCTCCCCCCTTATACCCCCCTAGTAACCCCCTCCTTATAGTTATATTATAGGTCCTAGGCTATATTCCTTTATAGCTCCTATAAGTTTTCCTTCTTACTATAGCCTTTCTATTTAATAAGATACTACCTATTCTATCTTAGTCCCTTATAAGTAACTATATAATTAACCTTATAGATATCTACTTCTTCTTCCTTAATAGGGATCTACTAGGGCTCTATTAGTACCCTATAGAACTTCTCTAGCTAGGATAGTAAGAAGACGTTATAGATATAATACCTTATCCCTATGTTAAGTTTATAGGCTTTTCCCCTATTAACTACCTAGGTTACTATAAAGGGGCCTAAATACTTATTAGCTAGCTTTTTTAATAATTACTTCTATCTAATAAACCTTACTAATAGTAAGACCCTTTCTCCTACTTAGAATTCTACTACTAACCTCTTAGTATTATACTACTTCTTATATACTCTAGTAGTAGCCTCTAGAGTCTTAAGGGTAGTAGCCTACTAGGTATATAGCTACTCTACCCTTTCCTTAGCTATTAGTACCTCTATAGGCCTTAGCCCTATTAGTCTTATATTATAAGGATTTCTAGGCATATAGCCTATAAGGGCCTCTACTAGTACTACCCTAGTTATACTATACTACACCCTATTATAGATAAACTCTACTATTAGTAACTATTTTACCTAATTATCCTATTCTATATTATAAAAGGCCTATAGGAAGTATTCTATATTTTAGTTCTATCTCTCTATCTACCTATCTGTTTAGGGGTAATAGGTAGTACTTAGTTTCCTCTTAATTACTAGTAGGTAACATACTACTACCTAAAAGTAACTTATAAATAGTAACCCCCTATCTAATACTATTACTATAGGTACCCTAAATTATAGGAAGACTCTATCTACTAGTAGGGCTACTAGCTAGTCTACTATTAGGGTCTCCTTTATTAGTATATAGATTACATACTTTATAAGCTAGTTAACTACTACTAGGATACTATTATATAGCCCCCCTTTAAACCCCTTTAACTTAGGTAACTTAGTAATAAAATCTATAGTAATATACTCCTATAAGTAGCTAGGTAGTAAGAGGGGTACTAGCTTTCTATATAGTAGGTAGTACCTTAGCTTTATCTATTAGTAAATTATATATATCCTTATATACTCCTTTATATCCCTTTTTATTAACTTCTAAAAGAACGTCTAGCCTAGATATTTAAGTATATAGGTTACCCCTAGGTACCCCCTAGCTAGTTTATTATAGAATATAGTAAGTAGCGCTAACTAGGCTGTATGTCCCTCTAGTACGACTAGTCTCCCTTAGTATCTTAAGGTGCTATTAGCCGCCTTAGCCTATTAGCCCCCTAGTTACTACTACTCCTATAATTAGATCTACTTATTACTCTATTATACTACCTTAATCTTATCTTCTAGGCTAGCTATATACTACTCTAGGGTAGGCTATATAGTAGCTAGTAACCCCCCCTAACTAATTATTACTACCCTTTTCCTAAATTAGCTAAGGAAGTTATCTAAGAATATACTCTAGGCCTCCTTTTCTTCTATGTTAGTAGGCTAGTAGTCTAGCTGCCTAGAGAGCCTATCTATAGTATTATCCTTACCTAGCTAATAGTTAATTTTAAAGTTAAAGAGTAATAAGTCTTATAGTAACTAGGCCTACTAACTATTTAGTTATAGCTTTATAGCTAAGTAGTAGTACCCTAGGTAGTCTATAAGGAATACTATTTAGTATTAGGTATATAATAAGTAGTGCCTCTATTATATAGTAGCTTTATAGATAGCTAGTAGCTTAGCCTTTAGTACCCTATATCTAAGCTCTACCCCCTTTAGTTTCCTTAAAAAGAAGGCTACTAGGTGTTAAGCCCCTTTAACTAGCTAGGTAAGGACTATACTAATTATAAAGTTTAATATATCTATTTTAACCCTTATAAGTAATATTAGGTTAAAGTACTATAGTATTAGGGTATATATAAATATTACGTAGAGCTTAAGGAAGGCCTCCTCTACCTCCTTAGTTATTACCTACTCCCCTACTACTTTAGCTATTAGCCTATTAGTTAGTAGGGTATATACCTTTAAATAGTTCTTAATAAACTAGTAATAGAATCCTATAAATCCTAGGAATCCTTATATCTCTTATATACTAGTAGGGAGTAGCTACTATGTAATAGCCTTAACCCTATCCTACTCTATCTTAATTCCCTAGTCTAAGACTATAAAGCCTAAGAACTTAATTTACTTAGTATAGAAGACATACTTCTTAGGGTTGGCGTATAGACCTATAGCGTCTAACTAGTATAGTACTATCTTTACTACCTCTATATAGCTTTCCTTATCCTTTATAAAGATTAGGATATTATTAAGATAGGTAATATAGATAATATCTACTAGCCTAGCTAGGGTATTATTTATATACGCCTAGAATATTACTAGTATATTAACTAGTCTAAATAGCATAATATAGTATTTAAAGTAGCTGTATCTTATATAGAAGGCTGTCTTCTACTTATCCCCTACCTAGATCCTTACCTAGTAGTATACATCTTTAAGATCTAACTTTATAAACTACCTTACTTCTCCTAGCTAGTTAAGGATCTCCCTAATTAGTAGTAATAGTATATAGTTCTTAATTATAACCTTATTAAGGCCCTTATAATTAACATAGAGGTATAGCTTACCACCCTTCTTAGGTATAAATAGGATTAGTACCCTAGTAGGGCTCTTTAAGGGCTAAATCTATCCCTTTACTAATAACTCCTTAATATACTAGCTCTAGGTTAATAGGATATACCTAGCCTTTATCTATTACTAGTTTTACTACTAGTACTATATTAAACATATAGGCCTATTTACTATATTTGTCTAGTAGTTTAAAGCCCTTATGGTCCCCCTCCTTTCCCTTTTCTTAGGCGCCTAGGGGTATTATAGGTACTCCCCCCTTATCCCTATAGTAAAGGTAGTAGACTACTAGGTAGTATACTAGGATAGCCCTTACCTCCTACTTTACCTTCTTAATAGCCTATCTAGTCTAGATGAGTTAGATATAGTCCTTACTTAATAGGTATGTCTATCCTATTATTAACTACTTAAGGTTTAGTTATACCCTTCTCTCCTAGGGGATCCCTAGGATTATGTTATAGCCACCCCTATTACTTACTTAAAACTTATAGCTCTAGGTCCTTATAACCCCTATATTATCCTTTACCTCTATAACTACCCTTTATATCCTATAATTAGGGGCCTTACCTCCCTATATACCTTATAGTAGTAATCCCTACTAGTAGGCCTTTAGTAGTACCCTTATATATAATATCTACTAATATAAGATATTCTTATCTACCCCTAGGTTAATTAGTACCCTCCCCCTCTTCTACTTACTATTTATCCTAGCCTAGAAGTCTACCTTAAAATAGTAGTATAGCTCCTCACCCTAGGGGATCTAGATACTATTAACCCTAGTAGGCGCTAAGGCATACTATCTTCCTAAATGCTATAGCTAGCTATACTTATAGTACTTCTCCTCTATATATTTAGCTAACATATAGCCTACTTTCCTATAGTTAAAGTAGGTAGGTAATCCCTAAGCCTAGGATAGGGGGGGGTAGGTACCCCTCTCCTCCTTCTTAACTACTAGCTCTAGCATAAGGGTGCTTACTACTAGTATAGACACTAATACTAAGTACTATACCTTAGACTCTACTATTAGGGTTACTATAGCTATATATAGTATAGCTATTAGGGCCTACTAGTCCCTCCTTTCCTAGTTTAGCTTTAGTTAGTTACTTAATATATCCTTTATATAGGTCTTTATAAGGGTCTTAGCCCTTTTAGTAGTATTATCTAACTCTTACCTAGTAGCTAGTAGGCCCCTAGTAAGTATATAGCTCCTTAGGTTTAAGAGTAATTAGTTAAGTATATAGACTACCTACTATCTCTCTAGTAGGGGGTTAAGGTACTCTACCTTAACTATTTTATATTTATTAATAAACTATTAGTAGGACTAGCCTAGCTTCTACTTTATCTTATCTAGCTTAACTACTATACTAAAGGCCTTTATATTATTATTAGCTATACTATTCTTTAGTTATACCTCTATAGCTACCTAAGATATATCCCTAATCTTCCTACTATAGTAGAGGGTAATATAGTTCCTCTACTTATATACTAGGTTACCCTCTAGTAAGGTACTAGTAAACTATACCTTATTCTTATTAGTAGTAAACTTATCCTTTATAATATTAAATTATCCCTCTAGTTTAAATAGGAAGTCTTAAAGGTTATTCTAATTACCTCCCTTATATTATATTAAGGCTAATTACTTAATTAGTATGTTAGTATAGGGTTACTTAGGTTCTAGCTAGGGGGTAGTAGTTCCCTTATAGCTCTTAACTATATCCTCTAAGGGTATACTATTTTATAGGGCTATAATCTAGTTAATTATTTTCCTCTTTCTTACTTTTATAGCTTTTTTATCTAATATAGTTTTTAGCTTATCTTCTATTATCCCTTCTAGGTTAATAATATACTACTCCCCTACTAGTATAAGGTTATCTATATTTAGGGTTAGTTACTCTAATATAGTACTACTATATTACTAGGTAGTAGATTAAGACCTAGGGGGTACTATTACTACTCTAATAGTTAGTATGCCTATAGGTAGGTAGAGATTTAAATATGTTAGAAGGCTATAATCACACTAAGTAAAGGAGTTAATAATAAGTATAGTTAGGGTTTAATTATAATAATTATTTAAATCTACCCTTCCTCTAACCTATAATCCCCCTGTAAAAGCCTTTTATGTAGCCCTTAGCTTATAGTTTATCCGGGCGCGGCCCCACCGCCAGTGCCCCCCCAAGCCTCCCCCTCCGGGCTCCTGACATATCTTGACAATCACCAGCGCCATCTTGACGTGAGCGAAACGCCTAACCTCAGAGGTTTGAACAACTTCGACTCCCTTTCCTCCCCTACGTTTTTGCTCCCTTATGCTAAACAGAATGCCGAAGCCCAGCAGCCCCCCTACCTCCACTCCCCCCCATCACCATCGCTCTGACCTGGTTCCTGTTTACCTGTGAAGGCTGCAGAAAGGTAAGGCCGAATATTCTGTACAACGGCATCTATCTGCCGTCATCCAGTCCTTCCTTACTGCCACTCCAAGGTTACGTTGTCCTCTCTTTCGGAATTACTGTGGCGTAGTGTTTTGCCAACATGGTCATCCACTTGTAAACAGCGTCCCGTAGTACATAGTGGAATAGACTATGTATTAGCTTTGCCTTCAAGCCATGTGCTTAAAATGTGGCCGGGCCTATCAACGCTTGGGGGTGTTTGTTTCAAGACACAAAAGGCATTAACAATGTCAGCCTCCCTATCTTAAGTAGAATAAAGGGTATAACACCGCTTATGGAGCTAAAACAAGGGTCTGATAAGAGAGGCCGCTGGCGACCTTGCCATTAAGCCGCTCGTCAATGAGACGGACTCCCAGCCAGCGGCCCAGGAGCACAAGGATACTTCCAGAAGAAACCTTGTTAGGACCTAGTGCTAGTGGTAGAGATAACGACAACAGCAGCGTCAGAGTTAGCACTGACAATGACGACAACGAGAATAGAGTCTAATCCCTGCAGCTAAACACTTAAGAGCATTCGAGTGACTTCCCCAGCTAGCAAATTCTAGTCACTGTCGAAGACAGAGGAGGCGGGTAGTAGGAGACTGCCAAGCTTGAAGCGGTTAGGAGACAGGTGTTTTTAGACTAGGATTGACGCTAGTAACGTTGTGTAAGGATGCAGGGTAATAAGATGTAGGAGGAGGAAGAGTAGAACTGGTAGTGGGTGTAAAGCGCAAGACGGGACATTAGCAGGTGGTGTACTAGTTGTACTTCAGCTGTTCATCCTACAAAAGTTAAAAGAAAGCCAGGAAGCGATTTTGTGGTGGTTTTAAGACAGAAAACTTCTTGCAGGCTGGAAGACTGTCCTGGTTCCTGGTCTGACGGTTTGGTTCGATCTTATGTAGTCCTAATCAGCCCAACACCAAGAGGTTGGAAGAATACGGAGGAGCGTGTCAAAAGTCCTTAGCCAGAATGCCAAGACCAAAAGTAGAGTATTCCAGCCTCAGTAGTTAAGAATACACTCTTATCGGACTCTTACTAGATATGTCTGGAGCATAGGAGAGCTACATCAGTATAAGATCCATCTTCAGGGGCTCATTCAGGGGAAAGCCGAAGATCATGAGATCTAAAATGTAACTTCGTGTACTGTTGGCTGGGAGATAGTGCTTCTAGCGCCTTGGCATTCTGACTAAGGAGTTTTGACACGCTCCTCCGTAGGGTACTGACAAAAGGATTTTCTCTGGCGGGAACTGTACAAGATTTGTCTTGATTCAGAACTTCAAATGGAATAACCAGGCCATGGGTGTCTACTAATCTCGCCCATATTAAACACCTCACTACAACTATTTTCCTGACAACAACACTCAGTCCTAGCTTTCAAATCACCCCCGGTCCAGATAGGCATATTAGACATTCTGGGAGAGATTGGCGAAGTCAGAAGATTAGCGCGAAAATTTGGAGGGGAATAGTAGCAAACATGCTTCGAGGGAAGTGTGTCACCAGCTCCTAGGGCGGTCTGTAGAGACGTTAAGAGTATATGTTTGCTACTGGCCTGGTTATAGCCTACTTTGATTATTTTTCAAAAGATTAGTCATCGTGCTGAAGGATGACAAGATGTGAAGATGTTTACAGATTTCTCCCAAGTGGACCAAGAGAGGTCTGGAGGTTCCGTGGCGCGCCGGGCGTACTCCGCTGCCAGCTAGCTAGCTACATTCGCCTACGCTTAGACAACATATCAGTATTGTATGTCTAGGTAGTTATCGCTGACAATAATCAATTGAATTAATTAAATTAAGAGTCCAATTAACACCAACCATGTACAACACTGAATAGAATTGATGCTAACCACAACTTGCAAAACAATTATTTATTATCAACAGGACTTGTTAAACGTACATGAGAATTGCTTTTCAAATTTTTATACGTAAGTAAGTTACTGGCTATCTGTCTATATTTTAGTCTGGGTTGCTTTGGGGACCGACAACTGCTGTCGTGATATCTCATCTCAAATTAATACTGCACTATATTAACACAACTACAATAACTAAAACTCTCACTTCTGTCACTTCCTCTTCTTCTCTCAAACCTTTATTAAATATTCCCGTTTTCTAAATGATGGGCTTACTCTTATCAACATGAACATCAACATGATAATTAACATCAATATCATAATCAATATCAACATATTAATTAACATTAACATCATGATCAACATCTGTTGCAATGCCTTCACGGCACCGCACAGCCTTGCGGGATTCCCTTGGGGCTGGAATATCTTATAATCTGGTCCTACCGGCCCGATCCACGCCGGCGACACGTATTTCTATGTGTCTGCCTAGGCAACCTTACACGAAGAAAAGACAAGCCGTTCCTATGACTTTTCCCACCCGAAAAAGTGCATCGTGACATAATCATAATCAACATCATCAACACTCTTACCACAAACGCCAATCGGCCATTTTCTCCCCAACCCACCCCTACTGATAATCCATTCATTACCTATAGTCTTTTCCAATCCACTCTTTGTAGCAAGTTGAACTGAGTCTTTTTTTTATTGTTTTCCCTTTCCAAAATTTCTAAATAGCCTCAAAATTTTGCCTTTTTATCCTGTGTATTCTATATTGTTGCATGCTACTCTTGTGTCTTTGAAGGGTATTTATCTATCCCTCATTGACATCGCCGACATATATGGGCGCTTAGGGTTAGACACTGGACCGAGGCTTACCGCATCTTCGAAATTATTTACAACTCTTCTCATTATAAATGTTTCTAAATCTGGGTGGTTTTTTTGCGTTGCCCTGGGTCCCGACACAAGTCGGCACGTTGCTCTGCGACTGCAATTCAATCTAATCCATCTTCTCCTGTCTTAGAATTCACTCCATGCTTGAGTCTAGGAGCCCTTAGTCTCCTTTAACCTTGTATTCTATTCTTCCTGTTTAGCTCTCAAGTCTTGTCTAGCCTCGCGTGCCTCGGGAACCTGCGCTCTCTTCTCAAGGAGAATCCTAATTTTATAACACATTAACTACTAGGCCGTTACTATCAAGCTATTACTACCGCACTATCTAAGAGGCGGGGCAGGAGTTCTAGTCAGATGAGGGAATATGCTTCTAGATTACGTTTGATTATGAGAGGTGTGATCCCTTGCACTTGACTTTTCTGCCTCTAGTATTACCTACTATAGATATTTCTAATCCCCCCTCTGCTGCCTCCCACCCACCCTCTCTGTCTCTCTCACTTTCTCTCACACAAGCGAAATGAGACTGGTATCGATCTTCTGGGACTGCATCCTCTTGACGATATATTCGCACATGAACGCGTGAAGGTCAAGTTAGATTGTTTTTCCTACTGCGCAAGTACTACACAGACTAGTCTGTTAGTTGACTCCGTACGAGTACCTTGTCTTCCTCGTGTGGGGCCGAGCAGAATGCATTGAGATGGAGGGACTGTTAATTTGTGCCCTAAAGAAAATTATGTAAGTATCATGGCGAGCTAATGGGAGTTTTGTACTGCTTGGAGGACGGCGCGTGGCTCAAAGACCCAACTATCATCACTATCTTCCAACCCCTACAAACCCGAAAAGTCGTTATTGCCCCCTACTCATCTTATCACAGCGAGCTAGGACCCTTAGAAAATCAATACCCCCATAGCTAGCTAACGTGATGAGTTGCGAGGTTCTGCTGCTGCCTCTCTACAACGCTTGGGCGCAGCCTGGGCTTCTATTCAAGTATATACTATCTTCTTGTTACTTTAATATGTGTGATCTGGTCGCTAACAACCCAACTTGCCACCTATAGCGGATACTGTTATCTAATTGCTATTATAGATGTACATTCTTCACAGTCCACTACCTGTTGCACTATGAAACGTAATAAATCCAAACTAGTGATACATATGTTTCTCTCTCTTCCTAACGCTTCTGAGCTTTTGTTCACTAAGTCTTGTCTGGAAGCTTTTAGGGTCCTGGATTCTAATGATGGCGGCGTCTGTGTTACCGCTGCTGTATTTGTAATCTCTTAAATTCATGAAGCTGCGCTTTCTGTCTAGTTTTATACTATGTCCCTAAGATGGTATTCTTAGAGCCTTGCTTTTAGGCCCTCCCTGACCGAATAGACGTGGGCTCTTAATAACATAGACTTACGCGGCCCTACTAACTTTAAAGATCTCTAGACTTATCAGAGCTTCTTTGATTTAAATCAAGTCTGCTTCCTCCTTCATTAGACTTTTTGTATGTTATCGCGCCGCAAGGTCACGTAACCTTTTGACCAGAGGCAGCGTATGTTCGCCTAGTTAGCTATCTTACTAATGTTACAAGACTAAAGGAAGCCCATGTTTAGTCTTCTTAGAAAAGTGGTCAAGTACAAAACTGTAGCAAAGGACACTCCTTATAAGCACGCAGATGCAAAACGACAGATTACTTTCCATCGGAAGCTCAAAGAGGTGACAGCGACGGCGGCGGGTTTATCCACTCACACCGACGTCCTACTCAAGAAAGATTTTGCAAGGTTGCGTTGGACTTGGCTTTAACAGGTGCCTCTTAACCTCATGTTCCGGTCCATGATTTCTGAATACCCTAAACCTAAAGCGGTCGGGGCCCTCAAACTCGAAGTCCAGACCCTGCGTTTAAACACTTGCCTACACGACTTGTGTGGCTTGTAGCCTAATCATACATAAGACAGTTAATCAAAAGAACATGGCGGCTAGAAGCATTCCTTGATGAGCACAGGGACGCGGTACTAATCACCTCACCTGAGCCAGGTCGTCAGGACACCTCGAGATCGACGGATTCTTCTAAGCTAACCTGCCGCAAAAGCCGTATCAATGAATGCCTTGACTCTAGCTAATAATTTCAGGAGAACCAGCCTTAACAGTTCTTGGTCTGGGATTACTAGCAGAGTCCCAGATAGCTGGTTCGAAAAATTAGTAGATAGAACCACGATGCTTTCAAAGGCACCACACGTCAACTTCCTGACTCAAGGGGCAATATCGCAAATCCTGTCCATAGGAACTTAATTAAGGCTCTATAAATTTACTAAGGCGTAGAAGGCTAATACCAAGCTTTATTATTTTAAAGGTTGTAGGCGACTTCGAGTGTGTCTAAGCGCTGCCTGGTACTGAAATATGTTCGCGTGAACGCGCCCCACAGCTAACGTATACAATATTGAGTATAAGCGCTTTGTTTATCTAAACAGGTGTATGAATTGTGTATAATGTCCTAGATAATAGACATCCTAGAACTTGCCGAATGTAGCAAGTGAGGCTCGGTTTGTCACTCCGTTCAAAAAGCGCCGTATCACATAATAACGGCCTCAATCGCTTCTATGTTGTTAACATTGGTATCAAAGAAGCAGCTCAGCGCCTTAGAGGATGGGATATCTTCGTATATCGTCGTCATTATCAATTAAGCTAATGTCTCTCTCCACGCCCATAGGCACCTAACCACCCCATTTTAGCGCTTCGTTCTAGTTAGATAGATGTATTTTATCTGGTATAAGACCTCTCTTTTTGTGCCTAAATTATTATATAAATAAAACATTCTGAATCAAATTCTTATATTCCCTGTCGTATGTTCTAAATTCCTATATATTTTGTCTAGGCTACTGCTCTTACACGCCATACTATACTTTTGTTCATTTTCCTTTCGTGGTGCAGTAAGAAGATGAAGTAGTCATGTACCATGTCCTGGTATTTGGTCATTGAAACTGCGCTTAGTGTGCTGTAAATGGAGTATTTTCTCTGTCTAAGCTTGTTGATGTGTCCTCAATGGAGAAAGATGTTACGTAGTGAGCCTTGGTTCTAGACCTACAACAGAGACATAATGACAACATTATGTCCATTTTCTGCCCTTTTTGGAGTGCAAGCAATGTCTCTTCAACTTAGAGTCTTGTAAGGGTGTATTATACACGAAAATACTTGGTGGTTTATGGACAAGAGAGATGGGATGAAGTAACTGCAGTAGACATAGTTAGCAAGATGTCGTAAAATTTGAGTTGGGGTCATGGAAGCGTGGTAAAAGAGGATTCTGATGCCAACATGATGATTTTATAAGCCAGGTGTACCATGCATAGGATTAGACGCCGTGAAGCGCGATTCATCTAGGACCTGGGAGGAGATCAGAGTTGACGGAAGATAGAGGTCTCATCTTTTGATGACAATCGTGATTCCATCCCATTCAACCAACCACAGCAACGGACTATGAAAGTTTCTCTTCTTGTTATTATAGCCAAGCCCATGTATTTTATATAATAATAATAGAAGAAGAAAAGGTCTATCTCTATACTAAGGTAAAGGTGTAACTTACATATATCTTTGCCTTAAGTCTTTAGTACTAAGAATCTACTAGTAGTAATTATTTCTATTATACTTTAACCCTAACTTTACTTTTAAAAACTAGTAGGTATAAAAGCTGCCTAAATTAACAAGCTGTTTTCCTTATACTATCTGATATATTGATTACTTAAGCGCACCCCTGAGTACCTGTTTATCTAGATGCATAAGGTGACTGAAGTAGTCGATAATGACAGAGGAAGCTTTTCTTGCGCTAATACACGCAGCTGAGCCGATATTACTTTTGACAATGGGGCGATTGCGTCAGAGCGATTTGTGGAAATAAAATGCTCGCTGGAAATCAATAACTGACGGAGCGGCGGAGTTGAATAGGCTAGCATTTTTACCTCTAGTCCTGGATATGAGGAAGAGAAGCAGTGGTTAGATAAAGACGGCAAACAGCCCCACCAATGAAAATACTTCAGGCTGGCTAGCTGAATGAACATAGGAAAACGAAAAAGGCTTATGAGATGTAGATATTAGAGGGTGTTTGATAGTAAACTAATAGTGTGCTCTACTTCTGGTTTCAAAATACCCTATGGGCGCCGAATCAAGTCGTAGACATATATGGTTGGAGATTGCGCTGCTTGCACCAGGAGAACCCGGCATTAAAAGCAAGGAACATTCATAGACACCTTGAGGACGGTGCAGACAGGTTGGTTCAGCGCACAATCTACGCCATCTACTTCATCGGTGACACGCTACTAGAAAACGCGGCGCGCACCAAGTTCTTCACAAAGCTGCAGCCGAAACTGGGCGAGAATGATTCCTTGTTTCTCAAGGCTTGCCTGGAGGCTGTTAACCAGTTCAGTGCCCGCGCATGGACATCAAGAAGGTGGTAGAGGATGCTTTACTAACTTATCTTAAAGTTACATTTCATTCTCGTAGTGCAATATCCATATTCAGTACAAGCAAAAACAAACATCAACAAGATAACAAAGAGCGTAACCAGAGCCCCGCCAACACAATGGAGCGAGCTATCAGTATACGTACACATTTTCCTACAGGTACAGACATGGCAGGGCCATCTTCAGCCGGCATCATCATCATCATCACCGTGCGTCAAAATTATTGGCCGTGGCCGAATCCGATCCATAAGATAAGTTCCGCTTGATGGAAACAAAGATTGACGCAGGCGTGCAAGGCGGATCACGCAATATCCATCTACAAGATTGACACCAATACCAACTCCGATCCCTCTCATGCCTTTGTTCCATATTAATTCCCTTGTTCCCCTCATATCCTTCCCAGCGTCTCAAGATTGTGTCTCTAGCTTGCCCGCCATTTTCCGTTTATCTGTTGCTTCCACTCATACTGTCATCATCTCCATCTCCACCTAGGTCCGTCAATATTCTCCGCCTCAGCTCAATCCACAAAGGTGGCATCCAATATAAGCCTTTCCTACCTCATACTAAGCCATGGCATCTTGGGTTCCCAAGCTACTATAGATGCTGTAATGATGCCATGCCATGGCGTCAACACTACCTCGCCATACAGAAAGGAGACGTCCCCACAGCTACAAAGCGGGCTGAACTTGCCTGGCCTCGCATCTGGGTCACGAGATCGCGTCGCCGGGCCTGGGGTTTAATGCGGTGCCGGGGAGGGCCAAAGTCGCCCCTTCGCAATAGTAGAGAGAGGCGTGAGGCAGCCTTGCTGTCGTGGGTGTGGGACACAAAGCTTGAGATGAACTCCCTGGCCTTTACGGCCATCTCCAACAGCTCCCGCTCGCCCGTCTGGGCCTCCAGTCGCTTTGCCGATCTCAAGGCTACCAGGAGCATCGTCTTGTGAACATGAGCCAGCACTGGCTCTTGCTCCAGCACTCGTTCAATGGTACGACGCGCTAGTGGGACTCGATATCTACTGGGGGATATGTTCCTGGAATACTTGTGGACCAACTGACTGCCATCTTCAAGGCCCCTTGGGGCCCAGAAACCCCATGCGTTCCCGAGTACGCACAATCAGTGAGCTATCCACGTGTGTCCTAAGCTCTCGGCATCGCAGTTAGCTAACATGCTTGGAGGCCGAGCAGCAACCCAACAGCTACGATTGCGGGCTTAGGGTTAGGACAATGCCGACATGCTCACACGCGGTCCTGGCCATCTTGTCCCCGCGAAGCTTTTCTCTGTCGCCCTCCGCTACCACTACTGCCTGGCCTTCACGATCGCCTGAGGACTTCGTTGTATTGTTTTGCATAGCGTTATTTCCCTATTATCTTAATTTTTCTTCTTTTTCTCTTTTTTTATTTTTATTTTCGCTCCTTTTTTTTCTTTCTTTCTAAATAACTTTTGCTTGTTTCTTTTGTCATTTTCTTGCGCCGCACCATCATGCAGTGGCGCGTCTACGCCTTTAGCCAAACAGAGGGAGACCCAATGACGAGGATTTCGTGATGATTATGCTTCTCATGGCTGTGTTATATTTTAGTGATAATGGATGTTGGCACTGTTTAACCTATAACAGCAAGGTAAACTGGTTATTGGGATAATCATCCCAACGCCCCTTATATCTATATTTTACCCAAATACCCGTCACGTGTGGTAACTTAAATGTATAATCAAGTAAGCTAGGTTTAAACCACAGACACTCGGTTTATCTCAGGTGTTGGCAGCACAGAAACAAAGGTTTGTATGTACAAGGCTTATATTAGCCTCAAGCTTTCTGGAAACTGTTCTTGATTGACCTGGACCAATCCACCATACCCGCGCACGGCACATAGCTCAACCCAAAGTGGAGACGTAATCAGGCCTAATGTGTCTCGTCGTGCCGATTGGTTCATTGCCCAGCTTCTTGTAGACAAAAAGGCACATCTCGGCATCGCCAGGGATCATGGCCATCATACCGTGGCCAAGGAGATTGGCGATAGGGCGACGCAGATACCACGGGACCCCGGTAACTCCCCTTCTATGCTCCTCGGACTTGACAGTGGCGATCTGGTGGAGATGAATGATGATCGGGGCAAAGTCGAAGCCCGTACGATCTAGACGCGCATCGAGGCCGCCTACTGCCAAA
Organism: Colletotrichum sublineola; assembly: GCA_020631755.1. Taxonomy (NCBI): domain Eukaryota; kingdom Fungi; phylum Ascomycota; class Sordariomycetes; order Glomerellales; family Glomerellaceae; genus Colletotrichum; species Colletotrichum sublineola. Next base: position 470,226 of record JAHSQG010000019.1, read on the forward strand.
GGCCCGACCTCGGTCTTGAAAATCTTAGTAAGCGATTAAGGGTTTAACTCAGCCCAAGGTCTAAAGCGCAAACGTGGTTCTTAATTTAGAGCCTGACTGTGTCAAAGTACCTATCTCCTTAGGCCCTGAAACATGGCCTTGAGGCCAGACAGGGGTATCTGACCAGTCAGCGAGTCGTATTAGTTCGAAGGTATATTAAGATTTAATTAAATTTAGCTATAGCGCACACTAATAGGAAGATATTAATCTAAACTAACTAAGCTAACTTTATCTTATAATACTTAACTAAACAGACTTTTTAATATAGTGCTACCTAGCACTCTAGGCACTACTACTCTATTTAATTATTCCTTTACTAAGTATTATAATCCCTCTAGCTAAGAACTTTATATTAATAATATAAAGAATAGTATATATAACCCTACCTCTTTAAACGTTTTACTAGAGTATGTTTTAGCTAGCTAGAAGACGGCTAGCAAACTTTAGAGGATTTCTAGAATATTATTACCTCCTTACTATACCTTATAATTATAATGATATCCCTAGGCTAAGGGGTAGGATGCCTATGGATTAATTGGCGGGCCTTCGGCGAGACGTCGGCCCGGCCGGATTAGTTATCAGCACATATAGAAACCCCTTACGCTGGCCCAACCAGCCAGGAGGTGTTAAGTTGAATTCTACATTATTACAGACCCCTATTATCGTAATATCCATCTATTACTTTCCTAGGCTCTACCACCTAGGTAAAACCCCTTATAATTATTTAACTTCTACCTCCTAGAGGAAGCCTACCTAAGAATAGAAGAGTCATAATTAATAAGATCTTTAGCGACCGCTTACTAACTAAATAACATAGATCTATTATTATTATTATTATTAAACCTATCCCTATCTAACCTATTAATAATTAAGCTAATATAGGTTATTTAGGAGTAAAATACGACGCTTTTATAGCTGCTTACTAATTGCCTAGTAACAGCTAAGAAGTAATATAAACGCCCTCTAGTATATATATATAGTATCTTACTAAAAGACAGCACGCTAGAGTAAGTATTAGATTAGCTAGCAGTCATCTAGGTAGGAAATTAGCTATAGCCTACCGCCTTAGAAAACTACTATATTAATGTAACGATATCCCTGGGCTGAGGGGTGGGATGCCTATGGATCGATCGGCGGGCCCTCGGCGATACGTCGGCCCGGCCATTAGTCATCAGCACACACATAGAAAACCCTTACGCTGGAGTAACTAGTTAGGAGTGGTTAAGTTGAATTCTATATTATTACCTATACCTATTATTACGATATCCTCTATTGCTTTCCCTGACTACTGCCCCCTAGGCAATCCCCTTATAATTATTTAACTTTAACCTCCTAGAGGTAGTTAGCCTGAGTAATAGACAAAGGGACTTTATAACTATTATTGTGATTGACGTGTTCTTTGGTGACTGCTTGCTGATTAATTGATGCAGATCTATTATTATTAAACCTGTCCCTATCTAACCTATTAATAATTGAGCTAATGTGGGTTATTTAGGAGTAAAATGCGATGCTTTTATAGCTGCTTGCTGATTATCTGGTGATAGTAAAGCAATACAAACGCCCTCTAGTATATGCTTGCGGCATACTACTAGAGAACAGTATGCTAGAGTAAGTGTTAGATTGGCTGGTAGTAATTTTAGTAGGTAATTAGCTTTGTCTGACGGCCTTAGAAAACTACTATATTAAATAGGCTCTTATAAAGGTGACCTTAGTGCTCTAGATGTAGTAGCATAACTACTAATTTATAGTTAATATGATAGGTAATAGAGATGTTAGCTAGTAGGTAACCTTTAAAGCGTTTGTTTGTTAATTACATGTCGACCCAGAGCTCTAGGAGAGACGCCTATATGGCTAGCTCCATGAGGCCTGTCAGAAAGACTAGTTGCCTCTGCGATTCTTTGCTGAATGGTTAGCAATCTATTAGGCCTTAGGTACTAAGGACCTGGAAGAGAATTGGCTGCTAGCCTTCTCATTTTTCTATTGCCTGTAGCTAGGGTTGTAGAGGGTGTTAATACGTTAGAAGTATGCCTTGTGGCGACTGAGAGATGTTGCCCTAGCGGTGGAGCGACTATGGGAGCTCTGTGCTGACTGAGACTGATCCTGGAGCGCCTTAGAGTGGACTTCTGAGATGCTGGATTGCATATTTGTTGCTGAGCCGTCGGCAAAGAGGATGCGTGTCTAGACATAAGAACCTACTATTATAGAGCTATTAGTAAAGTAACGCCTAGATAAGTCAGACTAGTACTACGCTATCTGTCTTAAGAAAGGTCACAATATAGATAATTATTATTATAATAAGATATATAATAAGTATAATAAAAAGGGGTATATTGTATTAGTCTGCTATATACTAAGAGTAACTATAGCGACTGTAATAGTAAACGTAGTAATAGCTAGGTTCCCTATATGTTAGATTGAAGTAGACTTATTAGATAAAGGATGGTGATCTGCTAGGCCTTAGTGATAGACTACTAAGTAGTTAGTAATATACTACTGAAGTGGTGATAAGGTTTAATTCCTTATGAGAGGATATAAAAGAGCGATTAATGGATATGGTTGACGGCACCTGACGTGGCGATAGTGAAGGCACCTAATGTGGCGATAGTAGAAGAAAGCACCTATATATGGCTATAACTAGAGTATCTACCTGTGGCGATAGCTTATTAAGTGCCTGGCGATTAACTAATTGCCCTCTAGATACATATTATAAGTTAAGTCTATGGGTTGAAATCCCTTTACCTGTCAATAAGTAAAAGCTTGAAGAGTACCTATCTGATGAATATAATAAACAAATAAATACTTTATAATTAGTAACAGCTTGTAGAGCGCCTGGCGAATATAACAAATACGAATATAACAAATACGAATACAACAAATACAAATATAACAAATACAAATATAACAAATATAATAACGGTTTAAATCCAAATACGGTTTAAATCTAGTAGTAAGTAAATAACAAGAATCCATCCATACCTACGATCGGCAATAGCAAAAGAAGCACCTGACGATAGGAGTACGGCCTGGGGACTAGCCCTTTAAAAAGGGGGGGCAATTGTAACGATATCCCTGGGCCGAGGGGCGGGATGCCTATGGATCGATCGGCGGGCCCTCGGCGATACGTCGGCCCGGCCATTAGTCATCAGCACACACATAGAAAACCCTTACGCTAGAGCAACCAGTCAGGAGTGGTTAAGTTGAATTCTACATCGTTACCCATACCTATTATCGCGATATCCTCCATTACTTTCCCTAACTACTGCCCCCTAGGCAATCCCCTTATAATTAAATAGGCTCTTATAAAGGTAACCTTAGTGCTCTAGACGTAGTAGCGTAACTACTAATTTATAGTTAATATAATAGGTAATAGAGATATTAGCTAGTAAGTAACCTTTAAAGTGTTTATTTACTAATTATATATTAACCTAAAGCTTTAGGAGTGCTACCTATATAGCTAGCTTTATAATACCTAGTATTAGCTAGGCTAGTTACTATTATAATTCTTTACTAAATAGTTAGTAATATACTAGGCCCTAGGTACTAAAGACCTAGTAGAAAATTAGCCTCTAGCCTTCTTATTTTTCTACTACCTATAACTAGGGTTATAAAGGGTACTAATTAGATAAAAACACTCTACCTAGTAACTAAGGGATGTTACCCTTACTATAGAATGCCTATAAGAGCTCTAGATTAACTAGACTCCTAACTAGACTTTAGATAGGATATTTATATCTAATTAGATATCTAAAGTACTAGATTACCTTACTATTAGTAAGCTACTAGTAAAGAAGCCTTATATTAAGGATATAAAATGTTACCTAACTTACTTTAAGAAGGGGTATAAGGCTAAAGACTACTATAGTAAGAAAGTCTATAACTAGTAAGTATAATAAAAAGGGGTATATTATATTAATCTACTAAGTAATAACTACTACTATAAATATAGTAAGAGTTAATATAGTATAAGTAGAGTATTAATTATACCTATAAGTTATAGACCTAGACTCCTTAGACAAAGGATAGTAAATCTGTTAGTAATAGCTTACAAAGCACCTAGTAAGGGACTAGAGGATTAATTAACTAGTAATAGCATTAGGAGTACCTAATAGTTAGTAATAGCTAAAAAGAGCACCTAACTAGGCGGTAATAGCTTACTAAGCGCCTAGCAATTAATAGACTACCTTATTAATTTACGTCTAGAGTAGAAGAGTATAAGTTAGTAGTTTAAATCCTAGTACGGTTTAAATCCCAGTACGGTTTGAATCCTAGTACGGTTTAAATCTAAAGTCATAATAGTCGGTAACAGCTCATAGAGCGCCTGGCGAAACAAGGTTCAAATCCTATATATCACGATTAGCAACAGCTCGAGGAGCGCCTGGCGAAACAGCGGTTTAAATCCACATAAGCAATGATAAGAATCTATCCATACCCACGATCAGCAACAGCAAGCAAAAAAGCACCTAACGATAGGAGTACGGCCTGGGGACTAGCCCTTATAAAAGGGGGGGCAATTGTAACGATATCCCTGGGCTAAGGGGTGGGATGCCCATGGATCAATCGGCGGGCCTTCGGCGAGACGTCGGCCCGGCCGGATTAGTCATCAGCACATATAGAAACCCCTCACGCTGGCCCAACCAGCCAGGAGGTGTTAAGTTGAATTCTACATCATTACAGACCCCTATTATCGTGATATCCATCCATTACTTTCCCAGGCTCTGCTACCTAGGTAAAACCCCTTATAATCATTAGTTCCTTATATAGGTGCTATTAGAAGGAGGCTAAGGTCTAGTAAAACCTTTAAGTAGTATTATAATACTCTTAGGTATTAATAAAGGCCTTATAAAATAGTAGATAACTATTAGTAATACTAATAGGTAGGAGAAAGTTATAGTATAAGGCTTAGGCCTTACTATAATAGATATAGTAGCTATAGTAGCTATTAGCTTAGTATTAATTACTAATATTAATAGAGTTTATATATTAGTTATAAGTATAGTAGACTTATAGAAAAGGAAGTTATTTAATATAAGTAATAGTTATATTACTAGTCCTTTTATTACGTACTTTAAAGGGGATTTATAATATTAAAAAGTAGAAAGTACTACTAAAAGATTACTTATAGTCCTTAGGATAAGTATACTCTTTACTATAAAAGCTAGTAATAGCTAAAAGTATAGGTAGTTAATATATTTTTAAAGAGTATCTAGCTAACCTAGTTATTATTAGTTAACTCTATAAATAGTATACCTTATAGGATCTTTTTTACTATATTATTACCTAACTTTAGTAGGCTAAGACTCTTATAAATACTACTTTACTTTACCTTATAGTAAGTACCTATAGTAATAATATTATAGCTTTAAAGGTATTATAAAAGGTTAACTAAGGTAAAGAGGTTATTAATAAATAGGTAGTATTAATAGGTAGGTAGTAGAGGTAAGAAGTTAAGTATAAGGTAGGTAACTACTACTTATATAGGTATAAGAGGTTACTTAGCTTACCTATATATAAGTACTAGGATTAATAGTCTATTTTTTATATACTAGGCTTAGTAAAAAAAACACCTAACTTTCCTAATTACCTATACTTTAAATCTAATTAGGATAGGCTTCCTTTTTATCTACTACTTATTAGAGTAGTAGCCTTAGTATTATACTATACTCTTATTAATAGTAAGATAACTACTAAGGGTCTAAAACTAACGTATATATATAGTAAGTAGCCTATTATAGTAAGTGGCTGACACAGCCCTCCTAGCAGCTGTTACAGACCTAATAGGGTAAATAGGCTACTAGTGCTGCCAGATAGAATAGATAGCAGTATTATAGAGATACATAGCAAGAGAGTAAAATAGAATAGTAAAGCAGTAAAGGATAACAAATAAGTAAGTATAAGGTAATAATAGCACAGACAAAAGGTAGGTATAATTAGGTATAAGTAGTATTCTATAGTTAACTTATAATACTCCCTAAGTTAATAGCTACTTATACCTATAGGTATATAACTAGCTATAACCTATCTAGGGTTACAGGCTATACGCCCCTTTTAGCCTATAATAAGTACCCCCCTTTAAAGAGGTACTTATTAGGGTGCTAAGAACAAACTATCTATATATAGGTCTATACTCCCCTCTATCTCTATATAACTCCTTAATTCTCCTATATCCTTTTAATAGTTCCTTTACTTAGGTATTAATTAATTTATTATTAATTAATACCTAACGTAGTTCACAAGCGAATGAATCAGACAAGCGAGTGAATTACTTCTTATTGCTAGGAGAGCCTTACTTTTTAACTATTTATTAAAAAGCGATTTCTTAACTAAAAAGGCCTAACTCTTAAATTCTAGTTTTGATAAGGGTTAGACTTTTAAAAATAATATTATAGAAATTCTTCCCCTACCCTAACCCTTACTTACTAAGCTTATCTCTTATCAATAAGGGTTAAGCTTTTTATATAAGGGTTAAGGTAAAGTAGTATTTTCTATAGTATTATTTCCTATAATCTAACCCTTATCAAAACTAAGATCTAAAAGTAAGACCTTTTTTAGTTAAGAATTTACTTTTTAATAAATAGTTAAAAAAGGTAAGGTTTTCTAAGGCGATAAGAAGTAATTCACTCGCTTGTCTGATTTATTTGCTTGTAAACTACGTTATAATCTCTTAGGGGTAGGGTTATAAGCTAAGAGCTCTATAGTTTGCTTAGTACTCTTCTCTATAGTAGGGTAGTATAGTAGGGTAGTAGTTATAGCTAGTAAGATAGGGGTAGGGTAAGTTAAGGTAATAGTAGTGTTAGTAAGGGTAGTAAGTTTTATAGTAATATTATTAACCTTCTAGACTAGGGTATAAAACTTATTACCCTTAAACTTATTAAGGGTATCTAGGTTATTATCCTTATGCTTAAGGAGGCTAATATACTTATTTACCCTATTAACTTTAATAACTATGTTATTAATCTTCTTAGTTAGCTTAATAAGTTTATTACTCTTAGTACGTATGTTCTTAATAATAGCGTTAATATTATTAGCTACGTCTTTAGTACTATTAACCTCTACTAGTTCTAGGGGTTTTTCCTCTTTACTAAATAGGTCTTTACCTTATACTACCTTCTAGAGCTATACTATTAAAACTACTAGGTAGACTTTCTAGTATTTTAGTAGGTTAAGTTTATATACTCTTAGTCTAACTATATAAATAACTTAGAAAGGTCTTATATACTATAGTAACTACTTCTTTTTAGGCTTACCTAATAGTAAGTATCCTTTACCTAGGTAGAGGTATACCTTATCTCCTTTAGTAAATTCTACCTTATAGTACTTATTATTAAACCTCTCCTTCTAAATTACTCCTATAATATTAATAAGGGCTAGTACCTCTATATAGTAAGTCTCCTAGAGGACTTCTAGGGACTTAAAGGGTATTACCTTACTACTAATATATTTTAGTACTATATAGGGCTAGAAGCTAAGTATAACTTTATTTAGTAAGTAGCTAATTATTACTATAAGGGAGTTATTAAGTATATATTATAGTAATAGAATTATATCTATTTATAGGATATCTAAGTTAGTATATATATAGAAGTAGATTATAATTTTAACTATTTAGTTTATCCTTTTACTTTATTTATTAGTCTAGGGGTAATATATAATAGAGATAAGAAGCTTTACCTTAAGAGTATTAAATATTAATACCTAGACTACTAATATAAACTTTAGGTTATAATTACTAATAATTACTTAAGGTAGGCCCTAATTATATACTATTAGTATCTAAAGTAATACCTAAGCCTAGTAGTAAGCTTTATACTAAATATTCCTAGGGATAAGGATAACCTTCTTACTAAACTTATATATTATAGTATAGAGGGAGTCTAGTAGGTTAAAGTTAGGTAATACCTAGAAAGTCTATTAGCTTAGAACTAGTAGTATATCTATTATAAAGTCTATTAATATAGTATAATAAAGTATACTAGGAGTTATAATAGGTTAGAGGGATCTTATAGCCTTCTAGTAGTCTATCTAGTTTTCTTAGTAAGCTAGGTAATAGGTAATATACTTCTTAACTATCTTCTTCTTCCTATAGATATAAATACCTCTAAGTTTTACTAGTATTCTATTAATACTAAAGTAAAACTTCCTATTATAAGTAAGTTTTAGTATATATCCTACTACTAGTTTAGGTATATAAAGTTTTTTAGTACTATTAGTACTAATATAGTATAAGAGGCCTTATTTATTAATTTCCTATAGGAGTATATAGTAGTACTATTACTTTTCCTAGGGCTACTAGGCGTTCTTTTTTACCTTATCTAGTATAATATACTCTATCCTACTAAAGAGTACCTTCTTTACTAGTCTTAGTAGGATATATAACCTCTTATTACCTTAGTACTTAGTAATAATATTATATATAAAGTCCCTACTAAGTTATATTATAGTAGTGTTAGCTTTTCCTAGAGTTAGGGGTTTATCTCTTATATACTAGGCTACTATATTAGTAAAGAAGTCTAAAATATTATTCTTATTATTAATATCTATAAGTTTATCCTTATAGGGAAAATACTTATTAAGGTTAGGATAAGTAATAAGAAGGTAGGAGAGTATATTTAGTACTATATTAAGTTTCTTAGGTATATAAAATATCTTTAGGTAGAATTAAAATAAGTAATTTACTATATTAGCTAGCTTAAGGTTTACCTTATTAAGGTCTAGTATCCTTAGTAATATATAAGTAATAATACCCTTTACTACTATATAGTCTATTAAGATAATAACCTTATACTTATTAGACTATATAAGTTTCTAAAGTTTCTTTATAGCCTATATAATAGTAGTAATCTTTACTTTAGTTATACTATAACGTTTTTCTATTACTATTATAATATATAATAAGAATAGGATTAGCTAAATATACTCCTTTAATATATTAATTTTAGGTAGCTTCTTACTATCTTAGTTATAATCTAGTTAAAAAACTATAAGCCTAAAACTATTAATATATATATTTATCTTAAAGAAGAGGGGCTTCTTAGGGTTATAATAAAATTATATAGCCTAGGCGTAGAGTTTCTCTTATAGTATCTTCTAGGTATTAAGTTCCTTAGGCGTAAGGTTAAAAGTCTCCTTAGTAATAATCTTTACTTAGGCTTAGCATAAGGTTCTTAGCTTAAGTATATTATCTTTTTATAGCCTTATTACTAGCCTTATTTTCCTATTATTAAGAAGGGTAGCTATTATATTAAACTAAGATAATCTAGTATATAGCTAGCTACCTATCTTAAGATATATCTTTAGGTTATATAAACTATATAAAAAAGTAAGTTACTAAAAGGCTTAAATATAGTCCTCTATTTTCTAAATACTATTACTATTTATAATATAACTAAGGAGTTCTACTAATAGGAAGCTAGTAAATAACTTTAGTACTCTAATATAGATATAATATTTATCTAATAGCTTTAGTATAATCTTAAGGTACTTAAGGTAGTCTTAATTAGTATTACTAAAGACTATAATATTATTAATATATATATAAATAAAGTAATAGTATAAAAAGAATAATTAATCTATAAATTACTAGGCGTATATAAGTAAGTTTTTATACCTTATTATTATAATATTAGAGTACTTAAGTCTATAAGAACTTATTATTACTATTTAGTTTTTATACTAGGGATATATACTAAGCTAGTAAAAGAACCTAGAGGTATTAAATATTATTATATACTTTTTCCCTTAAAGTAACTATATAATTTCTTCTTAGTTAGGGAGGAGGTAGACGTTAGGGGATACCTACTTATTAAGGGGGTATATATTAACTACTATACGTCCCTTCCCCTTTATCCTATTCTCCTTATACTTCTAAATAATAAAGATTAGGTATATAAGGGCTACTAGGCTAATTTACTAACTAGCCTTCCCTTTCTTATACTATTTCTCTATTTCTTTATTAAGAAACTCTATATCCTTAAGTCTAAGAGGAAATACCTTAATATAAGACTTCTAGTTTTACTAGCTATTAATAAGCTTAATCCTTATCTTCTCCTTATCTAGGATAGGTATTATCTTATAGTTATAGTAGATATAGTATTAGTTAAAGAGGTTATAGAGTTTTTTAGTAAATTTTAGGTTATCTATATAAATCTCTATACTATAAAGGTTAGTTATTATAAGGTAAATATCTAGCTTACTAATACTATAGTTTAATACCTCCTTAGGGATTAGTAGGTTCTTATCTATTATCTCTATTTTCTCTTCTACTATTTCTAATATTATTATAAAGTCCTTAGTTAGGTTAGTAAAGTTTATAGTTACGTTATTAGTAATTTATATAAATATTTCTTAGCTAATTTACTATATAGCTTCTTCCTTATATGTTAGGGTAATTTAACTAACCTTAGTACCCTTCTTAATAATAATAAGCTCTACTATCTTATTATATACTAGTACTATCTTTAGGGTCCTATAGTCTACTACTATGTTAAGGATATATATATAGGTAAAGTAAACTTAGTAGGTCTTATTTATCTTATCCTCCTTAAATTATTTAGGGAGGTTAAGGTAGTTAACTAGTAGGTAGTATATTTACCTAGGGTATATAATAGTATTATACTTTACTATTAACTTTCTTATTACTAAGAAATAGTATTTAATTAACATAAGGATTACTATATTATATATAAAGTAAAGGGTTATAGTTTTCCTATTAAAGTCTACTATTATATTATAGTTATTATAAAAAGGTGTACTAAGTAATAGCTTAGCTAGGAGATTTTTAACTACTCCTATTATAACTATAGTATATACCTTAATCTTTATTCCCTTTATTATTCCTACTATATATAGGTTAAAGATAACTTTTTCTTATAACATAGTCCACAAGTAAGTGAGCCACATAAGTGAGTAAACTACTTCTTATTACTAGAAAAACCTTAATTTTCAACTATTTCTTAAAAAGCGAATTCTTATATAAAAAAGGTCTAGTTTTATAATTTAGGCTTCCTAGCTAGTTATATAACTATAAATAATACTATAGAAATTCCTACCTAACCCTAACCCTATATAACCCTTATCTACTCCTTTAGATAAGAGAACTTTCCTAGTATATAGGGTTAGGGTTAGGTAGGAATTTTTATACTATTACTTAGGGTTATATAACTAGTTAAAAAGCCTAAATTTTAAAACTAGACCTTTTTTACATAAGAATTCGCTTTTTAAGAAATAGTTGAAAATTAAGGTTTTTCTAGTAATAAGAAGTAGTTTACTTACTTATATAGCTTACTTACTTATAGACTACGTTAGGGTAAATAATAATCTAACTACCCCTATTATTTATAGCTCTATTATATTAAAACGTAAGTTCTTTATAAAACTTATTACCTAACTTTAGTCTACTAGGATAACTAATATACCTATATCTATATAAATAGTATAGTCTTCTAATTCCTTATTAGCCTTTACCTTAACTTAGAGGTAAGTCCTCTTATAGCGTTCCCTTTTTCTATTAGGCTTAATAACTATTTTAATAACCTCTCCTTACTAAAAGGTAAAATTTACTATATCTGGATTTATTAGTACTTAGGTTAACTTATTATATAGGGGTTTAGCTTAAGGTAATTCCTTATCTCTTATAGACTCCTCTACTTAGGTAAGGTACTCCTCTACTTTATCCTATTAGGGTAAGGTTTCCTCCCTATCCTATAGGGTAGCCTTTATTTCTAGTATAAAAGGGTTACTTTTACTAGCTTATAGTTAGGTAGTAAAGTTAGTAAAGTCTACTAAGGTAGTAGGTATCTTATTAACTTTATTAAGGATAAAGCCCTTATTAATAAGTTAGTTAATAATAGTATTTATATTTAGGTTAGTTTCCTATATAAACTAGATGTTATCCTTAGAGTTATTATTCCTTTAGATATAGTAGGCTTACTATTTCTACCTACTATTTTATTAACCTTCTCTCTAGGGTTAATAGTCTCTTACTTACTAGGTAGGATTACTCTCTATCTCCTTCTACTAGTTATTCTAATAGGGCTAGTCCTTATTATAGCTTTTCTATCTCTCTTAGGTGTTTTCCCTTAGGTTCTAGTTAAACCTTCCTTAGTTAGGAAATTAGCTATTATTCTACTAATATGCTATGCTATTTAGGTTATTATAAGGTATATCTCCTAAGATATAAGGGAAGTTTACCTTTATCTAGGTAGTATTTATTATAATATATAAGGTATCTACTATTATATTAGTTATATTTAATAGAGTATAGAGAATATTTATTCCTATATAAGGCGTATTTCCCTAAGTATAGGGAGTATTTCCTATTATAAAGGGTGTATTCCTTATAATATATTATATATTAGGAGTTATATTACTACTAATATAGTAAGTATTATTAGCTATATTACCTATTCCCTAGGGTATATTACTTTAGTTTAGTAAGGTATTTAGAGAGGGAAATATTATATATTAGTATATATAGGAGTTATATTACCTATATACTAAGTTATCCCCTATAGTAGTATTTACCTACCCTTAAAAGTATATATTATTAATATATATTAGGTTATATCTAGATATTCCTATTACATCCCTTATAGCCTTTTTATATTCCTCTATAAGGGTAATATAGGAATCTAAAGAGTCTATATCTATAGGTTTATAAAGGAACTATTATAGCTATAGCATAAGGTAGTAGTATAGGTAGGTAAGTAACTATTTATTAAAGTAATCTCCTTAAGTATAAGTATACTTAAAGTACTCTTAGGTAAAAGTATAAATATTATTATCCTTAGAGACCTTCTCTATAGAGAAGAAGTTTTCTTAGAACTACTTCTATATATCTCCTATAATAAGGCTAAACTAAAGTCTTATTTAGTTTATAATTATTATTTACCCCTATACTTATAGCTATATTCTTTTACTATCTAATAGCTAAAATTCCTACTAGTTTTATATAGATCCCCTTAGGTATTAAGTAATATTCTAGCTAACTTTATTAATAGCCTCTTAGTCTAGCTATAGGCCTTTTACTATTTAGATTTATAGTTTAATATCCCTATAGTATATAGCTTAGTAGTTATAAAAAATAGGCTTATAGGAGTACTTCTTTATATCTATATTAGGCTAAAACATACCTATATATAGTTTAGTTAATATATTTTAGGCTACTATTAATAGAGTATTTATTATTACTAGGGCTATATTTAATAGCCTCTCTATAAGTACTCTTAGTAAGTTATCTACTAGTATATCTACTTAGGATATCTATAGGGTGTTAATTATTAGGTCTATTATAAAGGTGCCCTACCCTATTAGTATGCTTAGTTATAGTAGTCTGTTAAGTAGTAGACCTTACTATACTAGTAGGCCTATAGGTAGTTATCCTTAAGGGGGAGGTCCTATCTATACTATTAGATTTAGTAGAGGTATAAGGCCTGTTTATAGTATAATAGGTCTAGGCCCTTAGGGTGGTATATACTATACTATCCTATTAGATAGGGTTATCTAGGTAGGGGCTTAGGTAGTTTAGTTTAGTAGTATATATACTATCTAACCTAACTAAGGTAGTAACTACCTTTAGGTAAATTAGCTTACCTAGGTTAGTTAAAAGCCTAAAAGACCTATTAGGTATAGGCTAGGCCTATACCCTTAGGTGCTAGGGAATTATCTAGGTATCTAGTATAAGGGCTTATATTACTACCCTTAGGTAGGTTAGCTTACCTAAGTTAGTTAGAAGCCTAGAGGACCTATTAAGTATAGGCTAGGCCTATACCCTTAGGTACTAGGGAATTATTTAGGCATCTAGTATAAGAGCTTATATTATTACCCTTAGGTAGGTTATTAGGAGTAAGGGAGTTAGGTCTAAGGAATAAAGCTATTTAGAGTTTACTAGGTAAAGTAGGGTTCCCCTCTAGTATAGTATAATTACTACTATAAGTTACTTATCTTTACTAATAGGTCTTAGCTTTAGACCTCCTTCCCTTTAGTAGATTCTAGGTTTCTTATACCTTCTATTAGTAGATTACTCTAAGATTTAAAGGAAATTATTAATATATCCTTTTCTAATAGTTAACTTAATATATTACTTTAGTTTAGTAGTTAAGGGTCTTAAGGTTTTTATAGTAGGTTAGGCTCTTAGGTTACTATAGTCCTCTCTAATATAACTAGGTAGTTTAAGGCCTATAACGTCTAGGAGTTTATTTAAGATAGAGGTTTTAGTATTAAGGCTAAGCTAAGTTTACTTACTAGTTTTAGGTTTTCCCTTATAGATTAAATAATCCTTTTTACTAGCTAAATATATAACTTTATCTAGTAGGTATTATTTTCTATACCTAGCTTAAGTTTAAACCCTTTCTATTAGTTAACTAAGCTATAGTAGGGTTTATCTATAAGGAATTTAATATAGTAGAGGTAGTTAATATCCTTATAAAGGTATTTTATAATATTAGTAGCTAGTAGGTAGGTTAGGTATTTCTATAGCTATATTAATAGTTATTAGAGGTCTTTAATATAGCCTAGTTATAGAAGTTATATACCTACTCCTTAAGGATCTACCTAGGGTAGGTATGTTCCTTTATAGTCTAGCTATAAAGAAAAGAAATTTAAGGTTATCTAAATTAAAGTAGTTATACTACTACTTAATATAGCCCTCTTAGTAGCTATTATAGACCTAATAGGGTAAATAGGCTACTAGTACTACTAGATAAAATAAATAGTAGTATTATAGAGATATATAGTAAGAGAGTAAAATAGAATAGTAAAGTAGTAAAGGATAATAAATAAGTAAGTATAAGGTAATAATAGTATAGATAAAAGGTAGGTATAATTAGGTATAAATAATATTCTATAGTTAACTTATAATACTCCCTAAGTTAATAGCTACTTATACCTATAGGTATGTAACTAGCTATAACCTATTTAGGGTTATAGGCTATACGCCCCTTTTAGCCTATAATAGTAGCCTAGTTCCTTATTATACCTTAAAGGCCACCTTTTTAGCTATTTTTTAAAAATTAAAATTAAGCCTAAAAAGGTCTAGTTTTAGGCTATTAGTAATAATAAGAGTTAAATTTTAAGAAATAATAGTAAGGAAAATATTATCCCTTTATTAAAGGGTATAAAAAGAGAAAACCTCTTATCTAGCCCTTTAGATAAGAGGTTTTTTAGTTTAGGCTTTATAAGAGAAATAATATTTTTCTCTACTATTATTTCTTAAAATCTAACTCTTATTGCTACTAATAGCCTAAAACTAGACCTTTTTTAGGCTTAATTTTAATTTTTAAAAAATAGCTAAAAAGGTAGCCTTTAAGGTACGATAAGGAACTAAGCCACTCACTATAATAGGCCACTCACTATACATATACGTTAAGTTAATAAGGACTATATCTAATTACTCTAGTAAGAGACCTTTTAATATATAGTCTATAGGCCTAAATAATATTCTTTATTTAGGTTATAAGTATAAAAGTACTAGTAGAGCTAGAGAAATTAGTTATAGCTTATCTATTAGCCAGAGTATTAAGAATAAATACAAAATACAATATAAATATAAAATACAAATACAAAATATAAAATACAAATACAAATACAATACATATATTTATATTATGTTTATAAATTTTATAAATACATATATTTATAAATACAAATATAAATATATGTATTGTATTTATATTTAATATATTTAAATACACTAGAATATAAGTAATTATATTAAATATATAGAAATTATATTTAAGTTAGGTAATACTAAAATATTATATATCTAATATATTTTCTTAGATATTAATAGTATTATAGTAGTTTTTCTAAAGAAAACCTCTTTCTATTTTATAGGGTTAGGGTTAAGGTTAAAAATAAAAATATACTATTTAACTTAATATAACTTAAAAATACTAATTAAGTTTATAAGTAAGTTAGTTTTAACTACTATATATATAATAATAGCTAAAATATAAATTCTATTATTTTCTTATTAAATTTAAGTTTCTTTTTAAAGAAACCTAGTAAATAAGTAAAGATTTCTAAGAAAATACATTAGATATATAAATATAGTATTTAAAGCTATTAAAGACTATTTTCTATATATTTAATATAATTAGTTAAAATAGGGTGTATTTAAATACATTAAATATAAATATAAATACATGTATTTATATTTGTATTGTATTTATAGTAGGATAAATACAAATATAAATATATATATTGTATTTATTCTAATAAATATAATAAATACAAATACATGTATTTGTATTTATTGTATTTGTATTTATTTAATACACTGCTATTAGCTAATAGTATACTAAGGTAGGTACTTACCTATAGCCTAATAGTTAGTAATATAGTACTTATAATAGATACTTATATAGAGTAAAATAGTAAAAAAGGTATAAATCTTAGCCTAATAAGTATACTAGATATTTAATAGCTACTAATAGGGCTAGTTAATAATTAACCCTTATTAAATTACTACTTAATAGTATATCTTAGACTTTATGTTAGTCTACTAGGCCTATTAGTTAATAAGGGTAGGAGGGTAAAATTATTACTATATCTAAAGAGGTATATTATTATAGTTAAGGTAGACCTTATAGTCTTATTTAGGTATACCTATCTTCTAAAAAGGTAATAAGGTTAGATATAGTTCTCCTAGTTATTAGCTAGGGTAAGGTAGTAAATTATTAGGGTTTTACTATACTTAATTATTAAGGTACTAGACTACTAGTAGGGGGGATTAGTATAATAATAGTAGGGATATCTATAGCTATAACTACTACTAGGGCCTAAGCCTAGCCTTAGGTATTAAAATAGAGGTATCTACTATATATAGGTTAGATATAGTCGTCTAGCTAATAGGCACGTACGCTTTAGGTATTAGAGGCTTAGTATTAATTTCTTTACTTATAGAGAGTATATTATTATTAAAGTTATTAAATAATTAAAGGGCAGCTATTATAGGCGTAGTTAAATAGTAGTAAATAGGCTAGTAAGTAGGTTAAATAGTAGTAAGTAGGTAAGTAGGTAAGTAGGCTTTAGCTGTAGTAGTTAATATAGCTACTATTAAGGGTAAAGTACTAATACTATTATTATAGTACTAATTTAGCGTAAAAATTAGGATTAGTACTTTAGGTGGGGTAATTACCATATTAGGCTTATGTATTTGTGGGCCGTGGCCTCAAGGCCATGTTTCAGGGCCTAAGGAGATAGGCAACAAATAGGCGACGAAGTAGGGCACCGGCCGGGCCCGCGGGGTAAATGTCGGGCGCATTTAGGGTATAGGTTTTCTCCACCAAAAACAAGGAAAAACCATGACGCGTGCAACCACATCAGGTGTAGGAGCAACCGGTCATTATTTTACCTATTTTCGCCCAAGTGCTACTACCCTGGTCAACTAAAATAAATGCTAGCAGCACTCTGTAGATGCACTGCAATCGTGGCTGTGCTTTTCTTACAACCCGTTGACGGTGTTATTGTCTCCGAGCGCTCTAAAGTGATTACTGTCCCAATAACTGCACTCCGTAGCTGGTGACAGTGCACACACCCAGAAAATCAGGACGCATATACCGAAAGCAACAATTGAACGAAAGATGAAGAAGATGTTATAAGACCCCCCCCCCTCCCCTAGACATCCAAGGTGAGAGGCGTAAATACGGGATGCTCTCACGATTTCCATGCCGGTCGGGCTTAGTTCTCACGCATTGTGAGTTGGGCCTCCCACACACACCTAGACGTGCGCACGGGGGCACGCCGCCAGCCTGGCACTTCAGTCAAGAAAAGAACGGCCGGTCATTGCCAGTTTCCAAGTGAGTGAATGAGTGAATGCAGCGCCTAAGTACTGAGTGGTTAATTACTAAGGAAAAGATGCTATTATCGGCGAACTACACAACAAAGTTCAGTATCTTAATCATACTATGTCGCGTGATCTGTCGGTCTTTCTAGGTGCAGCACAGTTTCAGATCACCAACATGTGCATCCACACTTTCAAGAGCGATTGACTCTAATTATGCTCCCCCAGTCTCTTGATCAGGCCCTGCATCTTTGTTACCGACAATCCATAGCTCCAGCGTCTGTCAAAAGACTCTCACGGCCCGTCTAGCACGGCAATAAGTTCAAATCGTTATCTCTCAGAGGATTATGTCACAAGACAGGCCATAGCTAAACATTAAGTATTAGAAAAAAGTACTAAGTAGTAGCTAAAATTCTACCTTATCTACTTAACATTATACTATAGGGTCTATACCTATCTATCTTATATATATACCTACTTTTTACTAGCTACTTACCCTAATATTACCTAGCTTCTTTCTTATAGTTTAATATTAATATTAGCTACCCTATCCTAATATACTTCTATAATATCTATTTCTTTTTATAATATATTATTACTATTACCTTTCTTATAACTTTAAATCTTACTAGTTTTATTACTACTAAAAGTAATATAGCTTAACAGTTATAGTAAAGCTAACTTATATATATAAATTACTATATATATATAAAGCTCTTAAGTTTAGGTTTTATAGTTAAATACCTTTAATATACTTATATAGTAAGTTACTTAATATAGTAAGTTACCTACTTTCCTCTACCCTTTTATCTTTTATATAAGTTAATTTAGCTATAATATATAAAATTAATTAAAACTACTTATCTCTCTCTTCTTTATTACTATTCTAAACTACTTATCTCTCTCTTCTTTATTACTATCCTAAACTACTTTATAGGTTTATATATTATATCTAGCCTTTCTATAAATACTATATTATTACGTATATAGTTTAGTACCTCCTATATAACCCTCTTTCTAAGGGTTATTCTCTCCTCTAGTACTAATACCTTCCTTTTCTCCTTATAGTACCTCTACTTTAGTAATATTAAGTAACCCTCTAAGATATAGTTAGGTCTTTTTTACCCTCTAATGCTTACTTAGTACCTCTATCCCTATATAAAGTCCTTTATTCTTAGCCTTAAGAATAGTAACCCTATAGGCTAGCTTACTAATACTTTTAGTCTAAAAGTTAATTACTTTATATATTACTATTAGTAAGCTACCTTAATACTATTAGATCCTCTTTTTAAGGGAACTATAGCTTTATATACCCTCTATTACTATAGTTAGTATTTTTAGTTCCTAAGAGCTATTACTACCTAAAGGTAAGCTAGGGGGTATTAGTATCTTTAGCTTAAAATCTAGTTAAGAAATAACTACTTTAGGGTTGAAAGGTATAAGGCCTACCTATCTAAAATTAGCTTATATATTACTTTTACTTATAAAGGTAAAAAAACTACTTTAAAGATAAGAAAAAAGTTATCCTTTATAATATTTAAAATCTATATTTATATTATCTTCTTAATTTCTTTACTATATAAGTACTTTAATAGGCTAAAGTATCTAATATTAAGAGGCTAAAGGTTATATAATAAATAGAGAGGTATATAAAGAGTAATAATATTCTCTTTTTTATAGTATTTATTAAAGTTAGTTAATTTATAACTATTATAGCTAGTAAGGATTAAAAGGTAATAAATACCCTTTATATAAGACTTTATATATTAATTAAAATAATTTAACTAATTTAGGCTAATCTTATTTATTATCTATCTATTATTACTTAAGTAGATATACTATATAGCTAAGAATTAGCTATTAGTATATAAAAAGAGGAGGTAATATTTACCCTTTATAATAATATATAGAGGTATTACCTAGCTATTTATATATATACTATTAGAATAGTAATTATATAACTATATAATAAACCCTTAAGTTAAGTATAAAAGGAATAGGTTACTAAATTAGATACTTAGACCTTAGGTATAAACTATTATATAACTTAAAACTAAACTAACTTAAGTCTTATAGCTAAGTATATAACTAGTATATAGTAGCTATCTAATAGTTAGAAAGGAAAGTTATAAATAATAGATCTTTAGTTTACCTTATATTTTATTTACCCCCTTATATATAAGGGACTCTTATAGATAGGAGAGAGTCTATTTAATATATACCTTAAATAATAGAAACTTATTCTTAATTACTAGGCTACTTTATATAAGGCCTTCTCTTATAGTTAGAGGTTATAATAACCTTAGTATATAATAGTATTCCTATTAGAAAGCTAGTCTTATTAAAATTATAAATATTATAATCCTATATCTTATACTTTATAATTATACTTTATATAAGTATAAACTAGCCTTATATAGTTATAAGATCTTTAGTTAAGGCCCTCTAATAGTTAATTTAATATTAAAATTTTATTTTTAATTAGGGTTATTACTATATAAAGTTCTCTACCTATTAAGGTCTAATATATATTATATTACGTTTAGAAAAGAGTTAGTTAGTTATATCTTATATAGTATCTTATTATAAAGGAAACCCTTAATTAATTTAGTTAATAACTTATTTAAGAAATACCTCCTCTTTTATTATAGTTATTTTTATTAAATTTAGTTATCTTTTACCTTATATAATACGTCTAGTATATTAGTTATATAAGGTTATCTAAGGGACCCTAAAGGTAGAAGCAGCCTGTTAAATAGACATTTTTAGGGTTTTTTAAATAGCTTAGAGGGTAAGGATAATACGACTTTTATTTAAAGAGGATTACATAGTTATATATAGAGGAAAACTAGTAGAAAGGTTAAAGAGGTAAAAAGTAGGAAAAGTAGGCGACTTACTATGTTAGGCGACTTGCTATGTAAGTACGTTATATAGTATTAAAGGCCTAGTTTATCCTTATCTAGGTACTAGGAATAGGGGCTGTCTACTCTCTAAGTGTAATCCTCTGCCTTGCCTTGCTATTCTATATTTTGCTTGCTATGAACTGCGCCTGGATAAGGGGCCCTACCTGACGGAGTGGTAGGATGGCCAGGCAAGGCTTTAAGCTTTTGTCTATTTTTCTAGTTTGGCATTCCATGTTAGTGAATAGTAATTTAAGGCAGCCATCTCACACACCATGTCGTATAGCACCTGATAATCTACATAACAGGTGCTGTATGAGGCTATTGTGACCCAAATAGAGGGGATTCTTCAGCTCTCTACCTTAGAGCCTTTCTGTAACGCTCTTAATTAGTCTTTTGTTATTACCTACCTGAGACACATATGTCCAGCTTGCTAGCTAGCTTTATGTAATATAGAAGATGGCCTTGTACACTGTCTTTCCCTCTATCTTAAAAGTTCTAAGATAACGCATTGGTTTCTTAAGTATCCGCTTGTCGACTGAAGCTGTGTGACCGCTGTGTGGCCTAGGGCAAGTCTGCGATTGGTCATATCGAGGTTCTTAATTGCCTGTGGCGAGATATGCTAAGAATTGTGTCGACGGCTAGTAACGGATCTCTATGACCGTAGTGAAGGTGTACTGCTTCTGAAGAGGTTATTGAAGAAGGAGACAGGAGGCTAGAGATGGGCGCCTCCTGAAGCTTTTGATTCTTGGTTGACTAGCCCTAGTGCAGTTACGAGAAAACTCCAGTCTGTTTATTAAACAGAGGGGCTTATAGGTATTTTGGGGCGCAGCGGCCTGGATGTGGTTCTTGGAAGTATCATAGGGAGTATAATACCTGCTGCGAGATTGCTAGGGCGGGGGATGCATGAACTTGGGCTCTGGATGCTGTTTTAGGTTTCCAGCTAAGGAATTGCAGATGTGGAAAGGATGGGACTTGTATCTGACTTAAGAGGTGATGAGCAAGCTAGAAGAAACCTTATTAGCTTTGGCTACTGCTGAGTCCTCGGGTACTTTGTGCTAGACAAGACAAAAGCGATATTTAAGAGTTATAGGGAGTCTGTCTAGAAATCATATTAAAGGGAGAAGAAACGTGAAGTTTAAGGAACTTAAACCCAGCCATGTCTACTACGGGAATCCTAGACGTCGTGTTAGGCTATAGGTACAAGCGATCACGCCCTTCATTATATTTGTTTATTCTTCTAACCTCATAGATATATTTCTGGGCCTATGGCCTTGTATTTTGTTTGTGTAGAGCTTCTGCTAAGTACGACTTTTACTTCGTTATGGGTACTTTTGTTATATTGCTTTTAGCAGGTTTGAATCCGAAATTAAGGGTGTATTATTATACTTTAGGTATTAAGAGACTTTTCCCCTACCACACCTAACACTAGATGAACTTACCCTCAGGCATTCTACTGCCGTTACCGCTATCCTCTAACAGGACCTCTGTGTTAACCCTAATCTAACCTAACTAATCACTATTACTATTAGTAAATATCTTAAGTATTAACATAGTATTACAGTATAACTAACCTATTACTAACTACCCTATAGGTTGTTTTTAGCCTTAATAGCTATAACTACCGCCTCTATAATACTAGTAAAGTAGTTATCTACTCCTAGTTACTACTAGAGCTCCTTAACTAGCTCTAAATTAAGTTAGATAGCCCTCTTCTCTTTCTTAAAGGCAGCCTTCGCCTCTTTACTAGTATCTTTAGCTAGCAGCTTAAGACTAAAGATAGCTACGTTTGCTTTTATAGCTAGAGGAAGAGCTAGAAAGCATCCCTTAATCTTATTAAGGCCTAGCTCTTTAGTATAAATACTAGAGACCTAGGGGTCTCTATATACTATACTTAGTATATAGTAGTAACTAGGCTAGGTAATTTCCTAGGGATTCTATATAGTATACTAAGGTATTATAGGAGTATTAGTATATATATTTAAGATAGATAAGAAGGAAGGATTAAGGGAAGAGACTAAGCCGTCTTTTATATACCTAGCTATAGCTAGTAAGGCTAGTAGTAAGTAAAGCTATCTTTAGTTTCTTCTATAGTATAACTTAAGGCTTAAGGTTTTTAACAACCTTAGTAGCTAAGTTTAAGTTATTATATAGCTTATAATAAAGCCATTATAACCTTAATAGAAGATTTAATAGTACTATAATTACTAGTATATTAGTTATACTATTATTAGTTTAGTATAGCTTACTTATAAACCTATATAGCCTTATTTATTACTAGTTACTACTACTAACTAACGTTCTCTCGCCTAAAGGCTATAGTTAAAGTAAAGTCAGACTTAGTAGTTACTTTAGGTTATTAGGTATTCTATATTAAATTAAGAGATTCAGATGTAGCACAGGCCAGAGGTGCCCAGTATTAGGTTTTACATATCAAGATATTACATATAGGGTGAACTACACTAGACCGCTTATAGGGGTTTAGAGCAACTATATCTATCAATAGATATATTTCTTTGCTATTTGTATATGTTAATACCAAGACTATAGGCATAGGAAGACCAGAGACATGTCCTAGAAGGTGGCGCACAAGGTCAGCGGAATTTATCCACTTCTCTATTATATAGCTTCTACATACGATCCACCTATTCTAACCTTAAGAGACTAAAGCCCAGCCACTGTAAGGTTATCTACGCATATTTTAAGAGGAATCTAGTCAAGAACAAGGGGGTCGTTGAATTGCTTAGTTATACTTCCAAGCAGACGTCCCGACACCATGGTGAAGTCTCCACTCAGCAGACCATTGTCGGCCTCGCACAGAAATTCATGGGCTCTAACAACATCATTTGCCTGAGGCCCTCCAGAGTCTTCGGTTCTCATCTCACTATTAGCTGGAAAAGATACGGCTGATATGTCTATTTGGATGAGTGAGCGGGTTATGATGGGAGATGGGAGGCATAAGAGAATATGCCAAGAAAGAAAAAGGAAGAGGGAGATTACGGGGCACCTACACCGCTTGATAACGATTAGCAACCCGCTGATTCCCACAACTTAGAGATCTATGGACGTTTCGCGAGCCGGTATGCTATACAATATACCAAGACCACAACGTATAGTAGTGGCCCAATCGTCGTACCCCAGAAAGCAGCCAGTTAGGCGGTTCCATCATTACGTCCCTAGGCTTGTCACGATCCCTCCCTATTTGGCCATTTGGTTTACCGATACCTTCAGGAGACCTGACGCTAAGCTCAACATTGGATAAAGGCAAAGCCTTGTCACTGGAAGCTCGGTCATCTGATTCATTAGAACGAGGAGCTGCCGTCTGTCAGTGTCGCTGTTGTCGTCATGATGGTTGCAGATGTGGATATGACCCCCGTTTTCTTGCAGAGTTGGCACAAATCTGTCATGTTGAATAACGTGTTATCAATTCATAAACGAAGTTGCAAGGAAAGGAGAAGACGGAAGGGGAGGATAGAAGTACATGCAGGGAGTGCAGTGAAGTTATCATCCGGATGCTGGGCGGCAGACCTGAAATCATACTGAGGGAGTTGGGACTCGAACCAGTGCTGCGGTTAAACGAGAAAGTAGGTACTGCCTAATACTGATCTGCCACACTGGCTGACCCGAGCCATAGACTAGGATGCGGCCGATTGGCTGTTTATAGGCTCTGGGTTTTCTTATCTCTATGATGTATACCTGACCTGACCTGACAGAGATTTGATCGGGGTTGTCTCCAGGTTTTGGAGGCTTGAATTATGCTTAGTCTATGTTTCTAATGATATTCTTTTTGGAAATAAAACACATATAAACAAGAAGAAGCTCCTGTCTTAACTGCGTGTGCCTTAGTGTGAAGCTTGTCGAGGTGTGCAGGTCGGTGTTGGCGACCGAAGCAAAGGCGCAGACACAAACATTCCCCCCACCCACAACTTTATATCGCACAATGAATTTTGACGAAGCTGGGTGCTATGATGTGTGTATGTAGTTGGATGGATTGATGTTGCTTACAAGGAGGACGACACAGTACGGTGACGCTCGCGACGGCAGCCACGATAACATCTTGCATGTTCCTAGTCATCAGCTATTGGATTGGACCTTATTTTACCGACCCTTCTTTGCCTAAAAGTTTTAGCCTGTCTCCGGACACTTTGGTGCCTTTACTACAGTCTCAGACTAACACCGTGAAGGTCCTGTCGCGTATCCGCCATTCAAACCCCATAGCAAACTACTACGGAAAAGAAAAGGGAAAAAAGAAAAGACAAAAAAAGAAGTAAAAGGGGAAATACAAAAAGAATATAAGGAAATATATAATACCTCCTTGGCCAAGACCGAGCTTCTCACCTCCGCCGAACTGCGCGCGCTGCACTTCAACTCATTCCAGCTCGGTCGAGGGTGCGCTAGCTAAATAAGCCAGTAATACAAAACCACATACAGAGGTTAGTGACAGTGATTTTTCAGTATGCCACGCCGACAATGAGCTTAAGGGTTTGCGTTGTGTTGGTGTTTAATCAAAAGGGAAACACAGGGAGGGAAAACGTCAACAGCGTCAGTCTTCAGAGACAACACCTAACGTCGCAGATATTTCCACCAGTACTACCTCCTCTTTTAGATCAGTTTGACATAGATAGACATTTATCCCACCTCCTCCCTCATTTCTCCACATACAACCTAAGAATATATTTCAAAGTACAAAGACAGGAGTCATAAACATAAGCACCTGGCTAATTTATAGGGAGATCTTCAATACCTTAACTTATTTCTTCCTTAGGAAAGGGTTAAGCATGGCCTAGAGGAGAGAGCAAACACAGTGTTCTTGCAGACAGCTAGTTAGGTGGGAGAGAAGCAGATCAAGTATATAATTATATCCTACTCACAACATACAACATTATTACAGATAGATACAAGGAAAAGCATCTCAGCTTTCTCAACACTGCTAGCCTTATTAAGGTTACTTCTAGCCCTACACCTTTGTTACTTACTTACCCTAATAGCTCCATTATTATCTAGTAGAATAGGAAATAGGTTAAGACCTACTCCTATCTTGAAGACTTCTCCCTACTGTAAACCCCAAGAAGGAGATTGAAAACCCCAAGGACTTTTCTCATAGGGGCAATAGTGACGGTTTTTGAGCTTTTCGCCGAGTAATAAAGCGGTGAAGGCTTCAAAAAGATTGTGACTACCATTTTAAGTATATTGCAGGAGCCAATTCGAATTACTCATTCGGAATTAAGAATGTCAACCTTGTTAGCGTTGTTAAATTCTTATCCTATATGAAGGATTCCTATAGTGAGATTTTTCACATGACCTTATAAGTAGAGTTCTGCGGTAAATTGCCGGCTGTTCTTGGTTCTGACCACGGTAATTTAGAAAGTTGTCTATCCAAGAGTTGGATCATTTCGGATGCCCTGTAGATGAGTGGTTCTGGTGGTGTCTATGGTGTGATACGGTATCTTATCCAGGATTTCTCAGGCGATCATACATCGCACCAAACTTAACCAACAAAAATCCTTTGATTAACGCAGAATATCGCAGGTACTTCGCTAACCAATTCGCTAAGGGTCGAGACAGCTCAGCTCCCACCTTCAAAGGATACTTCCGAGCAATTGCCATCTATGGAGGCGAAGTCCGATTGATAATCGAGACCAACGGTTACAGAAGCAGAATCAAGGCGTTTCGCGACCAAAACCCCACGACCATCGAGGCATCTGAATTGACCATCTATTCTACAGCACCTAGGGGCAACAAATAATAGCACAGCCATTTTTGCATCCAAGGAAGACAGCTTCTTTGGCTAGCGAAGAGGCACTCTTGGACGACGGTTCAAACCCTCTTTGGCTCTTATACGTATTACAGGGCGAAGGACAGGGGCTCTAGTCTTGTAGTGGACGGGAAGAAGAGATTGCAGTTTCTGTTCAGGACTATGAGTATGTGACGGTGAAGAAAGGGACATAGCCAGACAAAACAAGATAAACAAAGATGAACTGGTTAAGTCTAGCGTTAGACTCATCTTGTCAATGTTCAAAAGAAAAGCTGCCTGCCGGACAGAGACATCACATCCAGTATTATTTGATGCACCATTCAGATGCCAGCCCTGCCCGAATGGGCGACAGCTCTCGTATTCTCCACATCATCATCGTACCTCAGTCATCATCATGGCCATCCTTACACCAATGCGATGGCATTAGTGAGACTTAAGTTAGAAGCACGTGTTGATTTCAATCATTTCGTGTTGGTCTATCTCCTGGGGCTGTGCCATATTGATGTGCTGGCCTACAAGACGATAAAAGACGACCCCAGGCGACGATTGACAACCCGATGGCTTGGCAACCCGAACCCTCTCACGACTCCCATTGTCTCTCCCTCCACAACTGGCCACACAAGCCCTCGATGGCATCAATGGCGGTTCGCAGCTTGTACAGCCTTGGCTGGATGTGCTCTAGGAAGTACGTCCGCGCTTCATCATCAAGCAGCATGCCTGTGACAGCCCAACTTGCGCGTAGCGTGAGATCTGCCTTGGTCTGCTCTTGGGCTGCAATGCTGACGCTACCCCCCCTTGGTAACATGCTGTAAAGCATCTCTCTGCTTTTCTGGCCAGCTTTTATAACAGCCTTAAGAACAGCACTGTGGTTCTTAGAGCCTATGCGGGCTGCGTCCCTTGGTGGATGGAAGGGTGCTGCGCGTGGGTCTAGATGGAGGAACTCGAATGGCATTGGTGCCCTGGACGGCTGGTCTGGCTCTAGCGCGCGTAGTGCGTGGAGCGCTGTGCAGATACGTACTGTTGTCATTGAGGGCTGGGAGGGGTGTTGCCGTGGTAGCAGTGGCGCTCTGGTCTCAGTGGCTTGGAGGTGTATGTAAATAGACCGGATGGCCAAGACGACGACAGCGGCGGTTAAGATCTTCGTGACCAAGAGGAACAAGCGTTCTACCCCGTGCTCCAGGGTCCTGTCCCCCGGCATTGGTCGACGCGGGTGATCAGACGGCATGACGGTTGTGGTGATAATGCTGAAATTGGGACGGGTTGCGGTTCTCTGGCTGATGTGTTTGTGGGTTCCCGCGAGGCCTTATCTCTATATGAAACCTTTGCTAATTCCACAGTTCGGTTTCCATCATTTTCTATGGCGTTTTAATTGCTAGAATAGTCTCCCTGGCAATGATTTGTGCGCATTCTGATGACCTATCACTCCATCTGACCAGCAGAAAGCCAGGTGGATAAAATGAGGAAACGAGCCACTCGCCCGCAGGGCAGTGTTAAGTTCTTTTTCTGACCAAATCAACGCGAATGATTGATAGTTAAAGGCTGCTTACGGAGGTGACCTAGATCATGCTTGCGGATGAGCTAGAAGCGGGAGAGATGTGATGTGTCACAGCCCAAGCGGCGTGATGGAGGCGCAGTGCAATAGTAAGATGTTTGTCATTTTTTATCATTTTCTATCATTTTATATGTCATTTTGTATATCATTTCTCGGTATTCCATAACACAAGATAGTCCTTTGTCCAGCCGAATGGCTGTGGCAGCCTTTTCTCATCATCAGGCCGGACACGGGTTGTGCTGAAAAGAAAAAGACCAAGGGGGTAGGGGGGAGAAGCTTCTGGGTCTGGGTGGAAATCTTTTGGAAAGACGGACTACTTTATAACCATAGAGTATTTCACCATCCGTTATCTCTTGCGTGGTTCCTGATGTAGCGCTAGCCATGAATCGAAGCCCTCACTCACCCCCAATACATCCATCCATCTCAATCACCCCCCCGCACGATTCATAGGCCGCCCTCTCTCCTGACAATCTTTGCAAGCCCTGCTCTGCTCACACTCCTCGCCGTATCCATCCGCCCGCCTACCCATCCACAACCTAACCCCCGTACACCTTTCTCCATGAACTCAGCCACACCATACGACGACCCGGGCTCTGGAGCCGCCTACAGGATGGCCATAGAGGCCTCAAGACGGCGCAAAGCGAGGGAGAAGAAACTGAAGCAGCAGCAGCAGCAGCGGCAACGAGAAAAGGGCACCGGCAGCCAGAAGACAGACAAAACTGCACAGCATGCAGGAAACCCACCTGGAATAGCAACGCAGGCAACCAGGGAAGCAACCAATATGTGGGCTGGACGCATCGTTGCAGGCCTAAAAGCCGTGTCCAAGGGCGTTGCTGTCTGTGCGCTGAAGATACTCGGTTTCTTGCGGCTTGTTGTTTCGTCGCCCCTCTTCATCATCCTCTTTGTGGTGATGGTTACCTTGACGGTCTCCTTGACGTTTGTCTTGCTGTACTTACAGTCCTGGAAGACATGGTTCACAGAGCTCCCCATCGTCTCCGGTAGCCTCTACATAATCAAGAGCGTGGCGGCGGCTTGCGGCTTGGCGCCCCCCGCACAAGTAACTGGCGTGTCGGGGATCCTTGGTAACAACGCCGCGATCGCCGCCAACATGCCAAACGTCACGGCGCTGAGCATCTTTCCCCTCGGTGCCGACATAAGCAAGGGTGTTGGGCAGCTTTTGGCGATTCCTGTTGGAGCAGTGGTGCCCCGCCGCGGGGGAGCGCACCCAGGCTTCAACATGGCCATCCGCACGCTGGAGGAGGTCATGTCGGACGAGGTGCAAGGACACCGTAGTGACCCATACTCGCTGTCGGCGGCCTGGGACGAGTCATGGTCCCACATTAGATCCGTCGTCTCGGAAATCGGTGCTGAGGAGGCTAGGTTCGCCGAGGAGGCAGCTGGAAACGCCCTCTACGCCTTCCGACGTGCCCGCGCGCTACAGAGGGAGCTGGCTGAGACGCCTGTGTCCCACAGCATTGCGCTCCGTAAGGAGCGCTGGGAGTCTACGTGGACAGTCGCTCTCTGGTGGAACAAGCTCTGGCGGGCATCCTGGGACTGGCGCCCGGCTGATGAAGATGGTCTTCCTGGGCCAGCCGCACGCCAGGTCGATCGGCGGCTTGAGTCGTTTGAATCACTATTGGACTCAGTTCTGGCGACGCTCCCCGACCTCGCTGTGGCACTCAAGCTGGGGTCAGCCCTTGAGAAGGACACCTGCACAATGGGTAATCTGCTGGGGCACGCAGTTGCTATATGCGAGGGCCGTGTGTCAAGAGCGCTCGAGGTCGGGAGGGCAGCCGGGACAGTAAGGGGCTGGGAGTCGAGCGTGGGGACGGGAGAGGTTGCAGTGCCGCCGTCTGACATTGATGTTCTTGGGGGTGCTTTCTACGAGCTGCAGTACTTTGACTTTATTGGAACGACTGTGTGCACCGAGGCGAAGCAGGCCGTCAATATCTTTGAGGTGACGAGGCACTCGGCGGTGCGGCTGGGCGAGGGGCTAAAGGCCATCAAGTCGGACGTGTTCTCTCTCAGGGGGTTTCTACGGTCGCGGCAGCCGTCTGTCACGGCGGAAGCCGAAGATAATGGGGACCAGAGGGCGTTGTGGGCGGAGACGGAGCTGGTGCGCCTCGTCCCGGACCTGATTTCCCACCTGAAGCAAACGTACTTCCGACAAGAGGACTGACTATTAATCAGCCTGAAGGCTATCACTAGGGGAGAGAAGATAGAAATTAGCCAAACCACTCGGTGCTATAGCAATCTAGAAGCAAATACTGACTAACGCCTGTTTTTACTAACAGTATCGCTTTCCTGGTCATTGTTCTTCGTCATTTTTCGCATGGGTCAATGTATCATGACAAACATCGTCTTGAGCCGGTCCGACAATCAACTGCTACCATCAAGAACGCAGGCCACTAAAACCAGCGCCTAGGCCCATCAAGGCCCAGATTTTAGTCTTCTCCCCCACCATGTCGCACGAAGACGCATCCTCGAGAGCAGCATAGAGATCTCGTGCAGCACCGTCTCTTGAGATGCGGGCCATACGTCTCGTCATCTTGAGGTCTCTAAACATTGCCAACAGACCAGGAAGAGGGCGTGTCTCGGTTAGGTGCGGCGTTTGAGGGAGCGGAAGCAGCTCTTCGATGAAGAGGTCGGCGGCGAGGAGGGTGCACAGAGCAGAGCGACGATTTTGAGAGTGCGGGCCAAGGACGAGTGAGGGGAGAGTTGAAAGGGTAGCCTGTAACGCATCGCCTTCGGCAATAATGGAGGAGAGGTGGTGGGAAGTGGCTTGGTAAAGGCGGCGAGCGGCGGCAATGACGATAGCATCAAGTTGCAAAGGGGAATAGGAGGAGGGTGAGAATGGCGGCGGCTCCAGTCGTGATTGCAGTTGTGGCGATGGGGATGAAGGAGAGGGAACGGAGCGAGGCGAAGCCGGGGCGGTGATTGACGACGAAGAGGGGCTGCCGTCATGACGGTCACGGACGTGCCGACACGACTCGGTGTCACTGGAGGAGCTTGCAGCAGCAGCAGTAGCATCGGAACCTTCTGGCGGCGGCGGCAGCCTGGCGTCATTGTCTCCCCACCATTCCTTATGGGTCCAGGCGTTCCTTATGTCGTCAGGCCAGTCAAGAGTAGGCAGGCCAGTGTCAGCGTCAAAAAACTGCATTAGTATGCCTTTTTTTGTCTCTTCAGTAAGAGTATTAATTAGACTACTCGCCATCTTCTTCCTGATTGTAGTCCATTCCTCGTCTGAGAGCGAGGGCATGTCAATGTTAAGCTTGGCAGCCAGCTCAACAAGGGTCGGGCAGGTGTTGCCCCTAGCAGATGGGGGATCATCTAGGATGCGACGGCGAACCTCAACCGTAGATGGGGCAGTGGCCATAGAGCGGATAGCAGGAATAGAGAGGCGGTAGAAGGCTAAGTAAGACTTCATAATTATCCGGTCGGAGGATCGCCAGGTGATTCTTGGACTTGGGTGACAGGAAACGATCTCGCCAAGGGTACGGCCGCGAAACAGGTAGGACGATCGGGTCTGTGAGAGGGTTGGTTGTCAGTGGCAATCTCGGAAGGGTAGAGGGGCTGTCAGGCGTAATTACTATTGCTCGTCCGGTCGGGGATCTTGGGGGCTTTGCGGGCTCGCGAGGAGCGACAGGGCAAGGTTCGGATGGCATTTTTACGGAGGAGGATCGATCGTTATTGGATAGTGTGTGTGGTCAAAGTTTGAACAAGGTTGAAGACGGGCGGATGGGGGTGAAACGGATGATGATATTGGTTGTGTATCGTTGTCTGATGAGGTACGAACTGTGTAAACTGTGTGAACTGTGCGAATGCGAGGACTGCGGAATGGAAACGAGAATAATGAAACTTTCCGAGGCCACGAGTGAAGAGGGAAGGTGGCAGTGGTTAGCGCGGGTTCCCTCCCCTTGCAACGCGAGGAATCTGTAGATGGCGCAGGTACGTACTGCATGTGGACAAGTCCCTTAGGTACAATCAATACACCGCCGGCGGTTTGCCTGTGAGAAACCTGCAGGTAAACGGGCAACACCAAGATCAGGTCGGGATAATCGTACAGGTACCAGCCTGTCACCCATCTCCACGTGCCAAGGCGTCAAGGCTGCCGCGTCCTCCATTCTAGGCAGTACGTACCTGCCCTCCTCCACCCACCCAGTCCTTCCCGACGGATAACTGTGGATCTTTCCCTGGTGGCAGCCTGGTAGGTACGTAACGTACTCCACACCTGCGACGAATACCTGTAGATCTTTCCCGGGTGGCAGGTACGT
Organism: Colletotrichum sublineola; assembly: GCA_020631755.1. Lineage (NCBI taxonomy): Eukaryota > Fungi > Ascomycota > Sordariomycetes > Glomerellales > Glomerellaceae > Colletotrichum > Colletotrichum sublineola. Next base: position 502,525 of record JAHSQG010000019.1, read on the forward strand.
ACTCCATCCACACCTGCCGTCGTCAAGCCGTCCGTCCATCTCGTATTCATTTCAGATCCAAACGGATTGATGCTCGCTCTCCCAGCGGTCGCAGGAAATAACGAACTGCCAACGAACGACATACTACGCACCACCATGATTCCAAGCCTTTTCCTTCCAAACCACCAACGGCATATGATTCCTCGTCTCCTTCTCACTCTCTCACTCATTCACTCACATTCAGACTCACACACTCACTCTTCGCTCCTCTCATTGCTGTGTCTTTCGCTGTTTACCGTTCCTCTAATCGATTACCTCAACACCTCTCCAGCCATGGACGGCACCGACGCCAATGCCCTCGAGTCCTACTTTCAGGATATCATTGATAGGGAGGCTGTCAAAGAATTGCCTTCCCATCTTCAGTCCGCTTTTGACAAGTTTTGCTTGCGCTACGCTGCTAAATCTAGTCCCGCTCCCAGCGTTTCTGCTGCCTCCACTGCCGCCTTGACTACTGGCGACTACGACGGCGACAGAATCAGCCTTTGCTCATTCCCTTCTCCAATCAACCCCTACCACAACGCGAGACGCACTTCGATTCATCAGCCGCCTCCCTCCGATATCACCAATTGGGAGACTATTCCCTCGCGTCAGAGCCAGATCAGCGAGACCGTTCTCCAGCGCAAGGCCACACAGCTTCAGGCCCCCTTCCAACAATACCTCGACAACGAAAGCCACGTCTGGCACTCCCGCTACAGAAACGGACTTGAGGCTGAGGCCGAAGCTGCCGCCCAAGAGGCCCGCCAATCGGTTCTCCGACGTCACGGAGCCTCAACAGGTAATTAACCCGGGTATCCTCCTTCTTCTCAGTTTTCCCCCAAAATCCCGACCTAGGCAGATCGTCACGCTTCCCTCCTGCATCCCCCCCTCCCCGCGCCGCCTCGGCGCCACGCACTCCACCTACGCCGCGCTCTCGCCGGCCCCGGGCTATTCCGACCACCCTCTCGAGTCGATCCGGTCGAGAAACCTTGGAGAAGGTCCAGGCCGAGTACGACCTCAATAATGGTCAGTACCAGGAGACGTGGGAACATTACAAGGCAGTCGCAAAGGAGGCGGCCACCCTCCTCATGAATCTGGAGGACCTCAAGGTCAAGATGATGGGTAATCTGCTCGCAATGGACCGGTTGAACGAGCAGGGCCCAGAAAACGAGAGTGTTCCCTCCGAGACCCCCAATCCCATGAGAACCCCGGTCACACCCTTGACCCCACGGCAGCCCATATCACGCAAGGTGGCTGCGACAGACAACTTCAGCCCTGGCGAGGGCGACGACGAGGAGAGGTGGAGATTTGCTGGCACGACCTACCCTCACGGCGGAGGCAAGAAGTCTTCGCGTCGTCGCGGACAGGGATCGAGGGGCAGGAACAACGCCAACAAGGAATCGCCCGAGCCGGCGGATGGATCATGAGGGAGGGGGGGGCCAGCATTGTAGAGTCCAGTTTAACTTAAACGAATGTTTTCTCATTGGCCCCTGCGCAACTTGTCCAGGAATTACCCTTTGGTTGTTATTTTGCCTGTGACTCTCTGTTTGTCTGTCACTTGTCTCTGCCATCAGCTGGATACGATGCTCCATGTTCTATCCGTCTGTTCTCCACCTGTCTAATCTCTTTGCCCTGTCTGTCTGCTATTCCAAAATAGTCTGTTAAGACACCTCGACGTCGCTTGGAGAAAGAACAAAAGAAGAGGAAACGCTCGTTCCCACCACCCTTGATGGACTGCATCCATCTCTTGTGCTGTTTCTACTCCTTCCCCACTGATTTATGACGTGTATGAATGCACATAAAATGTGTTCCCCGACGCCGTGTAACCCGTTTGTGGGGGACGCCGCAGAATCTCTTTGCGACCCCTGCCGAGACCACGAGGTAAGGGAGGAATCGTCAAACAATCTTCTCTGTCTCAGTCCCTGTCACATCGGTCTCCCCAACCTCTTCTGTGCCGTTCTCTGTCGCTGATACCACTGGCCCATCTCTTCTTGGCTGCCTTTGCCGCCTGTTTTGCATGGCCAGAATACACATGTGAGTCTCAGACCCGTCACTGGCTCATGTCTTCTTGGCTGCCTGTTCCTCCTGTTTTTCATAGCCAGAATACATGCGAGTCTCAGATATGCGAGCCCGCTAGGCGAATGAGCCCCTCTCACAAGCGAACATCTGCGACAAATTTTCACCTCAGGCAGAGGTTCTCCTCAGCCACCCATCCCCCCGGGAGCGATGTCGGCCAGAAACAGACAGTCGGTTGCCGTCCGCTCCACCTGTTCCTACGACGACGAACTAGTGGGGAAGAGGCCGCGTCCTGTTGCGGCGGTGGCCACGTCGCCCTGTGCTGTTTTACTTGATGGACGGACGAACAGGATCCCTCATCGATCATTGGTCTGCGAATCCGGCCCCGTACGAACCAGTGGGGGAGTAAGGGCACGTAGATGAGGGAACCGGTCATCTGGCCGCATCATCACTAGTTGAGCAGTCGTTTTGGGACTGAAAGAAGAGAGCAGCAGCCCCGGTCTCGTCTCGTCTTGCTTACTTCTGACCGCTATTTGCAAGACGCATGTCTAGGCTGTGATTGGGAATTCGGTGAGACTTGCAAAAGTCAGACAAGAAGGCGGTGGATATTGGGGAGAGGAGAGGAAGAGGCCGAGAAGAAGGATATAGCCATCATCTCCCGTCCTTCATGGTGAGCTTCTTCTCTCTCTTCCTCCCGTGTGCGTTGCTGTGTGAGCGTCTGATGCGAACCAAAGAACAAAACCACCACCACTACTACTACTACTTCAAGCCTGGGCCATCATTGCCCAACCTCTGCGTCAAACCAGACCAGAGCGGAAAAGCCTTACGGCTTCTACGAACAAAACAAACAAACAAACAAACCATGGAGATCCCATTTCCAAAGCTCAACCTTTGAGATCTGCCTCTGCTCCTATGCAGCTCAAAACGAAGCCTCTACTGCTTCACACCCGGGCCATCTTTGCCCAATTCTCGCATCACACCAGACCACACACGCACCACACCAAAAACCTCTCCTCCATCACACAAACATCTATCCCACCAATACTTTCCTTCCACAAGGGATCCCTCGTCTTCTCATTTCACACACACACACACACATACACACACACATACACGCTTCAAGTCTCGCGTTGTCTTCGCTCGCCACCGTCATCCAGTCTTGACCCCGCCTGTTTCCCCTCCTCTAATCCAATTTGTTGGTCTCCTTGCGCGCGGCAGCCAACACGAGGGGGCAGCAGCGGGCTCTTCTATGACCTACGGTGGCTGATCGCGGATTCAACCTGCAGAGTCTTCTGCCTGTCTGTGTATGTCTGTCTGTATACCTGTATGAGGGAACCAGCCGAGGGAGGTGGGCGGGAGGAGAGCCGCTCGAGACGGGGAGCTATCCAATGGTCGCTCCATACGCGCACCATCCCCGTCTTAAGCTGCGTGCCCGTTGCCAAGTCAAACGCGCGGCGCGGTGCACAGCCCGTTTCTTGGGGACACCCAAGGGACTGTCCATAGTCGACATGGCAACTTCGAACAAGCACCTGCTGGTGGCCTGGCCACCCATCAGCAGAGACTTGCGAGAGGTTTCCATGTCAACTTGGACAACCCGCCTCCATCCCCCCACCCGGGAAATAGATTCAGCAAGGTCTGGCCAGCCGTGCTGTCTCTGTCTCTTTGGGTGTGGGTGATGGAGCGCGGGTGGTGGATAAAGAGAGGGGTAAGACGGGGGAGGGAGACGGGGAGGAGAATGGAGAGGAGGGCAATGTACCGCAGAGGGTGGTAGACGTAGCGTTTAGTTCGACTTGCTCAATCAGGAGAGTAGGGTTAATTAAATCATAATCATGCGATCTGTTTCCCATACAAAAAATAAAACGAAACCTGTGCCCCAACCGGAGAAGCCCTCATCTTGTCTCACTGAGTGCGCGTGCAGACGCAGAGTCGGCGGCACAGAAGGGAGGGGGGATAGAGAGATGGGTATCAAGTGGTGAGGGTACATGTGACGGCAACGACGAAGGAAAGGAGAACGGTCGTTGTCTCGATCGTGAATGCGTTTATGGCGATAGCTGGGTTCATGCCTGACAGACGGGGAGCGGCCGCCATAGGACGGATGGCGGGGTCGATTTTAGGTATAGGACTTCCCTACTAAAAATAAGGAAAAACCATGTTGCGTATATTTTACCTTAGGCAATTGGAAATAGGGGCAACTTTGGCCCAGATACACACATATATACATATTAACAAATTGAACAAGGATTATCGATTATCGCCGTATCCACGCACTTCGACACCTGGGTCCACCCCTTGATGGTGCGGGAAACAGCGCGAAGTGCTCTTGCCGTCACTCTCTGTCCGTAGTCCCCACATGCCTCGTGTTGCTTTACAGCATACGTCAGGTCAAGTAACGTCTTGCTTATTGCGCGTCTAGGCCCAGGTGAAACTTAGAGAAAGGTATAAGCGGAACTTTACTGTAGTGTAGTACTGTCTTGCTATTATGTTGTTGTGCTGATCTAAGGGAGGCTGTTGTGGCGGTGGTTTATTCTGCTGTGGCGGAGGTGCTGTTGTGGAGGTGCTGTTGTGGCGGTGGTTTGTTCTGCTGTGGCGGAGGTGCTGTTGTGGAGGTGCTGTTGTAGAGGTGCTGTTGTGGCGGTGGTTTGTTCTACTGTGGCGGAGGTGCTGTTGTGGAGGTGCTGTTGTGGAGGTGCTGCTATGGAGGTGCTGTTCTACTGTTCTGCTGTTCTACTGTTCTGCTGTTCTGCTGTTCTGCTGTTCTGCTGTTCTGCTGTTCTGCTGTTCTGCTGTTCTGCTGTTCTGCTGTTCTGCTGTTCTGCTGTTCTGCTGTTCTGCTGTTCTGCTGTTCTGCTGTTCTGCTGTTCTGCTGTTCTGCTGTTCTGCTGTTCTGCTGTTCTGCTGTTCTGCTGTTCTGCTGTTCTGCTGTTCTGCTGTTCTGCTGTTCTGCTGTGGCGGAGGTACTATTCTACTATTATACTGTAGTAGAGGACCAAAAACTCAACTAAGATTATCATCGCTAGTCGAGATGCTCGACAACAATGCGTTGCTGGTAGAATAGTCAGACTCCATTAAGAAAATCCAAGCCCTGCTTAGAAGACATCGTCTAAGGCGCTCGCCTAACTGTCGCCACCAGGCCCTCAGTCAATTCCAACCAGGCGTCGCTGTCACCACGAGAGGCGCAGGTGTAGCAGGTGTAGCGGATGTGGCAGATGGGCAGGTGTGGCATAGAAATTGGCTACTGCTAGTTAGAGCCTGATCGGCACCGCCGATATCTTTTGACACTTCGAATAAGGACTAATAACACAGACCTAGCACTAGCTATAAGTACTATTTAAACTTAAATTATGTCCTACTAGGCTAAAAACAGGAGGGTATATTATAATTATAGTTCTATCTTATAGAACTCTATATATTTTAATAATTACTATATACCTCCTATAAAAGTGACTTTTTTTAGCTAAATTCTACTAGATTCCCTACTTCCCTTATATAAATTATTATTCTACCTCTAGACTTAGGTTAAAGTTTATATAATAACTATTATCTAACCCTTACTACCTAAATTACTATAACTAATTACTATAATTTAAATTCTACCTCTTATTATTTATTAAGATAAATACTAAGTAATTATATATAGTAGCTATTATAGCTAGTACTATTATAGCTATATCTAATTCTTATAATTATAGGCAAACTAATAAAGAAAAGGAGACTATTAATCTAGGTAGTAGTAAAGCTATATAGCAGTTTTACTAGAAACTCCTCTTTAGTTTTTATTCTTAATTTTTTAGCCTCTTTTATATAGGTAAACGCTAATTCTAAGTACTTTTATAGTAGCTTATAGATAATATACCTCTAACGCTATTAAAACGCCTTTTAATTAAGTAGAAAGTTATAATATACCTCTTTATATTATTATAAAGTAGTACCCTTAGGTAATATACTATTATAATGATATCCCTAGGCTAAGGGGTAGGATACCTATAGATATAATTAGTAGGCCCTTAGTAATATATTAGCCTACCTAGATTAGTTATAAGTATATATATAGAAAACCCCTTATACTAGAGTAACTAGCTAAGAGGCGTTAAGTTAAATTCTATATTATTACCTATGCCTACCTATCTATTATAATATCTATTTATTACTTTCCTAGGCTCTACTACCTAAGTGATACCCCTTATAATTATTTAACTTCTACCTCCTAGAGGGAGCCTACCTAAAAATAAATTTATTATAATTAATAAGATCCTTAGTAACTAATTACTAAACGACTAATAACCTATCCCTAGCTAACCTATCTAATCTATCTATATTAATACTTAAGCTAATACAGACTATATAGGAATAAAATACCTTACTTGTATAGCTACTTACTAACTGTCTAGTAATAGTAATAGAGAAGTAATATAAGCGCCCTCTAGTATATACTTATAGTACTCTATTAGAAAACAGTATACCTAAGTAAGTATTAGATTAGCTAGTAGTAATTTAGGTAGGAAATTAGCTATAGCCTACTACTTTAGAAAGCTACTATATTAAATAGGCTCTAATAAAGGTTACCCTATCCCTCTAGACGTAATAGCGTAACTACTAATTTATACTTAATATAATAGGTAATAGAGAAGAGGTTAGCCTATAGGCTGCCTTTTAAGCGTTTGTTTACTAATTATATATTAATCTAGAACTTTAGGAGAGACGTCTATATAGCTAGCTCTATAAGGCCTAGTATTAGCTAGGCTAGTTACTACTATAATTCTTTACTAAATAGTTAGTAATATATTAGGCCTTAGGCACTAAGGACCTTAAAGAGAATTAGCTACTAGCCTTTTTGTTTTTCTATTACCTATAGCTAGGGTTATAAAGGGTATTAATCTAATAGAAGTACTCTATCTAAAAGCTAAGGGATATTACCCTTACTATAGAGAGCCTATAGGAGCTCTAGATTAACTAGACTTTAGATAGATATCTATATCTAATTAGATATCTAAAGTATTAGATTATTTTACTATTAGTAAGCTACTAGTAAAGAAGCCTTATACTAAGGATATAAAATATTACCTAACTTACTTTAAGAATAGGTATAAGGCTAAAGACTACTATAGTAAGAAAGTCTATAGTAAGTATAATAAAAAGGGGTATATTATATTAATCTACTAAGTAATAACTACTACTATAGATATAGTAAGAGTTAATATAGTATAAGTAGAGTATCTATTATAACTAAAAGTTATAGACTTAGACTCCTTAGATAAAGGATAGTAAATCTATTAGTAATAGCTTACTAAGTACTTAGTAAAGGACTAAAGGGTTAATTAACTAGTAATAGTATTAGAAGTACCTAATAGTTAGTAATAGCTAAAGAGTACCTAACTAGGTAGTAATAGCTTACTAAGCACCTAGTAATTAATAGACTACCTTGTTAATTCCTATCTAGAGTAGGAGAGTATAAGTTAGTAGTTTAAATCCTAGTATAGTTTAAATCTAAGTATAGTTTAAATCCTAGTATAGTTTAAATCTAAGTATAGTTTAAATCTAAGTATAGTTTAAATCTAAGTAAGGTTTAAATCCTATATATTATAATTAGTAATAGCTTATAGAGCGCCTAGTAAAACAGTAGTTTAAATCTAATAGTAAGATAATAATAAGATCTATCTATACCTATAATTAGTAATAGCTAAAGAGCACCTAATAATAAGAGTATAGCCTAGGGACTAGCCCTTATAAAAGGGGGGGTAATTATAATAATATCCCTAGGCTAAGGGGCGGAATGCTTATAGATATAATTAGTAGGCCCTTAGTAATACGTCGGCCTGGCCGGATTAGTTATAAGTATATATATAGAAAACCCCTTACGCTAGAGTAACTAGCTAAGAGGCGTTAAGTTAAATTCTATATTATTACCTATACCTATCTATCTATTATAATATCTATCTATTACTTTCCTAGGCTTTACTACCTAGGTAATACCCCTTATAACTATTAGCTACTACTTTAAAATTAGCTAATTAATAGTATTTATAACCTAGAATAAGGTTTTACTATACTTTATTAAACTTTATAAGGTATATATAAAACCACCTAGGGAAGGTAAGCTTTTACTAGAGATTAAGGGTAATAAGAAGCTAGGGAAGTTCTTTACTAGTTATATTAGAATAGTTAATAGTACCCTTATTTAGATATATATTCCTATAAGAAAATAATAGAATTAGTATAGTTAAAAGGGAGTTATATCTTAAAATATGTTTACTATAGTTTGTTTTAATAGGGGGTTCTTATTTATACTTATAGGAGCTAAAGGGTTAGTTTATAATACTAGTATAATTAACTTTATATATAGTTAAGGCTTTAAAGTACTAAAAGGTTAATACTTTTTAGGAGATATTAGTATTAAAGGATAAAATAGACTTATTATTCCCTATTATAAAACTTAGTACTACTTATAAGACTAAAGAGATATAAATAAACTACTAGAAATAGCTAAAGAGCTTTATAATTTATAGTATAGTTAACTTTAAATTCTTGTTAAGAAGGTATTTAGCTACCTAAAATAGAAGTAAAAGATTATTACTTACTTACCTTTAGAGTATAGCTTTAATATATAAGTCTAAATTATATATAACATAGTCTATAAGTAAGTAAATTACATAAGTAAGTAAATTACTTTCTAGCTATTTTATATAACCTACCTTTCCCTTTACTTTTCTCTACCTATAACTATAGTATAGTATTTAAACAAAAGCAATTTAGTCCTAGTGCTTAATACGCTTAAATCAGACCTAAAATTAAGCATATAAAAGGCTATAAAACACTACAATATATTATTCTTAACCCTCTAACAATAAAAACAAGGCTAAGCTACATAACATAATATTAAACTAAATAACTATAATTTAACCTTATATAAAGAGGAGACTATTATCTAATATATTATTAACCTAGATTTATAAGTATTTTTACTATAACTTAGTACTATTTAAGAAATAGCTAATTAACTACTTTATAACTATAGTATATAATATATTAGAATAAACTAGGCCTTAAACTTTATATAATAATAACCTAAGCTCTAGACGTGTTTTAATTAAAGAATTAACTATTAGAGAGTCCTTTATAAAGATCTAGATATATATTATGTGTGGTTTTCCCTTATATAAAATATAATTATAAAGTATAAGATAGATAATACTAATATCTATAACTTTAATAAGACTAGGTTTATAATAGGTAAGATATCCTCTAAAATAGTTATTATAGCCTCTAAATAATATAGTAAGCTAAGAGGAGTATAATAAGGGAACTAGGAATAGGTTATACTAATCTAGGGTATTAGGTTATATAGCTATTCTATCCTACTATATATTATCTTTATAGGTAAGATCTATTTTAACTCCTAGATATATAATAGCCCCCTCCTACCTAACTAGGTAATTATACTTACTAAAAATAGTTAGATAATAAATAAGAAAGGCCTAGAATAGGTAAAGTACTTTAATTTCTATATAAAGAGTTATATAAAGGGTGTTTACTACCTCTTTATCCTTAATAGCTATAAAAGCTACTATTCTATTAATTTTAAGCTATACTATAAGGAGTAAAATATTATTATACTTTATATACTACCTTATTTATTATATAAGCTCTAGCCTCTTAATATTAGGTATTTTAGTCTATTAAAATAGGTATATAGCTAAGAAATTAAGGTCCTTATATAGGTATATATTATATATATTATAAAAAAAGACTTCCTCCTAGCCTTCTATAAGGCGTATAATAAGGTAATAACTATAGCAAACATTTAAGTAGGCTTTAGAGTAACTAGCCTTATTCTATATAACCTAGAATATATAATTTTATAGCTAGATATAAAGCTTTATATACTAATACTACTAGGTTCTTTTACTAGCCTACTACTAGCTTAGGTCCTATAGATACTAAATAACCTAATTAAGTTTACTTTATAATCTAATTTTATTATAAATTATATTATATAATATTAGAATAGCTCCCTAACGTTAATTATTAGGTATATATAGTAGCTAAAAAAAGGAATTATAGTAGATATATATAACTAGGTTTTACTATAGGTATAGATAATAGAGTATTAAGAGATAAATAAGTAACTAAGTTACTATTACTATATAAAAAAAATATAGATTTAGAAAGGTAGAATACTTATAATTAATTAGGTATAAGATATAAAGTCTTAAATAGATATAATAGAGTAGTTATAAGTAGAAATAGGTTAGAGTAGTAGTTATATAAGGAGGATAGAAACACACATATAACAATATAGTATCTATAGAGAGCCTGTTTATAATTCTTACGTGTGTTAGAAAGTTATATCTACCTCTAAAGAAGAGGATTCTAAATAGTTTAAATTAATTTAAGGCGTTATAGTTAATTTCTCTTATACTTTATTATATAGGTGCTAGAAAGTAATTTACTTGCTTATATAATTCACTTACTTATAGACTACGTTATAGTAATAGGCCTATATAACTTTTTACTTTACTATACTAAGGATAAGGGTTATAATAGTAATAAAGAAAACTAGCCTAATATATATAAAGTTTATAAAAGGGCTAATAGGTAGTATTTAGGTTAAAGTATAGGATAAATTTAAGAGAAAATAGCTAAAGTAATATAGTAATAGTAGTAGGTATAAGAGAAGTAAGAATTACTATAATTAATTACTATAATTTATACTTATCCCTTTTAGATATCCTCTACTATCTCTTTAATAAAGTTAAAGTTATAAGCTTATATAGCCTTATAAGCTATACTAGTAACCTCCTACTAAGAGGTTAGATATACCTCTATAGGTAGCTAAAGCTAGAGATAAAGTAATAGAAGCTTTTAAAGAGGCTTAAAAGCCTTTATTATTAAGTAACTAAATCCTATAGTTACCTTAGAGTTAGAATTAACTCTATCCTATAGCTTTACTAGACTAAAAAGAATTTACTCTTAAGAAGAAGACTTAAGAGAGCCTTAAACCTAGATATATAAGTTAATAATAAGATTATTATAGTAATTATTTATAGTAATTAGCCTACCTCCTTTACTAACTACTTAATAGTTAGCTTAAAGTCCTAAGTTAAGTAGTAAGTTTAAATAGTATAAAAAAAACCTCTACTTTACTAGCCTATAGTAAGGTAGTATTAAAGAGTAAATTACTTATAATATAATTAGTAAAGTCTACTAAAAATAATATTAATTCTACTTACTTCTTCTTTTAGTAGAAATAGGAGATTATTTTTAAGAGCTTATAGTCTTTAGAAGTAAAGACTTTTTAGTACTTAGAAAGTACTAACTAAAAAAGAAATTCCTTCTTTATAAAGATATTTACTACTACTAGAAGATCTTTACTAGGCTTAAGAAAGCCTACCTCTAAAGTAACTTAAAGTTAAATAGAGGGTAAGACCTTTAGGTAATAAACCTTAGTAAAAAGCTAGTTAAGAGCTATATACTAGTAGTTAGTTATATAGTAGTACTCTTAGTAGATAAGATCTTAGTTTAATTAGTAATTATAGTAATCTTTTATAGTAATTACTTACCTCCTTATATTTAGCTATAATTACCTATATCTCCTATTAGATATTACTACTCTTAATAGAAGAAGAGCTAACCTTAAAGTTATAATAATCTTTAAGATTAGCTAGCTTTTCTTTTATTTATTCTTTTAGGCTAAAAAAAGAAATCTCCTCTTAGTTATTATTATTATTATTATTCTAAATAACTTAATTATTACTATTAACCTAAATAAGAGCTTAGCTTCTAGATATAAGGGTATAGCTATAGGCTATAACTAGGAAGGGTATAAAAGGTAGGTCTATTTAAGCATAAAGACTTTAAGCTAAAGATTCTAAGTTCCTAACTTCAGCCTTAAGCCTTACGTTAGTAAGGCTTAGCCGACCCTTAGCTAAGGAACACCTAAAGTACTCCCGTCAGGCTATATATCCTATTAGTATATAGCCCCCTTATAATTACCCCCCTCCTTATATCCTTAGTCCCTAAGGATAAGTAGAGACTATAGTATTAGGTGCTAAGTAGTTACTAACTAATTATCCTCTACCCTAGCTGTTTTATTAACCTCTTTATTAGATAATAGGATTTATTCTAGTATTATAAATCCTAGTATACCTTTAGCCTCCCTTTACTATAATTCCTTTATAGTTAAAATAAAATTCCTTTAACTCTACCTATTTTTAAACTAGGTACTTCTATTTATAGTCTAATAGTTTGTTATATAGCTTTACTTAATATAATAATACTTATCTTACTTTTACCTTACTTTATTATTATTATACTAATAGTTTTATTTCTTTTAGTAAGTATTTATTAAGCCCTTATTATCATATAGTAGTGTTATTATTTTTGTTTTTTATCTTCCTTTTCTTCTCCTAAGGTAAGGTTTTTATTTTCCTTTTCTCTTCTTCTTTTCCTTAGTACTATATTATTATTAACCTTTTATTATACTTCTTTATTAATAACTTTTCTTATTTTACTTATTTTCTTACTATTACTTTATTAACTATATACTAATTAGTTACTATATTTCTTTTTCTTCTTTTTATCTATTTTATTCCTTATTCCCCTTCTTATTATACTCTTACTAACTTATTACTAATTATAAGTATTATTATTTAAGTTACTAGTATCCTCTAGATACTATATAACCTAAATAAGGGTTTTAATAGCTTAAAGGGGGGTACTCCTTATATTAACTATCTTAGATAGATTTATTATAACCTTAATAAGTTTATTTACTATTAGGCTAACTATATTATAAACTATCTTACCTACTATATTAATAAGAAGAAGTATTCTACTATAAGTTTTTACTAGTCCTTTACTAAGAGTTTAGTATCTCTAATCTATTTCTATAGGTTCTAAAGGAACTCTAGGGTACTATATAATCTACCTAGAATTACTATATATACCTTTACTAATTAGTTACTAAGTATTAACTTAGTCCTCTTAAACTTTAGTATATTAATTAGTCTCTTTAGTATATTACTAAAACTTAGACTAAAATTAGTAAGTATATTACTAATCCTTTATATAGTATAAACCTACTCTAGCTCTAATATATTACTATCTAGGAGTTAGTATTTAATTATAAATATATAAGCTTAATAATTAAAGTTTAGGTTTATTATAGTTCCTTTACTAAGTATTTACCTTAGCTAACTTATTTTTTTAGGTAGGTATTATTATCCCTAATAATATTATAGATTAATTAAACTAGCTTTAACCTATATATATTTATAATAACTCTAAGGTAAAAGGTCTATAAATACTTATTAAATACCTTAATAGTTATTAAGGTAAGTACTTTAATAAGCTAGTTAGTAAGAGAGAACTTAAATGTTTCCCTAAGTAGGCTAAGTTCTATAAGAAGGTTAATAATTATAAGGATAACCCTATACCTATATATACTATTTATATTATAGGGTTAGTACTAATTACTTATAGAACTAGTACTAAGATACCTTAGAAGAAGTATAAGCTTATAGGTACTACTACTAACTCTATAAAGTATTACTATAATAAGGGTAAGGGTAAGGAGGTTACTATTACTATCTTAAGTAGTAATAATAATAGTAATAATAATAAGTATATTAATATTCCTACTAATAATAATTCTTTACTAAGTAGTCTTACTTTAATTACTATTTAGAACTAATATAAAAAGAAAAAGGCTATAAAGAAGAAGTATAAGGAGGAGGAGGCTATATATAAGGAAGCTATTTATATCTATAAGGAGTAAGAGGTTATAGAGAAGAAGTACTAGGATAAGGAAAAGGCTAAGAAGAAGAAAAGTAAAGGTAAATAAGTTACTAACCCTTTAGTAATCCCTTATATATTTTATAAGTTTTATAACCTTAGTAAAGACTATTATAACTATATTTATACTATTTACTAAAAGCTTACTAAGTAGTTATTAATCTAAGAGTATAATACCTATAACCTAAAGGCTAAGAGATATATACCCTATGTAAAGAATACTAACTAAGCCTTTATTAATAAGTATAATAAGGATAAGGAAATTATATATAATATTATATATAATTATAAGTTAGAATAGTAGTCTACTAGTAATAAGTAGTCTCCTATAAACTCTAAGGTAGAAGGTAATAATAATAATAATAAGGGTAATAGAAATAGTAGTAGAGATACTAGTAATAATAATATTAAGATTTAGTTAGTAGTAATAGTTACTATATACTCTATAACCCTTTACCTATAGCTTTATTAACTTAGTATTCTTCTCTACTTAGTTAGTTTTTACTTTTTTATTTTTCTTATTAAGATACCTTAGGTAGGCCCCTAACCTAATTTAATAGGGGTAACTATTCTTTTTACCTATAGCTAGGTAAGTACTTAGTAATAATAACCTAATTCTATACTATTTATTATCCTATTTCTTATGTTTCCTCCTTATAGCTTTCTTATATATAGCGACTTTCTATTATATATTATATAGGTGTTCCTTTAGTTCCTAGGTGTTATATTCTATAGGCTACCCTACCTATTTAATAAGGTATTAGTAGTCCTTTACTAAACCCTAGCTAGTAATAATCTCCTCTACCTCCTATTCTTCTAGTTTATCTTTAAGGTTAGAGAGGATTAGTTAACTATTACTATACCCTTACTAAATATTCTATAGTTTAATTATAAATACTAAGAATATATTATATATATACTAATACTTCTTAGGTAAGTATACTCTATATACTTAGGGGCTAATCCTTTTTATAATTACTACTTAAATAAATCTTAGTACTAATTTTCTATTCTTAAACCTAAAATTCTTTATTAATAGTCTAATAATATCTCTATAAGAGTACTCCTTAGGGGTATATCTTATGTTATATCCTTATACTTAGGTACCTATTACCTTTTCCTAATTAAGCTATATATATACTTAGAGTTTACTAATATAGATAAGTCTCTCTTTAACTCCCTAGACTATAACTCTTATAGTAGAGGGGATATATTTAATACACCTTAGATTATACCTATATAAGGCTTCTATTAGTAATAGGCTAGTAGTTATATAGTAACTATTATTATATATAAACTCTACTTTAGGGAGCTAAACTACCTATTAACTTACTAATCCTATAGTATATACTTAGAGATACTTCTTAAGTATCTAGATTATTTTCTTTATCTATCTATCTATTTAGGGGTAGTATATTATAGATAGTTAGCTTTAGATCTCTCTTTCTATAGTAAATTCCTTTTAGAATTTACTTATAAGGAGTTTATCCCTATTACTAATAATACCCCTAGGGGTACTAAATCTATATTCTACCTTTTTATAAAATATTTAGGTAAGCTATACTACTAAAATAGTCTTTTATATTAGAATAAATATAGTAAACTTTATTATCCTATCTATAATAATAAGGATGCTATTATATTTAGTACTAGTATCCTAAATACTTAGTAATAGGCCTATAATAAAGTCTATACTAATTTCCTTAAAAGGATATACTAGTATTAGTAATAACTAAAGTTCCCTATAAGGTTTATACCTAGGTATTTTAACCCCTTAGTACTATTAGTATATTTAGATATAATCCTATATATCTAAAAGGATATTTAGCTAGTAGAATAACCTTAAAATAAGTTCTTAAGTCTTATTTACTCCTATATAGCCTATTATTAGCTTATTATAATATTAGTAAATAATTACTAAGTATAATAATACTTTATCTAGAATAACTAGTCTTATCTTATAGAATAAGGTCCCCTTCTTATTAAGGTAGTACCCCTTTTATTCCCTAGCTAATCTATAAGCCCTTACTACCTACTTCTAATAGTTCTTATCTTTAGCCTATAGTCCTTAAATAAAATCTTCTAGGGCGTCTAATAGCTATTAGAGTAATACTATTCTATACTTTATAAGCTCTTTTATAACTATATATAGGATATACTACTCTAGAATAATAATCCTAACTCTAGGTATTTCCTCCCCTTCTTTAGGTGTTTACTAAGCATTCTATAATTCTTCCTAGCCCTTTTAGCTATAGGTTTTTATAGCTATAACTTTTATAGTAGTACCCTAAGACCCTCTAGTCCTATAGGGACTTTAGGGTAAGGAATATTCCCTATTTATAGTAGCTCTAATAGCTTATATAAAATTAATTACTATTTTACTCCCCCCTTCTAAGGTAGTAATAGTTTACTAGCTATTTAATAAGAGTTCTTCTACTAGTCTTAACTTCTTTAAGAGGGTAGGAAGTATATTATTATATACTACTTTACCTTCTATATAATCTAGTCTTCTTAATAGTCTATCTATAGGGTTTATTACTCCTAAGTAGTAGTATATTTTAAAGTTAAATACTAATAAGTAGTAGACCTATCTAGTAAGCCTTCTATAAAGGTCTTATACTAAGGTATTAATAATACCCTTTAGGGCCTAATAGTCTATTAGTACTATAAAGACCTTAGATATCCCTTATAGATAGCATACCTAGTAGTCTAGGCTTTCTACTATAGTAAGGAGCTCTTACTATCTTATTACCTATCTTTACTCTATATTAGATAGCTTCTATAAAAAGTATATAATTAGTTACTATTAACTATCTAAAAGTTAGGATAGGATCCCTAAGATTACTTTTTAGGATATATCTATCTTAACCTTAGACTCCTATATAGGGTCCTAATATTATAGAATAGTTACTAAATAAAAGGCAACCTTTAACTTATTAAATACTATTTATACCTCTAGAGTCTAATTAAACTCTTATTCTTACTTAGGACTACTCTCCTTAAGTATAGATATTATAGGAGATATAATTTCTAAGTATTTAGGTATAAATTTCTAATAGAAGTTATAAAACCTAAGGAATACTTATATATTCCTAATAGATTATAGCGGCTTCTATTTAGTAACTACTTATACTCTATTTATGTCTATTAAGATGCTATCTAGTAAAATAACATATCTTAAAAACTTAGTTTTATTTATATAGAATTAATACTTACTAAGTTTTATATATAGCTATACTTTATAGAGCTTTATAAGAACCCTCTTAACATCCTTTATATACTATTCCCTAGTTTCTAAATAAACTATAATATTATCTATATATATAATATAGTATATATTAACTAAATTACTAAGTACTTAGTAAATATACACCTAAAACGTTATAGGTATATTAGTTAATCTAAATAGCATAATAGTATACTTAAAGTACCTATATCTTATATAGAAGGCTGTCTTCTACTAGTTAGTCTTCTTAATATAAATATAGTAGTATATATCCCTTAGGTTAATCTTTAAGATCTATTTTACTTAGTAAAGCCTTTCTAAGAGCTTACTAATTAAGGGTAATAGGTACCTATTCTTAATTATAACTTTATTAAGTCCTCTATAATCTATATAGAGTTATACTATCCTATCCTTCTTTAGGATAAAAAGGATTAAAGTACTAGCCTTACTAACTAACAGCTTTATATAACTATTTACTAAGTTCTTAGTAATATAGGACTATAGTTCCTTAAGTTATTACTTACTTAGTAGGTATATTAGTCTAAATAGAGGTTTCTTATCCTCTACTAGATTAATAGAGTATTTAGTATTAGGAAGGGGATTAATTGTCTTTACTACTTCTTTATTAAATATTCCCTACTTAGATTCTAACTCTAGGGGAAGTAGGGCTTATAGATTTCTTTCTTTTTCTTCCTTACCTAAGGAGATAATATTAGGTTTGTTTTCTAGTATAGCTCTATAGATATATATAATATACGCCCTTTTATAATTCTTAATAATCTCTATTATAATCTACTCTAGTTTAGTAAGTAATATATAATTATACTTCTAGGTATTAGTAGTTATGTTAATAATAATTCCCTCTTACCCTATAGATTCCTATAATAATAGTAAGTTACTAGACCCTTTAGGCTTTTTAGACTTAGCAAATAGACGCTAAATCTTCTATAGCTATCTATAGGAGTTAATTAAGAAGAATATTACCTAATATATTACCTTTAGCTTTATTTCCTTTCTATTAAATCCTATAAGTATTAGGTATAATATATTTACTTTTTCTAGGCCTAGTTATCTTACTAGGCTTAAGCTAATAATATCTACTTATATATAAGTATCTATATCTATACTAACCTTATATTTAGTATATCCTTATAGAATAATTACTCTACTAGTAGTAGTTTCTCTTATAGGGACTATATCCTTTTTAGTAGGGTAATCTAGAGTATTAACCCTACCTATTTATTTCTTATATTATAGAGTTCTTAAACTCTTATCCTAGTAAGAATAATATTTACTCTTACCTTTAAGATATCTAGTTACTAACTAATTAGTATGTTATTACTATTCCTTAGTTCCTTATAAGAGGTTAATATATAGCCTAGTGTCCTATAGTTATAATATTTAGGGGTAGTTATAATATTACCCTATTATAGGGTGCTTACTCTATAGTTAGCTATTTATCCTCTACCTCTTAATACCCCCTATATACTAAACCTAGAGGATAATATAAAGGTAGAGGAGGCCTAGCTATATACTTAAGATGTTAATCTCTAGAATAGTAGAGGGTATTATTTTACGTCTATATCTTCTCTTAGTTATTTCTAGTAGTTATTCTATAAAAGGTTACTATATAACTTATAATTTAACTCTTAATATCTTTAGGCTTTTTATATTACTTAGTATAAGGTTTTAATTTCTACCTTCTAATAGATTAGCTCTTCTTAGAGTACTATAGGAAGTCTAAAGAAGAAGTTAAATACTTATTCTTTATCTTCCTTAATCTTATTCCTAAGTATACTATAAATTACTAACTATTCTATAAAGAAGACTATAAGGGAATCTCCTATTTTCTTTCTTATACTAAAAAGAGTATAATAGTATTCTCTTTTTTAGGCTATAAGGTTAATATACGTTTAGTAGATAAATATAAGGAAGTTATCCTAATATATATCCTTATCTAGGCCTATATAGTAGTTTCTCTATTAAGTTTATATTAATACTATTACTTTAGATAGAGCCTATATAATCTTATACCCTATAAAGGCTTCTACCCTTAGATTATTTACCTCCTTAATAGCCTTTATCTAATTATCTATTTAGGCTATTATAGCGTCTTTATTAAGTACCTTATAATTATAGTTTAGGGGTTTTTTATATTCTTTTAGTTAGTCCTTTATTAACATATATTTAGTAAGCATTTAGAGTAGTTCCTAATTCTATCTTTATATTTCTACCTACTATATTTAGAATATTTATAGGATACTAACTAGACTTAGTTCCTATCCTAAGTCCTCTTATAGCCTATATATCTAACCTCTTTCTACTAATAGAGATACTAATCCTTTACTATACGTTTAGTATTAGGTATAACCCCTAGAGATATCCCTTACTAGTTTATAGTACTAATATATTAACCTATATTTAGCTTCTTACTACCCCTTTCTAATAAGGTTATTAAGATCTATATTATAGGGGTAAGGTAATACCTAGTAGTTACCTATAAGAGTAGTTAGTAGTACTAGGTTATAGGTTTTAGGTAGCTATAGTTTATTATAGCTTTTATCTTACCTAAGGATTACTAAATATTTACTATCTAACTAGTAACCTAATATTCTATCTTATACTAGTTATCTTAGTCTATAAAGCTTAAAGAATTATAAGGGTATAGCTATAGGCTATAACTAGGAAGGGTATAAAAGGTAGGTCTATTTAAGTATAAAGACTTTAAGCTAAAGATTCTAAGTTCCTAACTTTAGCCTTAAGCCTTATGTCAGCAAGGCTTAGCCAACCCTTAGCTAAGGAACACCTAAAGTGCTCCCGTCAGGCCATATGTCCTATTGGCGCATGGCCCCCTTACACTAGAAGGGGCCTAATAAAGACTAAGTTATATAGTAACTATTCCTAAATAGTTACCTTTTACTTACTTATTTTTAAGGTTAAAAATAAGTATAAATAGGTAGAAGGAGAGTTACTTATATAATAATAGTAATATTATTAATTACCTTAGCCTCTATATTAGCCTTAACTAAAGCTTTACTATTAATATATAGCTAGGACTTCTTAAGAGTAGCTAGCTTATAATTTTTCTAGGTAGTAAAAGACTTTTTAGCCCTCTTAAGCTCTTTTATTCCCTCTATTATTCCCTTAACATACTTATAAGCCTTTTTAGTATATATATTTTTAGAGTAGCTATTATTAGCCTTATACTTTATATTAGTACTAAAGCCTAAAGAGCGTCCTAAAGAAATATTAGTAAGGTTACTATAATTAATTACTATAAATAGATATAAATAAACCTTAGAAAGGCTAAGAAGAAGATATCCTTATTAGTAGTAGGTAGGGAACTAAAGAAAAGTTAGAATACTTTTAGAATAAATTAAATAATAAGCTTCTTACCTCTAAAATAATTTTTATTAGAGTTATTATTATTATTATTATTATTAAAAGTAGAAAAAGTAAAGTTAGAAAAAAAAAGGTAGGTAAGAATAGGTTAAAAATAATAAGTAGGGTAACTATAAATTACTTTATTTTTTTATACCTTCCCTAACTATTAGTTATACTTACTCTACTTATATTCTTCTACCTATTTTTACTTTCCCTTTCTTTTTTTTTAACTTTACTTTTTTTACTTTTAATAATAATAATAATAATAACTACTATAGGTTTTTTTTTAATCCTTTTTTTCTTAATATTTACTAACTATCTATTTAGAGCTATAGTAATATTAAGGGCCTAAAAATTCTTTAAGCGCCCTTCTATAAAAGGTACTAAAAAGCCCCTTATAAAGAAGAGTACTAAAAAAGCCCTAAAGAAGACTATAGTAGCCCTTATAAAGAAAAAACACTAAAAGGCTAGTAGTAAGTAGTTAATTACTATAAGTAATTACTATAATACTAATTTAATACTAGCTATTACTCTTTATAAAATCTATAAGTATTAGAAGTTAACTAACCTTTTTATACTAAAGGCACCCTTCTAACGTCTTTATAAAGAGATTATATCTAAATTTTATTAGTAAGATAACCTTTACTTTTAGAGGGCTACTATTCTTATAATCTAAGAGGCTACTAAAACTTATCTTATATCTATATTTAAGGGTATATAATTACTATAATTAATTACTATAATAATCTTTACTAACTAAATTTTCTAGCTATTTAGTTAGCTACTATTTATACTAAAAGACTTACTATTATAAAGAAGAATATAGACTATATTAAGTTTATTTTCCTTACTATAAAGCTAATAGGTAAGGACTAGTATTATTCCTAAGCTCCTTAGAAGTCTTTTTCTCTTCTTAAATAGAAGAAAGATACTATTACTTCTAGTAGTAAAAAAAGAAAAACTAGCCTAACTACTATATAAATATAGGTACTTAAGTAGCACTATAAAGAGCTATAGAAAAAGAAAGATAGAAAGACTACTAGAGGATAAAAGAAAACTACTTAAGAGATATTTCTCTAAGTTAGCTAGTAGTTAAGATAACTATAAATAATTACTATAAAGGATTTGTTGGTATATTACTAGGTGGGTGATATGGTTAACCGTACGTATTAATAGGTAAAGTGACGAATAATAGGGGGTAAATACCGTGGTTTAATTATGCGTTACTAGAAGAGAATTATTGTGGGTTCTACTATAAATGGTTAGGTGAATAACCCCTGAATCTACGGTGGATCTGCCGACGGATTAATGGTTGATCTGTGGCCGGTTATTAGGGTTACGCCTGATAAGTCTGATAGGATTTATAATAGTTAATATTATAATACTAGTAACTTTCTCTTAAGGAGAAATTCGCTATAGATTTGTGGTACTTTACTAGTTAACTGTAAAGGGCCTAAAAACGTAATAAAAATAAAATCCAAAAGTATTATATTCTTCTTTACGTAATAAATCTGTTATGTATGTAAAACCTATCTATTTATCTGTATCCTTACTATGCTGTTACTAATAAGCTCCTCTAGCGCCTTATTAGGTGATAACTTTATGAATCTGTCTGCTGGGTTATTATTGCTATAGATCTATTAAATCTTGTGTATCTCCTGGTGCTTGTATGACTGCTATAATGCTATTATATTGATTATGAGGCGTTTCTCCTTTATGGTGCTAAGTTTTATAAGACACTTGTAGAGGGAGTAGGAGTTAGTATATATAACTGTTAGGATTTATGGGTATTTAAGGTGGTTGGTAACTATTGCTAGTGTGGTAGTTATTACGTAGGTAATGTTAGTGCTGGCGACTATTATGTAGATCTTAGAGGCTAATATGCTCTATGTAACCCTCTTATACTTTGTTAAGCTAAAGTAGATAATATTCCCTTTAATAGTAAATTTACTAGTATTGTTAGGGGTTTTTATAGTAGTATTATCTTTACTATGTTGCTTATTTGTAAGAATAATAATAAATCTAAGCTATAAGGTAAGATTACTATTATTAGTAAATAATCTATTAATAAAGATAAAGAGCTTTATGGTTATAAGGTTAAGTAGTTAAAAATAAAGGCCTTAGTTAGGGTTCTTTATTTACTACTTAATTTATTAATTAAGCTCTTTAATATTACTTATATCTAGCAATTAGTACTAGGTAGTAATAGAGTAGTTAAAGTATGCCTTAGGCTAGTAGATTAAGGTAATATACATGCTATAGGCGTGCTGCTTAACGTACTACTAGTATAATTCTAGTAAATTAGGGTTAATAGGCTATAGTTACTTACCTTATCCCTTCTGGTAGAGGTAAATATTACTATTATTATTAAGAGAAAGCATGCTACTATTAAAGGTAATAGGTTTACTAGGCTTAAGGAATTGCTTTAGCTTTACTATAAAGGTTGCTTTTGTTAACTTAGTATCCTTATAGTTAGAAAACAATTTATCTATAAGGCTAATAGTATTATTAGTCTATATATTAATTAGTATAAAATCTTTATTATTTAGTACTAAAATAAGTAGGTAAGGGTTAAAGGTTAAAGTATCTATCTAGAGGGCTTTTCTATAATAGTTATTATAAGTTACCTACTAGTAGGTTCTAGCCTTAGGTATACTATATAGTAGTTACTTAACCTCTATTATTATATTAGTATTATAAAGTTATTAGATCTTAATAGGTAGTCTTATAAGAATTATGTAGTTAAGTAGGGTTACTAATTATATATATACCTATATTATATTACGTAGCTATAAAAGGTGGTTTTTAAGTAATAATAATAGGGTGATGGTAAGGATTAAGCGTTAGGCTATATGTTAGATAGTTAGTAACTAGGTAAGTATTATAGCCTTCTTATTATTAGTATACCCTTAGATAATAAGTCTTAACTTCTTATATAGGATCTTATTTTTACCCTTAATTTTATATACTAATTGTGACTTAAACACGTAGATGCCTCTATAGTGTTTTTTATCGTACTAGATAATATAGAACACATCCTAGGCTATTAATCCCTTAATCTCTTAGTAGTTAGATTACTTAAATAGTTTACTAGGTATAATTATTACGCCTTTCTTATAGAGTTTAATAGTAAGTATATAGTTAGTATCCTCTTTTACTATAAAGTAGTTAGCTATTAATAGATTAGTCTTAGTAGTAAATATCTCTATTAGGTTCTTTTATAGGTAGCTATAGTACTATTACTATAGCTGTTCTATGGTGATTATAATACCTTTATGTATTTTACCCTCTTACCTATTAAGAAGCTTAGAGGGTAGGGTAGTAGTACTAGTATCTTATGCTTATGTGGTATTATTAGGATCCTCCTTATGTTAGTAGTAGGGCTTTACTATAGTAATATAGAAATTCTATAGGCCTTATAGTAATTTAACTATATAAGTAGTACTATTATTAGAGAGTAATTAGAATAGGCCCTACTAGCTGTTCTTTTCTTACTATATATAGACTAGAGATTAAAGAGGTAGTATAGTAGTAGCTGTAGTATTTAGGCTGTTATATGTTACTAGTATGTTATTTACCTGTCTCTTAGCGTGAATTTACTATATTTCCTCTATAGCTTTTTATATTATCTCTACCCTTTTAATAGTTAATAGTACTAGTAGTAAATTATTATTAATTTATAGGTATACTCTAAAAACTAATAGGGTTAGTATAAGGCTGTTTAGGCTAGTAGTGTTGTTTACTACTTTTACTGCTATTTAGAGTGTAACTTTAGGTTCTATATTGGTTTCTATGTGGAATATCTTGTACGCTTAGTAGAGTATAGCATGATAATGTTTAACCTTTCTAATACTATTATAGGCCTTAATAGGTATCTCCTTAATGTTAATAGATAACGCGCGGGCGGCATGCTTAAACTCAGCCGTATGGAAATTAAGGCCTGTATTAGTAATAATTTAATCCAGCAGGCTGAGATATATGTCAATCCAGCATATTTATAGTACTTCTTATGTGTGTTCTGTAGTAATAGCTTAGAGGAATCTTATAGTATTAAAGGTAGTTACTATGTCTATAATATGTAAAACCAGCTTATTACTATTAAGATACATAATATCTATAATAATCTTATAGTTAAACTTATAATTATTATAAAGGGTGAATTTAAACCTTCTTAGCGCCTTTAAATTTAACTAGTAGCTATAGTAGAACTTATTAATCTCCTTAATATTAGAGATTACTATCTTATAGCTAGTATATTAGAGTACCTTATAAAGGCGCTAAACTAAGGGGTGGCTAAATTAGTAGTATATTTACTATAATTTACTATTAGTTAGGTGGTGTTAGGTAATAGTATGCTTAGGTTACTCTAGTAGTATCTATATGTAGCCCTATTTCTATATAATAGGTATAATTATATTACTCTTTACTAGCGTATTAGTAAGGTTGTTAAATTTCACTCTATAGTGATCTATATCCTTTAAGTAAAAGAGGAATAGGGTGTTAGAGTCTATTATATAGAAGGTAAGATTCCCTATAGGTGTAGGGACTTCTATAGTGCCTGTTGACTTAAAGTAATTGCTACTACTAAAACGAATTGTTACTTTACTAGTGTGTA
Source organism: Colletotrichum sublineola (assembly GCA_020631755.1). NCBI lineage: Eukaryota > Fungi > Ascomycota > Sordariomycetes > Glomerellales > Glomerellaceae > Colletotrichum > Colletotrichum sublineola. The sequence goes on from JAHSQG010000019.1 coordinate 527,571, forward strand.
ATATATCTAGTAGAAGCTTATAGTTAAGGTGCCTTTTTAATGTGGTATATTACTACTAACTAACTATAGATACTCTTACTACCCCTATATCTAGCATAATGCCCTAGAAAGTTATAGTAGAGTATTAGTTATTAAAGGTAAATACCTTATTAGTAGTAGGTTTTTCCTTAGTAGTCTCCTCTTTATATAGATTGTCCTTTATAATTACGTATAGTATAGCCTAGTTGCGTAGTTAAGTAAACACCTTCTAGCTATTAATACTATCTTTACTATAAAAGGCTGTAGATATAAAGAAGATATTACTATTAAAGGGGCTGTTACTATCTTCTGGCTTATGTTTATCCTTAGCTCCTTTAAAGTTAATAGTACTCTCTATTCCCTTATAGTTAAGTAGAAAGTAGTTAAATATTAATAGTAAAATATCTATTAAGTATATACCTTTATACTACTAGAAAGAAGACTAATATTCTTCTTTAGTATACTTAGTTAACTAGTATTTAGGTTTCTTATAGATAAAGCACCTCTTTACTATAAAGTTACCCCTATTTCTTAGGTTTTTATATAGTAGGTCTATTTTTAGCTATAAGTAATAGTTATGGTTGCTATTATACTTATAGTTAACCTAGTATTACTTATTATTACTAAGGTATTCTTTAGTATAGTACTAGGCCTATAGTTTATAGAAAAGTATGGCGTTAGCTATGCTGTTATATAGCTATGCGTAGAGTATGTTATACGTCGCGGGTAGGCTAAGTAATACTATAGCGTACTTAGGTACTCCTTAGTAATAGTTAATAAGGGTATTATAGTATTCCTTATCTTTTAGTATACTATTATAGGTTATAGTACATACTAGCTAGGTAACCTTCTTAATAAGTAGATTAAGGATTTTACGTTTACTTTTCCTAGGGTTGTTATATATAATAGATTTAAAGGTAATATAGCGTAGCTCTGTAATCCTAGCGCTATAGACCTTATTACCTTTAAATTCTAATTTAATATTTACTATTAGCATATTAAAATTACTAGTAAATCTATAGAGATTAATAGAGTAATACTCTTAGGTGTTACTACTTAATATTATTATTACTATAGCCCTATATCTACTAGTAGGGATTCTAATATAGTTATAGAGCTTATAGAAGGTAGGAAGCTTTAAATTAATTATCTTATATTAACTACCTATATACTTTAACATAGGATTATTAGAGTAGAGCTTAATAAAATTAGTTAATTATTATAAAGTTAGGCTATTACTTAGTACTACTCTACTATTAAATTAAGTAGTTAGTATAGTAGATTTATAGTCTTATGATCTCTTAACTATAACTATTATTGGGGTTAGGCTTACTTAGGTGGAGCTTTTGCTTAATAGTAGTAGTAACTTAAATAATAGGTTGTAATAGGAAGAAGCCTATTAAAACTAGGTATCTTTATGCTGTTTATGTGTCTTAGGTTTGGCTATAGATTTAAGGTTAGTTAATAGTAGTTGCCTTACCCTTAGCAATAGGTAGATCCTATAACCTAGCAACCTATTAATAAATCTAGGGTTTATAGTCCTTACTTTAAACCTTAGGTTAGTTCTAGCTACTTTATTAATCTCTTCCTTAGTCTAGATATGTATATTATTAGCCTCTAATGCCTTATATACATAAGAAGTAACCTACCTCTAGTTTAATTTAATCTAAATACTGTTATTAATTAGGAAGTTATAGAATTTAAGGAGGACTTCCTTATTAATACTATTATAGTCTTTAACCTTCTATTTATAGAGATAATTATAGGCCTGTTACTATAGTTAATTAGCTATAAAATCTTTATATTAGGCTTTTGTTATAAAGTATATAATAGTAGTGTCTAGTATGTAGGCTTTGTGTTTCTGCTTAATACTGCTGGGTATCTTCTTAATATTAATAATGCCTTATAGCTATAGGTTGATATACTTTATATACGCCTGTAGAATGGGGTATAGGTCTATAGTATCCTTAGCCTCTTGTGTATCCCCCTGCTGTATTGCGTATATTCCCTCCTCTTTATATTAGCCTTCTTATGGTATTTCTTTAGCCTCCTTAGTAGATTAGTAGACTATATTGACTTCTTCTTCTAGTGTTATTATTACTACCTTCTGTTAGCCTAACTACCCCTTAAACATATGTGTTTCTTCTAGTAGGCTAGAAGGTGTATCTATATATTAGAGGATTTACTACTAGTAGTATAGGCAGTAAGGATTCATAGGGTATTTATAGTACTTTTATGTTAATTTATGACTTTACCTTAAACTTATAGTAGAAAATTATTACTTATTAAGGTAAGCCTTTATATAATACTTATTGCTTATTAAAATAAGCCTTCTTTATGTGGTATCTATATAGTATTTCTTAGCTGTTAGTATATAAAGTAAGGTGTTTTTTATAGTTAAGTAGTAATTTCTTAATACGTAATAAAATTAGGGTTATTTATAGGATAGCTATATATCTTAGGTAACCTTTTAGTTATGTTGGTTTGTAACGTACTTCTACTAGTAGCCTCTAATTAACTATGTAATATGGTAATAAGTATAAATAATTTACTGTAAGGGTGGTAAAATTTGTCTCTTCTAGTTAGTACCTTACTAATCTGTAGAGTTTATATGTAGAAGTAGGAATTAGTTAAGATAACTACTATAGTAGTAAAAATTAACTACTAATTAGTATTAGTATATTACTAGGTAGGTGATATAGTTAACTATATGTATTAATAGGCAAAGTGATGAATAATAGGGGGTAAATACTGTGGTTTAATTATGTGTTACTAGAAGAGAATTATCGTGGGTTCTGCTACGAATGGTTGGGTGAATAACCCCTGAATCCATGGTGGATCTGCTGATAGATTAATGGTTGATCCGCGGCTGGTTATTGGGGTTACGCCTGATAAGTCTGATGGGATCCGCGATAGTTAATATTACAACAGGATTATTATAAAAATAGATACTATTCCTTTTACCTAGCGTGTTAGTTAAAAAGCTCTATATAATAGGCCTTCTTTAGCCTATTACTTAGGAGTTTATTCTAACCCTTTACCTCTAATACTATTAACCTTTCCTCCTTTCTTATTAACCTCCTTATTATAAAGATATAAACCTTTTTATTAAGTTTATCTTTAAACCTTATAAGGTCTTTTAGTACCTTATCTACCTTAATCTCTTTTAGTAATAGCTAGTTAATAAGTTTTTACCTCTCTCCCCTATTCTTATACTTTTCTCTTAGCTTTATCTCTAATATCTCTTTCTAACTACTAGAGAATATATTACTAAGCTCTTATATTAATTATCTAATAAATACGTTTACCTTAGTAGTATTTAACCTTTTCTTTAGTAAGTTTTTACTACTACTACTACTACTATTAGTAGGTATAGTTTATCTATTAGATTACTAAGAGGGTTAAGTTATAAGAGTATTAAGAAGTAAGGCTAACTATAAAGGTATAATATCTTATTAATCCTTTATAACTCCCTTATCTAAGGAGTTAACTACTTAGTATAAGGTAATAGTCTTATTAATAGACTAAATACTATTACCTTTTTTAGTAGTCTTACCTTATATTTCTTAATATAGTCTAGTTAGTCTTAGACCTTTATTAAAAACCTAATCTTACTAAGGATAGTTATTAAGAAAGTACTTTAGAGCCTTATTACTATAGGAAACTATACTTATTTCCTTATTAAATATATTACCTAACTTATAAGTAATAAAGGCCTAAGTATTATACCTCTTTCTCTTAACCTTATACTTATTTATTAGCTATCTATTAGTTATGAGACTAGTAAACTAGCCTAATATATTAATCTCCCCTATAAGCTTCTTTATAACTAGCTTTTAAATAGCAGCTTTTTTTATATTAAGCTTCTTATCCTAATAAAAGACTAAAAGCTCCTCTATAAAAGTATTAGTTAAGTATAGAGTCTATAGTATTTAAGACTATTTTAATATTTAGGTAAAAGATTAAGTATAAGACTATTATATATCTTTAGGAAAAAGTAATATACTTTAGACTCTATTATTATTTTTAGTATTATCTTTAGGAAGAGGTAATATACTCTAGACTCTATTATTATTTTTATTATTATCTTTAAAAAGAGGTAATATAGTCTAGCTACTATTATTAGTTTTAGTATTAAGTTACTAAGTTACTTAATTACTAGTAGATCTATTAGATAAACTAGAAGAATTACTAAAGACTTTAATAATAGTATTTTAGTAGGCTTTTTTATAAAGCTATAGCCTTTATAGTACTTATCTTCTTAATAATTACTATAGTAGACTTTTATATTTAGAGGTAGGATCTAAGGAAAGAGGTTAAATAATAATAAAGCCTTTTAGGTCTATAAATAAGCCCTCTTTACTTTACTATATTACTATAATAATTAGGTTAAAATAATAAAGATTATAGTAATTATTTATAGTAATTATTCTTAAAAATAACACTAGGAGAAATAAGGGGGATATAAACCTTATTAAGCTTATAAAAAGGGTAGGTAGTAATAAATTTATTTTATATAAGGGTCTAAGTAGTACTTTTCTTAAATTAGACTTCTACCTTATAGGAAACTCTTATTAACCCTAACCCTATGTATTTTCCTATTAAAGTACAGGAGTTATCAGACTGTTATCAAAGTTGCTGATCAGGCTCCAAGTTATGTATTTAGAACTACACACTCGCATTTGCTATTAAATTAATTGCCTCATCAGCGCGGCCTCTTAGCTGTGCTGTGGTACTGTGGTAATGATTATCTCACTTGTGCTATAGGGTAGATAGTGCATCGTATGTATGTTGGAATTAACACTAGACTGCCGCGCGCGGCCAATTGTCTGGGTTGAGGGGGGGGAGCGTTAAAAAGTCGATGGCTGATTAATCCCACAATAACAAAACGTAGTTTGGACTGTTGAGGTTGAACAGAACGTGCTTAAGGTAGAGCTTGAGGTGTTTGTCGTCCCCCTAGATAATATTCAAGGGTGCATCATCCATTGGCGTGAAGGTGTCCCTGAAGGTCGGTCATGTTGACGGCTCGGGTGTATGGACCGTGGACGCGCCGGATAGAGTGATCCAGGGTTTGAGCATTAGACCGCTAGAATCTAACAATAAAGGGTCTAGATGGTTGTACACGGCGCTGTATCGGCCAAGGTATCTCGGCCAGGCTCTTGGCAACTGTGACCAGCCTTAAAATCCGAAATTTGGAGTGGAATAAAAGCTACCTTAGGTACCTGTACCAGGGTACCACATACCTCGGTATCTAGGTATCCAGGCACCGGTACGTAGGGCAGGCAGTACAGCCGTTCGAGAGGGACCACAACTGCCTTCTGTGGATGTGAAGCAGCAGCCAAGGCCTTTTCCTGTCTACTGTCCAGAAATGGCAAGGTAATTACAGTCTGCATCCTTGTCCCTGCCTCCTTCCTCAGCCGACTAGTCAATCACCTTTTTTCCCCAAGCAAAACCCTCCCCCCAACTGGGATCCCCATCTTTAAGTCCTTCCGTTAGTCCCTGGAGGTCATCATAAACCCACGGCACTAACAACCACATCAATTGCCCTGGTCCACCAGGCTCAAACTTCATCACCGCCAACCACACCCATCTCCAACAGTCAGAAGGCAACATCAACCTGATGGTCGCTAACCGCGTCCACCAAGACAATAACAGCTTCTCTCGTTCCCACAGCATCATCAACCTCTCCCTCACTGATATGTTCCTTTAAAACGGCAACAGCCCACCCAAGCCCCGTTTGTTTCCTGCCTTACAACACTCGTCGTGGCACTCAGACCCAAACAATCTTGTACGCCCAATCACATCCAAGATATTACCTGGGCCAAGCCCAAGCCTTTCCATCCATCCCCTCTTGAGCAGGCCAACCTTCCTCCTCATCCATCGACACCAACACCACAAACTCCTCACCCGTTCTCCAGGCAAAACATCAATCCCACAACAACACAATGCACATGGCCAGCGAGTTGACCCAAGATTCGCCAGCATCTCTTTCCGCTTTTGTTGCACTCGTCAACACCGACCGCCGTCGTCGACAGCCAAAAGGTCACATTGCCGCCGAGTTCCACAGGCTCGAGTCCGACCTCGCGTCCTCGATTCACCCCATCGATCTTCGCGCCCAGCTCCCGCTAAATGTGGTCAGTGCCATTATCAACGACTCCCACTCCGATGACTTCACGCCATTCGATAGCCAGATCCCCGCAAAGCTTCGAAAGGCAACCCGCTACTGGGGTCTGGATCCGTCGGCCTGCATCTTCCTGCTTGATGCCCTCAACCGCGGTCGCCCTTTCTTTGTCGCCCTATTAACCCTCGCTTCTATTTGCCACGACTGGGACAAGGCAAGTTCCTCCATACGCAGTCACGCACAACGTCGACGTGCCCAAACCCCAGGAAAGCGCGCCGTTCCAGTGCAAAAGTCTAACATCCTTCACGCCATCGACGACCTGCAAGATTGCTCTTCTGACCTCGCCCGCAAATCCCCCGAGCCTGTCGACTATGGGTCGGGAGACACTGATAGTGACGTCGCAAATTCCAATTCCCAGAGTGACGACGGTGACTTCGCATCAGAAGAACCTGCCGGCGAATCTTTCGGGTCCGAATCTGAAGTTGAAGTCAGAGATAACGACAGCAGCGAGCTCACCCACTTCGAGTACAACCGTGGTGTCGAATCCGAGTTGGAAGACACTAACAGCAACGTCGCCGAGTCTGACCCCAACGACCAGGATACACAGCACGGCATCGGACTTAAGTTCGGGGACTTTTCTCAAGATATGAGCGGGCTTAACTTGGTACGTCCGACTTGTTCCCTCCACCTCGCTCTTCAGCATCAAGGCAATCGCAGCAACTGACCATTCTTCCCCATTTAGGGCCTTTGTTCCGAGCTTTCTATCATCGTCAATGACGACCAACACATGCTTGATGACGGTTCCCAGCGGCCGCAGCCCTCCAGTCCAGAAGACCCCACGAACGTATCTGGAGACTCTCCACAGCCACCACTCTCCAGCTCGACAAAGTCAGCTCATACACCCGAGAACGCTGTTCAGTCTGTTGCGATTCCTCCGCCTCAAGATTCTCTTGAGTCTCAAGAACCCATGTCAAAGCGCAAACAGATGGCTTCAGCCCCGTCCGACGATGGTACACTGCCCAAGAGGCGGCAAGAACATGACATCTCACAGGAACCGGCCCACGCAAGCCTTGTTCCTTCTAAGTGGGTGAAGGGTGTCGTCATCTTGAAGGTCCTGTATTGCCTCTGTAACCTGTTTCCCGACGAAGTTATCCCTCTAGAAGCCTCATCTGACGAGCATCGTGTCCCTTCGCCTTCGCAGGCTGCTACTGTTCAGCGCGTCAAGGCGGGGCTTACGACATTAATCCCGTTCAATGACCGGGGGCATTGGAGTCTAGCTGTGGCAAAAGTCACAGGGAGGACTTGCATGTTCAACATGTTTGACTCTCTGGAAACCAATACGGCCAGAGAGAATCGACTCTTCGCCGAGGCCAAGGCGAGGGTTACTATCCTACTTGGCGACGGAACTCCGGGCCATGAAGAAGGTACCGTTAGGCACATTGAGCAATGGGAATCCGCACCGCGTCACGGTATCCGACAAACAAACAACAACGACTGCGGCGTCGCAATTGTTGTGCACAGCTTCTACTCGCTCGCAAACATGCCAACTCCCCGAACTATCGACTGGATTCTTTGGCGGAGAATCACTGCCGTACTGGTGGAATCAGACTTAGACACCTCGGATAGCAAGCCTATATTCTTGGACATCATTAGAACGGTGCATCGGGCTCAAATGGGCATCGGCCAAGAGTTTCAAGTCATCGTTCGACCCTCCCATTTCATGGCATCTTTGATCCCGCCCGCCGGCACGGGTGACTTGGCATCTCCGTTCAGCATGGGGATCCATGATGTGGAGGCTGTTCTCGAGCATGGACGACAGTGGTTCGCCGAGTTGGAGTCCAACAGAGATGCAGCTAAAGACAGGCTGTGGGATTCCCTCCAGCTGACAAAGAGGACGTTGAATGACGCTCGACGCATTCTTGCCAATCTCATAGAGTCATCGAAGAAGGCCATGCCCGCCCCGGCTGTTACGGATCAAGCTGACAACACCATTGACCGACTCCAGGGTATTCTGGATGCAGGTGTGGACTCAGTCACTCAACAGATGCTTCTCGACAGGGTAAGCTCCTTGCAAAAAGAGATCCGACAGGCGACACTTCGGGCAACCATCACAGCCTCAAAGCACGAACAGAGCCTAAAGAGTCTTGGTGAGATGGAAAAAGAAATGGATGGTATTGAGGAAGAGATTAGCTCGGTGGAAAGAAGATTTGGCGGCTTTGACAAGACAATATCTCGATGAGGGCCATTCCTGGTATCCGGGTGTTGTTCCAAGAACATCAACAGTATAGACAGGTAACTTGTCTGCATGGACTATATAGATACATACAGGCTGTGGCGGATGATATTTATACGGGTAACAATGATTTAGAGTATAGCGCCGACTCTAGCTCTCTTTAGCCCCAAGAAGAAGTGGCATACAATCAAGAGAAGTAAAAGGATCATGGGCATAACCGCCACTCACATCAGGCAAAACATGTGCACTGGACCAACAAGCCGGCGATCGTCCCGAACAACTCGGGCATGGTCACAGCCAACACTGCTAACAACTTCACGGCGTCGAATGTCTTCGTCGTCAACGGCCCTACTAAAATCGAGTGCTTCACAGTCAACAATCACTACAGCGGCGGCCGCGACGGCGGCTGCGGGGACCTACTTAAAACCCCAGAGGCTGGTCATGCGAAACCGCATCCGATCCGCCATGTGCTAGAATCCAAAGTGTTCTGTCGGTCAATATATCACCATTATTGTGGACGTCGGGCTTCTCTACTGGCTCCTCTCCCGTGTCTGCGCTGCCGTCTCTAACCCAGGTGATGCTGTTGTCGACATGGGTCTTTGTCAGGGTCTTGGTGGGCAACGCTGATTATAGGTATCGGCATGGGAGAGCAGACGCACGTCAACCCGCGAGCTTCAAACGCGCCCAAGGCGGTGGCCATTATTAAGCCGCTGGTCAGTCACCTCCCTGAGATAATCGTCATGGCGGAGTCGTCTGGCTCCGCCGTAATCGCCCTTAAGGACACTGCTAGAGAGGACATGTCCGTCATGGCCGAAACGGGAAAGTTGGAAATCGTGGCCAAGACGCTCCGCGGGAGGCAGAGAGTCTCTCATGAACGGTGGAGCGGTGACGTTTGGGAGCGAAAGGAAACGGCGTAAGAATTCAAGAAGCAGTTTCATGATCTAAGGACAGATCTATAAGCTGTGAAACACTTGTTCCGAGTATCGTCACTCGGCTGTTTCGTGCCGCGGTTCTGTAGGCCTGCATAATATACCGCACCTAGCCGCCTCTTATCAGAAAGCCAAAAGGCTATGGTATGGCCATGATGACGAGCGGTCTCTGGACACAGAGAACGAATGAGGGCAAACCTAGACTCATTTCGAGGCCTATAAGGGATCCCAGTACTCAAGGGGCTTGTAAATCGCATACTTGTAGGTAGAACAACGACTTGTGGACGGCAAGGCGGGAGAATACCAGGTGAGAGAGTTATGGTGCGATGCTGTAGCGGCATGGCGGGTCTTGGACTGGTTATCGCTACGTTGAAGAGGTGGGAGGTGGATGAGCAGTTCAAGTAGTAACAGGACCAGGCAGGCGTATTAGAGTATGTAAAAGATAGGGATACAAGAAAAAAGCTGTAAAATGATGTTCAAAGATCTGTTGGCTCTTAAGGACTATTCTATTCAATATAACAAAGTTGGCGACGGCACTCTTGACCACCTTTCCCAGGACTGCACCACAAGTCTCACGAGTTGCAAAGGACGGACTCAATCTTACCGGACTGAAGGCCTAGCTGGTGCTGTCTGTTGGCGATGTCTTCGACGCAGGTGTCATCCCAGGCCTATACACTGCCAACGTCCTCACCGCATGCCAACCGGTGGGCTGTTTTCATTAGAGCATTACGGGCCTTCTCCTGGACCTGGAGCCTCTCTCGCTGACCCGCGTAGTATCTCTCAAGGCTGTCCCTGAACGTGGGTTAGAACGCTGCCCTTGAGATTGTTACACATGGTTGATTATCTGACCGGATTGAGAGTGTTAAAGAGGCAGGCGGTGGAAGGGAGGTTTAAGAGAGGAGTAAGAGTGCGTGGGATTGTAGGTGTTAAGTGGTATGAGGATGAGTTTATACAATGAGGGTATGGAGTAGCGGACAATGAGTGGAATGAAGATGGCGGGTAACTCGGTGATGACGGAAGTAGCCCGCCTGGAGGCTTAGGCGTAGGTAAGCCTATGCTCTTGACCCATGCTGCGCAGTAAGGACCCCGAGATGGAGATCTGTGAAGAGCGGCTTGTAGGACAGAATGCTGTTGTGCGAGAGAGTGTAGAGGAGTCTTTAGAGACGAGGAGTCAGGCAGCTAAGATTGTTACTGCCGGGCGATAGGGAGTTAGTGCTACTAGCTAAGGCGATGTTGTTGTTAATGGTTTGTATTAGGTAGATGTTGATGCGGCCGAGGTGTCGTTGTCCTTGTTGTTTCTGAGAAATGGGATGCAGATCAGCAAAGGGTTGTTGATGTTGAGGTTCCACGGGGTGTTGAGGTTGCGCTGGTATCAGAGGTTATTGACTAGCAGGGGCGGATTGGAGGTCGGCGTAAATGGCACCGGAGACTCCCTTAAGGAGGGTTCCGGGACTCCCTAAATGGTGTATCCTGTGGCGGCATCTCCTCGGCGTGCCTGGCGAGATTGCCATCCCATTCGGTCCCCGCTAAGTCCATTTATCCATACACTTGGGGCAATAATCACAGCGATGGATCGATCAGTCATTGGCCGGTAGGCGAGAGGGTAAGAATTGGGTGCGAAGGCAAGCCTCCTAATGGACTTACAACCTGATCCAAAGCCTGCGAGATCGGGATGATTTTCTTCTCAGCAAGCCTACTAGTGCGGTCCTTGAGAGCTCTAGTAGACATCATTGTCGTACAGCTAATCGAGGCTAGCGATGCCGAATCTCGGGTAGAGATCGATCAGGTGGTAGTTGACGGGGCTGATTGTAAGCTCGTGGCGGGCGACGTGAGAGTGTAAAAGGAGGTTCTCGTGTGAGGAGAAGCGGGTTTGTATCCTTACGTTGATCTTGATGTCTTGGAATGTCTGTTCTCTCGGGGCGTCATGTTAGTAAACAAAGGGCGCCAACACCATCACAGGCTACAATTAAGACACGTACTTACTGTTGTAGTCGGTTACTTGTAGAAGTAGGCATGACGAGAGACTTGATGATACCATTAAGACAGAGTAAGGTATGAGTCGGAGGCGGAAGTGAACGCGACATGGTGGGTGGAAAGAATAGACAGAATGGCTAGAGAGAGGGGGGGGAGGGAGATAGATAGGGAGAGACTGGTAAGTGGGACGGCTGGAGAGAAAAGATGCTTGGGACAGAGAGCGAGAAAGAGAGGGAATGGGTGTGCTCCTGGACCTTCATCTATTTCTTGGGCAAGCCTGTCTTATATGGTTAATTCGGGGAGCGTTCGGATCAATCCACCGCACCGCCATACGTAGATGCATATCACGGTTCAGGCGTATCATGAGGCCGTCCAACTCCAGCATCTTCTCTACGTTTGTTTTGTGTTTTGCCAACATGTCGTCGTGCTGTGCGCGTAGGTCGTCTATGGATGCTCGAGGGTGTGTGGGTGTTGAGTGGGGTGTGTTGTCTGAGGCGGCCTGCCTTCCCGGGCATTTGGACCGCCACTCCTCCTCTTTCACCTCTTTCCCTACCATCTGTTCTTTCCACAGGCATCACATATTTCTACGCTCTGGCCTAGCGATCTCACACGTAGATATTTCAAGCCGTTTTCTGATGTTGTTTCCTACCCAAAAGGTGACTCTGCGATACTATAGAGTAAGCACCCACTTGCAGGGTCTGCAGTTACCATACCACAGCATACGTTACGCTCTCGAAATCCTCCGACCGGCGGTTATGTGTGATAGGTCGTTGCTTAGGGGCGACAAAAAGGGCATCAATTGAATGCGTTAGGAACTAGTGTCAATTAATTGCAGACAGATGGCGTCAATTTGGGAAGCGCGATGTTGAATTAAGGATTGTTGTCCTGATAAACGATCCACCGGACAAGCAAACGCGCCCGCAGGTCTAGCCCTTGCAGGCAAGTTGATTGTATGTAGGCGATAGTGGTACTGTTTTTGTTCAACGCCTTGTATTACTCGACCGGCTCAAGCGTATCCCCCTCCTTAAGATTGTCGCTCTAGCGGTCCGCGCCCTTGAAGCCCTATCCAGCGGAAGCTCTGTCGGCCATAGGGTCAACTTCAAGCTTAGTGCCAGGCGCATCCATAATTATTTGCATAGCCCATCTCCCAAGTCAGAAAACTAGGTGTAGAAGACCTTGAGGAGCTCCAGGACGGTTCAGAGGGCCTGGAAAATGCATTCCAGATGTATAAATGGGCCCTTGAGTGAATGCTAGTTGTCGAGTTACATTTGGTAGGGCCAGCTGACTGCCTCCCCAGCCTCCGAGGTCCTTCTCGTGACCAAGTCACCAACGGAGAGGGCTCAGTCTGGCTAGCCGATGATAGGTGCCGGCCGGGCGTGATGCGGCTTCTCCCCCTTGGTGATACAGGAAAATGAAACGGATCATGGCCATTCCTGAACAAGCAGCTCCGCGGGGAAGGAAAGCACCTAGGATCAATTACTTGCCCATCAGATCAAGCCCCAATTGTCCTCCAGCCAGAAGACCAGTAGTGCTGTTATAATGAGAAGACATCGTCAATTCCTGAACTAAGTATGCGATGCGTGCGATGCGTTCGATGTTGGTCTGCTTGATATTCTCCCTGCTAACGACGAACGGCAAAACATTGCTAATTTCAATGCAGAGGCGTTAGGGTAACAAGACTATAACTAAGAGCCTAATCGACAACTACGTTAGAACTACGTTAATAACCGTACTATAACAAAAGAATACCTTAGGTTAAAATTAAGTAGAGTTTCCTATAGTATTAAGGTTTAATTTACGTAATATACCTATATAATCCCTATATAGAATATTATCCTTATTACTTTCCTCTTTCTCTAAGTTAAATAAAGTTTATTCCCCTTTATCTTTATTAGTATTATTATTCCTTATAAATAATTACTATAAATAATTACTATAAGTAATTACTATAATTCTACTTATTTAAAATAAGTAAATACTAAAGTAAAAAAAGGCTTTTTATTAATTTAAAAGGCTTTATTATTATTTAACCTATTACTCTTACTTTTACTACTAATAAATAAAAAGACTTATTATATTAGTTAGAAAAAAGACTTATAAAAAGTAATAGCTAAATAATAAGGTTACTAAAGATATTTTTAAAATCTATAATAAAGATAATAATAAAAATAATAATAAATCTTATAAAGATATTAAATCCTTAAGTAGTATATTACCTTTCCCTAAAGAGTCTTTAAGTTAACTACTAATATACTTTTATACTATATAGACTTTAGACCTTACTTATTATTTTATAAAAAGACTTTTTAAGCTATATTATAATAAACGCCTTAATACTAAAAAGGCTACTATAAAAAAGCTAGTCTTTAAAGAGCTTATAGCTTAGATTAACCTTAAAGGCTAATTTACTACTCTTATAATAGATAGATAGCTAAAAAATAAGTATAATACTAAAAAAAAAGGTTTTTTATTTAGGCGTCTATTACTTATAAGTTAGGTAATATATTTAGTAAAGATAGTAATAAGGTCTCTTATAGTAATAAAATAGGAGAGAACTTTCTAACTATATACTTAAAGTAAGAGTAGGTTTTTAAAAAAGGCTTAAGGCTACTTTATTTATATAAAGAGATATAAGTTATAAATACTAAAAAGGGTAGTACTATATTATTAGTTAATAAGGCTATATATAGTAAAGATACTAACTCTAAGATAAATAAAGATAAAAAAGACAAAAATAATACTAACTTAAGGGACTTATAATAAAGTTAGTTTCTTTATATACTATTATAGTTATTTATATTATTTCTTAGTACTCTTATACTTCTAAGAAACTAGTAATCTAATAGATAAAAATAAAACTAATATATCTCTATTAGTAATAGTAAGTTACTAAAAAAAGGCTTTAATACTACTAAAGCTAATATATATATTAGAAAATTAACATAAAAGCTTAAGAATAAATACTTTAGTAGTTAAAGAGAGGTACTAAAATTAAAGCTATATAAGAAGTAAGGAAAAAGGAAGTAACTAATATATAAAAAAGTTAAGATACATAAGGTAATAAAAGACCTTATAAGGTTTAAAAAAGATCTAAAGTATAATATTTACTTAGTTATTATAAACTAGTTAGTAATAAAAGAGAAGAAACTAATAGTTTTATAAGTAAGGTATTAGAATTTACTACTAAATAATAAGTTAAAAAAGGTATATTATTTAGAGGTTTATAAGTAAGAAGCTAGGTATTAGTAATAAGATTTTTTTATTTATAGTAATCCTTTATAGTAAGTATTTATAGTTATTTTAACTACTAGCTAACTTAGAGAAATATCTCTTAAGTAGTTTTTTCTTATCCTCTAGTAGTCTTTTTACCTTTCTTTTTCTAAAGCTCTTTATAGTACTACTTAAGTACTTATATTTATATAGTAGTTAGGCTAGTTTTTCCCTTTTTACTACTAAAAGTAGTAGTATCTTTCTTTTATTTAAAAAGAGAAAAGGACTTTTAGAGAGTTTAGAAATAATATTAGTCCTAACTTATTAGCTTTATAGTAAAAAGAATAGACTTAATATAGTTTATATTCTTTTTTATAATAGTAACTTTCTTAGTATAAATAGTAGCTAACTAAATAGCTAGAAAAGTTAGTTAGTAAAGGTTATTATAGTAATTAATTATAGTAATTATATACCCTTAAATATAGATATAAAATAAGCTTTAGTAGCCTTTTAGATTATAAGAATAATAGCCTTTTAAAAATAAAGGTTATCTTACTAATAAATTTAAATATAATCTCTTTATAAAGATATTAAAAGGGTACCTTTAGTATAAAAAGGTTAGTTAACTTCTAATACTTATAGATTTTATAAAAAGTAATAGTTAGTATTAAATTAGTATTATAGTAATTACTTATAGTAACTAACTATTTACTACTAGCCTTCTAGTGTTTTTTCTTTCTAAGGGCTACTATAGTCTTCTTAAGGGCTTTTTTAGTACTCTTCTTTATAAGGGGCTTTTTAGTACTCTTTATAGAAGGATGCTTAAAGATTTTTAGGCCTTTAATACTATTATAGCTCTAGATAGATAGTTAGTAATTGTTAAGAAAAATAGGAATAAGAAAAATAACCTATAGTAGTTATTATTAGTATTATTATTAAAGTAGAAAAAGTAAAGTTAAAAAGAAGAAAGGGAAAGTAAGAATAGGTAAGAGAATATAAGTAAGGTGGGTATATATTTCCCTATTTAAGATATATTTAAATTCTACCTTTTCTTAAAGTTCTAATAATACTATTTTTAACTAAAACAACATTACTTTTAATTTATTAGAGTATATAGAAGAGGATATACTACTTTAAGAGGTATCTTAGCCTCTAAACTAAGCCTATTAAGTAGTCTAAAACACCTCTTTACCTACTATAAGTTATTTAATATTATATATATCTATATTACTATTAGTATATATATTAATATTAAATAATAGGAGATATTAAAGAAATATACTTAGGTGTTCGTTTTATAAGACTTCTTATAAGTCTAAGAAGTCTCTTACTATATATAGATACTAGTTTTAGCGTAATAGAGGCTATTATATTAAGAAGTAAAATTAGTATATATATCTTTATAGTTACTTAATTACTAGTTTTTACTTTTAAATTTATACTTTTTAAGATATAAGTAATATATATATTTATATTTCTAGAATATAAAAGTAGTAAAAGACTTTATATAATATAAATATATAAGTAAATATAATATAAGTATATAAGTATATATATAATAAATATATAAGTATATATAATATAAATAACTAAATATATAAACTTAAGTAAAACTAGTTAACTATTAATACAATATTTTAAAAGTTAAAGACTAAATATATTAATTAGTAATAAAGCTATATAATATAGTTATAATAATAGTTTTAGACTTATGAGTTATAACTATAGTTTTTATATTTATATAGTTTAGATCTAAATATATAGATATATTTATACTTTACTAATAAAATATAAACTTATAAATTTATATTATTAAAGTTATAACTATAGTTATAGTTATAAATTTATAATTTTTAAGTTATAGCTATAGTTATAGCGATAGATTTATAAATTTTAAGTTATAACTATAGTTATAACTGTAGATTTATAGTAATTATATACTATAATACTTAGTATTACTATTAGATATATAATAAGAGTTAATAAGTATATAAGGAAGTAATATCTTTAGAAGACTTAAATCTTAATTAATATTATTATTATCTACTTATAAGTCTTAAAGCTAGTACTTAATATAAATAACTATTTTAATTAGTTATACTTACTATATAACTTACTTATACTTATATATATCTTATATATTATATATCTATATACTTACTACTAGTAAAGATATATATATATCTTATTATTTTATTTATTAACCTAACTACCTTATTTTTGAATCCTTTTAAACTATTAAACCTATTAACTATTATTAAATATTAATAATACTTAATAATAAAAAAATAGCTTCTAAATCTAGAGATTCCTTCTACGCTAGTAAATCTTCTTCTTCTTAGTAAGAGGACTCTATTAATAATTTATCTTAAATTTCTATTAATAGTACTAAAAAGTAGTTTTTATATAGTAATAAAATAGAAAATTAAAAGGTTTATACTTTTAAAGGCACTAAATACTACCCTATTACTAATAATTTGTTTTCTCTTAAATTATTACCTATTAATTTAAGTAAGGATAGGGAAATAGAATTAATTTATAATATAAAGGGCTGTAATAAGAAAATTATAGCTAAAGCAGCTAGATTTTAGGCCTCTAATACTTTAGTATACTATTAAAAGACTACTCTTTTATAACAACTTCAGAAAAAGAAGAATTAAATAGAGATAAGATTAAGTATAAGTAATTATTTAAATTAATAAAGATATATATATATATATATATATATATATACTATCTCTATATATCTATCTTTTATTTATATATATCTATATATATATATAATTCTTTTAATTATCTTTATACTTATATTTAACTTATAATAATTATACTAACTATTTATATTATAGTTAGTAACTATATAGAGTCTAATAAAAATAAAGGCCTATAATAAAGTAATATAAATATCTTTATATCTAATACTAGTAATAAAAAAGATATAGAGAAAATACTATTATTAGTACTATTAACTCTATAGAAGAAGAAGAAGTATATAACTATATAATTAACTATTATTTAGACAGACTATTATATCTATATAGATACTACCGTATAATACTGCCTTCCTAAACGATATTATGCTAGAATCCTACTATAACCCTATATTTAGGAATAAGCTGTATAGTATTTACTTAGATAGAAATAAGCTACTTTTAACTATATAAATTATCCCCTAAAGATCTACTTTATAATAGTTATAAGCCTAGCTCTAACTTAAATATAAGTAATAATAATACCCCTACTATTATAAAGTATATCTTTAGGGATATTCCTTTTTACTTTCTTTCTTAGTTATAACCTATAATAACTTTAGATATAACTATTAGTTTACTAACTAACTAGAAGCTTTACAGCCTAATAACTATACGTAAAGACTAGTTCCTATAGTATACGTTACTTTATTTCCTTATTACGTCCTATAATATCTAGTAATTTATTAACCTAAATAGATTCTATAAGCTCCTATTATATCTTAGTAACAAAACCTATAAAGAATTTATTAAAGAGAAGAATAATCTTTAGAATAAGACTTATAGACTTACTAAAATTACGTAGGGAAATCTTCCTAAAGAGAATTATTCCTATATTAATAGACTAACTAAGCTAACGCCTAGTATAAAGGATAATACGTTAATAAAGAATAAATAGCTTATTACTATAAAGGATATATTATTAAAGAAACTTTATATATGTAAGTAATAAAAGTCTAATAATCTTTTTATATTATAGGTTAATACTACTATCTTAAAGGATATTATAAGTAGGATCTAAATATAATTACTTAATAATAGTAGTAAGCTTATACTTAAGTAATAATTAAGGCGCTTTAGGTATAATATGCCCTACTGTAAGATAACATAATTAACTTTACCTAAGAAACGTATAATAAGACTCTATTATAAGCCTTATTAACTAGAGACCTAACTACTTAGCTTACTAAGTAGTATAATACCCTTATAAAGACTAAGGCCTTTAAAATATAAGGGTATAGCTATGGGCTATAACTAGGAAGGGTATAGAAGGTAGGTCTATTTAAGCGTGAAGACTTTAAGCTGAAGATTCTAAGTTCCTAACTTCAGCCTTAAGCCTTAAGTTGGCGAGGCTTGGCTGACCCTTAGCTGAGGAACACCTGAAGTGCTCCCGTCAGGCCATGTGTCCTGTTGGCGCATGGCCCTCTTATAATTGCCCCCCTCCTTATATCCTTAGTCCCTAAGGATAAGTAGAGACTATGGTGTTAAGTGCTAAGTAGTTGCTGACTAATTGCCCTCTGCTCTAGCTGTTTTATTAACCTCTTTGTTAGATAATAGGATCTGTTTTGGTATTATGAATCCTAGTATGCCTTTAGCCTCCCTTTACTATAATTCCTTTATAGTTAAAAATAAAATTCCCTTAACTCTATTTGTTTTTAAACTAGGTACTTCTATTTATAGTCTAATAGTTTATTATATAGCTTTACTTAATATAATAATACTTACCTTACCTTTACCTTACTTTATTATTATTATACTAATAGTTTTATTTCTTTTAGTAAGTATCTATTAAGCCCTTATTATTATATAGTAGTGTTATTATTTTTGTTTTTTATCTTCTTTTTTTTCCCCTAAGGTAAGGTTTTTGTTTTCCTTTTCTCTTCTTCTTTTCCTTAGTGCTATGTTATTATTAACCTTTTACTATACTTCTTTATTAATAACTTTTCTTATTTTGCCTGTTTTCTTATTATTACTTTATTAACTATATACTAATTAGTTATTATATTTCCTTTTCTTCTTTTTATTTATTTTATTCTTTATTCCCCTTCTTATTATACCCTTACTAACCTATTACTAATTATAAGTGTTATTATCTAAGTTGCTAGTATCCTCTAGATACTATATAACCTAAATAAGGGTTTTAATAGCTTAAAGGGGGGTGCTCCTTATATTAACTATCTTAGATAGGTTTATTATAACCTTAATAAGTTTATTTACTACTAGGCTGACTATATTACAAACTATCTTACCTACTATATTAATAAGAAGAAGTGTTCTACTATAAGTTTTTACTAGTCCTTTACTAAGAGTTTAGCGTCTCTAATCTGTTTTACTAGGTTCTAAAGGAACTCTAGGGTGCTATATAATCTACTTAGAATTACTATATATACCTTTACTAATTAGTTACTAAGTATTAACTTAGTCCTCTTAAACTTTAGTATATTAACTAGTCTCTTTAGTATGTTACCTATACTTAGACTAAAATTAGTAAGTATATTACTAATCCTTTATGTAGTGTAAACCTACTCTAGCTCTAATATATTACTATCTAGGAGTTAGTATCTAATTATAAATATATAAGCTTAATAATTTAAGTTTAGGTTTATTATAGTTCCTTTGTTAAGTATTTACCTTAGCTAACTTATTTTTTTAGGTAGGTATTATTACCCCTAATAATATTATAGATTAATTAAACTAGCTTTAACCTATATATATTTGTAATAACTCTAAGGTAAAGGGTTTATAAATGCTTATTAAATACCTTAATAGTTACTAAGGTAAACGCTTTAATAAGCTAGTTAGTAAGGGAGAACTTAAATATTTCCCTAAGTAGGCTAAGTTCTATAAGAAGGTTAATAATTATAAGGATAACCCTATGCCTATATATGCTATTTATATTATAGGGTTAGTACTAATTGCTTATAGAACTAGTACTAAGATACCTTAGAAGAAGTATAAGCTTATAGGTGCTACTACTAACTCTATAAAGTGTTGCTATAATAAGGGTAAGGGTAAGGAGGTTACTATTACTATCTTAAGTAGTAATAATAATAGTAATAATAATAAGTATGTTAACATCCCTACTAATAATAATTCTTTACTAAGTAGTCTTACTCTAATTACTATTTAGAACTAATATAAGAAGAAAAAGGCTATAGAGAAGAAGTATAAGGAGGAGGAGGCTACACATAAGGAAGCTATTTATATCTATAAGGAGTAGGAGGTTATAGAGAAGAAGTACTAGAATAAGGAAGAGGCTAAGAAGAAGAAAGGTAAAGGCAAATAAGTTGCTAACCCTCTAGTGATCCCTTATGTATTTTATAAGTTTTATAACCTTAGTAAAGACTATTATAACTATGTTTATGCTATTTACTAAAAGCTTACTAAGTAGTTATTAATCTAAGAGTATAATGCCTATAACCTAAAGGCTAAGAGATGTATACCCTATGTAAAGAATGCTAACTAAGCCTTTGTTAATAAGTATAATAAGGATAAGGAAATTACGTGTAATATTATATGTGATTATAAGTTAGAATGGTGGTCTATTAGTAATAAGTAGTCTCTTATAAACTCTAAGGCAGAGGGTAATAATAACAATAATAAGGGTAATAGAAATAGTAGTAGAGATACTAGTAATAATAATATTAAGATTTAGTTAGTAGTAATAGTTGCTATATACTTTATGACCCTTTGCCTATAGCTTTATTAACTTAGTATTCTTCTCTACTTAGTTAGTTTTTGCTTTTTTGTTTTTCTTATTAAGATACCCTAGGTAGGCCCCTAACTTAATTTAATAGGGGTGACTATTCTTTTTACCTATAGCTAGGTAAGTACTTAGTAATAATAACCTAATTCTATACTATTTATTATCCTATTTCTTATGTTTCCTCCTTATGGCTTTCTTATATATAGTAACTTTCTATTATGTATTATATAGGTGTTCCTTTAGTTCCTAGGTATTATATTCTATAGGCTACCCTACCTATTTAATAAGGTATTAGTAGTCCTTTACTAAACCCTAGCTAGTAATAATCTCCTCTACCTCCTATTCTTCTAGTTTATCTTTAAGGTTAGGGAGGATTAGTTAATTATTACTATACCCTTACTAGACATTCTATAGTTTAATTATAGATACTAAGAACATGTTATATATATACTAATACTTCTTAGGTAAGTATACTCTATATACTTAGGGGCTAATCCTTTTTATAATTACTACTTAAATAAATCTTAGTGCTAATTTCTTATTCTTAAACCTAAAATTCTTTATTAATAGTCTAATAATATCTCTATAAGAGTACTCCTTAGGGGTATATCTTATGTTATATCCCTATGCTTAGGTACCTATTACCTTTTCCTAATTAAGCTGTATGCGCACCTAGAGTTTACTAATATGGATAAGTCTCTCTTTAACTCCCTAGACTATAACTCTTATGGTAGAGGGGATGTATTTAATACACCTTAGATTATACCTATATAGGGCTTCTATTAGTAATAAGCTAGTAGTTATGTAGTAACTATTATTATATGTAAACTCTACTTTAGGGAGCTAGACTGCCTATTAACTTACTAATCCTATAGTATATGCTTAGAGATACTTCTTAAGTATCTAGATTATTCTCTCTATTTGTCTATCTATTTAGGGGTAGTATGCTATAAATAGTTAGCTTTAGATCTCTCTTTTTATAGTAAATTCCTTCTAGAATTTGCTTATAAGGAGTTTATCCCTATTACTAATAATACCCCTAGGGGTGCTAAATCTATATTCTACCTTTTTATAGAGTATTTAGGTAAGCTATGCTACTAAAATGGTCTTCTATGTTAGAATAAATATAGCAAACTTTATTATCCTATTTATAATAATAAGAATACTATTATATTTAGTACTAATATCTTAAATACTTAGTAATAGGCCTATAATAAAGTCTATACTAATTTCCTTAAAAGGATATACTAGTATTAGTAATAACTAAAGTTCCCTATAAGGTTTATGCCTAGGTATTCTAACCCTTTAGTACTATTAGTATATTTAGATATAATCCTATATGTCTAAAAGGATATCTAGTTAGTAGAATAACCTTAAAATAAGTTCTTAAGTCTTATTTACTCCTATATAGCCTATTATTAGCTTGTTATAGTATTAGTAAATAATTACTAAGCGTAATAATGCTTTATCTAGAATAACTAGTCTTGTCTTATAGAATAGGGTCCCCTTCTTATTAAGGTGGTACCCCTTTTATTCCCTAGCTGATCTATAAGCCCTTACTGCCTACTTCTAGTAGTTCCTATCCTTAGCCTATAGTCCTTAGATAAAATCTTTTAGGGTGTCTAATAGCTGTTAGAGTAATACTGTTCTATACTCTATAAGCTCTTCTGTAACTATATATAGGATGTACTATTTTGGAATAATAATCCTAGCTCTAGGCGTTTCCTCCCCTTCTTTAGGTATTTACTAAGTATTCTATAATTCTTCCTAGCCCTTTTAGCTGTAGGTTTCTATAGCTGTGACTTTTGTAGTAGTGCCTTAGGACCCTCTAGTCCCATAAGGACTTTAGGGTGAGGAATGTTCCCTATTTATAGTAGCTCTAACGGCTTATATGAAAGTAATTGCTGTTTTACTCCCCCCTTCTAGGGTGGCGATAGTTTACTAGCTGTTTAACAAGAGTTTTTCTACTAGTCTTAACTTCTTTAAGAGGGTAGGGAGTATATTATTATATACTACTTTACCTTCTATATAATCTAGTCTTCTTAATAGTCTATCTATAGGGTTTATTACTCCTAAGTAGTAGTATATTTTAAAGTTAAATACTAATAAGTAGTAGACCTATCTAGTAAGCCTTCTATAAAGGTCCTATACTAAGGCATTAATAATACCCTTTAGGGCCTAATGGTCTGTTAGTACTATAAAGACCTTAGACGTCCCTTATAGATAGCATGCCTAGTAGTCTAGGCTTTCTACTATAGCAAGGAGCTCTTACTGTCCTGTCGCCTATCTCTGCTTTATGTTAGACAGCTTGCGTGAAAAGTACGTAATTAGTTGCTATTAACTATCTAAAAGTTAGGATAGAATCCCTAAGATTGCTTTTTAGGATGTATTTATCTTAACCTTAGACTCCTATGTAGGGTCCTAATGTTATAGAATAGTTACTAAATAAAAGGCGACCTTTAACTTATTAAATGCTATCTATACCTCTAGAGTCTAATTAAACTCTTATTCTTGCTTAGGACTACTCCCCTTAAGTATAGACGTTATAGGAGATATAATTCCTAAGTATTTAGGTATAAATTTCTAATAGAAGTTATAAAACCTAAGGAATACTTATATATCCCTAATAGACTATAGTAGCTTCTATTTAGTAACTACTTGTACTCTGTTTAGGTCTATTAAGATGCCATCTAGTAAAATAACATATCTTAAAAACTTAGTTTTATTTATATAGAATTAATACTTACTAAGTTTTATATATAGCTATGCTTTATAGAGCTTTATAAGAACCCTCTTAAGGTCCTTTATATACTATTCCCTAGTTTCTAAATAAACTATAATATTATCTATATATATCATATAGTATATATTAACTAAATTGCTAAGCGCTTAGTAAATATATACCTAAAATGTTATAGGTATGTTAGTTAATCTAAATGGCATAATAGTGTACTTAAAGTGCCTATATCTTATATGGAAGGCTGTCTTCTACTAGTTAGTCTTCTTAATGTGAATATAGTAGTATATATCCCTTAGGTTAATCTTTAAGATCTATTTTGCTTGGTGAAGCCTTTCTAAGAGCTTACTAATTAAGGGTAATAGGTACCTATTCTTAATTATAACTTTATTAAGTCCTCTATAATCTATATAGAGTCGTACTATCCTATCCTTCTTTAGGATAAAAAGGATTAAAGTACTAGCCTTACTAACTAATAGCTTTATATAACTATTTAATAAGTTCTTAGCGATATAGGACTATAGTTCCTTAAGTTGTTGCTTACTTAGTAGGTATATTAGTCTAAATAGAGGTTTCTTATCCTCTACTAGATTAATAGAGTATTTGGCGTTAGGAAGGGGATTAATTGTCTTTACTGCTTCTTTATTAAACGTTCCCTACTTAGATTCTAACTCTAGGGGAAGTAGGGCTTATAGATTTCTTTCTTTTTCTTCCTTACCTAAGGAGATAATATTAGGTTTGTTTTCTAGTGTAGCTCTATAGATATATGTAATATATGCCCTTTTGTAATTCTTAATAATATCTGTTATAATCTACTCTAGTTTGGTGAGTAATATGTAATTATACTTCTAGGTGTTAGTAGTTGTGTTAATAATAATTCCCTCTCGCCCTATAGATTCCTATAATAATAGTAAGTTACTAGACCCTTTAGGCTTTTTAGACTTAGCAAATAGACGCTAAATCTTCTATAGCTATCTATAGGAGTTAATTAAGAAGAATATTACCTAATATATCGCCTTTAGCTTTATTTCCTTTCTATTAAATCCTATAAGTGTTAGGTATAATATGTTTGCTTTTTTTAGGCCTAGTTGTCTTACTAGGCTTGAGCTAATAATATCTACTTGTGTGTAAGTATCTATGTCTATACTAACCTTGTATTTGGTGTGTCCTTATAGAATGATTGCTCTGCTAGTAGTGGTTTCTCTGATAGGGATTATATCCTTCTTAGTGGGGTAATCTAGAGTATTAACCCTACCTATTTGTTTCCTATGTTGTAGAGTTCTTAAACTCTTGTCCTAGTGAGAATGGTATTTACTCTTGCCTTTAAGATATCTAGTTACTAACTGATTAGTATGTTATTACTATTCCTTAGTTCCTTATAAGAGGTTGATATATGGCCTAGTGTCCTATAGTTATAATATTTAGGGGTGGTTATGATATTGCCCTATTGTAGGGTACTTGCTTTGCGGTCAGCCATTTGTCCTCTACCTCTTAATACCCCCTATATGCTGAACCTAGAGGATAATATAGAGGTGGAGGAGGCCTAGCTATATGCTTGAGATGTTAATCTCTGGAATAGTAGAGGGTGTTGTTTTGTGTCTGTGTCTTCTCTTGGTTGTTTCTGGTGGTTGTTTTATAAAGGGTTACTACGCGACTTGTGATTTAACTCCTAATATCTTTAGGCTTCTTGTGCTACTTAGCATAGGGTTTTAATTTCTACCTTCTAATAGATTAGCTCTTCTTAGAGTACTATAGGAAGTCTAAAGAAGAAGTTAAATACTTATTCTTTATCTTCCTTAATCTTATTCCTAAGTATGCTATAAATTACTAACTATTCTATAAAGAAGACTATAGGGGAATCTCCTATTTTCTTCCTTATACTAAAAAGAGTATAATAGTATTCTCTTTCCTAGGCTATAGGGTTAATATATATTTAGTAGATAAATATAAGGAAGTTATCCTAATTTATATCCTTATTTAGGCCTATATAGTAGTTTCTCTATTAAGTTTATATTAATACTATTACTTTAGATAGAGCCTATATAATCTTATGCCTTATAGAGGCTTCTACCCTTAGATTATTTACCTCCTTAATAGCCTTTATCTAATTGTCTATTTAGGCTGTTATGGCGTCTTTATTAAGTACCTTATAATTATAGTTTAGGGGTTTTTTATATTCTTTTAGTTAGTCCTTTATTAACATATGTTTAGTAAGCGTTTAGAGTAGTTCCTAATTCTGTCTTTATATTTCTGTATTCTAATGTTATATTTTGGCCTGCTGTATTTAGAATATTTGTAGGATGCTAACTAGACTTAGTTCCTATCCTAAGTCCTCTTGCGGCCTGTATGTCTAACCTCTTTCTACTGATAGGGATGCTAATCCTTTGCTGTATGTTTGGTGTTAGGTGTGACCCCTAGAGACATCCCTTACTGGTTTGTAGTGCTAATGT
Organism: Colletotrichum sublineola; assembly: GCA_020631755.1. Taxonomy (NCBI): domain Eukaryota; kingdom Fungi; phylum Ascomycota; class Sordariomycetes; order Glomerellales; family Glomerellaceae; genus Colletotrichum; species Colletotrichum sublineola. The sequence goes on from JAHSQG010000019.1 coordinate 553,699, forward strand.
GTTGACCTACGTTTGGCTTCCTACTGCCCCTCTCTAATAAGGTTGTTAAGATCTATATTATAGGGGTAAGGTAATACCTAGTAGTTACTTATAGGAGTAGTTAGTAGTACTAGGTTATAGGTTTTAGGTAGCTATAGCTTATTATAGCTTTTGTCTTACCTAAGGATTACTAAACGTTTACTATCTAACTAGTAACCTAACATTCTATCCTATACTAGTCGTCCTGGTCTATAGAGCTTAAAGAATTATAAGGGTATAGCTATAGGCTATAACTAGGAAGGGTATAAAAGGTAGGTCTATTTAAGCGTGAAGACTTTAAGCTGAAGATTCTAAGTTCCTAACTTTAGCCTTAAGCCTTAAGTCGGCAAGGCTTGGCCGACCCTTAGCCGAGGAACACCTGAAGTGCTCCCGTCAGGCCATGTGTCCTGTTGGCGCATGGCCCCCTTATATAAAATAGTAGAAATCTAGGGTATACTTATAATTAAGACATTTCTATATACTATTAAGTAACGTATTACCTTATTATAGGTAGCTAATAAACTAAACAACCTTATAAAAACTAAGTAATATAGGGGAGGCTATTTAACCCTAAGAGAATATAGTAACTTACTTAGAGACTTACTATATATAGCCCCTCTAAAGTCCTATAAAGTAACTAAGGTATATATGACGCTTAGAGGATAACTAAAGCTAAGAGCTAATAAGGAATAATATTATAAGTACCCTTATAAACAACCTAACTATAGTTAGAAAGCTATTAACTATAGTTTTCTTAAGTATGTAGTAAAAAGGGAAATAAAGATACTAAGAAGTATACTACGTAAGTTAGTTATTGAATTAACCCTTACTAAACTTATAAAACTAAAGTAGGTAGATCTCTAAGCTAAAATAAAGAAAAAGGGTTAGAAATAAAAGAGTAATAATTCTAACTTATATAAGGCGTTAGATAGTAGAAAATATCCCTTAGTAACCCTTATTATAGTTATAATTAACCCTAATGTACTCTATAATAACACTCTAACCTTAGTATACTCCTTACTTAGTATCTTCTTATTACTAATTATTAGTCTATATATCCTTAGTAAGAGTACTATCCTTAATAACTATAGAGGGACTTATATAGTTAATAATAAGGATCTCTTTAAGCCTAGGTTATACTAAAGGAATAATAGGGAGAGTTATATTAAATCTAGTATAATTTTATATATAGTTAAGGGTTATAATATATATATTATAAGAAACCTTCTTAATAGTATTAAAAGACCTATAATAGGTAAGCTTATTCTTAAGAACGTTATATATATCCCTAGCTTTTACGTTAATATTATCTCTAAAAGACTAATTAGAAAGAACATAGAGTTATAATACTTAGGACTTAATTATACTCTTTACTATAGTATATATAAAAAGAGTATTATAGTAAAGGTACTTAGGCGTAAAGGTAATCTAGTCTTTCTCTAATATACACCTATTTTCTTATACTTAGCCTTACTATATAATAACATCCCGTATAGCCTTATCTTAGTTATTAATATATAAGTCTTTGTAATAGTCTTTTACCTATTAAAAAACATACTAATTAACTATAATAATAACGCCTATCTTAAGTATCTCTAGACTAGTTATCTTAGTACTAAGGCTCTTATATATCTCTTATATACTACTTAGGGGGTAAAGATTAGAGGACTAACCTAAATTAAGTATAAGTACTATACGGTTACATACGTAAGCTAAGTTATTTTAAAACAAACCTCTAAGAATTAGTCTATACGCCTATACTATTATATATTATAGGATCTATTTAACATCCTAGTAAGGTTTAACTACTCTAAATAGCTTATAGTCCTATAAGATAAGTTTATAGCCTAACTTTTTAGTGTTATATTACTTAGAAAGATATATAATAGTATATTCCCTATACTTAGATAGTTTATCTTATAAGTAAACTAGTAATATAGCGTCTATATATATAAGATACGCTAAGATAAGAATATATTAGTTATTAGTATTAAGGGTAAAACTAAGTATAAAAGGTAGATAGTAGAGTAAGGGATTAATATTAAGCTCCCTCTACTAAATACTAAAGAGCTAGTAGGTAGTAGTAAATAAGTAGGATAGGAGGTTATTATAAGGATTATAAAATACTCTTATTATTAGGACTCCTATATAAACTCTAGCCTAAAGTAATACTTATAGTAATATATATATATAATATAAGCCTACTTTAGTACCTTAGATAGATAACGCCTATTAAGAAAGAAGAGGCGTAGTTTAGGTAATACTTTTACTAGTAGGTACTAGTATATATAGTAGTACTCTAACATAACCTCTATCCTTACTAAGGATAGATATATACGTATAGATACTAGAGAATTTAGAAATATTACATATTACATTACAATTACATATTACAATTACATATTACATACTATAAATATAATTACATGTAATATTTTTGTAATGATATTACAATATTACATCTTCTTTTAAGGTTTATATATATATATATATATTAAATTCCGATTAATTTTATTATAATTTAATTAGTATATAATAAGTGTAATAAAGGTAAAATACTAATTATAATATATATATTTATTAGATCTAAAACTATAGTACTACCTATTAAGATAGTATACTTAAATAATATTAAGTAACTACTATATATACTAATAACTATATATATATATATAAATATAGTAATAATAATAATATATATAGAAATATAATATATTATTTATATATTCTAAATATTAGTATCTATAAATCTATTATTATAAAAGGTTTCTATAAGAATATTATTAAAGTAATAGTCTTTAACCTCTTTAATATTAGAACCAGAAATACTATTATTCTCTTCTTCCTAGTTATAATAACTTAAACTAATACTATTCTCTATAGTATTATTAATAAAGTCCTAGATGATAAAAGTTAGTATATATCTTAAATAATATTAGTATTATTAATAATATAATTAGTTAAGTACTAAAATTACCTTAAATTCTCTAAAAGTAGAATTACTAATATTTATAATCTTATTATTATAAATATTAAGTATTAAAAACTTAAGACTATTAGATATAATACTATTTCTATATTTTATAATTATATTATATAATATAGTATAAGGATTAAATATATTTAGACTATTAATATTAAGACCTTCTAGTCTTTCTATATATTTAATCTCTTTTTTTCTAAGTCTTCTAGAAGAGTAGTATAAATAGAAGAAATATAACTAATATACATATATAGCAAGCAAGCTAACATAGTAAGTAAGCCACTTTCCTCTACCCTTCTACCCTTTATATAAGTAAATTTAACTATAACGTATAAAATTAATTAAAACTACTTATTACTCTCTTCCTTATTACTATCCTAAACTACTTTATATGTTTATATGTTATGTCCAGCCTTTCCATAATTACTATATCGTCGCGCACGCAGTTTAGCACCTTCTATATAACCCTCCTTCTAAGGGTTATTCTCTCCTTTAGCACTAATACCTTCCTTTTCTCCTTATAGTACCTCTACTTTAGTAGTATTAAGTAACCCTCTAAGGCATAGTCTAGTCTTTTTTACCCTCTAGCGCTTACTTAGTACCTTTATCCCTATATAAAGCTTATAGTTCTTAGCCTTAATAATAGTAAGCCTATAGGCTAACTTACTAATACTTTTAGCCTAGAAGTTAATTACTTTATATATTACTATTAGGGAGCTATCTTAATATACCTAGATCTTTTTTTTAAGGGAAGTAGTACTTTATATACCCTTTAGTACTATAGTTAGTATCTTTAGGTCTTACGACCCTTAGCTGCTTAGCCTTAAGTTTAATAGTATTAGCATCTTTAGCTTAAAATCTAGGTAAGAAATAACTACTTTAGGGTTAAAAGGTATAAGGCCTGCCTATCTAAAACTAGCTTATATATTGTTTTTACCTATTAAGGTAAAGAATACTACTTTAAAGGTAGGAAAGAAGTTATCCTTTATAATATATAAAATCTATATCTATATTATCTTCTTAATTTCCTTACTATATAAGTACTTTAATAGGCTAAAATACCTAATATTAAGAGGCTAAAGCTTATATAATAAATAGGGAGGTATATAAAGAGTAATAATATTCTCTTTCTTATAGTATTTAATAAAGTTAGTTAATTTATAGCTATTATAGCTATTAAGGATTAAGAGGTAATAAATACCCTTTATATAGGACTTTATATATTTATTAAAATAATTTAATTAATCTAGGCTAATATTATTTATTATCTATCTATTTTTACTTAGGTAGATATACTATATAGCTAGGAATTAGCTATTAGTATACTAGGAGAGGAGGTAATATTTACCTTTTATAATAATATATAGAGGTATTACCTAGCTATCTATATATACACCCTAAATAATAGAAACCTATTTATAATTACTAGGCTGCTTTATATAAGGCCTTCCCTTATAGTTAGAAGTCATAATAACCTTAGTATATAATAGTATTCCTATTAGGAAGCTAGTCTTATTAAAATTATAGATTTTATTATCTTATATCCTATACTTTATAATTATATTTTATATAAGTATAAACCAGCCTTATATAATTATAGGATCTTTAGCTAAGGCCCTCTAATAGTTAATTTAATATTAAAATTGTATTTTTAATTTAGGGACGTATTATATAAAGTTCTCTACCTATTAGGGTCTAGTATGTATCGTATTATATACGCTTAGGAGTTAGTTAGCTATTTCTTATATATCTTCTTATTATAGAGGGAACCCTTAATTAATTAGGTTAATAACTTAATTAAGAATTACCTCCTCTTTAGATATAGTTATCCTTATTAAATTTAGTTGTCTTTTGTCTTGTATAACACGTCTAGTATGTTAGTATTAGAGTATTATTTAAGGGACCTTAAAGATAGAGGATGCTTTTCGTACGGACATTTTTGGGTCTTTTTTAATAGCCTAGAGGGTAAGGAGAATACGACTTTTAATTAAGGAGGATTACATGTTTGTACGTGGAGGGAAGTTAGTGTAAAGGTTAAAGAGGTAAAGAGGAAGGAAAGTAGCTTGCTTACTATATTAGCTTGCTTGCTATACGTATACGTTATTAGAAGATTCTATTAAATCTACTAGGTTAATAATAGTAGTAGTAGTATTATTATTAGTACTACTTTAATTATTACTATAATAAATAATTCTTTCTTCTAACTCTAAGTATTTCTTATAATAAAAAGTACTAAGAGGAATAATAGTAGTAGACATCTAAATAATTATTAATATATTAGTAAAAGTTAATAATAATATATATATATATATATATATATATATATACTTAAAATACTTAAAATACTTACTTTTTATATTTTATAATTAATATAATAATATAACTAGATAATAATAATAGTTTCTTATAAGTTTTAATAAAGAATATATTATATAAATAAGTAAAATATTTAGTACTAGAGTAAGAACTATTTTATCTATTTATACTATTTCTAATATACTATATAGTATTTTACGTCTAGGAAAGTTTATATAATATATTATATAAAGTATATAAATAAATATAAAAGCTATTAAAGTATAGATATATAAAACTATAACTATAAAGGTATAAGTATCTAAGACTATATATTAAAAGTATAAGTAACGTACCTATATAATAAGCGGCCTATTATAATAAGTAGCCTACCTCCCCCTCCCCTTTTATACTTCTTATAAGATAATTAAGCTATAACGTATGAAATTAATTAAAACTACTTATTATCTTCTTTCTTATTACTATCCTAAACTACTTTATAGGTTTATATGTTATATCTAGTCTTCCTATAATTACTATATTATTACATATGTAGTTTACTACCCTCTATATAACCCCTATTTTAGGATGTTTCCTTACCTCTAGTACTAATACCTTCCTTTTCCTTTTATAGCACCTCTACTTTAGCTATATTAAGTAACCCTCTAAGGCGTACTTAGGTCTTTTTAGCCCTTTAGTGCTTACTTAGTACCTCTATCCCTATATGAAGTCCTTTGTTCTTAGCCTTAAGAATAGTAACCCTATAGGCTAACTTACTAATACTTTTAGCCTAGAAGTTACTTACTTTATATATTACTATTAGTAAGCTACCTTAATATTACTAGATCCTCTTTTTAAGGGAACTATAGCTTTATATACCCTTAATTACTATAGTTAGTATCTTTAGGTCTTAGGAGCTATTACTACCTAGGGGTAAGATAGGGGGTATTAGTATTTTTAGCTTAAAATCTAGTTAAGAAATAACTACTTTAGGGTTAAAAGGTATAAGGCCTGCCTATCTAAAACTAGCTTATATGTTATTTTTACCTATTAAGGTAAAGAATACTACTTTAAAGGTAGGAAAGAAGTTATCTTTTATAATATATAAAATTTATATCTATATTATCTTCTTAATTTCCTTACTATATAAATACTTTAATAGGCTAAAATACCTAATATTAAGAGGCTAAAGCTTATATAATAAATAGGGAGGTATATAAAGAGTAATAATATTCTCTTTCTTATAGTATTTATTAAAGTTAGTTAATTTATAGCTATTATAGCTATTAAGGATTAAGAGGTAATAAATACCCTTTATATAGGACTTTATATATTAATTAAAATAATTTAACTAATCTAGGCTAACTTTATTTATTATCTATCTATTTTTACTTAGGTAGATATGCTATATAGCTAGGAATTAGCTATTAGTATACTAGGAGAGGAGGTGATATTTACCCTTTATAATAATATATAAAGGTATTACCTAGCTATCTATATATATACCTTAAATAATAGAAACCTATTTATAATTACTAGGCTGCTTTATATAAGGCCTTCCCTTATAGTTAGAAGTTATAATAACCTTAGTATATAATAGTATTCCTATTAGGAAGCTAGTCTTATTAAAATTATAGATATTATAATCCTATATCTTATACTTTATAATTATATTTTATATAAGTATAAACTAGCCTTATATAATTATAGGATCCTTAGCTAAGGCCCTCTAATAGTTAATTTAATATTAGAATTATATTTTTAATTAGGGTTATTATTATATAAAGTTCTCTACCTATTAGGGTCTAATATATATTATATTACGTTTAGAAAGGAGCTAGTTAGCTATATCTTATATATTGTCTTATTATAGAGGAAACCCTTAATTAATTAGGTTAATAACCTATTTAAGAATTACCTCTTCTTCTATTATAGTTAACTTTCTTAAATTTAGTTAGTATTTAGCTTATATAATACGTCTAGTAAGTTGGTAGTAGAGTGTTGTTTGAGGGACCTTAAAGGTTATAGCTGCCTTTTGTATAGACATTTTTAGGTTATTTTAGATAGCTTAAAGGGTAAGGATAATACGGCTTTTAATTAAGGAAGAATATATGTTTGTATGTAGAGGAATATTTATGTAAAGGCTAAAGAGGTAGAAAGTAGGGAAAGGTAGGCTACTTGTTATAATAGGCTGCTTGTTATGTAGGTATGTTATATAAAACTATAACTATAAAGGTAGAAGTATATAAGACTATATATTAAGAGTAAAAGTATATAAAACTATAAATACAAAGGTATAAATATATAAAACTTATAGAGTAAAGAGACGTAATAAAGTAAGGTAATAATATTATATTATTACTAACTAACGTAGGTAAGGAAAAGAGAAAACCACTAAGCCTACTATAGGCTAGTAGGAGCTAGATATAGGCTCTAAGGATGCCCTACTAGAGGTAAGGTGGGGTTATATGCCTACACCTTACCTCAACACTCCCCTATAGACTCAGCTAGTAGTTATATATCTATTATATAAGGTAAAATAGGTAAAATAACAGCCTAATCTTAAATCCTCTAAATCTAAGGAGTGTTTAAAGTATTAAATACTTTAGTAAAAGGTTAGCTAATTTACTAATTAGCCTAATTAATCTAGAGCTAACATACTAAAGTCCTAATATAAATCCTCTATATAATCCTATATCTATCTATATCTATTAATCTAATCTATCTATTATACCTAGTATCCTAATAAACTCTATGTGTTTAATTATATTAAGTAACTTTATAAGACTATCTATAGCTATCTTAGTACCCTTAATAAGCTTTAAGGTAATAGTATTATTAGTATTAACCTCCTATATAATCTACTTATATCTAATATTAATACTATAGGTATATACCTTATTAAGAGGATTTATTATATTAATAAAGGTATTTATACTATTAGTAAAGAGGTTTATAGGTATACTAATCTATTATTAGAGGAGCTATTTAACATATTATTAAATCTATATAAGGGTAATCCTAGTAGGAGTAAGGTTAATAAACTCTATTTCTATAGAGCTTAGAGTAATAAAGGTCTGTTTTTTTAACTTCTATATAATTAGGGCGCTAGTAAAAAAGATAATATATCTAATAGTAGATATATATAAGGGATAGTTATTTATAAATATAGCGTTAGCTATAGTATAGAGTAAAAGTTACTTATCTATATAAAGATCTATACCTCTAAATATAATACTATAACTAGTAGTACCTTTAAGGTATTAAAAGTAATACTTAATTACATACTAATAGGTAATTAAGGGGCCTAAGTTAGTATAGTAAAGCTTACTTATAGTAAAGGCGCTATCTAGTCTAGTACTAATAGTAAGCTAATTAAGGTAACTAGTCTATTTAATATAAGTCTAATAATTATTAATAGAGTACTTATCTTTTACCTAAGTAATAGGTAGATCCTTATAAGTAGGTAATAGGGTCTTAATAGGGTAAAGATTATAGTATCTAAATTACTAGAAGATACTCTTAGTATACTTATACTATAAGAGGAAGATCTTAGTAATAAATTAGTATATCTAAAGTCTAAGAAATTAGGTAGTAACGCTAAGGTCCTTTAGTAGGCATACTAACTTTAGTATATTATAAACCTTCTTAATAGTCTACTTATTAGTAGTAGCTACTATATTATTATTAATATATATAAGGGCGTATATATTTAATAAGGTGTTAATAAAGAGGTAAATCTCCCCCTTAACTAGTATAAATCTAAGCTTCTCTATCTCTAACTTAATAAGCTAAAACTACTATAGAGGGGACTTATGTAATCTATAAAGCGCCTTATATAATAACTAGACCTTACTAGTACTATTAGAGTATTTAGTAGGCTAGTAGATGTATACGTATACTCTATTAGGGCCTAAGGTAGTAAGAAAGGTAGTATTAAAGTTATATATCTTATAGTAAAGTCTATAAAAGGTAATAATTATAAAGAAAAAGCAGATTATAGTAGTAGTAGTAATAGTAGTATATACCTCTTAAGAGGACTATTCGCCCTTTTTATAGTTACTATAGACTACTTATTAGGCCTTAAATTAAATAACTTTATTAGTAGAGTTAGTTTTTATATTAAATACCTATATACCTAGTAGTAACTTTATACTAGTAGGCAGATTAACTAGATTAAAGGTGTGTTTATTAACTATCTACTAGATCTCTATATTATAGGTAGGTTTCTAATACTATTACTAATAAGGGCTCTATTTAGCCTAGTTAATAGTATATAGGATAGAGTATTTAGGTAGAAGGATCTTAGATATAGCTGTAGTAGCTAGAGCGCTAATAATATATAGGGTATCCTTATTAATATAAATATTAGCTATAAGGTAGGCCTTCCTAGCCTTCTTATTAGTAGTAGCATATTAAGGATAAAGATTATTAATAATCTTATAATCTAGGCTAGACCTAGCCTTCTTATTATATTATTAAGTACTAGCTATTTCTTAGTAGTAACTAGGTAGTTTAATAGTAACAGATTAATATAGGCAGCTACTTATAGAAATAAAAGAATCCTCTATATCTAGGGTATTAATAGAAAGAGGATCTAAATTAGGATTAAGGTAATTAGCTTCCTAGTATTAAATAGTATTAGTAAAGTTATTATTATTATTACCTAAATTAGTATTATTAGTTAGGAAAGATATATATATAGTAGTATAACTATTAGGTAGAGGAGTTATATAATCTATAGTATTTATACCCTAATTATAAGTATCCTTAGGTTAAGCTAGCTAGGTATCCTTAGTAAATATATTATCTATACTAGGCTAGTTAGAAGAAGGGATCTAGTTAGGATACTAAATCTATAAGTTAGGTTTATTAAAGAGTTTATTATAATTAATCTTAGTAGGGATAGTATTTTTATCTAAGGGGTAGAGGACTATCTTCTTTAGGCCCTTATAGAAATAAATATCTTAGTAGTAAAGAACTTTCTTCTAATTAGGGATATATACGTAATAGATATAGCTATATAGAGAGCTATATCTAACTAGGATGCCTTTTATAGTATAGGGCTCTATCTTAGTAGAATAAGGTAGGTACTTACTACCTTTCTTATATATATATACTATATAACTAAAGGTATAAATATACTTAATATAGGGCGGCTTATAATCTTTAGTAAGGTTAAGCTCCTACGTAATAATCTTATAGGTGCTTATCTTACCCTTATTAGGTTAAGAGAGGAGATTAAGTACTTAGATTATAGTATTAATAGTATAGTCCTAGAGCTCCTCTAGTAGACTATTATTAATAAGTATAGTACATACAGCCTTAATAATAGTATAGCCTATATATTTAATAGTACTATTTATAAAAGGAGTATATAGTATAGTAAGGTTAAGTTAAGTACCTTTAAAGAAAGGATTATAAAGAACCTTCTTTAACTTAGGCGTATTATTATATAACTAACTCTTAATATTTAGAGTAGTTATATTTATAAAGGTAGTACTAAATTACTTAATTATAGGGAGAATATTATTATAGTAATAAGTCTTAAGTAGAGTAAGCTAGTAATATCTACTATAGTAGTTAAGAAAGTAAAGGGCGTATTAGTTACTAAGGATTAAGAGTAGCTTAACTTTAATAAGATTAAGATATATCTCTTTACCTATAAGGGTAAGTAGAAGGGGAGTATTATAGCTAATTATCTCTATAGATTTTATAAGATAATATACCTTATAATAGAAAGAGTTAATCTTATCCTAAGTAAATTAAATACCTACTTAACAGTAGGCCTTAATAATATAAGAAGGATAGGTATAAATAAGGTAGTAGTATATAAGATCTAGTATAGGGCGTAACTTTATCTTAATACTTACTAGGCTAAGCGCTATATCTATAGGGATTATAGTACTATTAATAGTATTAATAACATATATATTAGATATCTAGTAGACTTTAGTAAGTCCCTTATATAACTAAGTATTAATAAGGCTTATAGTAGCATAGTTATATTTAATATAGCTCTTATAAAGCTTACTAAGGCTAAGGAGATTTATAGGGCTAAGGGGGCTATACTTAACGTCTTTAATAGTCTAGTTAATAGTACGTAAGGAGTTATTTAGATCCTTAACCTAGAAGAAAACTATACTAGATCTAAGGGGCTTAACTTCCTTACTATTAGTAGCTATAAAGGGTTAAAAATTATTACAAATAGTATAGGATATAAAAAAGGTAAGATTATTAAAGATAGGGTTAGAGCAACCTAAATCTATAATAATATTAAAGCTTATAATAGTATTATTATTAACTACTATATAGATAGCCTTATTAAGTATTATTATAGATTTCTTTAGGGTAAGTCTACTAACTAAAAAACTACTAATTATACTAGAGGCACCTTTAATAAATATAAAAGATCTATTACTATTACTAATACTATTAGTTAAAGTCTCTTTATAATCTTTATTATAGATATACTTTATAGTATAGGCAAGAAGGTTATTATAGTATATATAATCTATAGGGATTAAATCTAGATAGGTAGTCTAATACTTTATAGTAGTATAACCCTTACTATAATAAGGGTAAGTAGGGTAATCCTTCTTCTTAGTAGGATTAGCTAGTACTAAATTAGTACTAAAGGAAGTAGCTATATTAGAAGTAGTAGATTTATAGTATAAGGTAAGGCCTATCTTCTACTCTTTATCTTAAGTAAGGGTATAAATAGTCTTAATAATATTAGTCTAAGTAGGTTTCTTAGAGTTATTAGTATATCTTTTATATATATTAGGTAAGTATGCCTTAAAGTAGTTAAGTAGAAGAATAGCCTAATAGTAATTAGAGTTTTTACTATAGAGACTAGTAATATAGGCGTAGAGGTATTAGACGTATTTAAGGGCGTTATAAAGAGTCTTATAGTTATAGGTGTTACCCTTACTAAATTTAGTAATAAGAGCTCTAACGGCATCCTTAGAGACTTTAGGGATATATCTCTTAAGCGCTTTTATAAGTATAAATAGGTTACTATTATCTTCCTAACCTATATTAAGAAGCTTATTAATTAACGTGTTATATAATAAGTTAAGGAGGTTATATATAATATTATAATTATTTTCCTATAATACTCTCTTAGCTAGATTAGCTAGCTTAGGGATATTACTATAAATATATTTCTTAATATAGTTTATATAGAGGATAGAGTTAATAAGTAATAACTATAAAGACTAGTTAGATTTACCCTTAAGGGTTAGGATCTTTAATAATATTAATTAGTAATTATAGGTATCTACTATAATAAAGTTAGGGTGCCTTACGTAAGGGTAGTACTAAGATATTACTAAAGATATAAAGAATTAATTAAGCTATAGGTAGCCTAATTATATAACAAACCTAGGCGTTTCTTCTATAGGATAGAAGGCATATATAGACGTTTTATAGATTACTACCCTTTAATAGATACTTAATTAATTAATAATCTATAAAGTAAAAAATTAGTAATATAAATAAAAGAGGGAAGGATCTTACTATGTTAGTAAGAAATTTATATTAGTTAAAGAGGTTAGCTATATATTAATATGTAGGGATCTAAGGTAACTATTAGAGTTAGTTAGAGGTAAAGTTACTATTACTTAATATATTAATTATAGGGTAATTAATAAGGGTAATAAGGGTAATTCTTATGGCTATTATAAGGTAATTAAGAGGTTAAAAAGAGAGGTAGATACTACTAGCTTAATTAAAAGAAAAATTATAGCCTAGAGCTTATAACCTATAGAGTAAAGAGACGTAATGAAGTAAGGTAATAATATTATATTATTACTAACTAACGTAGGTAAGGAAAAGAGAAACTACTAAGCCTACTATAGGCTGGTAGGAGCCAGATATAGGCTCTAAGGCTACCCTACTAGAGGTAAGGTAGGGTTACATACCTATACCTTACCTTAATAAAACTATATATATAAAAGTATTAGTATATTAAACTTTATATATAAAGTATTAAAGTATAAAAATACTAGCTTATAGATAATTCAACTATATAAAGTTATAACTTCTTAAAATATAAAAATCTTAACTAATAACTAACTAAAGTATAACTATATAGTAATTAAACTAATAAAGTATAATAGTATAACTAAGAATTAAGAAGTAATATTCTTTAATTCTTAGGTATATAAATCTCTATATAACTCTATAACTAAAAGTCCTATAATTATATAAGTAATTTTTCTAGATTCCTCTTGAAAAATGAACTATAGAAGTATATACTTCTATATATAACTATACTAATGCAAACTAATGCAAACTACTGCAGACTACTGTATGTAAACGCATATACCTCTAAGCATTACATATGTCGGCGCTTATACCTACGCTCATACCTACCTACATACATATACAGGCATATATAGGTATATACAAGACACATACTAAGCACCTCTTGGTGCTTAGACATACGCTTAGATACTATACGTATCTAAAGGACTTCTTATATAACTAAGAGTTATTCCTCTACTTAGATAGTCTTTTCTACTATGGACTTCTATATGGTTAATATATTAATATACCTTTTCTATCTACCTTTATCTATCTTCTCTACTTTCCTTATAACTATTCTAAATAACCCCTTATTATTCTTACTAGTTATAAGCCTAGCTTAGTAGAGAAGGTTTCTCTTTATATACTTTATACCTTTACCTTCTACTCTAAGACTTTATATCTAAGTCTTTAATTATTTTTTTTTACAAAAAACTCAACCTCGCCGGGGGACAAACCACATCGGCTAAGAGAATTTTACAGAATATAACTCTAAGGCGACTACACCCCATACCCAGCAATCCATATTTAACAGAATAGAGGGATCAGCTTACCAGGCAAGTTATACATCCTGCTATATTTAACGTCACTACAGCTCCGGACAATATATAACACCACAACACCTAATTTGTCGGTTAATTTTAGATCTAACTAACAAAGGATCTTTTCTTTTACCTCAAGCTAGAATTAAACCTAAGACCTCTTAATTAGTAGTCAATCAATTAAGTTAATATAGTAGTTAACCAGACTACTAAACCAACTGGTCTGCTGTCTGGCTGGTGAGGGTTAGGGTATTAAATGCCTATATATATCTTTAAATCAATCTTCTACGTAACAAAAAGTTGTATACAATTAATTTCAACAAACCGACCTCCTATAAACATCCATTTTTCAATACGAATTCATCCGTATTAACTAAAATCCAAAAAACCCATACTATTATAACAAAAGTCGACAAAAACCCTCCTATACCTCTTTTTTAACTAATACTAAAACGAATTAATACTATAGAAAAATCTATAACTATACCCCGCCTATCTAGCAGCCTTAACTATAATATTTAGGTAACTAGATTTAAGGCTTTACTTATTAGTAAAGATATCAACTCTAGTTTAGAAATACCTCCAACTACACCTTCTTAACAGAAGAGTAATAATAAAGTATTAGCTTATATTAAGCTATTTTGTGAGGATTCCCCTTTAAGGGTTATAAAAGACTCTAAAACAGGCTTTAAAGCTTGGAAGAAACTAAAGGATCTATATGAACCTATAGGATTTACTAATAAATATCTTACCTATAAGGAGTTCTTTAATACTTTATTAGACTCTTTTGGATCTATAGAGGAATACCTTATAATGGTATATATATATATCCTTAAAGACTGTTACTATATGCCTGAGATAGGTATAAATCTTCTAAGTTAAAATAGACTAAGAAGACTAAAGATAGCCTCCCTTTTCTAGGATATAAAGGTATCTTTAATAAATATAACAAATAAAGAAACCCTTTGTAAAGGGGAGATAAAAAACAGCCTATATTACCTATCTATAAAGGTATTAAATAAAGAGGATCTAAATAATAATAACAAATATATAAACACTATAAATATAAGAAGAAAACCATATAAATATAAGAAGGTTAAGAATAATAAGGAGATAAATAACTATAAAAAGTGGCATAATAGACTTAGACACGTAAGTAGAAAAGTCCTAATGCAACTTAAAGATAATACAAATATAACTGATAATATAATAGAAGAAGACTATACCTATAGTACCTATATAAAGGCAAACTTTACTACTAAAGTTAATAAGAATTCTGATAACTATAATAAAGAATATAACTATATGGAAAAAGTCTCTTCTGATCTCTATGGACCTATAACACCTTCTACTTATAATAAATATTGATGGTTTATTATCTTCTTAGAAAGAAAATCTAGACTTATATCTATAAAATTACTAAGAACTAAAGAAGCAGAAGAAGTGAATTCTACTGTTCTAGAGTATATAAATAAGAATAATATAAATAAAAATAAGATAAAAGACTTTAACACAGATGGTGGTCTAGAATTTAATAATAATACTATAAATTATACATATATTATTAAGGGAATAAATCATAATATAAAAGTTCCTTATACTTACGAACCTAACGGTATAATAGAAAGAGTAATAAGAACTATAACTAATAAAGTTAGAGCTATGCTTTTACAGGCAAATTTGCCTTTATATTTATAGGGTGAGGCTGCTTTAACTACAGTAGATTTATATAATATAACTCCTCATAAAGCTCTTAACTATAAGACCCCTTATAAGATAGCAAATAATATAAAACCTAACTTAGATAATATAACAACCTTTAGATCTATATGCTATTATAAAAATAAGGATCCTAAGATAAAAAAGTTAGATAATAAAGCAATAAAAGCTATAGTACTTAACTATAAGAATAATATATATAAAATTTATGATTTTTAAAAGAAAACTTCCTTTTGGACTAGAGATATAGTTATTCTAGAAAATCAGTTTATACCTCCTACTATTAATAATATAAATAATAATAATATAACTTATCATAATAATAGTAGTAATAATATAACCCTACGTGACTATAAAAGTAGAACGGAAGACTTAAATCTTAGAGGTATAAACATAAAGCCGATAAATAATAATAATAATAATAATAATATAAATAATATAAATAAATCCAAGATAATAGTAGAAATTCCTAAGCAGGATAATAATAAGCTTAAAGACTATAAATAGGTAGCAGACTAAGAAAGCGCTTTATATACTATAGAAGACTACCCTATAATTAAACCAATACTTTCCACTATAAATAATTATAATAATAAGATAAATAGGTTTAATAAAGCTATATATATCCTTACTATAACAACTAATAAAGACCCTACTACCTATAAAAAGGCTATACTTTCTGTGTTTAAGAAAGAATGGATTCAAGCAATGGTTATAGAGGTTAATAACTTATATAATATAAATACTTGGATAATACTTCCTTTACCTATAGGTATTAAACCCTTAGGAGGAAGATGGGTATATAAATTAAAGACGGATATAAATAATAACCCGTTAAAATATAAAGCAAGGTGGAGAGTACAAGGATTTAATTAATATATAGGTATTAATTATCTAGAAACCTTTAGTACTACCTGTAAACCTAAAAACTATAGAGCTATATTTATTATAGGAATAAAATTAGGCTGGTCTTTTAGGCAATTTGATATCTCTAATGCTTTTTGCCACGCTAATATAGATAAAGAGATATAGGTACAACTACCTATAGGTTTCTCTTATAACTATAAAACAAATACCCTAGAATATACTAATAATATAAATAAAAAAGCTTTATATTATAAGCTAAATAAAGCCTTATATGGTCTAAAACAGAGCCCTAGACTCTAGTATAAGTGGTTAAGATCTATACTATATAAATTAGGCTTTAAAGAATCTCCTTATAATGAGGGAATCTTTATAGCTAATAATAATAATATAAGAGCTATAATAGCCTGTCACGTAGACGATATTATAATAGTAGCTCCTACAGATAAAGATATAGAATATTTCTATAATAATGTAAACAAGGATTTATAAATACAGGACTTAGGAATTCCACATACGTTTTTAGGGAACGAAATATATATAAATAAAAAGGATAAGGTCTTATATATTCACCAAACCAAATATATAAATAATATACTAGAAAAGTATAATAAAAAGGATATTTATCCTTATAATACGCCTATAGATCCTACTATTAAGTTAAGGAAAAATCCAGGGCAAGCAACAAAAGAAGAAATAACACAATACCAACAAGAGATAGGATCTCTCCTCTTTGCTAGTCTTAAAACAAGACCAGATATAACATATCCAGTTAATATATGTGCTAGATATATGAGTAACCCCTCTAAAGAGCATTTTATAGCCCTTAATAGAATATGGGGATATCTTAATAAGTATCCTAATTTAGGATTAATATATAACTATAATATAGATTTACAGATAATAGCGTTTTCTGACTCTAATTGGGCTGGAGACCTAGACGATAGAATGTCTACTACTGGATATATAACTACCTTAGGGTACTATAATGTTATAAGTTGGAATAGTATAAAACAGAAGACTGTTACTTTATCTACTTGTAAAGCTGAATATATGGCTTTATACGAAGCTATAAAGGAATCTATATATTTATATAACTCTTTTTCCTATATATATAACAACTTAGGATTAAATATAACGTTAAATAAGCCTATTATTCTAATAGATAACGAGGTAGCACAACGTATAACAGAAAATCCAGAGCTTCATAAGAAATCTAAACATATAGATATAAAATATCACTTTTCTAGACAAGCTGTAAATAATAACCAAGTCTCTTTATATCATATACATACAAAGAATAATATAGCAGATATATTTACTAAGTCTGTTAATAAAGAAGTATTTAAATACTTTATAGAGACTATAAATCTTAATATAAAGGGGTTTTTACCTAAAGAAACTATAGATAATAAAGAAATACTCTCTAAAAAGAAAGTAGTACAGCTTAAATATTAGGTTTCCCCTATTTTCTTATTTTTTTTCCTATTTTTATATAATTAGGTTTTTAATAAGTTTTAACTATAATTATAACTATAACTTTCTTACTTTTTCCTTATATAAGGTTTTTTATAAGTTTTTATATAATAATAAGTAAGTTTTATCTATAACTTAGATATAACTTAAGGAGGAAACTAAGAATTAAGAAGTAATATTCTTTAATTCTTAGGTATATAAATCTCTATATAACTCTATAACTAAAAGTCCTATAATTATATAAGTAATTTTTCTAGATTCCTCTTGAAAAATGAACTATAGAAGTATATACTTCTATATATAACTATACTAATGCAAACTAATGCAAACTACTGCAGACTACTGTATGTAAACGTATATACCTCTAAGCATTACATATGTCGGCGCTTATACCTACGCTCATACCTACCTACATACATATACGGGCATATACAGGCATATACGAGACACATACTAAGCACCTCTCGGCGCTTAGACATACGCTTAGATACTATATGTATCTAAAGGACTTCCTATATAACTAAGAGTTATTCCTCTACTTAGACAGTCTTTTCTACTATGGACTTCTATATGGTTAATATATTGATATACCTTTTCTGTCTACCTTTATCTATCTTCTCTACTTTCCTTGTGACTATTCTGAATAACCCCTTGTTATTCTTACTGTATACTTTAATAGATAGTTAAAGCATAATACTATTATTTATTAAGTAATGAAAGCCTATATATATAAAGTCTTTACTATAAGAATATACTTCTAAAATAGTAGAATATAATATAATAATCTTTACTAGTACTAATATCTAATATATTAAATAAAAGTATATTATAATTAGATAGTTAAGTAGTAACTATAATAATAAGAAGAATAGTATTATATATAGTAATAAGAATCTTTTTTCTAATCCTTTTAATTCTTCTTTATTACTCTTTACCTCTATTAAAGTAAAATAGATGAAATTACGCCTCTTTCTGCTACTTTAGCTGTTGATGTTACTGCTTAGTAAGTAATTATTAACATAATTACTTAATATCTTTAATAAGAAATATGTCAGCTAATTCCGGAGTATATTTCCCTATTTGACATACATTTAAATTCCCCTTTTTCACAGGATTTTAATAATGTTATTCCTAACTAAAACGACCTAACTTTCGACTTTCCAGAGTATATAGAAAAGGATATACTAATTTAAGAGGTATCTTAACCTCTAAACTAAGCCTCTTAAGAAGTCTAAAAAACCTCTTTACCTTCTATAAGTTATTATCTATTATACATATATTAATGTTAATATATATATTTATATAAAATAATAGGGAATATTAAAGAAATATACTTGTTCTTTTTATAAGACTTCTTATAAGTCTAAGAAGTCTCTTACTGCACATAAGCGCTGGTTTAAGCGTAATAGAGGCTATTATATTAGAAAGTAGAATTAGTATTATATATTTTTATATATATAGATATATATATATAGTTATCTTAATACTATCTTTTATTTTTAAATTTATACCTTTTAGAATATAAGTAATATGTAATATAACTATAAAAGTATGTATAATATAACTTTATAAGTATTTATAATATAACTATATAAATATATATAATATAACTATATAAGTATATATAATTTAACTATATAAGTATATATGATATAAGTATATAAGTATATGTTATATAAATAACTAAATATATAAGTTTAAGTAAGACTAATTAGCTATTATTATTATAGTTATAACTTATAAAGCTAAATATAAATTTATAAGGTTTAAACTATAGTTATAGTTATACTTATATAAGTATTATAGTTTTAATATATAGTTATAGTTATAGTTATAACGTAGTCTATAAGTAAATAGTCTATATAAGTAAATAGTCTACTTTTATATAATTTAGAACAGACACTCTTTTTTCCTACTTTCCTCTACCTATAAGTATAGTATAATAATTAAATAAAAGTAATTTAGTTCTAGCGCTTAATACGCTTAAAGCAAACGCAAACTTAACTATATAAAAGGCCATATCTATCTATAATATATCCTATTTAACACTCTATTAACAATAATATAGCTAACCTATATAATATAATATCTAACTAGCCTATTAGAATCTAACCTTATATAAAGAGGAGACTATTATTTAATATATTATTAACCTAGATTTATAAGTATTTTTACTAAGCTTAAGTGCTATTTAAGAAATAGCTAATTAACTACTTTACAACTATAGTACGTAACGCGTTAGAACAAACTAGGCCTTAAACTTTATATAATAATAACCTAAGCCTAAGACGCGTTTTAATTAAAGAATTAACTATTAGAGGGTTCTCTATAAAGATCCTAACACGTATTATATATAGTTTCCCCTTATATAAAATATAATTATAAAGTATAAGATATATAATAATAATATCTATAACTTTAATAAGACTAGGTTTATAATAGGTAAGATATCTTTAGAAATAGTTATTATAGCCTCTAAACAACATAGTAAGCTAAGAGGAGTATAATAAGGGAATTAGGAATAGGTTATAGTAATCTAGGGTATTAGGTCGTATAGCTATTCTATCCTACTATATATTATTTTTATAGGTAAGGTTTATCTTAACTCTTAGACGTATAATAGCCCCCTCCTACCTAACTAGGTAATTATACTCTTAGAAAATAGTTAGATAATAAATAAGAAAGGCGTAGAATAGGTAAAGTACTTTAATTTCTATATAAGAAGTTATATAAAGGGTACTTACTACCTCCTTATCCTTAATAGCTATAAAAGCTACTATTCTATTAATTTTAAGCTATACTATAAGAAGTATAATATTATTACGCTCTATATACTACCTTATTTATTATATAAGCTCTAGCCTCTTAATATTAGGTGTTTTAGTCTATTAAAACAGGCGTACAGCTAAGAAATTAAGGTCCTTATATAGGTGTATATTACGTATATTATAAAAGAAGACTTCCTCCTAGCCTTTTATAAGGCGTATAATAAGGTAATAATAATATTAAACATTTAAGTAAGCTTTAGAGTAACTAGCCTTATTCTATACGACCTAGAATATATAATTTTATAGCTAGATATAAAGCTTTATATACTAACACTACTAGGTTCTTCTACTAGCCTACTAGTACCTTAGGTTCTAAAGATACTAAATAACCTAATTAAATTTACTTTATAGTCTAATTTTATTAAAATTATATTATATAACACTAGAATAGCTCCCTAACATTAATTATTAGGTATATATAACAGCTAAAGAAAGGAATTATAGTAGTTATATATAACTAGGTTTTACTATAGGTATAAATAACTAAGTATTAAGAGGTAAATAAGTAACTAAGCCGCTATTACTATATAAAAGAAAACACAGATTTAGAAAGGTAGAACACTTGTAATTAATTAGGCATAGGATATAAAGTCTTAAATAGATATAATAGAGTAGTTATAGGTAGAAACAGGTTAGAGTAGTAGTTATATAAGGAGGATAGAAACACATACGCGACGATATAGTATCTATAGAGAGACTAGTTATAATACTTATACATATTAGAAAGTTAAATCTACTTCTAAAAAAGAGGATTCTAAATAGTTTTAATTAATTATAAGGCGTTATAGTTAATTTCTCTTATATGTTATTATATAAACGTAGTAAAAGTAAACCATTTACTTATATAGACTATTTACTTATAGACTACGTTAGATATATAAGCTTTAAGTTATAATATATAACTATAGTTATAGTTATAAATTTATTAGTTTTAAGTTATAACTATAGTTATTATTATAAATATATTAATTTTAAGTTATAACTAGAGTTATAGTTATAGTTATATATATATATATATATATAAAAGTTTTAAGTTATAACTATAGTTTTAGTTATAGATATATAATAATTATATATTAATATAATTAGTATTACTATTAGATATACTATAAGAGTTAATAAGTATAAAAGGCAGTAATATTCCTAGAATACTTAAATCTTTATTACTATTATTATCTACTTATAAGTCTTTTAGGTATTAGTAAATATAAATACCTATTCTAAATAGTTATACTTACTATATAATCTTATACTTATATATAACATATCTTATATACTATATATTTATATACTTACTATAAGTAAATATATATATATATATATCTATTTATATTACTTATTATTTTATTTATTAACTTAACTACCTTATTTTTTAAACTCTTAAAAACTATTATATCTATTAACTATTAATAACTATTAATAATAGTTAATAATAAGAAAATAGCTTCTAAATCTGGAGATTCCTTTTACGCTAGTGAATCTTCTTCTTAACAAGAGGATTCTAATTCTATTAATAATTCCTCTTAAATTTCTATTAATAGTACTAAAAAGCAGTTTTTATATAGTAATAAACCGGAAAATTAAAAGGACTATACTTTTAAAGGTACTAAATAGTATCCTATTACTAATGATTTATTTTCTCTTAAATTACTACCTATTAATTTAAGTAAAGATAGGGAAATAGAATTAACTTATAATATAAAGGGCTGTAATAAAAAGATTATAGCTAAAGCAGCTAGATTTTAAGCCTCTAATGCTTTAGCATACTATAAAAAAGACCACCCTTTTATATTAACTTTAGAAAAAGAAGAATTAAATATAGAAAAAATTAAGTATAAGTAACTATTTAAATTAATATATTTATTCAAGTATTATACTTATATAACTATTATATATATATATATTAATTTCTTTAATATTTATACTTTTATATTTTAGTTATAATACTTATACTAACTTATTATATTATAGTTAGTAACTATATAGAGTTAAATAGAAATAAAGGCCTATAATAAAGTAATATGAATACCTTTATATCTAGTACTAGTAATAAAAAGAGATATTGATAAAACACTATTATTAGTACTATTACTTCTATAGAAGAAGAAGAACTATATAACTATATAATAAACTATTTATTACAGTTTAATATTAGTTATAATATACTTACTTCTTAAGAGTTTAATAGTTTATTATCTTTTTTAAATTAGTAAGTTTGTTAATAATAATTATATTTTTATTTAAAGTAATTTAATATTAATATATATGTATATACTGATAATATTATTTATTCTAGTATAACACCTACTATTCATTATCCAAAGTTAACTAGTTATCTTAATCTAAAGTTTAACTCTTTAGAAACTACTATTATATATAACTTAAAGCAGCATTTTAATAATTATGGTTCTATATCTATACAACTAGATATATAGACCTCTATAGATAATAAGGCTTATTTAGAAGTTGTTACCTCTTATATAAACAACTTTTGTGAATTAACTTATATACAACTAGGTAAGTATTATTAATATTTAATATTATATATATATAGATATATATATAAAATATATGAAGTATATATATTATATAAATAATTTTTAGAGTAGATAAATACTAACATAACATACTTTAGGATTTAAATACTTAAATAATAATTATACTAACTTATTTATTAAAAATATCTTTAAGAATAATATTATTAAGAAATATAATGTTCTAAAAGAAAATATTATAAGGTAAATAAATAATATTTATATTATAACTATATACTACTAAAGTTAATAGTATATATATATATATAACGTATATATATAGTAAGTGGCCTATTATAGTAAGTGGCCTGCCTTCTCCTACTTTCTAGTACTTTAACCTTTATACTTACTTTCCTCTACGTATAAACATATATTCTACCTTAATTAAAAGTCGTATTATCCTTATTATCTAGGCTCTTAAAAAAGACCTAAAGATGTCTATACGAAGTATAGCCTCTACCTTTAAAGTCCTAAGATTAACACTCTACTACCAACACACTAGACACGTCACATAAGCCAAGACGCGTTTAAAATTAATAAAGATAACTATATCTAAAGAGGAGGTGATTCTTAAATAGGTTATTAACCTAATTAATTAAGGGTTTCCTCTATAATAAGACGATATATAAGATATAGCTAACTAACTCCTTTCTAAACATAACATAACTTATATTAGACCCTAATAGGTAGAGAACTTTATATAATAATAACCCTAATTAAAAAGACGATTTTAATATTAAATTAACTATTAGAGGGCCTTAGCTAAAAGTCCTATAATTATATAAGGCTAGTTTATACTTATATAAAATATAATTATAAAGTATAAAATACTAAATAATAATATCTATAATTTTAATAAGACTAGCTTTCTAATAGGAATACTATTATATACTAAGGTTATTATAACTTCTAACTATAAGAGAAGGCCTTATATAAAGTAGCCTAGTAATTATAAATAGGTTTTTATTATTAAGGGTATATATATAGATAGGTAGGTAATACCTTTATATATTATTATAAAAGGTAAATATTACCTCTTCTCTTAGTATACTAATAGCTAATTCCTAGCTATATAGTATATCTACCTAAGTAAAAATAGATAAATAATAAATAAAATTAGCCTAAATTAGTTAAATTATTGTAATTAATATATAAAGTCTTATATAAAGGGTACTTATCGCCTCTTAATCCTTAATAGCTATAATAGCTATAAATTAACTAACTTTAATAAATACTATAAGAAAGAGAATATTATTACTCTTTATATACCTCCCTATTTATTATATAAGCTTTAGCCTCTTAATATTAGGTATTTTAGCCTATTAAAGTACTTATATAGTAAGGAAATTAAGAAGATAATATAGATATAGATTTTATATATTATAAAGGATAACTTCTTTCCTACCTTTAAAGTAGTATTCTTTACCTTAATAGGTAAAAATAATATATAAGCTAGTTTTAGATAGGTAGGCCTTATACCTTTTAACCCTAAAGTAGTTATTTCTTAACTAGATTTTAAGCTAAAGATACTAACACCCCCTAGCTTACCCCTAGGTAGTAATAGCTCCTAGGACCTAAAGATACTAACTATAGTAATTAAGGGTATATAAAGCTATAGTTCCCTTAAATAGAGGATCTAGTAGTATTAAGGTAGTTTACTAATAGTAATATATAAAGTAATTAACTTCTAGGCTAAAGGTATTAGTAAGTTAGCCTATAGGGTTACTATTCTTAAGGCTAAGAATAAAGGACTTTATATAGGGATAGAGGTATTAAGTAAGTACTAGAGGGCTAAAAAGACCTAAATACGCCTTAGAGAGTTACTTAATATAGCTAAAGTAGAGGTGCTATAAAAGGAAAAGAAAGGTGTTAGTACTAGAGGTAAGGAAACGTCCTAAAATAGGGGTTGTATAGAGGGTAGTAAACCACACGTATAACAATATAGTAATTATAGGAAGACTAAACATAATATATAAACCTATAAAGTAGTTTAGGATAGTAATAAGGAAGGAGATAATAAGTAGTTTTAATTAATTCTATACGTTATAGCTTAATTAACTTATATAAAAGGTAGAAAGGTAGGAGGAGGTAGGCTACTTACTATAATAGGCTACTTACTATATATATACGTTATATAAAGAGAATAATAATAATTGATACTAATACTTAAAATATATAGTATAATACGAGATAATAGTACTAATAATAATACTTTTCTTAATAACTTTTTGTTAAGTTATAATAATAATATAGATATAACTCTTTATAATATACGCTACGTAGTATATATATTAAATCTAGTAGCTAAGGCTATAATAGATAAACATATTAGTACTATAGTTAAAGATAATAATATATGTGATTTTAGAAGCCCTATAATAGTTAATAGGTATATAGGGACTTTAGATAAATTATCTTCTAAAGACTAAGAAAAGCTTTTAAAAAGTAACTATAGTAAGTTTGTAATTTATATACTTCTTAATATTAATATATATATATATATATATTATTATTATTATTATTATTCTATTTATAAACTACTAATACTAAATTATATAGGTAATATAGGTTAGCTTAAACGTTTAGTTATCTTATTAAGAAATAATACTGTTTTATATAAAGAAGTTAAAACAGCTATTAGTATTAGTAAAAAACCTAAAGAATTTCCTCTTAATAATTATAAAATAAAGATACCACTTTATAAGTAAATAAAATATATATACTTATATATATATATATAAGTACTTCTTAAGTTCTTATTAAAATCTAATATCTATATAGGTAACAAGACTAGATGGAATTTAGTATATCTAATAGTTAATATAGCTATAGAGCTAAAACCTACCCTAGATACTCTTAGTAAATTAACTTAGAATAAGATATATAAGCTTATATATTTATCCCCTACCACATACGAGTAAGTTAAATATCTAAGAGATATATTAAAGATATTCTATAATCCTACTATATATTTACAAAGTAGGACCTATATTACTATTAGTACTACAATTAGTATTATAGGTAATATATATTATAAATTATTAAACTTAAAGGATTCATATAATTAAAGAGTAGAAGATATAGATAAGGTAAGTATTTACTATTTTATTATATTTAATTTACTTTTAATATTATATCTTATTTCTATTAGAAGTAGATTTAATACTCTAATAGTATAATAAATAAATATATCAAAAGTACTTTATTTACTAACTAATACTTTTACTAATATATTATACTTTATAAATGCTAACTTTATTTATAGCTTTAAAGAAAATATTATTAATAACTTATTAATAACAAATCAAAAAGGATTATACTTAGAATCTTTCAAAGATAGAATAAGTATAGATACTTTAAATACTAATACTAAAGGTATTAATAATAAAGAAAAGGGAAAAAATAAAGAATATACACCTTTTATATCTAAACATAAAGAAGAGTATATTACTAATTTATTTCTTATTTAAAGTGAAATAGAAAATAAGAATACATAAAAAAACGAAATTAATAGCTATTTTAAAATCCCTATATAAGGAGATAAAGTAAGTTAATATTTAATTACTTCTATACCTATATATAATACTTAATTACTTATATATATATATCTATATATAATATCTAATTATTCTTCTAAATAATATTTAATTACTAATATATATATATATATATATATTGATATTCTTATACTAATTAATTAAAAAAGTAAATCCTATTAACTAGTGGCATAAAAATAAAGTTGAATTTCCTATATTAAGTATATTAGCTAGGAAATATCTAGCTATACTATCTACTTTAGCAGCTATAGAAGCTAGTTTTAACTAATCTAGTAATATAATAATAAAAATAGGAACTAGACTTATACATAAAAATACGAGGTAACTAGTATTATTAGAAAACTAGAATAATATTATTAATAATAGTATTATTAATACTAATATTAATATTAATAATACTATTAATAATAATATTTATAATCTAGATATTAATACTTTAGAAATCTTTAATCCTAAGTTATATACTAACTTATTTAACTATTCTAAGGTTTCTAATAATGAGTTAGATTTTACTATAGAAGAAGAAGAAGAAGAAGAAGAAGAAGAAGGTAATATTAATATATAAGAAGAAGAAGATAATACTTAAATTATAGAAGATAATAATAGTAATTCTAGTATATACTAGTATTTATATATATATATATATATATATAATATTAGTATAATTATATTTATTAGAAGCTTTTATATTTCGTATTCTCATAGTTAGTTTTTAATTTTAATACTTTAGTCTTTTAGTTACTTAGTAACTATAAATTAATAACTATATTAAAATTTAAATAGTATTTCTATTTACTATATATATCTAAAAGTATTAATAATACTATATATCTAGTCTTTTTTTAGAACTTAGTATAATATATATATATTCTTTACTATTAATCTTATTTTCTAGTCTATATATATAGTAATTATACTTAACTACACTTAAAATAGATTTTAATATTAATATACTACATAGTAGTATTCTATATATAACTAATATAAATAGTTAATATATAATATAATAATATAATAATATTACAAAAATATTATAAATATTTATAATATAATATTTCGTAATATTATAATATTATAATTATATGTAATTGTAATATAATATTTCTAAATATTATAATATTATAATTATGTATAATATATAATATTATAATATGTAATATTTTAATTCTCTACTAATTATAGGTATAGATAAATCTTATTATTATCTTACTATTAGATTTAAACTACTGTTTGTTTCTTTAGGTGCTCTATAAGCTGTTACTTATTATAATCTATAGGATTTAAACCTTATTTTACTAGGCGCTCTATAAGCTATTACTAGGTATTATAACTTTAGATTTAAACTATACTAAGATTTAAACTACTAACTTATACTCTTCTACTTTAGATAGGAATTTATAAGGCAGTCTATTAATTACTAGGCGCTTAGTAAGCTATTACTGCCTAGTTAGGTATTCTTTAGCTATTACTAACTATTAGGTGCTTCTAACGCTATTACTAGTTAATTAATCCTTTATTCCTTTACTAGGTGCTTAGTAACCTATTACTAATAGATTTACTATCCTTTATCTAAGGAGTTTAGGTCTATAACTTATAGGTATAATAGATACTCTACTTATACTATATTAATATAAGGGGTATAGGTGGTGTACCACACCTAACAATAGACCATTCAACTAACAGACCAAAAGATCAACCAGTTCTGGCACTTAGTGCCAGCACTGCACCACACATGCCCTTATAAGGCCTGCCGACTGGTCGCCGACCGATTGCATCCTTACAATTACCCCCCTTCTAATGCGACGCGTCCCTGAGTTGCAACTCTAAGGCCTACGTGCACTGGCGCCGGTAACCGTGCGCTGGAGCACAAGGTCATGTTAACCCTGAAGGCCCTGGACAGCCTGGCACCTGGCGACAGCTGGGAATCCCCCGGCTGGCGCTAGGATTGCCTCCCTACACCTAGTCCCTCTGAGCCCAACGTAAGCTGCCCCTCTTTTGCTGCCTAGCCAGCCAATTGCTTCCGCCGCACTGAGGCCGATGGGTCGCCAATTAGGTCATGACCCCCAGCCCCCTTGGGCCTGCACTTAAAGAGATAGTCGCAGGCGGGATTCAAACCCAACCCTGCTCAGCCAGGAGACCCACTAAGTGCCAGAACAATTGTAAGGGGTATGGGTGGTGTGCCACACCTAACAATAGACCATTCAACCAACAGACCAAAAGATCAACCAGTTCTGGCACTTAGTGCCAGCACTACACCACACATACCCTTATAAGGCCTGCCGACCGGTCGCCAACCAATTACATCCTTATAATTAACTCTTACTATATCTATAGTAGTAATTATTACTTAGTAGATTAATATAATATACCCCTTTTTATTATACTTACTATAGACTTTCTTATTATAGTAGTCTTTAGCCTTATACCCCTTCTTAAAGTAAGTTAGGTAACGTTTTATATTCTTAATATAAGGCTTCTTTACTAGTAGGTTACTAATAGTAAGGTAATCTAGTACTTTAGATATCTAATTAGATATAGATATCTTATCTAAAGTTAAGTTAGGAGTCTAGTTAATCTATAGCTCCTATAGGCGTTCTATAGTAAGGGTAACATCCCTTAGTTACTAGGTAGAGTGTTTTTATCTAATTAGTGCCTTTTATAACCCTAGTTATAGGTAGTAGAAAAATAAGAAGGCTAGAGGCTAATTTCTTAGGTCTTTAGTACCTAAGGCCTAGTATATTACTAACTATTTAGTAAAGAATTATAGAGGTAATTAATCTACCTATTAATAGGTATTATAAAGTAAGCTATATAGTTAGTACTCCTATAGCTTTAGATTAATATATAATTAGTAAATAAACGCTTTAAAGGCAGCCTAAGGGCTCCCTACTTTATTACTACCTATTATATTAAGTATAAATTAGTAGTTACGCTACTACGGCTATAGTAATAGGGTCACCTTTATAAGAGCCTACTTAATATAGTAGCTTTCTAAGGCTGTTAGATAAAGCTAATTACTAGCCTAAATTACTACTAGCTAATCTAATACTTACTTAGGCGTGCTGTTTTCTAATAGAGTGCTATAAGTATATACTAAAGGGCGTTTATATTACTTCTTAGCTATTACTAGGCGTTTAGTAAGTATTTATAATAGGGTTGTATTTTACTCCTATAGTTAGGCATTCTAGGCCTAGAAGATCCTTATTAGCTTAGCTACTAATTAGTTAGGTTAGGATAGATCTAATAATATGTCTGTATTAATAGCTTAGTAAGTGGTTGTTAAAGATCTAGTAGATTGTGATTCTTCTATTCTTAGGTAGGCTCCCTCTAGGAGGTAGAAGTTAAATAAGTATAAGGGGTATTACCTATAGGGTAGAGCCTAGGAAAGTAATAAATAAATATTATAATAATAGGTATAGGTAATAATATAGAATTTAACTTAACACCTCCTAGCTAGTTAGGCTAGCGTAAGGGGTTTCTATATATACTAATAACTAATCCGGCTGGGCTGACGTCTTACTAAAGGCCTACTAATTAATCTATAGGTATCCCGCCCCTTAGCCTAGGCATATTATTATAGTTCTATACTTTACTATATTATAATAATAAAAAGAGAAGCCTCCTTTAAAAAGAAATACTATAAATACTAGTTTAGTATTATAAAACTAATATATTAAGTAAAATTAAAATAATAAGTCTTATACTTACTGAGAGAGTAATATAAATAACTAAAAGTTAATAACTAAATTATTATAAGGGTATTTAACTAAGGGCTATAACTAGGAAAGGTATAGTAGGTAGGTCTATTGAGGTATAAAGACTTTAAGATAAAGCTTCTAAGTTCCTAACTTTAGCCTTAAGTATTAAGTCGTTAAGGCTTTACTAACTCTTAGCTAAGGAACACCTAAAGTATACCTATTAGGCTATATGTCCTATTAGTATATAGCCCCCTTATAATTATAAAAGACTCTTACTTAGTTAAATAAGGCTATAGTAAGTATAAATTTACCTTACTACTATCTAACTAGAAGTCTAGATTTACTAAGAACTAGTATATATAGTATTAAATATTAGAAATAATTAAAGTAATCTTTCTTAACTTTATTATTTTAGTATAATTATAAGAGTTAAATAAAATTATAATAATTAAGTATAATAAAAGACTAAATAACTTCTATTAATAAATAAAAGAAGCTATAGAAAGTCTAGAGTATTTTCTTAAACCTATTATATTTATTATATAAACCTTAAATAGAAAAATCAAAATACTAGTAATAGTTATTGAATAAAAAGACAATACTAAATTTAAAATTAATATTATTACTATATCTTTAATTAGAAACTCTTTAGGTAGTAGTATAACTATATAACTATATACTAGTAAAATTAAAAAGCTAAACTTTACTCTATAAAATTTAGTATACTAGTTAAAAGTAGCTATTATTACTATATATTAGCTACCTCTAGACTTTTAACTATTAGGTATATATTATAGCTCTAAATAATAAACTAAATAATAACTTTATATACTAATATAAGATAAGAGTATATAGTAGCTACTTTATTAGATATATATTAACTAACTAGTATAATATTTATATTAAACTA
Organism: Colletotrichum sublineola; assembly: GCA_020631755.1. Lineage (NCBI taxonomy): Eukaryota > Fungi > Ascomycota > Sordariomycetes > Glomerellales > Glomerellaceae > Colletotrichum > Colletotrichum sublineola. Next base: position 585,433 of record JAHSQG010000019.1, read on the forward strand.
TAAATAGAACTACTACTTTATATTTTATAATCTTTAATAGTTATATTTACTTCTTAATTAAAGAATATAAATAATTTAATAAATTAGTAGAAATTTATAAAGTAAATACTAATAAATAACTAAGAAAGTAATAAATAAAAACTCTATAAGTTTTGTTAATCTTATTAACTTAAATAAATCTTATATTAAGATAGTTTTATATAAACTATTTATTAAACTTATAAATAAAACTAATAATTTTTCATAGTTATACTTTATTACTTCTTTTACTATAGTTACTAAGTTACTTTATATACTATTTCTTATATAATTAGTAAAACCTATTAATTTAAAAACTTAAAGAATATTTATAATAATAGTATAGTCTATTATACTAATTATTATTAAATAGACTCTCACCTATCTATAAGAGTCCCTTTTACGTAAGGGGGTAAATAAAATATAGGGTAAACTAAAGATTTATTATCTATAACTATCCTTTCTAACTACTAGATAGCTGTTATATACTAGTTATATACTTAGCCCTAAGACTTAAGTTAGTTTAGTCTTAAGTTATATAATAGTTTATACCTAAGGTCTAAGTATCTAATCTAGTAACCCCTTCCTTTTATACTTAACTTAAGGGTTTATCATACGGTTATGTAATTACTATTCTAATAATTATACTATATAATAAAAATATATATTTATAAGAATTATAAAAGCTCTCTTAATAACTAGAATAGTTATAAACTTATACTACTGAGAATATAAATACTTATTTAAGTAAATTAAGCTACTTAATAGACTTATAAGCTAGCCTGTTTAGTATAGTACCTATATAAGTTAATTAGTAGGAGAAGTCACCTTTAACAGCTCTTAGAATAAGATAAACCTAACATAATAAAGAACTACTTAAAGAAATAATATAAATAGTAAATATAGGAATAAAAGAACTTACTTAAACTACTTTAAATATATACTAAAACTATAAACTCCTTATTTCTAAATAAACTTCTTTAAGCTAAAAAGATTACTTAAATAGATATAGGGCTATTAATTACTAACTTAAAGTTAGGATCAAAAAAGCTACTAATATTTAAATTCTTTACTATTACTAAGTATATATATATAAATTAAATAAGTATAAATACTTTCTAGGGGTAGACTAATAATTAATAATATTTACTAACTAAAAGTTTATAATTTAATATATAACTATATAGAAAATATATAAGAACTATATAGAAAATATATAAGAACTATATAGAAAATATATAAGAACTATATAGAAAATATATAAGAACTATTAGAAGATTATAAGTATATTTACTAATTAGTATAGTAAATATACTTATAGATACTAATATAAATATAATAGTATTTCTAAAGCTCTTACTTAAGTTTTATAAGTAAAGTTTTAGTAAAGTTATTATACTATAAAAACATTTTTAAAGTTAATAATAATTACTATTACTATATTTAAGGTATCTAAAAAGGTAGTTTATAAGGTTAAATTTACAGTAGTTACTACTAAAATAACTACTTATTAAAAAAGACTGTTGCCTTTTTCTTATACTAATAACTATATTTCTATATTACTAAGCTTAAAGTACTAACCTAGTAATAAAGTAATAGATAAAAAAGAAATATAATTTAAAAAGTATTAAGAAATTTTAAATTATTATGAAGTAAAGAAATTCTATATAAGTAGAAGAAATAAAAGATATAGCTATTACTACTAGTAGTATATACTAAGAACATTCTAAAGTTAAAAAAATAATAAGAGCTAGCTACTACTAAGTAGAATACTAATAGGTAATAAAAAGAATTTATTTAAAGAAAACTACTATAAAGTATAAATAGTAGTATACTAGTAAAAGGTTAACTTAATTATATATACTAAAGTAATAATAATAATAATACTTAATATATTACTAATAGTTAGCTACTTTATAATATTAGATTATAACCTATCACTAGTTTATTAAAGATTAGTAAACTATATACTATAAGAATATTACTAAATAGAAATACTTTATTTTAAATTCAATACTAATAGATTAATAGTTATTACTTCTAATTTAAACTTTAGTAATAGTTTTATTAACTAGGAAACCTTATAAGTATATGTATTTTAGCTATATAATCATCTTCTTAAATAGAAAGTAAGTAAGTAGTAAATAGTTATAGTATTAATAATAAAAGTTTAACTCCTTACTTTATAATTCTTAAGTTATAAAGGGGGCTATATTTATAAGCTAACTAGTTACTTAGTAAGTAAGTAATAAATAGATAATTACTTTAAGCTTAAAGAGTATAATCTAGTAGAATAAAAAACAGACTATTAAATTAGTTATAAAGGAGCTTATTTATCTTTAGATATAAGTTTACTATATAAAAATATATTACTACTAGTTATACTAAGAGATTAGTAAAAGGTACTTAAAAGTTAACATACATAATAAGCGAGCAGATCAGACAAGCAAGCGGATCACCTAACCGTAATTATGCTAACCTTCTTCTTTCTACACGCGTCTAGCTACTAAAAACAATACCATTATTAAATAATAAAGCCTAATTACTCCTAGCAGTCTAAGCTATTAAAGGACCCTAAAAAATTAGCATTTAGGAGGCAGCTAAGACCTACTTAGTACCCTTTAAGTTTATTCTTAACTTAGATTCCTAATTATTTCCTCCTTAGCTTAGTAGTGTTAAAGATATAGCTAATTAACTACTTACTAACTATAATACGCTACTAGTTAGTAAGTATTAGGCCTTAAACTTTATTGAATAAATACTAGAGCTCTAAACGTGTTTTTTTTTATGTATAACTATAAGAGAGCCCTATATAAAGATCCTAATATAATAAACGTATAGTTTTCCTTTATAGTAAATATAATTATAAAATATAGTATTATAGACTTAGATATTTATAACTTTAATAAGACTAGCTTTATAATAGGCTAGATTATATCTAGAATAGTTATTATAAGCGCTAAAAGACGTTTAAATATAAAAATAGTATAGCCTAGTAATTAAGAATAGGTTATAGTTATTTAGGCTATTAGTTTATCTAGCTATAGTATCTTACTATATATTATTATTAGAGGTAAAAATCTCCTCTCTACTTAGTATACTAAATTTAGTCTCTTACCTAACTAGGTTATTATAACCTCTAAAAATAAATAGATAATAAAAAAAAGAGGCCTAAATTAGCTTTAGTACTTTAATTAGTATTTAAAGTTATATATAAAAAGGAAATATTACCTCTTTATCCTTAATAGGTATAAAAGTTACTACTCTATAGACTTTAAGCTGTTTTATAAGGAAAATAATATTATTACTCTCTATATACTACTTTATTCTTCTTATCTACTTTAGTCCTTAGATATAGGGTGTTTTATACCTTTAAAAGTAGCATATAGTTAAGAAATTAAGGATAAGATATAATAAGGTAATACCTATATTATAAAGGATAATTTCTTTCTAGTATTTTATAACGCCTTTAAGTAATCTCTTATAGAAAAGAACATCTAAGGGGGTTTTAGAGGGGTAGGACTTATCCCTCTAAGTATAGAAAGTATACTATTAAAGCTAGATGTTAAGTTATATACTCCTTTACCTTAAGGTTCCCTCCTAATAATACTAGTAGCTTAGACTTCTTAGATACTAAAGACTATAATAGAGCTAAGTTCTTAAGGAACTTTAATTAAGGATTAATTCCTTAATTATCTAAATAGCTCCCTAATATATAGCTTAGGAGCTATAGAGTAGTTTCTTAGAGGATTACTAGGGATTATATATAAGCTTATAATATTAAAAGTAAGGATTAAGAGCCTTAAAGAGGAGAACGCTATGCTTAACTAACATAGAAGGACTAAGAAAACTTATCTTAGATAAAGAGGAAGTCTTACTATAGCTAAGGTATAGGATATTTAGTCCTAGAGAAAGGTAATAACCTAGGTATAGGAGGAAGCATATTAGAGTAGTAGTTATAGGCTAAGGATAGAAACAGGTTAATAGCAGTATAGTATCTATAGGAATATAGGATATAATTTGAAAATATATTAGTTTAATAAAGAAATGTCTAGAGAAGAGGATTCTAAGTAGTTTTAATTGATTTTATTATTTTGTTGTTACTTCTTGCTTAGATTTGTAAAGTAGTTACGGTTAGGTAGTCTGCTTGCTTATCTAATCTGCTTGCTTATTATGTACGTTATATATACTCTATTAGTAAAGCTTATAATAAATAAATTTCTATAAGTAATAGTAATAAGATAAAAAAATTAAAGTTACTATAAATATAGTAACTACTTTATTAGGGGTAGATTAATTAGCTAGTATATAGTCTTTACTAGAATAGTTAATAAATATAGTTATATTAAATAAATAGTTAAAGTAAGGTAGGCTTAGATATACCTAGACTCTATAATATTAGAGAAATTTATTAGTTATAACTATTTTATAACTTTAACTATATATATTCTATTAACTATATAATATTTATAGTTAGTAATTATTCTACTAGAACTACTTTAAATAATATAGTAACTTAGTATTAACTAGTACTTTAAAAGTTAGAACCTTAAAAAGTTATTATATAAGAAATAAGGTATTAATCTTACTACTTACTTTTAAAAAGTATTAATAAAAAGGATTTAAGCCTATTTATGGCCATATATAATTAATAAACTAAAGAAAAAGGTATAATTAAGTAAAAGGATACTAAGGTTTAGTAGACTTACCTATATATTATAGTTATCAAGACTTACACTTAATTAACTTCTTTAAATTAGTTATTAATAACTATTATAATATATTTTTCCCTTTAGTTAATATTAAACTAATAAAGTGTATAATTCTAAGAAGCTACTTTATAATTATAAAGTAAGAGCTAAGCTAGACTACTTAACTATTAAACTCTAGCTTTAACTATTTATAATTTACTAATTATCAATTACTATAGGTAGCTATAATATTTAGAGAAAGTTATATTCATAACTAGGTAGTAGTAAACTTACTTATATAATTAAGTTATATCTATAAATAATTTTAATTTAAGAGAGTATATTAAAGTTTATATTATAAATAGGCTATAAAGTAAGAAACTAAGTAGGTCTATAGGGTAAATCTTATTAATATTTTAAGTATAGATTTTCCTTACTAAAATAAAAATAAGAGAAAACTATAATATATATATTCTAGCTTAGAAATTAAAACTAGAGGTAGCTTTTAGGCTTCATATATATATATATATATATTAATAAACTAATAAGGAGTACTACTATATTTATATAGTTTATTAGTTATATTAGTATAGTAATATCTTACTAAGGAGAACTTAGTAGTAGATTATATTTATATTCTAAGGATTTAGTTAGATAAAAAAAATACTATATAGTCTATACTTACTACATATGGCCTTACTTACTAAATAGGGCTATGTTTATATATCTATTAACTATACCCTCTTTTATTCTAACTTTAACTACTATATAGTAATACTAATTAAGTCTTAAGTCCTAATAGAGTAAGTCTTTAACTAAAAAAGTATAAAGACCTTTAAGTAAAAAGTCTTAATATACTTAGAGGTTTTTTCTTAGTATACTATTAGTTAAAGAAAGCTATAAATATAGCTAAAGGCTAAGAAGGTATAAGTAGTATTTAATATAATAAATTATATATATATATACTCTCTAGAAGACTAAGCTAAAAGAAAGTAGGATTTAGTTCTTATTTTTAAGATCTAGTAAAAGATTAATTTATTTAGTTTATATAAGCTAGAGTTTTATAAGTAAGGTCTAGATAGAGTTTACTTAGTTATGCCTAGTAGCTACTCTTAAGAATAGGACACTCTCTCTAGATATATTATTAGAAAAGTAACTTATAGAGAAGTTTAGTATAAGAAAATCCTTAAGTTACTATATAGCTTCTACCTTTTACCTAGTAAAGTAAGCTATTATATTAATATCCTAGCTGTTATTAAAGACCTTCTATCTAAAGATAAGTATCTCCTAGGATATATTATATACTTTTTTATTACTACTCTAGAGTTTAGAATAATATAATATTACCTATTAGTAAACTTGATTTTATAAAATAAGATAGTTTTATATATATATATATCTAGTAACTTACTAATAATAGTAAATACTAGTTGTTATTTGATAAATATACTTACTACTTTATGTTTTAAATAAGTAACTATTTACTAATTATTTTATAAATAACTTATAATATCAACAGTTTAAAGTAAGAAGGAAATAATTTGTTTAATACTTATAAATTATAATAATAAACTACTAATACTATAGGTAATCTTAATATATATAATTCCTAAAAGCTAAAGACTTTATTACTTTTCTTACTATTTTTACTTACTATTTCTTACTATAAAGCTATTTTATAATAAAGCTATTTAATATCTAAACACTAAGAGTAGTATTTTCAACATTACTAAGAATTATTAAAAAGATTAAGTTATATATTTACTTATACTTAGTAAAAATGTACTCCTTTACTTTAATACTAAGACTTACTTTAGTTTAATAATTATCTATATTATATCTCTCTTAGTAAAAAGACTGAGAAATAAATAATTCTTTCTTTACTAGTAAACTATTTAAGAAATAAGATATACTAGAAGAAAAGACTTATTAAAATATTGTTTTATATATATAGTGAAATAAACTTTTATAAGTTTTAAATATAGTACTAGGAAAGAAATTACTTTGAATATAATATACTTATATAAAGAAAGTATTAATAGTTAAAGTATTACTAGTTAAGTAAAAGAAGAGAGAACTAAAATACTTAGTAGAGTCTAAAGTTATATAAACTTAATATAACTACTTATAATACCTACTAGTAAACATTAAAGGACCTGAGTTAATAATTACTTAGTTATAATAACTAAGCTAAAATTACTAATAGAGTTTATAACTTTCTAATTAATCTTTATAAGAACTTATAATAATTAGTTTAGTATATAACTCTCTAGCTAGATAAAAAAGAGATCTATAGTATAATATATTAAGAATCTATAAAAGAAAGGTAAAAGTTAGTATAATAAAAAGCTAGATAAAAGAAGTAAACCTATATTAAGATAGTTATTATTTATCTTTAAGCCTTAATAACTCTAGAGATCTATAGTAGTAACTAACTTAAGATAAATAGAATACTCGTACTACTTTAAATAAATTATTTAGTAACTAGTATAGCTAATATAGTACTTATTATTTTTATTACTAAGAAGAAAGAAGCTTAACTATAAGAAAGTATTATATATATAAATTAAGTAGAAAATATAATTATATTTAGAGAAATTAAATAAGAAAAACTAAAATACATAAGTAAAAGATAAAGTTACCTCTTTATTTTTAGTTAAAGATAAGTTATTAAAATTTAGAGTAAACTTATAAAAAGTTATTTATAGAGAGTAAACTAAAACTAAGTTTACTTTAATAAGTATATTAAAAGCCTTAATTACTATCTTAAAGCTAGTAGTAAATTATACTTTCTTTTTATACTTTTATTTACTAGCTTTTTTATATTTTAGCTAAGCTTTTTCTAGAGAAGTTAAAATAAAACCTAGCTTTTTTACTACTAAGCTTTTTTCTTTCTAGTAATAAAGATAATACTAATAGTAGTGTCTTAACTATTATATCTTAATTCTTTTATCTATATCTATATATAAGACTAATAGAAGGTAAAGAATTAAAGAATTAAAATAAAGTAAATAAGTTAAAAAGTAGCTTTATTATCATTAAGTATATAAGTAATTATAAACCTTAATATTCTAGGTAGGGAAATCTATTTCTTATATAAGTAGGACTCTTTAGATAATTAATACTTCTTTTACTAGGGTATTAGTTAAAGTTTAACTAGAAACTATTCTAAAACTAGGTTTTCTAGATTCTTATTTAATTCTAGAGGCTTAGGTAATAAATTTCTAGGTTCTAGTATAAGTTTAACCTTAAATTATCTAAGTAATTATTTTTAGCTTTATTTTAGAGTTTAAGGTTCTTTTAACTTATTATAGGTTGTTTAGCTTTTAAACTTTCTAACCTATTATATTAAACTACTTCTTTTAGTAAGAATAGTAAAGTTATAGAATCCTTAGAATCCTACTATCCTAGTTAAGTAGAAAATAATTACCTTAAAGTAATTAAAGTACTTTTAAGAATTATAATATTATATAATTATAGTATTATATTACTTATGTTATTTTAGTTATACTAAATCTTTATAAAATATTATATATTTATATTTTATTTTCTCTTAAATCTATCTTACTTTAAGCTTTATAAATATAGAAAATTATTTCTATTTATTAGAAGTACTTAGTTAAGGATTCTAACAGCCTTTATATATCTTAACCTACCTTTTATATAAACTAATACTTTAATTACTAGGACTTAGTAAACTTATATTATTTAAGACTTCTAGTCTACTTTAAATATATATATTTAAAAATAAACTATTAGTACTATCTTACTATTAAAATTTTAATTTAATTTTAGTTAAATTAGTTTACTAACTTTAGGATATATAAGTTAAGTAGTTTTTAACTTATTTAGATACTTATATAATACAGTAGTTTATATTAAATAGTAAGAGTAAAACTCTTAGTTAGTTTAACTCTTACTATAAGTACTAATCTTATACTTCCTAAATAATACCTAGAAGAGAAAAGTAAAATCTATATCTACTACTACTTATATATATATTATAAGTAAGGCTCTTAGCTACGTAGGTCTCTAGCTTATTATATATTAGGCTACTAGCTATATATTATAAATAAACTAAGTTAACTATTAATATGTTAGTTATTAAGACTAGACCTATTTATCTTTATTTATATATAGTTCTTCTAGGTAACTATAGTTAGTTTATTCCTATTTAAGGGTTTCTAGTATTTAGGTAGTAAGTACTAGGTAATAGTAGTAAGAATATATATCTAGAATAATAGTATAGAGATAAATTAAGTACTATTTGTCTCTTAAAAAGAACCTATTTACGTATAAAATAATAATTTAATACTTGAAAACTTTTAATTAGGTAAGAAATTTACAAGTAATACTACTCTTTTAAAAATAATTACTTCTCTAATTACCTTATCTAGAAAGATATAAATAAGTACTTTTAGTAGTACTATCTAGAATTTCTTAGAGAAAGTAGTAATAGAAAATAAAAGAGATTACTTTATTAGTCTATAAAAGATATTTAAACTAATTATAATAATTTAAAAGAGTTATAACTATAATAAAATATATAATATAATATTATTACTATAAAGTATTACTACTTTACTATTAAAAGTACTTTAATTACTTTAAGGTAATTATTTTCTAATTAACTAAGATAGTAGGATTCTAAGAATTTATAAGGGTATATAGCTAAGGACTATAACTAAAAAGGTATAAAAGTTAGGTCTATTAAGGTATAAAGACTTTAAGCTAAAGCTTTTAAGTTCCTAACTTTAGCCTTAAGCATTAAGTCGGTAAGGCTTTACTAACCCTTAGCTAAGGAACACCTAAAGTATTCCTATTAGCCTATATATCCTATTAGCGTGTAGCCCCCTTATAATTTCTAGTATAATATATATATTATATATACCTATTATTCTATTCTATATCTCTAAGTAATTCTTTATTTATCATTAATATAATAAAGAATCTAGTTATTAATACTAGTTATATAAAAACTTTTTAAGTTAAAGAATTTATACTCTCTATAATAACTTAAAAAGATATTTATTATAGGTTACCTAACTTATTTTTTATATAAAGAAGTAAACTATTTTCCTAATATACCTAGAAGTATTATTTAAAACCTATTTATAAAAGAATCTCTTAGTAAAGATAGAAATTTATTACTAACTTTCTACTATATACTACTTTAAATTAGATAAATAGTTTAATAAGATATAAAAAATACTATAATATACTTATAATAAAGTATATACTAGAAGGTTATCTAGCTAGTTAGTATTCTACAGCTTAAAATAAGATATCTATTTTACTTATAAGTAATTAAGTACTATAGTTTTATTAATAAAAGGTTTATGTACTTATACCTTAGGATTTATAATATATATAGTATTAATAATAAAACAAATTTATAATAAATCATAAAAAGTAAGCTATTATACTATTAAATATAATATAAAGGTACTTTAAAACTACCTAAAGAAATAGAATTAAGTTATTTATTATAGAATATTATACTAACTAAAGACTAACTAAGACTACTATAAATTAAAATGTAAATAGTAAAGAAATAGCTAATAAGTACTACTATTACTAAAAGACTAAAGCAAAATTTTAATATTATAATAAATAACTAAATAAGGACTACACTTTATATCTTAAATTAAAGAACTACCTTATAAGATATAAAGAAAGTATCCTATTCTATAAGAAGTATAAAAAGAAAGGACATATAAAGTATAAGTAGTATATTAACTATAAATAGATAAGTACCTTCTAAGCTAAAGATAATATAGATATACTTAGTTAATATACTCTTCTTAATATTATAACCTGGTTTTATATTTTAGAAAATAGTTAATATTAAATTATAATTTTATATTTTACTTATACTTTGTATGTTATAGTTAAGTTTTATATTTTATAGTTATAATATTATCTTATACTTTATTATATATAAGAAGTAGAGCTATAGGATTAGATATAAGCTATAGTTTTATAAGTTAAAAGACTTATTTATTAATAAACTAAAGCTAGTAAAGTAAAATAACTAAGTTTTAGACCTATTATATATTAAGTATAATATATACTATAGTTAAAGCTATATATATATAACACTCTTAGTATACTATACTACTTATTATATATTAATATAATAATATATAGTTTTAAATATAATATAGTATTTAATAATAAAGAAATATTAGAAGTCTTATATTAAATACTAGGATATAAATTTTTTTTTAATATTACTTCTTATAGTTTTAGTTTAACTAGATAATTTAAGAAGTTTATACTATATTATAAATTATAACCTATGTTTAAAATACTTAGTATTATAATTAGTATTATTATTTTATATTATATTATATATATAATTCTCTGATACTATTATTTACTTAGGTCTAATCCTACTATTAGTTATTAAAGGCTAACTAGTTATAGTTAGTTAAAGTTTAACCCTTTTAAACCTAATGTCATATTTATCTTAGCATATTATTTTAAGAACTATAGATATATATCTATTTGACTATATATATCGTTTAGATAATAAACCTTATATAACTCTTATAATAATTCGTATAAATAGACTTTTTAACTAATTTAATATATAACTAGGTAAGTATTATTTAATTTAAATATATATATATATATATATATAGTATTAATACTAATACTACTTATACTAAAGTTTAAGTACTTAAACAATACGAATATAAGCTTATAAGCTTATAAGCTACTTAAAATAATATCTAAAAAATATAATATTACTAAGTTTAATATTATAAGCTAAATAAGTAGTTCTTAATTCTATTTATAAATATATAGTATATATTTATTTTATATATCTTAATATAGTTAAAGTTTATATATAAGTTAATACTAGTATTAAAATACAATATAATAATTTCTAATAAATATAGTAAGAATAATACTATTTTATATAATTTCTTATTTAAATATAATACCAAGTAAAATATATCTCTTTAATATATATTATATAGTATATATATTAACTAAAGTAGGTAAACCTATAGTAAATAAATATACTTATACTATAAGACTATATATACTTTTTTATAAATAATCTAACACCTTATAATTAACTATAACTCTATATATCTATAGAATAAAATAGAATCTAGTAAGATATATTAGTTAAAACTTATTCTTAAATTAATTTAAACTATAAAAACTAACTTTATAACTCCTTATTAGTACTTAAAAGAAATAGGGTTAATACTTATATAATACTACCTAAGTAGATATAAATAGTAAGTAGATTTCTTAAGTATATAAGCCTCTAGCTGGTTTTATATTAAGTCTCTAAGTCAATTAAGACTACGCTTATTTCCTTTAGAAAGATAAGATATATATATATATAGTATAAAGTATATTTAAGCTATAGGTATAGGGATATATCTAGTTTTAGTTTACTTTTTAATAACTATATAAGGTAAGAGTTCTAACTAAACTATTTACTAAAGAATAAGAACCTATTATAAAACTAGTTATAGAGAGATAATAAGTATTATTATAGATATTTAGTATTATTTATTACTATATAATAACTATATTACTATACTAATTATAGTTTAGGTAATATAAGTTATCTAAAATATTTAAGTATTCTATTTAGAAATAATACTATTTTGTATTATATATTTAAAACAGCTACTAGTTACCTTAAGAAAGTAAAGAAATTCTATATTAATAAATATTATATTTAATATTAATACTTAGTATTTCTCATTTTATATAGTAAGTTCTCTTTATATAAGATAAAGTAAGATAAAACTAAGTCTATTTAATAATAAGTCTATCTATAAAGCTAGAACTATACCTAAATAGTCTTATTAGAGAAACTAATAATTTAGTATATAAGCTTTTATATCTTACTAAGAGTAAATAAAAGTAAGTTATCTATTCAAGAAATATATAAAAGATATTTTATACCTTAATATAATATATATATAGTATAAGATTTACTATACTAATTATACTACTATAGCTAGTATTAGGGGTAATATAAATTATTAAATATTAGATAATTAAACTTAATATAGTTATTTATATTACATACTAGACCTAATTATTAAACAATAAGTAGTAGTAACTTAATTTAGTTTATATGGAGTAATACTATAAGTCTAGCTTATATTAATAAGTAATAAGAGAGAAAAATAAAGATACATACCTTTTATACTTAAAGAGAATAAATTATATTACTTGAAAAAAAGGAGTATCTTACTAATTTATCCTATATATATTATAGAGATAGTAAAATACTATAATATATAGAAAGATAAACTTAATTATTAGATATACTTACTTTAAACCCCTATAGAAAGTCTAGTATAGTTTACCTTATATATAATATCCTAATATATAAAACCTAATATTAGGCACCTCTAGCCTATACTATATCTTAATCTCTTAATTTAGTATAAAATACCTAATAATATAAAGTAACTACTAAGTCTAACTTTATTTTAACTATAGCCTTTAGGTACTATAATATTAGTTAATAATAGTAACCTTAAATAGTTACTACTAGGCTATAGCTTAATATACTAATAATAAATAAGGCTATATAAGTTTATAGGCAGGCTATATAGTAGTTATAGTACTATTAAATCTTTTATTAAGGTTATAATAGCTTTATTACTACTTATGATTCTAGATTTAAACTTTAAAGTAATATTATTATAATATTAACTATTATAGATCCTATTAGACTTATTAGGCGTAACCCTAATAACTAGCTATAGATTAACTATTAATCTGTTAGCAGATCTACTATAGATTAAGGGGTTATTTACCTAACTATTCGTAGTAGAACCTATATTAATTCTCTTCTAGTTACATATAATTAAACTATAGTATTTACCCCTATTATTTATTACTTTACCTATTAATACGTATAGTTAACTATATTACCTACCTAGTAATATACTAATACTAATTAGTAGTTAATTCTTATATTAATTTTTACTACTATAGTAGTTATCTTAATTAATTCCTACTTCTATATGTAAACTCTATAGATTAGTAAGGTACTAACTAAAAGAGATAAATTTTACTACCCTTATAGTAAATTATTTATGCTTATTGCTGTATTATATAGTTAATTAGAGGCTGCTAGTAGAAGTATGTTATAAACTAACATAACTAAAAGGTTACCTAAGATATATAGCTATCCTATAAATAATCCTAATTTTGTTATGCTTTAAGAAATTACTACTTAACTATAAAAAACACCTTACTTTATATACTAATAGCTAAGAAATACTATATAGATACTATATAAAGAAGGCTTATTTTAATAAGTAATAAGTTTTTACTATAAGTCTAAGGTGAAGTTATAAATTAACGTAAAAGTACTATAAATACCCCTATAAATCCTTACTGCCTATACTACTAGTAGTAAACCCTCTAACGTATAGATATGCCTTCTAGCCTACTAAAAGAAACGTACGTATTTAAGGGGTAGTTAGGCTAATAGAGGGTAGTAATAATAATGCTAGAAGAAGAAGTTAATATAATCTGCTAATCTACTAAGGAGGCTAAAGAAATACTATAAGAAGGCTAATATAAAGAGGAGGGAATATATATAATACGGTAGGGGGATATATAAGAGGCTAAGGATACTATAGACCTATACCCTATTCTATAGGCGTATATAAAGTACGTTAACCTATAGCTATAGGGTATTATTAATATTAAGAAGATACCTAGTAGTATTAAGTAAAGATATAGAGCCTATATGCTAGACACTACTATTATTTACTTTATAATAAAAGCCTAATAAAAAGATTTTATAGCTAATTAATTATAGTAACAGGCCTGTAATTATCTCTATAAATAGAAGGTTAAAGACTATAATAGTATTAATAAGGAAGTCCTCCTTAGATTCTATAACTTCCTAATTAATAATAGAATCTAGGTTAAATTAAACTAGTAGGAGGTTACTTCTTATATATATAAGGTATTAGAGGCTAATAAGATATACGTCTAGACTAAAGAAGAGATTAATAAAGTAGCTAGAACTAACCTAAGGTTTAAAGTAAGGACTATAAACCCTAGATTTATTAATAGGTTACTAGGTTATAGGATCTACCTATTACTAAGGGTAAGGTAACTACTATTAACTAACCTTAAATCTATAGCTAAGCCTAAGATATATAAATAGTATAAAGATACCTAGTTTTAATAGGCTTCTTCTTATTATAACCTATTATTTAAGTTACTACTACTATTAAGTAAAATTTCTACCTAAGTAAGCCTAACCCTAATAATAGTTATAGTTAAGAGATTATAAGACTATAAATCTACTACGCTAGCTACTTAATTTAATAGTAGAATAGTACTAAGTAATAGCCTAACTTTATAATAATTAACTAACCTTACTAAGCTTTACTTTAATAACCCTATATTAAAATATATAGGTAGTTAATATAAGATAATTAATTTAAAGCTTCCTACCTTCTATAAGCTTTATAACTACGTTAGAATCCCTACTAGTAGATATAGGGCTGTAGTAATAATATTATTAAATAGTAATACCTAAGAGTATTACTCTATTAATCTCTATAGATTTACTAGTAATTTTAACATACTAATAGTAAATATTAAATTAGAATTTAAAGGTAATAAGGTCTATAGCGCTAGGATTATAAGCTATACTATATTACCTTTAAATCTATTATACGTAACTACCTAAGGAAAAGTAAGTATAAAATCCTTAATCTACTTATTAAGAAGGTTACCTAGCTAGTATAAATTATAACCTATAATAGTATACTAAAGGATAAGGAATACTATAATACCCTTATTAACTATTACTAAGGAGTACCTAAGTATGTTATAGTATTACTTAGCCTACCTATAACGTATAATATACTCTATACGTAACTACGTAATAGTATAGCTAACGCTATACTTTTCTAGGAACTATAGGCCTAGTATTATACTAAAGAATACCCTAGTAATAATAAGTAATACTAGGTTAACTATAAGTATAATAGTAACTATAGCTATTACTTATAGCTAAAAACAGACCTGCTATATAAAGACCTAAGAAGTAGGGGTAACTTTATAGTAAAGAGGTGCTTTATTTATAAGAAACCTAAATACTAGTTAACTAAGTATACTAAAGAAGAATATTAATCTTCTTTTTAGTAGTATAGAAGTATATACGTAACAGATATTTTACTATTAACGTTTAACTACATTCTACTTAATTATAAGAGGATAGAGAGTACTTTTAACTTTAAAGGAGCTAAGGATAAATATAAGCTAGATAATAGTAATAGCCCCTTTAATAGTAATACCTTCTTTATATTTATAGCCTTTCATAGTAAAGATAGTATTAATAGCTAGAAGGTATTTACCTAACTATATAACTAGGCTATACTCTATATAATTATAAAGGATAATCTACGTAAAGAGGAGACTACTAAGGAGAAACCTACTACTAATAAGGTATTTACCTTTAATAACTATTACTCTACTATAACTTTCTAGGGTATTATACTAAATATAAGAGTAGTAAGAGTATTTATAGTTAGTTAGTAGTAATATACTATGTTAAAAAGGCATCTTAACTATGAGCTCCTACTAGATACATTACGTGCTAGTAAAGTAATAATTTACTTTAGTAGTAGTAATTACTTTAAGTTAATAGGTACTATAGAAGTCCTTACGCCTATAGGGAATCTTACCTTCTATATAATAGACTTTAATACCCTATTCCTCCTTTACTTAAAGGATATAAATTACTATAGAGTAAAATTTAATAACCTTACTAATACGTTAGTAAAGGGTAATATAATTATACCTGTTATATAGAAATAGGGCTATATATAGATACTACTAGAGTAACCTAAGTATACTATTACCTAATACTACCTAACTAATAGTAAATTATAGTAAATACACTACTAATTTAGCTACCCCTTAGTTTAGTACCTTTATAAGGTACTATAACATACTAGCTATAAGATAGTAATCTCTGATATTAAGAAGATTAATAACTTCTACTATAGCTACTAGTTAAATTTAAAGGCGCTAAGAAGGTTTAAATTTACTTTTTATAATAATTATAAGTTTAACTATAAGATTATTATTAATATAATATATCTTAATAGTAATAAG
Organism: Colletotrichum sublineola; assembly: GCA_020631755.1. Classification (NCBI taxonomy): domain Eukaryota; kingdom Fungi; phylum Ascomycota; class Sordariomycetes; order Glomerellales; family Glomerellaceae; genus Colletotrichum; species Colletotrichum sublineola. The sequence goes on from JAHSQG010000019.1 coordinate 602,283, forward strand.
CTAGTTTTATATAGTATAGATATAGTAACTACCTTTAATACTATAAGATTACTCTAAGCTATTACTATAGAATATATATAGGAAGTACTATAAATATACTAGATTAATATATATCTTAGCCTGTTAGATTAGATTATTACTAATATAGGCCTTAATTTCTATACGGCTAAGTTTAAGCGTGCTACCTATACGTTATTAATTAACGTTAAGGAGATACCTATTAAGGCCTATAACAGCATTAGAAAGGTTAAGTATTATTACGTAGCACTCTACTATATGTATAAGATATTCTATATGGAGATAGATATAGAACCTAAAGTTATACTCTAAATAGTAGTAAAAGTAGTAAATAACACTACTAGCCTAAATAGCCTTATACTAACCCTATTAGTCTTTAGAGTATACCTATAAATTAATAATAATTTACTACTAGTATTATTAACTATTAAATAGGTAGAAATAATATAAAAGGCTATAGAGGAAATATAGTAAATTTATACTAAGAGATAGGTAAATAACATACTAGTAATACGTAACAGCCTAGATACTATAGCTACTACTATACTACCTTTTTAATCTTTAGTTTATATATAGTAAGAAAAAAACAGCTAGTAGGGCTTATTCTAGTTACTCTCTAATAATAGTACTACTTATATAGTTAAATTACTATAAGGCCTATAGAACTTCTACGTTACTATAGTAAAACCTTACTACTAATATAAGGAGGATTCTAATAATACTACGTAAGCATAAGATACTAGTACTACTACTCTACCCTCTAAGCTTCTTAATAAGTAAGGGGGTAAAATACGTAAAGGTATTATAGTTACTATAGAACAGCTATAGTAATAACATTATAGCTACCTATAAAAGAACCTAGTAGAGATATTTACTACTAAGACTAACCTATTAATTACTAACTATTTTATAGTAAAAGAGGATACTAACTATATGCTTACTATTAAACTCTATAAGAAAGGTATAATAACTATACCTAGTAAACTATTTAAGTAGTCTAACTACTAAAAGATTAAGGGATTAATAGCCTATAGTATATTCTATATTATCTAGTATAACAAAAAACACTAAAGAGGTATCTATATATTTATTTATAATTGGTATATAAAATTAAGGGTAAAAATAAGACCCTATATAAGAAGTTAAGACTTATTATTTAAGGGTATACTAATAATAGGAAGGCTATAATACTTACCTAGTTATTAACTATTTAGCAAATAGCCTAATAGTTAATTCTTACTATCGCCCTATTATTATTACGTAAGAACCACCTTTTATAGCTATGTAATATAACATAGGTATATATATAATTAGTAATATTACTTAACTATATGATTCTTATAAGACTACTTATTAAGATCTAACACCTTTATAATACTAAAATAATAATAGAGGTTAAGTAACTATTATATAGTATACCTAAGCCTAGAACTTACTAGTAGGTAACTTATAATAACTATTATAGAAAAGCCCTCTAGATAGATACTTTAACCTTTAACCCTTACCTACTTATTTTAGTATAAAATAATAAAGATTTTATGTTAATTAGTATATAGACTAATAATACTATCAGCCTTATAGATAAATTATTTTCTAAACGTAAAGATACTAAGTTAATAAAAGTAACCTTTATAGTAAAACTAAAGTAATTTCTTAAACCTAGTAAACCTATTACCTTTAATAGTAGTGTGCTCTTTCTTAATAATAATAGTAATATTTACCTCTACTAGAAGGGATAAGGTAAGTAACTATAGCTTATTAACCCTAATTTACTAGAATTACACTAGTAGTATGTTAAGTAGTACGCCTATAGTACGTATATTACCTTAATCTACTAGCCTGAGGTGTGTTTTAACTACTCTATTACTACTTAGTACTAATTACTAGATATAAGTAATATTAAAAAGCTTAACTAATAAATTAAGTAGTAAATAAAGAACCTTAACTAAGGCCTTTATTTTTAACTACTTAACCTTATAACTATAAAGCTCTTTATCTTTATTAATAGATTATTTACTAATAATAGTAATCTTACCTTATAGCTTAGATTGATTATTATTCTTATAAATAAGTAACGTAGTAAATATAATACTACTATAAAAACCCCTAATAATACTAGTAAATTTACTATTAAAGGGAATATTATCTACTTTAGCTTAATAAAGTATAAAAGGGTTATATAGAGCATGTTAGCCTCTAAGATCTATATAATAGTTACTAGCGCTAATATTATACACGTAATAACCACCACGCTAGTAATAGTTACTAACCGCCTTAAGTACCTATAAATCCTAACAGTTATATATACTAACTCCTACTCCCTCTATAAGTGCCTTATAAAGCTTAGTACTATAAAGGAGAAACGCCTTATAATTAATATAATAGCGTTATAGTAGTTATATAAGCACTAGGAGATATATAAGATTTAATAGATTTATAGTAATAATAACCTAATAGACAGATTTATAAAGTTATTACCTAATAAGGTGCTAGAGAAGCTTATTAGTAATAGTATAGCAAGGATATAGATAAATAAATAAATTTTATATACGTAACGGATTAGTTATATAAAAAGTATGTAATACTTTTAGATCTTTGTTTTTATTGCGTTTTTAGGCCCTTTATAGTTAACTAGTAAAATACTATAAATCTATAGCAAATTTCTCCTTAAGAGAAAGTTACTAGTGTTATAATATTAACTATTACAGATCCTATTAGACTTATTAGGTATAACCCTAATAACTAGCTGCAGATTAACTATTAATCTGTTAGCAGATCTACTGTGGATTTAGGGGTTATTTACCTAACTATTTATAGCAGAACTTATAATAATTCTCTTTTAGTTACGTATAATTAAACTATAGTATTTACCCCTATTATTTATTACTTTGCCTATTAATACGTATAGTTAACTATATTACCTACCTAGTGATATACTAATAAATATAATTAAAAGTACTTATAGTAACCTAAAATTATACTTAGTAGAAGCTCTATATTAATATAATATAAGGCTATAGGTCTAGGGATAAACTTAATAGTTATTTAAAATACGTATTTAAGAAAATAAAGTAAGTTAATTACTATTTCTAGCTATATGTATTTATTATATTTAGTATTAAAGTATATTATAAAACTACTCTTGAATTAACTAACTTAAAAGACCTACTTTCTTAATAATATAATTCTAAATTCTTTATACTAAGTATATATAAGAGTATTACCTAAGAGTATATATATATCTTATAACTTAAACCTTAGAAGAAGTAAAGGTAAACCTTTTTATTTAGTAACTTATTAACTAAGTAATTTATATATAATATACTATATAGAAATATAAAGCTATACTATTTACTATAGTAGTAGTAAAAGATACCTATAATTAATCTTTTAGTATAATAATTAAAAATAAACTAGATTTATATACTAGTATAGAATATAAGTAGATATATTAAGTAGAGAATTTAGAAATATTACATATTACATTACAATTACATATTACAATTACATATTACATACTACAAATACAATTACATTACATGTAATTGTAATGTAATATTATATTTCTATATTACATGTAATTGTAATAATACTACAATATTACATCTTCTTTTAAGGTTAATATATATATATATATTAAGTTCCTATTAATTTTATTATAATTTAACTAGTATATAATAAGTGTAATAAAGGTAAAATACTAATTATATTATATATATTTAATAGATCTAAAATTATAGTACTAGCTATTAAGATAGTATACTTAAATAATATTAAGTAACTACTATATAACGTACCTGCATAACGAGCGGCCCATCATAGCGAGTGGCCCACTTCCTTATCGCATATTAAAAGCTACTTTTTTACCTATTTTTTAAAAATCGATATTAAGCCTAAAAAAAGTCTAGTTTTTTATATTAGACTTTGATAAGAGTTAAATTCTAAGAAATAATACTAGGGAAAATAATGTCTGCCTTATAAGGGCTACTAAAAGGGAACCTCTTATCTAGCCCTCCTAATAAGGGGTCTTCTTAGTTTAGCCCTAATAAGGCAGATATTATTTTCCCTAGTATTATTTCTTAGAATTTAACTCTTATCAAAGTCTAATATAAAAAACTAGACTTTTTTTAGGCTTAATATTGATTTTTAAAAAATAGGTAAAAAAGTAGCTTTTAATATGCAATAAGGAAGTAGGCCACTCGCTATGATAGGCCGCTCGTTATGCAGATACGTTATACTAGTAACTATATATATATATATATATATAGTAATAATAATGATATATATAGAATTATAATATACTATTTATATATTCTAAATACTAGTATCTATAAATCTATTATTATAAAAGGTTTCTATAAGAATATTATTTAAGTAATAGTCTTTAACCTCTTTAATATTAGAACTAGAAATACTATTATTCTCTTCTTCCTACTTATAATAACTAAAACTAATACTATTCTCTATAGTATTATTAAGAAAGTCCTAAATAATAAAAGTTAGTATATGTCTTAAATAATATTAATATTATTAATAGTATAATTAGTTAAATACTAAAATTACCTTAAATTCTCTAAAAGTAGAATTACTAATATTTATAATCTTATTATTATAAATATTAAGTATTAAAAACTTAAGACTATTAGATATAATACTATTTCTATATTTTATAATTATATTATATAATATAGTATAAGAATTAAATATATTTAGACTATAAATATTAAAACCTTCTAGTCTTATAATCTAGAAAATAATACTATAGAAACCTTTAATCCTAAGTTATATACTAAGTTATTTAATTATTCTAAAGTTTCTAACAACAAGTTAGATTTTACTATAGAAAAAGAAGAAGAAGAAGAAGAAGATATTAATCTTAATATAAAATAGGAAGATAATACTTTAATTATAGAAGATAATAGTAGTAATTCTAGTATATACTAGTATATATATAATATTAGTATTTTTACTATTTAGTATTTTAGTAGTTAGTATTTTATTAACGTATATATATAGTAAGTTACCTATTATAGTAAGTCGCCTACTTTCCTCTACCCTTCTACACTTCTTATCAGTTAATTAAGCCATAACATATAAAATTAATTAAAACTACTTATCACCCTTTTCCTTATTACTATCCTAAACTACTTTATAAGTTTATAAGTTATATCTAGTCTTCCTATAATTACTATATCGTCACGCGTATAGTTTACTACCCTCTATATAACCCCTATTTTAGGATGTTTCCTTACCTCTAGTACTAATACCTTCCTTTCCCTTTTATAGTGCCTCTACTTTAGTTATATTAAGTAACCTTCTAAGGCGTACTTAGGTCTTTTTAGCCCTCTAGTGCTTACTTAGTACCTCTATCCCTATATAAAGTCCTTTATTTTTAGCCTTAAGAATAGTAACCCTATAGGCTAATTTACTAATACCTTTAGCCTAAAAGTTAATTACTTTATATATTACTATTAGTAAGCTACCTTAATACTACTAGATCTTCTTTTTAAGGGAACTATAGCTTTATATACCCTTAATTACTATACTTAGTATCTTTAGGTCCTAAAAGCTATTACTACCTAGGGGTAAGCTTAGGGGTATTAGTATCTTTAGCTTAAAATCTAGTTAAGAAATAACTACTTTAGGGTTAAAAGGTATAAGGCTTACCTATCTAAAACTAGCTTATATATTACTTTTACCTATTAAGGTAAAAAATACTACTTGAAAGGTAGGAAAAAAGTTATCCTTTATAATATATAAAATCTATATCTATATTATCTTCTTTATTTCCTTACTATATAAGTACTTTAATAGGCTAAAATACCTAATATTAAGAGGCTAAAGCTTATATAATAAATAGGGAGGTATATAAAGAGTAATAACATTCTCTTTCTTATAGTATTTATTAAAGTTAGTTAATTTATAGCTATTATAGCTATTAAGGATTAAGAGGTAATAAGTACCCTTTATATAAGACTTTATATATTAATTAAAATAATTTAACTAATCTAGGCTAATCTTATTTATTATCTATCTATTTTTACTTAGGTAGATATACTATATAGCTAGGAATTAGCTATTAGTATACTAGGAGAGGAGGTAATATTTACCTTTTATAATAATATATAGAGGTATTACCTAGCTATCTATATATACACCCTAAATAATAGAAACCTATTTATAATTACTAGGCTACTTTATATAAGGCCTTCCCTTATAGTTAGAAGTTATAATAACCTTTATATATAATAGTATTCCTATTAGGAAGCTAGTCTTATTAAAATTATAGATATTATAATCTTATATCTTATACTTTATAATTATATTTTATATAAGTATAAACTAGCCTTATATAATTATAGGATCCTTAGCTAAGGCCCTCTAATAGTTAATTTAATATTAAAATTGCATTTTTAATTAGGGTTATTATTATATAAAGTTCCCTACCTATTAGGGTCTAACACATATTACGTTACGTTTAGAAAGGAGTTAGTTAGCTATATCTTATATGTTGTCTTATTATAGAGGAAACCCTTAATTAATTAGGTTAATAACCTATTTAAGAATTACCTCCTGTTTAGATATAGTTATCTTTATTAATTTTAAACGTATCTCAGCTTGTATAACACGTCTAGCATGTCAGTCGCGTAGGGTTATTTAGGGGACCTTAAAGGTAGAAGCAGCCTATTATATAGACATTTTTAGGTTTTTTTGAATAGCTTAGAGGGCAAGGATAATACGGCTTTTAATTAAGGAGGTTTGTATGTTCGTACGTTAAGAAAAACTAGTATAAAGGTTAAAGACGTAGAAAGTAGGGAAAGTAGGCGACTTACTATAATAGGCGACTTACTATACATATATGTTAGTTAGTTTTTAAATTTAATACTTTAGCTTTTTAGTTATTTAATTACTTTAAATATAGAGTTATATCTTATAATAAATAGTATTTTAGATTATTATTAATATTTTATATCTAGCCTTTATTTTTAAAATAAAGTATACTATATATTTCTATATATATATATATAGATATATATATATATAATTTCTAATCTTATTTTCCAGTTTATATATATTATAGTAATACTTAACTACACTTTAAATAGAGTTTTATATTAATATACTACATATTAGTATTTTCTATATAATTAATATAATTAATCAAGATATAGTATAGTATATTACAATACTACAATTACAACTATATGTATTTGTAATGTAATATTCCTTAATATTACAATATTACAATTACATGTAATATGTAATATTGTAATATGTAATATTGTAATATGTAATATTTTAATTCTCTGATATTAAGTAACTAGACTAGTATTATTACTAATATTAATATTAATACTAGAAGATTTTTAAATTTATAAATATATTTTCTAATATCTTATTAATAAGTAGGTAGGACTTTACTATAGAAATAAGAATATATTAAGATAAAGTAAGAAAAAGTAAATACTTTAAAGTATAATACTATAAGTTATATACTATTATTACTATATTATTACTACTATACTAGTGAAAGTACTTTAGTTACTCTAGGGTAATTATTTTCTATGTAACTAAGATAGTAGGATTATATAAATTCTAGAAATTTCCTATTATTACTAAAAATATTAGTCTAATATAATAAGTTAAGAGGTTTAAAGGCTATATAGTCTCTAATAGGTTCAAATAACCTTTAAGCTTTAAAATATAGCGTAAAATAACTACTTAAATAATTTAAGGTTAAACCAAAACTAAAACCTAGAAATCTATTACTTAGACCTCTAGAATAAAATAGGGATCTAAAAAACCTAGTTTTAGAATAGAGTTTTAGTTAGGCTTTAATTGATATCCTAGTAAAAGAATTATTAAATATTTAAACAATTCTAATTATATAAGGAATATACTTTTTTTAACCTAGAATATCTAGATTTATTATTACTTATATATATAAATAATAAGCCTATCTTTTAAGGTATTTACCTTATTTCACCCTATTACTTCTTACTTCTATGAGTACTTAAAGATAAAAGTAAATATACTCTACTTACTTTAAGACTAATAAAGAATTTTTAAGTTAATAGTTTTTTTAATATAAGAAGAAAAAACTAAAGATCTTTCTAACAATTAATAATTTAAAGATATACTTTTATACGTTCATTTTACTAAATAAGGTAAGTTTATTAATTTTATTCTTAATCTAGAAGTACTATATAATATAGAATTTACTAGGAATATCTTTCTACTCTTTTCCTCTCTCTCTATTAATAGAATGTTCTATATAATATACTTATATACTTTATAACTATATTTATTAGTATAACACATTTAAATCTATATTCTTTCCTATAGTTAATAAGTATACCCTTTACTTTAGTACTAGAAGCTAGTTTTTACTAGAGAGGTTAAATAATTATAGAACTATAAGTTAGATTTATATATAAGAATTAAAGTTAACTAGTTTTATAAGAATAAAGTTAAACATTACTCTTTTAGTAGTAATTAATAGAGTATTAATTCTACTAAGTTAAAGTATAATACTATAAATCTCTCTTATTATAAGTTATTTACTCTTAGGTATTCTTATATATTTTAGTACTTTATATATACTTATAGTATACTAGATTTATATAGGTTATACTTTATTTAATATTATTATAATTATATATATATCTAGTAGATTTAAAGATAACTAATATTATTAATTTATTTATATATACTAATAACATAATTTATAACTTATAACTATATATACTTATACTATTATATTTTACTAATATAATATTTAAAGTTAGTTTTATAATAAGTTACTTTTAGCTTTTAGACTTAAAAGTACTATATATTTATATACTAATTCAATATTATTATAAAGTATTATAATATAAGATAACTAGTAGAAATAGCTATATGCTTTATTATATTCTTTTAAAGTATAAACCTAAATCTAGAAGAAAATACTAAATACTACTATTTTTTAAAAGTAAGAGTAGTTATATTCTATTAGTAAGTTATTTTAAGTAGGTTTAGAATATTATAATATACTTTAAGACTGTTTCCTTAATACTTATTATAGAGATAGAAGTATTTAGAAAAGTAGTGTATAGTATATAAATTAATATTATTTATATTTTGTTAATTAATATAAGCCTTTTTAATAAAGTATAAAGAAGTAGAAATATTAATAAAACTAATTTATATATTATTATAAAGTTTTTATAAGTACTTTAATATACTTTATCTTACTATATACTATAGATTATAATAAACTAGTTTTCTTAATTATTTTAAGATTTATATAGTAAGTATAACTAATATTAAATAAGGTATTTAAGTAGGAAATTAGTTAATATTAATTCTATTTAGCTGTTCTTAGAACTAATAGTTCTTTTTTACGTTATAGTAATAAAATATCTTAAAAAGAAACATATTAGTATAATAATTTCTTATATTTTAAGTATTACTATTAGAAAGAGTAGAAGTATTATTATATTATTAATCATAGTAGGTATAAGTAATAGTATTTTTTATAGTATAAAGTATATACTTTTATGTATTATATTTATTTAAGCCTTTTTATATAATATAAGTACTATTTAATACTTAGTTTTAGTATACTATCTTAGGTATCTAAAGGTTCTAGTTGAATCTATTATATACTTATTAATTATAAAATACTTTCTTTATACTTTTAATTTAACTTAAAATACCTATTTCATATTCTAGTATAGTATTTAAATTATCTTTATAAAGCTAATAGATTTAAATTAAATTTAACTTCTTAAGTATATTAATAGTAAGGTTACTATTCCTATTACTGTTCTATTAATTAAAGAGATAATTTTTTATAAACCCTTTATACCTAATAGAAAGTAAAACACTAAAAGTAATAGAGAATTTTTAATTTCTCTATATAGTACTACTAGTTATATAATAAATATATTCATTTATATATATATATATATACATACTACTTATAATAGTATAATTAATTAATAAAAATGTAATAATTAAAATATTACTTATTAAGTATAGTATTATTATATTTAGCTTTTATAATTTCAAAATACTAGTAATAATATATATAAGATAAGAGTAGAAGTCTAACTTATATTTTAATTTTTATACTATTATAGTAATAAGATATTAGTATATATATGTTTCTATACTTTAATTATATTCTATAAAAGGTAGTAAACTATTAATATTTAATTTTAAAAGTATATATTTTAAGTAGAATAACTTTATTACTATTATTTAAACATATAATAAGATTAAGTCTATTAAAGTCTAGGCTTTTTTTAACTTCTATTTAAAAGCCTTCTTTTTTATAAAATAAACTATATTATATAAGTAAATAGTTTATATAATTATATACTTTACTTACTTATAATATCTTTAACTCTTACCTTCTAATCTCTTATTTAATAGTAATTCTAACTATAATGTTTAATTAAGTAAATACTTAATATTTACTAAGAATTAAATATATAAAGTAAAATTCTAAGATATTCTAGTATTACCTAATATATATAAACTAGAAACCTACCTTATTTAGATACTTTACTTTTTAAGAATTATAAGTTTAATTAATAAATTATAATTTAAACTTTAGAAAGGTTTATAATATATATACTATTTATACTTATATTATATTATATATTTTATTACTATCTACTTAAGTTTTATTAAAGAGTATATTAAAAGATACTTTAGAGAATACTAATTTACTTATAGTCCTGTCTCTTATATTATAGTATTAGTATTATAAGCTATATCCTAGATTATATAGAACTAATCCTATATATAAAAGGTTTCCTAAGATAGATTCTAAGACTTAATCTTATTATACTATAGTAGTCTTATTTTCTATATATATCCTATAAGAGTATATCTTAGAGTATTATAAGTAGATAACTATATTACTAGTCTTAGTATTTTCTAGTAAGACTTAAAATATACTATTTTATAAAGAGGTATAAATTATTATAATATAAGATAATAAAGTATAATATATAATAGACTTTTTAGTTATTTAATATAATATATATATATATTAATATTTATAAGGTTATATAGTTAACCCTATATACTAGGTAACTTAAATCTATACTAAGTATAATATATATTCTATTATAAACATTTAAGTTATATTATTATTAAGCTTAAATCTTTGTCTTACTATACCTAAATATACTAGATAATCTTCCTTAGGTAGTTAAATACTATTACTATAATTCTTTAAGTTATAAGACCTCTATATTATCTTTAACCTAGTTAGACTAATATTATAATATTACTATTTTTAAACACTTTAGGTATATTATACTATAGTATTTATAACTACCTAGTAACTTATGTATAGATATTTTTAGCTTAATTTACTAGTACTACTACCTATATAATACTAGGAAAGTAAGAATTAGCTCTTATATAATATAGAAGGTAGTTAACTCTCTTATTAAATACTAGAGTCTATTATTCCTTAGCTTTAGCTTCTTATCTATAGTCTTTAGCTAGTAGCTTAAGGCTAAAGGCAAGCTTTATTAGCTTTAAAAGCTAGATAAAGGCTAAGTAATTTCCTAAGGATGTTAAATAGTATAATAAGGTATTTTAAAAAGGGATAATAGAAAGAAACTTAGTTATTTAGTATAAACAAAATAACAGAATAAAGGAAAGAGATAGAGAAAATATTTATTTTTTAAAGACCTAGTAATAAGTAGTAAGGTTAATAGTAAATAAAGCTATTTTAGTATTAATAATAGATTTAATAGCACTATAGTTACTAATATATTAGTTATAATATTATTCTATAGTTTACTTATAAACTTATAGGCTCTTATTTATTATTATAAAGGTTACTACTACTATTATTTAAGTATTTAAAAGTTATTTACTTATATAGCTATAGTTAAACTAACGTTTAACTTAGTAGTCTAGTTTATACTATAGGTATTCTAATTTTTTAAGAGATTAATATATAGTATAAGCTAAAGATATATAGTATTTACTCTTATATTAAGATACTATATATATATATATATATGTATATATGTTAGGTAAGCTATACTAAAGTACTTATATATATTTAATATAACTCTTTCTATTTATTAAATACTTTTAAGCTAAGGTACTATTAAATAAATATTACTTAGTATAAAAGATATACTAAAGCTTACTTAAACTATCTATTTAAAAAAACTCTACTAAGGAAAAAGTAAAGTTCTTATATATAAGGAAGATATACTATAGGAACTAGAATTCCCTACTATTAGGATACTAAGTATCTACAGATAGTAGAGGAGCTAATCTAGATTACGTACTATACTATATAACCTACCTTAACAGCTCTTTTAATATCTATAGCACTATTACTAGCTAGCGTACTAACCCTCTTTCTCTTCTATTTAACTCTAGTAATATCTTTAAATATACTATAGTTTAACCCCTATATCTAACGTTAGATCTTATAATACTAATACTAATTAGTAGTTAACTTTATAGTTACTACTACTATATATTAGTAAGGTTAATAGAAGAGACTATAAATACTACCTATCTAGGCTGCTTAGTACTACCTAATAAAAGGTACTAATTACCTAGTATAGGTTATAGTTAATAATACTAGTAAAAACCCCTTTAACCTTACGTCTATTATATAGAAAAATTACTATCTTTAACTTTATTACTTATAGAGAAGTCCCCTCCTTCCTTACTTCTATATTACTTACTATCTTACTAGCTATAGTAAATCCTCTAACTATATAACTCTTTTAGTTACCTATTACTGTTAAGGGTATATTATTAAAACTACTATATTAATATCTTTACTACTATTTAAGGTAAGTAAATTTTTTACCTTTATAAACGCCTAAGTAAACAGGCCCTTCTTATATTTTCTATATCTTCCTATTAGTACTATAATATCTAATAGTAATACCTATAGATTAATCTACTTTTAATACTATAAGGTAGCTAATAGTAAGTAATCTACTTCTATAGAGTAAAGAGACGTAATAAAGTGAGGTAACAATATTATATTATTACTAACTAATATAGGTAAGGAAAAGAGAAAACCACTAAGCCTACTATAGGCTAGTAGGAGCTAGATGTAGGCTCTAAGGCTGCCCTACTAGAGGTAAGGTGGGGTTACGTGCCTACACCTCACCTTAATACTCCCCTATAGAGTCAGCTAGCAGTTATATATCTATCATATAAGGTAAAATAGGTAAAATAACAGCCTAATCTTAAATCCTCTAAATCTAAGGAGTTTTTAAAGTATTAAATACTTTAGTAAAAGGTTGGCTAATTTACTAATTAGCCTGATTAATCTAGAGCTAACATACTAAAGTCCTAATATAAATCCTCTATATAATCCTATATCTATCTATATCTATTAATCTAATCTATCTATTATACCTAGTATCCTAATAAACTCTACGTACTTAATTACGTTAAGTAACTTTATAAGACTATCTATAGCTATCTTAGTACCCTTAATAAGCTTTAAGGCGATAGTATTATTAGTATTAACCTCCTATATAATCTACTTATATCTAATTTTAATACTATAGGTATATGCCTTATTAAGAGGATTTATTATATTAATAAAGGTATTTATGCTATTAGTAAAGAGGATTATAGGTATACTAATCTATTATTAGAGGAGCTATTTAACATATTATTAAATCTATATAAGGGTAATCCTAATAAGAGTAAGGTTAATAAACTCTACCTCTATAGAGCTTAGAGTAATAAAGGTCTGTTTCTTTAACTTCTATATAATTAGGGCGTTAGTAAAAAAGATAACATATCTAGTAGTAGATATATATAAGGGATAGTTATCTATAAATATAGTATTAGCTATAGTATAGAGTAAAAGTTACTTATCTATATAAGGATCTATACCTCTAAATATAATACTATAACTAGTAGTACCTTTAAGGTATTAAAAGTAATACTTAATTATATACTAATAGGTAATTAAGGGGCCTAAGTTAGTATAGTAAAGCTTAAATATAGTAAAGGTGCTATTTAGTTTAGTACTAATAGTAAGCTAATTGAGGTAACTAGTCTATTTAATATAAGTCTAATAATTATTAGTAAAGTACTTATCTTTTACCTAAGTAATAGGTAGATCCTTATAAGTAGGTAATAAGGTCTTAATAGGGTAAAGATTATAGTATCTAAATTACTAGAGGATACTCTTAGCATACTTATACTATAAGAGGAAGATCTTAGTAATAGATTAGTATATCTAAAAGCTAAGAAATTAGGTAGTAATACTAAGGTCCTTTAGTAGGTATACTAACTTTAGTATATTATAAACCTTCTTAATAGTCTCCTTATTAGTAGTAGCTACTATATTATTATTAATATATATAAGGGCATATATATCTAATAAGGTATTAATAAAGAGGTAAATCTCCCCCTTAACTAGTATAAATCTAAGCTTCTCTATCTCTAACTTAATAAGCTAAAACTACTATAGAGGGGACTTATGTAATCTATAAAGCACCTTACGTAATAACCAGACCTTACTAATACTATTAGAGTATCTAGTAGGCTAGTAGATATATACGTATACTCTATTAGGGCCTAAGGTAGTAAGAAAGGTAGTATTAAAGTTATATATCTTATAGTAAAGTCTATAGAAGGTAATAATTATAAAGAAAAAGCAGATTATAGTAGTAGTAGTAATAGTAGTATATACCTCTTAAGAGGACTATTTGCCCTTTTTATAGTTACTATAGACTACTTATTAGGCCTTAAATTAAATAACTTTATTAGTAGAGTTAGTTTTAATATTAAATAACTATATACCTAGTAGTAACTTTATGCTAGTAGGTAGATTAACTAGATTAAAGGTGTGTTTATTAACTATCTACTAGATCTCTATGTTATAGGTAGGTTTCTAATACTATTACTAATAAGGGCTCTATTTAGCCTAGTTAATAGTATATAGGATAGAGTATCTAGGTAGAAGGATCTTAGATATAGCTGTAGTAGCTAGAGTACTAATAATATATAGGGTATCCTTATTAACATAGATATTAGCCGTAAGGTAGGCCTTCTTAGCCTTCTTATTAGTAGTAGTATATTAAGGATAAAGATTATTAATAATCTTATAATCTAGGCTAGACCTAGCCTTCTTATTATATTATTAAGTACTAGCTATTTCTTAGTAGTAACTAGGTAGTTTAATAGTAGTAGATTAATATAGGCAGCTACTTATAGTAATAAAAGAATCCTCTATATCTAGGGTATTAATAGAAAGAGGATTTAAATTAGGATTAAGGTAATTAGCTTCCTAGCGTTAAATAGTATTAGTAAAGTTATTATTATTATTACTTAAATTAGTATTATTAGTTAGGAAAGATATATATATAGTAGTATAATTATTAGGTAGAGGAGTTATATAATCTATAGTATTTATACCCTAATTATAAGTATCCTTAGGTTAAGCTAGCTAGGTATCCTTAGTAAATATATTATCTATACTAGGCTAGTTAGAAGAAGGGATCTAGTTAGGATACTAAATCTATAAGTTAGGTTTATTAAAGAGTTTATTATAATTAATCTTAGTAGGGATAGTATTTTTATCTAAGGGGTAGAGGACTATCTTCTTTAGGCCCTTATAGAAATAAATATCTTAGTAGTAAAGAACTTTCTTCTAATTAGGGATATATACGTAATAGATATAGCTATATAGAGAGCTATATCTAACTAGGATGCCTTTTATAGTATAGGGCTCTATCTTAGTAGAATAAGGTAGGTACTTACTACCTTTCTTATATATATATACTATATAACTAAAGGTATAAATATACTTAATATAGGGCGGCTTATAATCTTTAGTAAGGTTAAGCTCCTACGTAATAATCTTATAGGTGCTTATCTTACCCTTATTAGGTTAAGAGAGGAGATTAAGTACTTAGATTATAGTATTAATAGTATAGTCCTAGAGCTCCTCTAGTAGACTATTATTAATAAGTATAGTACATACAGCCTTAATAATAGTATAGCCTATATGTTTAATAGTACTATTTATAGAAGGAGTATATAGTATAGTAAGGTTAAGTTAAGTACCTTTAAAGAAAGGATTATAAAGAACCTTCTTTAACTTAGGTGTATTATTATATAACTAACTCTTAATATTTAGAGTAGTTATATTTATAAAGGTAGTACTAAATTACTTAATTATAGGGAGAATATTATTATAGTAATAGGTCTTAAGTAGAGTAAGCTAGTAATATCTACTATAGTAGTTAAGAAAGTAAAGGGCGTATTAGTTACTAAGGATTAAGAGTAGCTTAACTTTAATAAGATTAAGATATATCTCTTTACCTATAAGGGTAAGTAGAAAGGGAGTATTATAGCTAATTATCTCTATAGATTTTATAAGATAATATACCTTATAATAGAAAGAGTTAATCTTATCCTAAGTAAATTAAATACCTACTTAATAGTAGGCCTTAATAACATAAGAAGGATAGGTATAGATAAGGTAGTAGTATATAAGATCTAGTATAAGGCATAACTTTATCTTAATACTTACTAGGCTAAGCGCTATATCTATAGGGATTATAGTACTATTAATAGTATTAATAATATATATATTAGATATATTAGATATCTAATAGACTTTAGTAAGTCCCTTACGTAACTAAGTATTAATAAGGCTTATAGTAGTATAGTTATATTTAATATAGCTCTTATAAAGCTTACTAGGGCTAAGGAGATTTATAAGGCTAAGGGGGCTATACTTAACGTCTTTAATAGTCTAGTTAATAGTATATAAGGAGTTATTTAGATCCTTAACCTAAAAGAAAACTATACTAGATCTAAGGGGCTTAACTTTCTTACTATTAGTAGCTATAAAGGGTTAAAGATTATTATAAATAGTATAGAATATAAAAAAGGTAAGATTATTAAAGATAGGGTTAGAGTAACTTAAATCTATAATAATATTAGAGCTTATAATAGTATTATTATTAACTACTATCTAAATAGCCTTATTAAGTATTATTATAGATTTCTTTAGGGTAAGCCTACTAACTAAAGAACTACTAATTATACTAGAGGCGCCTTTAATAAATATAGAAGATCTATTACTATTACTATTACTATTAGTTAAAGTCTCTTTATAATCTTTATTATAAATATACTTTATAGTATAGGTAAGATAGTTATTATAGTATATATAATCTATAGGGATTAGATTTAGATAGGTAGTCTAATACTTTATAGTAGTATAACCCTTACTATAATAAGGGTAAGTAGGGTAATCCTTCTTCTTAGTAGGATTAGCTAGTACTAAATTAGTACTAAAGGAAGTAGCTATATTAGAAGTAGTAGATTTATAGTATAAGGTAAGGCCTATCTTCTACTCTTTATCTTAAGTAAGGGTATAAATAGTCTTAATAATGTTAGTCTAAGTAGGTTTCTTAGAGTTATTAGTATATCTTTTATATATATTAGGTAAGTATGCCTTAAAGTAGTTAAGTAGAAGAATAGCCTAATAGTAATTAGAGTTTTTACTATAGAGACTAGTAATATAGGCATAGAGGTATTAGACGTGTTTAAGGGTGTTATAAAGAGTCTTATAGTTATAGGCGTTACCCTTACTAAATTTAGCAATAAGAGCTCTAATAGCATCCTTAGAGACTTTAGGGATATATCTCTTAAGGGCTCTTATAAGTATAAATAGGTTACTATTATCTTCCTAACCTATATTAAGAAGCTTATTAATTAATATGTAATATAATAAGATAAGAAGGTTATATATAATATTATAATTATTTTCCTATAATACTCTCTTAGCTAGATTAGTAGGCTTAGGGATATTACTATTAACGTATTTCTTAATATGGTTTATATAGAGGATAGAGTTAATAAGTACTAACTATAAAGACTAGTTAGATTTACCCTTAAGGGTTAGGATCTTTAATAATACTAATTAGTAATTATAGGTGTTTACTATAATAAAGTTAGGATGCCTTACGTAAAGGTAGTACTAAGATATTACTAAAGATATAAAGAATTAATTAAGCTATAAGTAGCCTAATAATATAATAAACCTAGGCGTTTCTTCTATAGGATAAAAGGTATATATAGACGTTTTATAGATTACTACCCTTTAATAGATACTTAATTAATTAATAATCTATAAAGTAAAAAATTAGTAATATAAATAAAAGAGGGAAGGATCTTACTATATTAGTAAGAAATTTATATTAGTTAAAGAGGTTAGATATATGTTAATATATAGGGATCTAAGGTAACTATTAGAGTTAGTTAGAGGTAAAGTTACTATTACTTAATATGTTAATTATAAGGTAATTAATAAGGGTAATAAGGGTAATTCTTATGGCTATTATAAGGTAATTAAGAGGTTAAAAAGAGAGGTAGATACTACTAGCTTAATTAAAAGAAAAATTATAGCCTAAAGCTTATAACCTATAGAGTAAAGAGACGTAATAAAGTAAGGTAATAATATTATATTATTACTAACTAATATAGGTAAGGAAAAGAGAAAACTACTAAGCCTACTATAGGCTAGTAGGAGCCAGATATAGGCTCTAAGGCTGCCCTACTAGAGGTGAGGTAGGGTTACATACCCACACCTTACCTTAATAACTTCTAATAGGCGTTATTACTAACACCCCTTACTACTATTAGTATTCTTAGCTTCTTAATATTTATAGTAGTAATTAAGTATTTAAACCTTACTAGCCCCTACCCTTAAGTCCTCTATCTTTATCTTCTTTATCCTCTTCTATTACTTTCTCTCTTATCTAAACTACTATTACTACTCCTATTATATCTTTTACCCTTTCCTTTATTATATCCTTTATCTATTATCTATACTACTAATAGTAATTCCTCTAACAAATAGATTTACCCTTAAGCCTATATAGTTAGGGGTAAATACCTATATTTAAGAGGTTATAAGGCTAATAGAGGGTAGTAGATTTATTCCTAGATAATTATAACTATTATTAATAGTACCTAGAGAATTCCCTACTAAAGAGTAGGATCTCTTATACCCTATAAATATTAGGAACCTATTCCTTATCCCTAAGTAGTATTAAGGCTAAGTTAATATTAAATAATAAGGTAATACCTATATTAGTAATATCCCTACTAATACCTCTAAGGATAAAAGAAGGAAAGCCCTAGCTATTATTATTATCTTCTAGATAATAAGGTATATAAGAGAAGGGCTCTATAAAACTAGCCTATAAGATACCCTATAGGATAACTTTAAGGGATAAATTAAAGAGGACTTAATAGTAATATACTATAATACTCTAATAAGGTTCTATAACTATCTCCTATACTAAGGAATATCTATTAATACTACCTAAGGTAGCTAGATTATATTATAAGTATACACTACTATATTAGCCCCTAAGGCGCTAAAGTAAATAAAGGAGTAAGTAATAGCTAATATAAGTAAAAGTAATAACTTTAAGGTAAGGGCTAATAACCCTAACTTTATCTATAATATTATAGGATTATTACTATTAGACTTATAGTTAGATAGTTTACTAGCTTTAGCCTTAGCTTTAGCTTTAGCCCTAGCTTTAGCTCTAGCTTTAACTTTAGCTTTAGCTTTAGCTTTAGCTCTAGCTTTAGCTCTAGCTTTAGCTCTAGCCTTAGCTCTAGCTAGCTAGAGGCTAATAGTTAATCTAAACTCCTTATATAATAACCCTAACTTAATCCCTTCCTTTTTTAGTATAGTACTAGTACTAATTATAAGTATACTATCTATTAGAGGAATACTACCTCTTTACTAGCTTACTAACCTTGTTAAGATATACCCAAAGGAGCTTAAATATAGTAGAGGAGTATATAAATTAATTAAATCTAAGCTTACTATCTTCTAGGACTATTACTCTAAGGTAGAGATACTATAGGAATAATTTACTAGTATATTCTTTATTATACTTAAAGGGATAATAGTAGACTTTTATACTAACTATCTTTATAATCTATTATATACCCTTAACTTTTATACTATAGTTATAATACTTAAGGGTAACTTTAAGATAGAAGAAACATATTAAGCCTACCTTATAGAGCTATAAAGAACTACCTTTACTAGTACTATTTATAATAACCCTAAAAAGAGTAAGCCTAAGGCCCTTAAGATCCTTATTTAGTAAGTAAATACCCTCCTATAGTCTGTTATAAGGATTAGTATTCTATCTAATATAGCCCTTTATAATTAGCTCCTTAACTCTTACTAAGGTATAAAGGAGTACACCCTTATACTATTTAACCTAGCCCTAACGTTTACTAATATATATAGCTAGCTAAGATCTACTATTAGTAATACTACTAAGATTAAGTAATAGTAGTAATATATACTATATTAGTATCCTATTAATATAAATAGCTAATATAAATATCTTAGTAATAATTAGTACTAAACTAACTATATATATAATAGCTAGTATAGCTACTATTAGTATAACCCTTCTAACTATAATAACTATAATTATATAAATAATAGCCTATAGCGCCCTTTTAACTATAATTAGTACTAGTATAATACTTCCTTAAAAAAGTATTATATATATAGAAAGCTAGGATACTAGTTAACTAAGTACTCTAAGGATAAATACTATTAATCCTACTACTAGTATAAAATTTAATACCTAATAGAGGGATTAATAGAGGCCTTTTAATAATTTATTACTAACTTTAAAGGATATAAGCCCTTTAAATTAGATAATAAGAATAATAATTACGTAAATTATAATAATAAGCTTAGTACTATATTTTTTACATTAACTACCTTCTTTAACTTTATAGTAGTAGACAGCCCTTTATTATTTTCTATAGTATATAACTAAGTAATAGTATACTTTATTATAAAGGAAGATCTCTAAGGGGATTAAGATAAAGATACCTAGCCTATAGTAGATATCTTTACTATTAATAACTAGTATTTAGTAACTACCTTCTAAGGTATTATACTAGACTTAGGCGTAGTAAAGTACTTAACAGTAGGATACTAGTAGTATCTTACCCTCTATAAGCTATTTAGTAGAGACTTATCCCTAGATATAGACTATACTAGAGAAATAAGGATTTAATTTAGTAATAAAATATATTTTATATCTAAAGGTACTATTAATATTACTACTCCCTTAGGTACTCTTACCTTTTATATAAACCTAGTAATACTCTCTTCTTACTCTACCTTATAGATATAGATTATTAGAGGATTAAATTTAATAACATTACTAACTAACTTATCTAAGGTAATATTATTATCTTTATAATATATAAATAGGGGTATCTATAGATACTATTAGAACGCCTAACCTAGAGTATTACTTAGTACTACCTTACTAATACTAAGCTATATTAAGTATACTACTAATTTAGCTATCTATTAGTTTAGTAGCTTTATAAGGTACTTTAGTAATCTAGTAATAAGGTAGAAATCTTAGCCCTAAGGAAGATTACTAAGGTCTACTATTAGTACTAATTAAACGTTATAGTACTAAGCTAGTTTAAGTTCTCTTTATAAGATAATAACTATAACTTTAACTATAAGGTTATTATTAATATAGTATATCTTAATAGTAACTACCTTATACTATATATTATTAATATAGCTACCTCTTTTTAAATAGTATAATTCCTTAAGAATATTACTACTAAGTATATATAAGAGGTACTCTATATATATTAGATTAATATATATCTTAGCCTACTAAATTAAATTATTATAGATAGTAGCCTTAACTTTTATATAGCTAAATTTAAATAATCTATATATACCTTTTTATTCTATATTAAAGAAGTCCTAATTAAGGCTTATAATAGTATTAGTAAGGTTAAAAGATATTATATACCTCTATACTATATATATAGGATCTTTTATAATAAAGGAGAATCCCCTACTATAGCCTTATAGCTTACTATAAAGGCTATTAATAATACTACTAGCCTAGACAGCCTTATCCCTACCCTACTTATATTTAGGGTATACCTATAGATTATAGATTTTTTACTACTATTACTAATAATAATAAAGAGGGCTAAAATAGTAAAAAAGGCTATAAAGGTAGTATAGTAGATCTATACTAAGCGCTAAATTAATAAAGTAATTACTACTTATAACAGCCTAGATATATCTAAAACTACTATACTCCTACTTTAATCCCCTATTTAAGTATAGTATAAAAAAGAGGGTTAATAAGGCCTATACTACCTTATTATAGTTAATAGTACTAGGTATATTATAGAGTTCCCCTATAGCCTAAGAACCTTCTACTCTACTATTATTAAGCTATACTATTATAAAGAACCTAAAGATTATAAGGGAAATACTACTTCTAAAATAGCTAATAAGGGGCCCCTAGAGAAGAATAATAATAATAATAAGGGCCCTCTACTAAGTAATAAGGAAGATAAAAATAAGCTTACTACTATACCTACTAAAAAGGTTTTAGATACTATTATCATAAGGGCTTTACTACTAAAAAGACAGCCTAGCTACCCTTATAAATATAATACTAACTTCCTTAATAAAATAGGCCTAGGTACTATAATTATAACTATATACTAGGTATCTACTATATACTTCTTATTATTAAAGGAAGAATTTAACCTTTTATTAGTAATTAATCTATATAAGAAGGGTATTATTACTACCCTAGGGAAGCCCTTTAAGTACGTAATTAAGCTTAAGATTAATACCCTTATTACCTATAGTATATTCTAATTTACTAAGTATAATAAGCACCTCTATATAGGCTAGTAAATCTTTAAGGCCTATATTATTAATAAGGTAAAAGGGAAGGATAACTAACTATATAAGAAATTACGCCTAGTTATCTAAGGGTATATAGATAATAGTAAGAACGTAATTCTTACTTAGTCCCCTATAATCTAATAGGCTAGCTAATAGTTAATACTTATATTAGCCCTATTACTATTACTTAAACTAGGATTTATTATTTAGCTTTAAGATATAATATAGGTATATACCTAATTTACTACTCTATTAAATTAAATAATCCTTATAAGATTACCTAAGTAGATTAAATACTATTATCTAAAGGGTATAATTATATAAGTTATTAAACCTCTATATAGTATTATAGAGGTAGGTACCTACTAGTAGGTAACTTATAGCTACTATTATAGAGAAAATCTTAAGATAGATACTTTAACTTTTAATCCCTACCTACTTATATCTATATTAGAGAATCTAAACTTTAGTATTATTAAGATATAAATAGATAATATAATTAGACTCTTAGATAAATCCTTTTCTACCTATAAGGTAGAAGAACTTACTAAGGTAACCTTTACTACTAAGGAGAAGTAAATCCTTAGTATTAATAATCCCCTAGCGTTTAATAGTAGTATTATAACCCTTACTACTAATAGTAAGATAGTCCTTAAGTAGAAGGGCTAAGGTAAAAAACTCTACCCTATTAATCTAATTACTATAGATACTATTAAGTAATACGTTAAGTAATAAGCCTATAGTACGTATATTACCTTTATATACTAACCTAAGGCTTACTTTAATTATTCTATTATAGTATAGTACTAAGCGCCTTAGGCTAAGGAGATTAAGATGCTTAATTAGTATATTAAGTAGTAGATAGATAACCCTAATTATAGCCTTACTTTTTAACTACTTAATTTAGCTACTATAAAGCTTTTTATCTTTATAAATAGATCCTTTACTAATAATAAGGATATAATATTATAATTAGGATTCCTTATTACTCTAGTATAAGGAGATCTATAGTAGTTAGCCTAGTAGGTCTTAGCGATAGGTTACTAAGCCCCTAACAAGCCAGCCCTACTATAGAGTTTTAATAGGTAGCTATAGCCGTACTAGAGGAACTCTATAAGCTTAAGTCTTATAATATACTAACACCTACTATTAAGCCTTACCTAGTTAAGTACCCCTAGCTAATACTCTTATAATTCTTAAGCTTCTATCTCTTTAGAGTAACTAGTATAAGTAAGATAGATTTAAATAATATAATATACCCTAAGAGCTTACTAACACTCTAATAATATACTACTAGTATAGATAAGTTATAACTATCTATAGTAAAGTACTTATAGTATAATACTAAGGATTAAATACCCTTAATAATAAGGCCTAAGTTATAAGATAACTATAAAGAAATATATAGAAGAACTTTATTAAGGGAGTACTTTTTAGCCTCCCTAAGACTAATAGATAAGGCTAATAAGGTATTTATTACTAAGTAGTTATAAAGCTAGCTAAGTATAAGTATATATTATAGTACTAATATAGCTATACTAGGCTTAAAACCTATAGACCTTATATAGGTAAAAATATTATATTTCTAAGAGACTATAAGAGCTATAGTTAAGGAGTACTATAAAGAGAGGTAGTATTATAAGCGTCTTTTATAAGAGCTTACTAAGAGGCTAGTATAGTATCTTAGTAAGAAGGAGTATAAGAAGCCTTTAGTCTATAATTATAGGACTATTAGGGAGGAATCTACTAGTACCTAAGTAGTAGACTAGATTATTATAATAGAGGTAGTAAATAGGCTTTACCCTAAGAGTACTATTAAATAGTAAGTTAAATAGGCCCTTTTAAAGGTATCCCTAACGTTATAAATATAATAGTATAACTATAAGAGAGGCCTTACTAAGCCCTTAAAGTAAGAGGACTTCTTAGTATTTATTTACTAATAATATATTAACCTAAAGGCCTAAAAGAGGGACTACTAATAGGAGCTAAAGAGGAAGTATATAGGTAATAGTTAGACCCTATTATAATACCTTACTAAGTAGTTAGTAATATACTATAACTTAGGAATAAAGGGTATAGAGGAGTTAAAGGCTAAGGTATATTAGTACTTCTTTAGCCGCCTAGCCTTACTATAGGATAAGATAATTTACTAGAAGACACCTATCCTCTACCTAAGAGATATAATTATAAGGGGGCTATACGCTAACAGGACACATGGCCTGATAGGAGCACTTTAGGTGTTCCTTAGCTAAGGGTCGGCTAAGCCTTACTAACTTAAGGCTTAAGGCTAAAGTTAGGAACTTAGAATCTTTAGCTTAAAGTCTTTATACTTAAATAGACCTACCTTTTATACCCTTCCTAGTTATAGCCTATAGCTATACCTTTATAATTCTTTAAGCTTTATAGACTAAGATAACTAGTATAGGATAGAATATTAGGTTACTAGTTAGATAGTAAATATTTAGTAAACCTTAGGTAAGATAAAAGCTATAATAAGCTATAGCTATTTAAAACCTATAACCTAGTACTACTAACTACTCCTATAGGTAACTACTAGGTATTACCTTACCCCTATAATATAGATCTTAATAACCTTATTAGAGAGGGGTAGTAGGAAGCTAAATATAGGTTAATATATTAGTACTATAAACTAGTAAGGGATATCTCTAGGGGTTATACCTAACGCTAAACGTATAGTAAAGGATTAGTATCCCTATTAGTAGAAAGAGGTTAGACATATAGGCTATAAGAGGACTTAGGATAGGAACTAAGTCTAGTTAGTATCCTATAAATATTCTAAATATAGTAGGCTGAAATATAATATTAGAATATAGAAATATAAAGATAGAATTAGGAACTACTCTAAATACTTACTAAATATATATTATTAAAGGACTAACTAAAAGAATATAAAAAACCCCTAAACTATAATTATAAGGTACTTAATAAAGACGCTATAATAGCCTAAATAGATAATTAGATAAAGGCTATTAAGGAGGTAAATAATCTAAGGGTAGAAGCCTCTATAGGGCATAAGATTATATAGGCTCTATCTAAAGTAATAGTATTAATATAAACTTAATAGAGAAACTACTATATAGGCCTAGATAAGGATATATATTAGGATAACTTCCTTATGTTTATCTACTAAATATATATTAACCTTATAGCCTAGAAAAGAGAATACTATTATACTCTTTTTAGTATAAGGAAGAAAATAGGAGATTCCCCTATAGTCTTCTTTATAGAATAGTTAGTAATTTATAGTATATTTAGGAATAAAATTAAGGAAGATAAAGAATAAGTATTTAACTTCTTTTTTAGACTTCCTATAGTACTCTAAGAAGAGCTAATCTATTAGAAGGTAGAAATTAAAACCCTATGCTAAGTAGTATAAGAAGCCTAAAGATATTAGGAGTTAAATTATAAGTCGCGTAGTAACCTTTTATAGAATAACTACTAGAAATAACTAAGAGAAGATATAGACGTAAAATAATACCCTCTACTATTCTAGAGATTAATATCTTAAGTATATAGCTAGGCCTCCTCTACCTTTATATTATCCTCTAGGTTTAGTATATAGGGGGTATTAAGAGGTAGAGGATAAATAGCTAACTATAGAGTAAGCACCCTATAATAAGGTAATATTATAACTACCCCTAAATATTATAACTATAGGACACTAGGCTATATATTAACCTCTTATAAGGAACTAAGGAATAGTAATAACATACTAATTAGTTAGTAACTAGATATCTTAAAGGTAAGAGTAAATATTATTCTTACTAGGATAAGAGTTTAAGAACTCTATAATATAAGAAATAAATAGGTAGGGTTAATACTCTAGATTACCCCACCAAGAAGGATACAATCCCTATTAGAGAAACTACTACTAGTAGAGTAATCATTCTATAAGGACATACTAAATATAAGGTTAGTATAGACATAGACACTTACGTATAAGTAGATATTATTAGCTTAAGCCTAGTAAGATAACTAGGCCTAGAAAAAGCAAATATATTATACCTAACACTTATAGGATTTAATAGAAAGGAAATAAAGCTCAAAGCAACATATTAGGTAATATTCTTCTTAATTAACTCCTATAGATAGCTATAGAAGATTTAGTATCTATTTACTAAGTCTAAAAAGCCTAAAGGGTCTAGTAACTTACTATTATTATAGGAATCTATAGGGTGAGAGGGAATTATTATTAATACAACTACTAACACCTAGAAGTATAATTACATATTACTTACCAAACTAAAGCAGATTATAATAGAGATTATTAAGAATTATAAAAGGGCGTATATTATATATATCTATAGAGCTATACTAGAAAACAAACCTAATATTATCTCCTTAGGTAAGGAAGAAAAAGAAAGAAATCTATAAGCCCTACTTCCCCTAGAGTTAGAATCTAAGTAGGGAATATTTAATAAAGAAGCAATAAAGATAATTAATCCCCTTCCTAATACTAAACACTCTATTAATCTAGTAGAGGATAAGAAACCTCTGTTTAGACTAATATACCTACTAAGTAAGTAATAACTTAAGGAACTATAGTCCTATATTACTAAGAACTTATTAAACAGTTATATAAAGCTATTAGTTAGTAAGGCTAGTACTCTAATCCTTTTTATCCTAAAGAAGGATAGGATAGTACAACTCTACGTAGATTACAGAGGACTTAATAAAGTCATAATTAAGAATAGGTACCTATTACCCTTAATTAGTAAGCTCTTAGAAAGGCTTCACTAAGTAAAATAGATCTTAAAGATTAACCTAAGGGACGCATACTACTATATTTACATTAAGAAGACTAACTAGTAGAAGACAGCCTTCTATATAAGATATAGGCACTTTAAGTATACTATTATGCCATTTAGATTAACTAACATACCTATAACGTTTTAGGCGTATATTTACTAAGTACTTAGCGATTTGGTTAATATATGCTATATTATATATATAGATAATATTATAGTTTATTTAGAAACTAGGGAATAGTATATAAAGGACCTTAAGAGGGTTCTTATAAAGCTCTATAAAGTATAGCTATGTATAAAACTTAGTAAGTATTAATTCTATACAAATAAAACTAAGTTTTTAGGATATGTTATTTTGCTAGATAGCATCTTAATAGACCTAAATAGAGTATAAGTAGTTACTAAATAGAAGCTACTATAGTCTATTAGGGATATATAAGTATTCCTTAGGTTTTATAACTTCTATTAGAAATTTATACCTAAATACTTAGGAATTATATCTCCTATAACATCTATACTTAAGGGGAGTAGTCCTAAGTAAGAATAAGAGTTTAATTAGACTCTAGAGGTATAGATAGCATTTAATAAGTTAAAGGTTGCCTTTTATTTAGTAACTATTCTATAATATTAGGACCCTATATAGGAGTCTAGGGTTAAGATAGATATATCCTAAAAAGCAATCTTAGGGATCCTATCCTAACTTTTAGATAGTTAATAGTAACTAATTACATACTTTTTGTAGAAGCTGTCTAATATAGAGTAGAGATAGGCAATAGGATAGTAAGAGCTCCTTGCTATAGTAGAAAGCCTAAACTACTAGGCATGCTATCTATAAGGGACGTCTAAGGTCTTTATAGTACTAACAGACTATTAGGCCCTAAAAGGTATTATTAATACCTTAGTATAGGACCTTTATAGAAGGCTTACTAGATAGGTCTACTACTTATTAGTATTTAACTTTAAAATATACTACTACTTAGGAGTAATAAACCCTATAGACAGACTATTAAGAAGACTAGATTATATAGAAGGCAAAGTAGTATATAATAATATACTCCCTACCCTCTTAAAGAAGTTAAGACTAGTAGAAGAACTCTTATTAAACAGCTAGCAAACTATTACCACCCTAGAAGGGGGGAGTAAAATAGTAATTACTTTTATATAAGCTATTAGAGCTACTATAAATAGGGAATATTCCTTACCCTAAAGTCCCTATAGGACTAGAGGGTCTTAGGGTACTACTACAAAAGTTGTAGCCATAGAAACCTACAGCTAAAAGGGCTAAGAAGAATTATAGAATACTTAGTAAACACCTAAAGAAGGGGAGGAAACACCTAGAGCTAGGATTATTATTCTAGAGTAGTATATCCTATATATAGTTATAGAAGAGCTTATAGAGTATAGAACGGCATTACTCTAATAGCTATTAGACACCCTAGAAGATTTTGTCTAAGGACTACAGGCTAAGGATAAGAACTACTAGAAGTAGGTAGTAAGGGCTTATAGATTAGCTAGGGAATAAAAGGGGTACTACCTTAATAAAAAGGGGACCCTATTCTATAAGATAAGACTAGTTATTCTAGATAAAGCATTATTACGCTTAGTAATTATTTACTAACACTATAATAAGCTAATAATAGGCTATGTAGGAGTAAATAAGACTTAAGAACTTATTTTAAGGTTATTCTACTAGCTAGATATCCTTTTAGATATATAGGATTATATCTAAACATGCTAATAGTACTAAGGGGTTAGAATACCTAGGTATAAACCTTATAGGGAACTCTAGTTGTTACTAATACTAGTATATCCTTTTAAGGAAATTAGTATAGACTTTATTATAGGCCTATTACTAAGTGTTTAGGATACTAGTACTAAATATAATAGTATCTTTATTATTATAGATAAGATAATAAAGTTTACTATATTTATTCTAACGTAGAAGACTATTTTAGCGGCATAGCTTACCTAAATACTCTATAAAAAGGTAGAATATAGATTTAGTACCCCTAGGGGTATTATTAGTAATAGGGATAAACTCCTTATAAGTAAATTCTAGAAGGAATTTACTATAGAAAGAGAGATCTAAAGCTAACTATCTATAGTATACCACCCCTAAACAGATAGACAGACAGAGAGAACAATCTAGATACTTAAGAAGTATCTCTAAGCGTATGCTATAGGATTAGTAAGTTAATAGGTAGTCTAGCTCCCTAAAGTAGAGTTTATATATAATAATAGTTACTATATAACTACCAGCCTATTACTAATAGAAGCCCTATATAGGTATACTCTAAGGTGTATTAAATATATCCCCTCTACTATAAGAGTTATAGTCTAGAGAGTTAAAGAGAGACTTATCTATATTAGTAAACTCTAGGCGTATATATAGCTTAATTAGGAAAAGGTAATAGGTACCTAAGCATAGGGATATAACATAAGACATACCCCTAAGGAGTACTCTTATAGAGATATTATTAAACTATTAATAAAGAATTTTAGGTTTAAAAATAGAAAATTAGTACTAAGATTTATTTAAGTAGTAATTATAGAAAGGATTAGCCCTTAAGTATATAGAGTATACTTACCTAAGAAGTATTAGTATATATATAACATATTCTTAGTATCTATAATTAAACTATAAAATATCTAGTAAGGGTATAATAATAGTTAACTAATCCTCCCTAACCTTAAAGATAAACTAAAAGAATAAGAGGTAGAGGAGATTATTACTAGCTAGGGTTTAGTAAAGGACTACTAATACCTTATTAAATAGGTAGGGTGGCCTATAGAATATAACACCTAGGAACTAGAGGAACACCTATATAATACACAACAGAAAGTCGCTACGTATAAGAAAGCTATAAGGAGGAAACATAAGAAATAGGACGATAAATAGTATAGAATTAGGTTATTATTACTAAGTACTTACCTAGCTATAGGCAAAAAGAATAGTCACCCCTATTAAATTAGGTTAGGGGCCTACCTAGGGTATCTTAATAAGAAAAATAAAAAAACAAAAACTAACTAAGTAGAGAAGAATACTAAGTTAATAAAGCTATAGGTAAAGGGTTATAAAGTATATAGCAACTATTACTACTAACTAAATCTTAATATTATTATTACTAATATTTCTACTACTATTTCTATTACCCTTATTATTATTATTATTACCCTCTACCTTAGAGTTTATAGGAGACTACTTATTACTAGTAGACTACTATTCTAACTTATAATTACATATAATATTATATGTAATTTCCTTATCCTTATTATACTTATTAATAAAGGCTTAGTTAGTATTCTTTATATAAGGTATATATCTCTTAGCCTTTAGGTTATAGGTATTATACTCTTAGATTAATAACTACTTAGTAAGCTTTTAGTAAATAGCATAAATATAGTTATAATAGTCTTTACTAAGGTTATAAAACTTATAAAATATGTAAGGGATTACTAGAGGGTTAATAACTTATTTACCTTTACCTTTCTTCTTCTTAGCCTCTTCCTTATTCTAGTACTTCTTCTCTATAACCTCCTACTCCTTATAGACATAAATAGCTTCCTTACGCACAGCCTCCTCCTCCTTATACTTCTTCTCTATAGCCTTTTTCTTCTTATATTAGTTCTAAATAGTAATTAGAGTAAGACTACTTAATAAAGAATTATTATTAGTAGGGATATTAACATACTTATTATTATTACTATTATTATTACTACTTAAGATAGTAATAGTAACCTCCTTACCCTTACCCTTATTATAGTAATGCTTTATAGAGTTAGTAGTAGTGCCTATAAGCTTATACTTCTTCTAAGGTATCTTAGTATTAGTTCTATAAGTAATTAGTACTAACCTTATAATATAAATAGTATATATAGGTATAGGGTTATCCTTATAATTATTAACCTTCTTATAGAACTTAGCCTACTTAGGGAAACATTTAAGTTCTCCCTTACTAACTAGCTTGTTAAAGTATTTACCCTAGTAACTATTAAGGTATTTAATAAGTATTTATAGACCCTTTGCCTTAGAGTTATTATAAATATATATAGGTTAAAGCTAGTTTAATTAATCTATAATATTATTAGGGGTAATAATACCTACCTAAAAAAATAAGTTAGCTAAGGTAAATACTTAGTAAAGGAACTATAATAAACCTAAACTTAAATTATTAAGCTTATATATTTATAATTAGATATTAACTCCTAGATAGTAATATATTAGAGCTAAAGTAGGTTTATACTATATAAAGGATTAGTAATATACTTACTAATTTTAGTCTAAGCATAGGTAATATACTAAAGAGACTAGTTAATATACTAAAGTTTAAGAGGACTAAGTTAATACTTAGTAACTAATTAGTAAAGGTATATATAGTAATTCTAGGTAGATTATATAGCACCCTAGAGTTCCTTTAAAACCTAGTAAAATAGATTAGAGACGCTAAACTCTTAGTAAAAGACTAGCAAAAACTTATAGTAGAATACTTCTTCTTATTAATATAATAGGTAAGATAGTTTGCAACATAGTTAGCCTAGTAGTAAATAAACTTATTAAGGTTGTAATAAATCTATCTAAGATAGTTAATATAAGGAGTACCCCCCTTTAAGCTGTTAAAACCCTTATTTAGGTTATATAGTATCTAGAGGATACTAGTAACTTAGATAATAATACTTATAATTAGTAATAGGTTAGTAAGGGTATAATAAGAAGGGGAATAAGGAATAAAATAGATAAAAAGAAGAAAAGGAAATATAGTAACTAATTAGTATATAGTTAATAAAGTAATAGTAAGAAAATAGGTAAAATAAGAAAAGTTGTTAATAAAGAAGCATAGCAAAAGGTTAATAATAATATAGCACTAAGGAAAAGAAAAAGAGAAAAGGAAAATAAAAACCTCACCTTAGGGAAAGAAAAGGAAGATAAAAAACAAAAATAATAACACTACTATATAATAATAAGGGCTTAATAGACACTTACTAAAAGAAATAAAACTATTAGTATAATAATAATAAAGTAAGGTAAAGGTAAGGTAAGTATTATTATATTAAGTAAAGCTATATAACAAACTATTAGACTATAAATAGAAGTACCTAGTTTAAAAACAAATAGAGTTAAGGGAATTTTATTTTTAACTATAAAGGAATTATAGTAAAGAGAGGCTAAAGGTATACTAGGATTTATAATACTAGAATAGATCCTATTATCTAACAAAGAGGTTAATAAAATAGCTAGAGTAGAGGGTAATTAGTTAGTAACTACTCAGCACTTAACACCATAGTCTCTACTTATCCTTAGGGACCAAGGATGTGAGGAGGAGGGCAATTATAAGGGGGCCATACGCTAATAGGACATATAGCCTGACGGGAGCACTTTAGGTATTCCTCAGCTAAGGGTCGGCCAAGCCTCGCCAACTTAAGGCTTAAGGCTAAAGTTAGGAACTTAGAATCTTCAGCTTAAAGTCTTCACGCTTAAATAGACCTACCTTCTATACCCTTCCCAGTCATAGCCTATAGCTATACCCTTATAGTTACTAATAGTATAGTAGAGCTTTTAGAGTTAGACCTTAAAGAGGATACCTAGGAGGTTAAAGAAGTTATTACTTACTAAGGTAGTAGTAATAACCTTAGGTATCTAGTTAAGTAGGCTAGATAGCTAGTTAAGTATAATATATAGGAGCTACTAGACTACTTAGAAGGTATTAAGGAGGTAGTTAAGAAGTATAAGAGATAGAGGAAGTAAGTTTATAAGAAGTAAGATAAATAGAGTACTATTAGTAACTATTTACTAAGTATAAGTCTATTATAAGACTACCTAAAACCCTTCCTTTTCTCTACTAAATACTACCTATAAACTTAAGAATAATACTAATAATATAAAAGGATTATAGGTTAATTAGTAAAGAGGCTATATCTAGGTGTCTAGATTAAAAGGGTTAGATAAGGAAAGCTTAATAGTATAGTAAGTATTAAGTATAGTAATAAGGAGGTTATTATACTTATTAAGGGTAGCCTTCTCCTTATTAGTTAAGTCCTTAGGACTAGCCTGTTTACCCTTAGAGTAGCTAGAGTAAGGACACTTAGTAGTATACTAAATAGCTACTTAGTAGGTAGTAATCTTTTAGTAAGTAGACTTTATAAGAGGATACTAAATATTATTATAAAAAAGAAAAAGAAGGGTAGACTTAGTATTAATAGCTATAGTAGATATTTAGGTAAATATTAGTAAGCTATTACTAATAGGGCTAGAAGGGCTAGAAGGGCTAGAAGGGCTAAAAAAACTAAAAGCTATATTAGGGACTATAATAAAGTCTAAGCTTACTATATATATATCTATATTAAATATACTACCCTAGGTAGTAACCTTATTCTCTATAGTAATAAAGGTATTATTAAACTTTTATAGAATATTTACCTAAAAGGTAGTAAGGGGGTAACTAGTTATATCTAAGTCTATAGCCTTATAAACTATTACTAAGAAATTAGGATAGAAGGCCTAAAGAGTATTAATAGTAGAGTAAATTATAGAGTCCTTACTAACCTTATAGTACTTAGTATGTAACTTAGAGGGAGAACCCTTAAGCTTAGACGCCTTAGACTTAGACATATTACTATTTAGGCTACTAGGGATATAAGTAATAGTAAGTAAGTAATACTTACTAGGAGTCTAAGTACTCTAACTATAACTAATAGGATTAGTATTATAAATAGTAATAATATAGGTTAGGATGTTATTTACTAAGTACTTACTAATAAGTTTATAAAACTTCTTAAACTATAGGAAGTTAGTAATACTCTTAATAGTAATACTAGGCTTAGTTTTAATATTATAAGCTTTAAGTAAATCTATTACTAACTATAATATATAGGTATAGCTATTATTATAGAGGTATACTAGCTAGAGGGTACTAAGATAGTTTTAGATCTTATCCTTATTATTAGTATTAAGAAGACTAGTCTATAGTATAAGTTAGTTATAGAGTAATTATAGAGGGATTAATAATATACCTAAACCTAAATTATAAGGGCTATATACTTATAGTTAAATATAAGCTCCTAAAGGGTTACCTACTTAAGGTAGACCTTATAACTACTAACTAATAGGTTAGTAATATAATTACTAATATACTCCTAGGTAGAGGTATAAGTAGTAAAGGTAATAAAGATATAGCTATAGTTAAGATTACTAAGCTTACTATCTACCTCCTTCTAATAGTAGAATATTAATATATTCTAAGTATACTATATAGTACTATAAAGCTCTTAGGGTACTTAAAACTATTAGTATACTTATAGAGTAATTACTAAATAAGTAATAACTTATAGTAGAATATTTCTTCTTATCTATTTAATAGATAATATACTTAGCTATATAGTAACTAGTATTATAGATAAGCTTATTAATATTATAGTATATACTAGTAAGGTAGTAGATATATAAAGCACCTCTAGTAAGGCTAGTAAAGCTAACATATAGATTATATTTATAATTAAGAACTATCTAGATTCTTAAGATAACTAATATTTTAGTAATAGGCCTATAATAGTAGGGTAAGATAGAGGAAGTAAAGAGAAGGGAAAATAAAGTAAAAAAATGAAATTATAAGGTAATTAACTTAGTAAAAAGTTACTAATATATTACTAAGTATAAGGAAAAGAGGAGGAAAAGAGGAAAATAATTAGCTAGTAGAAGAAAAACTTTTTACTAGGTAATATAACAGCTAGGAAAAGTAAGCTAGAAAAATCTACTTAATATATATTTACCTTACTATTACGTAACTATCTTTTATCTAAAAAACTAATACCTAACCTAGTAACTAAATAGTAATATATTACTAAATAATAATATAAAATATTAAGAATTATAATAATAATAATAAGGTAGCTATATTAGTAATAAGGAGGATTTTATAATATATAAAGCTATTAAAGGATATTTTAGGCTAAAAAGACTATAGTTATTATTAGTATTATTTATAATATTACGTAATAACTTTAGGGATAAAGTTTTAGGGGGAGGGGAGTAATTATAAGGAGATTTATAGTAGTTAGCCTAGTAGGTCTTAGTAATAGGTTGCTAAGCCCCTAACAAGCTAGCCCTACTATAGAGTTTTAATAGGTAGCTATAGCCGTACTAGAGGAACTCTATAAGCTTAAGTCTTATAATATACTAACACCTACTATTAAGCCTTACCTAGTTAAGTACCCCTAGCTAATACTCTTATATCTAGCTAATAAGATAACTAATAAATACCCTAATAATAGTAATAAATTTATAATAACTAGGAATATTATCTACTTTAGCTTAATAAAGTATAAGAGAGTTACCTATAGTATACTTACCTCTAAGGTATATAGTATAGTTATAGGCGTAAATATAGTATATATTATCTCTATAACCTTAAAGATAGTAACTAATTATATAGGACTTCTTTTAATACTAATAATCCTCTATATAAACTTCTATTTACTTTATAAATACCTTATAAAGCTAGGTATTATAAAGGAGAAGAGGCTTATAATTAATATTATAGCCTTATAGTAGTTCTATAAGAGATGTAAAGTCTATAAAGTATATTAGATCTATAGTACTAATAACCTAGCTAATAGATTTATAAAAATAGTACCTAATAAGGCGCTAGAGGAATTAGTAGGTAGTAGGAAAGTAAGGATTAGGATAGAGGGATAGGTTTCTTATATATAATTAGGTTATATATATCTAAAAAGTATAATACTTTTTAATCTTTTATTTTTATTATGTTTTTAGGCTTTTTAGTGTTAATAGGTAAAAGGGGTAATAAGCGTATTTATTACTACTTTAGAAAGTTACTAGTATTAGGATACTAAGTATCTATAGATAGTAGAGGAGCTAATCTAGATTACGTACTAGGCTACGTAACCTACCTTAACGGCTCTTTTAATATCTATAGTACTATTACTAGCTAGCATACTAGCCTTCTTTCTCTTCTATTTAACTCTAGTAATATCTTTAAATATACTATAGTTTAACCCTTTATATCTAACGTTAGATCCTATAATACTAATAATTACTAAGACTAGTATATCCTTTAAAGAAAATTAGTATAGACTTTATTATTAGCCTATTACTAAGTATTTATAATACTAATACTAAATATAATAATATCTTTATTATTATTAATAGGATAATAAAGTTTATTATATTTATCTTAATATAAAAGACTATTTTAGTAGTATAGCTTACCTAAATACTCTATAAAAAGATAGAATATAAATTTAGTACCCCTAAAGGTATTATAAGTAATAGAAATAAACTCCTTATAAGTAAGTTTTAAGAGGAATTTACTATAAAAAGAGAGATTTATAGCTAACTATCTATAGCATACTACCCCTTAATAGATAGATAGATAGAGAGAATAAACTAAATACCTAAGACGTATTTATAAGTATATACTATAAGATTAGTAAGTTAATAAATAGTCTAGCTTCCTAAAGTAGAGTTTATATATAATAATAGTTACTATATAACTACTAGCCTTTTACTAATAGAAGCCTTATATAGGTATAATCTAAGGTATATTAAATACGTCCCCTCTACTATAAAAGTTATAGTCTAAAAAGTTAAAGAGAGGCTTATTTATATTAGTAAACTTTCGGCATATATATAGCTTAACTAAAAAAAGGTAATAAATACCTAAGCGTAAGGTTATAATATAAGATATACCCCTAAAGAGTACTCTTATAGAGAGATTATAAGACTATTAATAAAAGATTTTAGGTTTAAAAATAGAAAATTAGTAGTAAGATTTATTTAAATAGTAATTTTAAAAAGGATTAACTCTTAGGTATATAAAGTATATTTACTAAAAAAGTATTAATATATATATAATATATTCTTAGTATCCCTAATTAAACTATAGAATAACTAGTAAGGATATAGTAATAGCTAACTAATCCTCTTAGACCTTAAAGATAAACCTAAAGTATAGGATGTAGAGGAGATTATTACTAGCTAGGGTTTAGTAAAGGATTACTAATACCTTATTAAATAGGTAGGGTAGCCTATAGAATATAATACCTAGGAACTAAAGGAACACCTATATAATATATAATAGAAAGTTACTATATATAAAAAAGCTATAAGGAGGAAACATAAGAAATAAGATAATAAATAGTATAGAATTAGGTTATTATTACTAAATACTTACCTAGTTATAGGTAAAAAGAATAGTTACTACTATTAAATTAAGTTAGGGGCCTACCTAAGGTATCTTAATAAGAAAAAATAAGAAAGTAAAAACTAACTAAGTAGAAAAGAATACTAAGTTAATAAAGTTATAAATAAAAGGTTATAAAATATATAATAACTATTACTACTAACTAACTATTAATATTAGTATTACTATTATTACTACTATTATTTTTTATTATCTTTATTATTATTATTATTATCTTCTACCTTAAAGTTTATAAGACTCTCTTTATTACTAGTAGACTACTAATCTAATTTATAATCTTATATAAGGTTATATATAATCTACTTATCCTTATTATATTTTTTTAATAAAGGCTTAGTTAGTATTTTTTATATAAGGTATCTACCTCTTAGCCTTAGGATTATAAATATTATAGTCCTAAATTAACGCCTACTTAGTAAGCTTTATATAAATAGTATAAATATATATATAATAGTTATTACTAAGGTTAATAAAATTATAAAAAGGGTAAAGGATTACTAAAGGGATAGTAACTTATTTATCTTTACCTTTCTTCTTCTTAGCCTCTTCCTTATCCTAGCGCTTTTTCTCTATAGCCTCCTACTCCTTATAAACGTAAATAGGTTCCTTACGCTTAGCTTCTTCCTCTTTATACTTCTTCTTAGTAGCCTTTTTTTAGTTATAATAGTACTAAATAGTAACTAAAGTAAGACTACTTAGTAAAGAATTATTATTAGTAGGATTATTATTATACTTATTATTACTACTTAATATAGTAATAGTAACTTCCTTACCCTTATTATAGTAATACTTTATAGAGTTAGTAGTAATACCTATAAGCTTATACTTCTTCTAAGGTATCTTAGTATTAGTTTTATAAGTAATTAGTATAGACCTTATAATATAAATAGTATATATAGGTATAAGATTATCCTTATAATTATTAACCTTTTTATAAAACTTAGCCTACTTAGGGAAATATTTTAGTTCTCTCTTACTAACTATCTTATTATATTATTTACCTTAGTAACTATTAAGGTATTTAATAAGCTCTTATAAAGCCCTTACCTTTAAACTATTATAAATATAAGTAGGTTAAAACTAGTTTTATTACTTTATAATATTATTAGAGGTAATAATACTTACTTAAAAAATATGTTAGTAAAGGTAAGTACTTAGTAAAGAGACTATAATAAACCTAAACTTAAATTATTAAGCTTATTTATTAATTTCTAAATACTAACTCCTAAATAGTAATATACTAAAGTTAGATTAGGTTTATACTATATAAAGGATTAGTAATATACTTACTATTTTTAGTTTAAGCCTAGGTAATATACTAAAGAGACTAGTAAATATACTAAAGCTTAATAGGACTAAGTATAAACTTAGTAACTAATTAGTAAAGGTAAATATAGTAGTTCTAAATAGAATATATAGCACCCTAAAGTTCTTTAAGAACCTAAGGAAGTAGATTAGAAATACTAAACCTTTAGTAAAAGACTAGTAAAAACTTATAGTAGAATACTTCTTCTTATTAATATAGTAGGTAAGGTAGTTAGTAATATAGTTAGCCTAATAGTAAATAAATTTATTAAGGTCTTAATAAATCTAGCTAAGATAGTTAATATAAGGAGTACTACCCTTTAAGCTATTAAAACCCTTATTAAGGTTATATAGTATCTAGAGAATACTAGTAACTTAGATAATAATACTTATAGTTAGTAATAAGTTAGTAATAATATAGTAAAAAGAGGAATAAAGAAGGAAAATAAAAAAGGGAGAAAATAAGAATATAGTAACTACTTAGTATATAGTTAATAAAGTAATAATAAGGAAATTAAGTAGAATAAGAAAAGTTATTAATAAGAAGTATAGTAAAAGGTTAATAATAACGTAGTACTAAGGAAAAAAAGAAAAAAAAAGGGAAATAAAACTTTACCTTAAGAGAAAAAAAAAGATAAAAAATAAAAATAATAACACTACTATATAATAATAAAGGCTTAATAGACACTTACTAAAAGAAATAAAACTATTAGTATAATAATAATAAAGTAAGGTAAAAATAAGGTAAGTATTATTATATTAAGTAAAGCTATATAATAAACTATTAGACTATAAATAGAAGTACTTAGTTTAAAAATAGGTAGAGTTAAAGGAATTTTATTTTATCTATAAAGGAATTATAGTAAAGGGAGGCTAAAGGTATACTAGGATTTATAATACTAAAATAGATCCTATAATATAATAAAGAAGTTAATAAAATAGCTAGAGTAAATAGTAATTAGTTAGTAACTACTTAGTACTTAAAACTATAGGCTTTACTTATCCTTAGGGACTAAGAATATAAGAAGGGAGGTAATTATAAGGGGGCTATATACTAATAGGATATATAGCCTAATAGGAATACTTTAGGTATTCCTTAGCTAAGGGTTAGTAAAGCCTTACCTACTTAACTATAATAATATCCCTAGGCTAAGGGGTAGGATACCTATAGATTAATTAGTAGGCCTTTAGTAAGACGTTAGCCTAGCTAGATTAGTTATTAGTATATATAGAAACCCCTTATGCTAGCCTAACTAGCTAGGAGGTGTTAAGTTAAATTCTATATTATTACTTATACCTATTATTATAATATCTATCTATTACTTTCTTAGGCTCTACCCTATAGGTAATACCCCTTATAATTATTTAACTTCTACTTTTTAGAGGAAGCCTACCTAAGAATAGAAGAGTTATAATTAATAAGATCTTTAGTAACTACTTACTAAGCTATTAATATAGATATATTATTAGATCTATCCTAACCTAAGCTATTAGTAGCTAAGCTAATAAGGATCTTTTAGGCCTAGGATACCTAATTATAGGAGTAAAATACAACCCTATTATAAATACTTACTAAATACCTAGTAATAGCTAAGAAGTAATATAAACGCCCTCTAGTATATACTTATAGCACTCTATTAGAAAACAGCACGCCTAAGTAAGTATTAGATTAGCTAGTAGTAATTTAGGCTAGTAATTAGCTATAACTAACTACCTTAGAAAGCTACTATATTAAATAGGCTCTAATTAAGGTTACCTTATCCCTCTAGACGTAATAGTATAACTATTAATTTACGCTTAATATAATAGGTAATAGAGAAGAGGTTAGCCTTTAGGCTGCCTTTTAAGTATTTATTTACTAATCATACGTTAATCTAGAACTTTAGGAGAGACGCCTATATAACTAGCTTTATAATACGTAGTAATAGCTAGGCTAGTTACTACTATAATTCTTTACTAAATAGTTAGTAATATATTAGGCCTTAGGTACTAGAGATCTTAAAGATAGTTAGCTACTAGCCTTCTTATTTTTTTACTACCTATAACTAAGGTTATAAAGGGTACTAATTAGATAAAAATACTCTACCTAGTAACTAAATAATATTACCCTTACTATAAAACGCCTATAAGAGCTCTAGATTAATTAGACTCCTAACTAGACTTTAGATAGGCTATTTATATCTAATTAGATATCTAAAGTACTAAAGCGCCTAGTAGTTACTAAGCTACTAGTAAAGAAAGCCTAAGTTAAAGATATTAGCTATATTAAGTATAGTAAGAAAGGCTATAAGGTAGATAATTACTATAGTAAAAGAATCTATATAAGGTGCTCTAGAAAGGGGTATATAGAATTAATCTACTATACCCTAACTACTAAGGTTAATACTATATATAATACTAAATATTAGAAGGTAATTAACGTATATAGAGACAATAATAATAGATACTAAGCTAGTAATAGCTTACTAAGCACCTAGTAAGGCTTAAGGATATCTACCTACTAGGTAAGCTCTAGCTATACTTAACCCTAGCTAAAGACCTAAATAGTTAGTAATAGCTAGCTAAGAAAGCCCCTAGAGGTTAACCCTTCTACCTTATTATAAGTCTACTCTATTAAAGGGGTTTAAGATCCTATTTATTATAGTTAGTAACAGCTTATAGAGCGCCTAGCAAAATAAGGTTTAAATCCTATATATTATAATTAGTAATAGCTTATAGAGCGCCTAGAGAAATAAATAGTA
This sequence comes from Colletotrichum sublineola, assembly GCA_020631755.1. NCBI lineage: Eukaryota > Fungi > Ascomycota > Sordariomycetes > Glomerellales > Glomerellaceae > Colletotrichum > Colletotrichum sublineola. The sequence continues at coordinate 644,101 of JAHSQG010000019.1, forward strand.
GTTTAAATCTAATAGTAAGATAATAATAAGATCTATTTATACCTATAATTAGTAATAGTAACTAGCACCTAATAATAGGAGTACAGCCTAGGGACTTACCCTTTTAAAAGGGGGGTAATTATAATAATATCCCTAGGCTAAGAGGCGGGATGCCTATAGATTAATTAGCAGGCCTTTAGTAAGACGTCAGCCCAGCTAGATTAGTTATTAGTATATATAGAAACCCCTCACGCTAGCCTAACTAGCTAGGAGGTGTTAAGTTAAATTCTATATTATTACCTATACCTATTATTATAATATCTATCTATTACTTTCCTAGGCTCTACCCTATAGGTAATACCCCTTATATTAATACTAAAGGCTAAAGTTAGAAACTTAGAAGCTTTAGCTTAAAGTCTTTATACCTTAATAGACCTACCTTTTATACCTTTCTTAGTTATAGCCCTTAGCTATATACCCTTATAACTCTCTTATTAAATACTAGAATTTATTATTTCTTATATTTAATCTTAATTCTAGCTTTTGAGCTAGAGTCTTTAGCTAGTAGCCTAAGGCTAAAGTTAGCTATATCTACTTTTCTAGCTAGAGGAAGGATTAAAAAGTATTTCTTAATCTTATTAAGGCTTAGGTCTTTAGTATAAGTACTAAAGACCTAAGGGTTTTATATATAATACTTAGTATATAGTATTCTATTAGTTAGGTAATATACTAGGAGTTTTCTATAGTTATATATATAATAAGAGAGTAAAGTTAAGAAGATATTAGTCTATTTAGTATTAATAAAATAAAAGAATTAAAAGAAGAAATAAAAAGAGTAGCTATTTTTTATAGACCTAGCTATAGCTAGTAAGGTTACTAGTAAGTAGACCTATCTTTAGGTTCTTTATTAGTATATAATATAACTTAAGGTTTAAGCTTTTTAATAACCTTAGTAGTAGTATTAGTTACCTTATTAGTAGTAAAGCTATTATAACCTTAATAGAAGATTTAATAGTACTATAATTACTATTTAGTATAGCTTACCTATAAATCTATATAACCTTATTTATTATTAGTATATTAAGTTATAGTTAAGTAGTAACTTTATTACTACTACTAACTAACATTCTAGTACTTAAAGGTTATTTACCTATACTATAGTTAAAGTAAAGTTAGACTTAGTAGTTACTTTATATTATTAGGTATTCTATATTAAATTAAGAGATTAAGATATAGTATAGGCTAGAGGTGCCTAGTATTAGGTTTTACGTATTAAGATGTTATATATAGGGTAAACTATACTAGACTGCTTATAGGGGTTTAGAGTAACTATATCTATTAATAAGAGACCTTAAAGGTAGAAGTAGCTTTCTAAATAGATATGTTTAGGTTTTTTTTAATAGCTTAGAGGGTAAGGATAATACGACTTTTAATTAAGGAGGAATGTATGTTTATACGCAGAGGAAAATTAGTATAAAGGTCAAAGAGGTAGAAAGAACAAAAAGTAGCTGACTTACTATGTTGGCTGACTCACTATGTATGTACGTTAGCTTATATCTATGGAGCGAAATCTCTATTACCCTTATGCCTACTATAGCCGTGATTAATATATATTAGCTTCTTTAATAATTGCACCCACTGCAGACTCCATCTATGCGTCTGTCTCGGCCACCTACCGATCCCAAGACTTAACTTTGGCTAACGTGCTGGCATTCCTACTTTCTACAACATTAATTTGTGGTGTTATAACCGAGGTGATTCGGATTTAAGATCTCATTGAGGGGGATAGTACACAAGGCAGGCGGCCTACTTCATGAACCTGTCATCTGACACGACCAGTATATCTACAGACGTGTATAAAGCCGCTCTACGATCTCGTCAGGCTGGCTGGCCATCGCGGTTGCGGAGAAGAAGAAATCGACATTGTTCATGTCATTAAGAGATGACATGAACAATGTCAAGAAAGAGATGGCTTAGATCTTCACGATCATTTGCCCAGGGCGCTGCGCGCTGCTTTCGCCTACTGTTGTCCACCGACATAATGAATGCATTATAGATCTGGTGGCGCTTAGCAGGCACATGGTGATTGAATTGATTGATTGAATAACTGACACATCACCCTCAATTGCGCTGCCGCTGCAACGCAGTGCAAATCCAGAGCCCAACGCCCTGCCCGCAAGTCTAATAACGGCACGGTAGTATGTGAAACAAGACACATCGCACGGCGTGACTATGGGCCATGTGGTGGTGCCGGCCTGTGGCTGACATATTTGGCAGACAGACAGAAGCTATGTACTTTGTATAACATACCTGCATAACGAGCGGCCTATTATAATGAGTGGCCTACCTCCTCCTCCCCTTCTATACTTCTTATAAGTTAATTAAGCTATAATATATAAAATTAATTAAAACTACTTATTATCTTCTTCCTTATTACTATCCTAAACTACTTTATAGGTTTATATATTATATCTAGTCTTCCTATAATTACTATATTATTATATATATAGTTTACTACCCTCTATATAACCCCTATTTTAGGATGTTTCTTTACCTTTAGTACTAATACCTTCCTTTTTCTTTTATAGTACCTCTACTTTAGCTATATTAAGTAACCCTCTAAGGCGTACTTAGGTCTTTTTAGCCCTCTAGTACTTACTTAGTACCTCTATCCTTATATAAAGTCCTTTATTCTTAGCCTTAAGAATAGTAACCTTATAGGCTAACTTATTAATACCTTTAGCCTAAAAGTTAATTACTTTATATATTACTATTAGTAAGCTACCTTAATATTACTAGATCCTCTTTTTAAGGGAACTATAGCTTTATATACCCTTAATTACTATACTTAGTATCTTTAGGTCTTAGGAGCTATTACTACCTAGAGGTAAGCTTAGGGGTATTAGTATCTTTAGTTTAAAATCTAGTTAAGAAATAACTACTTTAGGGTTAAAAGGTATAAGGCCTACCTATCTAAAACTAGCTTATATATTATTTTTACCTATTAAGGTAAAGAATACTACTTTAAAAATAGAAAAGAAGTTATCTTTTATAATATATAAAATTTATATTTATATTATCTTCTTAATTTCCTTACTATATAAGTACTTTAATAGGCTAAAATACCTAATATTAAGAGGCTAAAGCTTATATAATAAATAGGAAGGTATATAAAGAGTAATAATATTCTCTTTCTTATAGTATTTATTAAAGTTAGTTAATTTATAGCTATTATAGCTATTAAGGATTAAAAGGTAATAAATACCTTTTATATAGGACTTTATATATTAATTAAAATAATTTAACTAATTTAGGCTAATTTTATTTATTATCTATCTATTTTTACTTAGGTAGATATATTATATAGTTAGGAATTAGCTATTAGTATACTAGGAGAGGAGGTAATATTTACTTTTTATAATAATATATAGAGGTATTACCTAGCTATCTATATATATACCCTAAATAATAGAAACCTATTTATAATTACTAGGCTACTTTATATAAGGCCTTCTTTTATAGTTAGAAGTTATAATAACCTTTATATATAATAGTATTCCTATTAGGAAGCTAGTCTTATTAAAATTATAGATATTATAATCTTATATCTTATACTTTATAATTATATTTTATATAAGTATAAACTAGCCTTATATAATTATAGGATCCTTAGTTAAGGCCCTCTAATAGTTAATTTAATATTAAAATTATATTTTTAATTAGGGTTATTATTATATAAAGTTCTCTACCTATTAGGGTTTAATATATATTATATTATATTTAGAAAGGAGCTAGTTAGCTATATCTTATATATTATCTTATTATAGAGGAAACCCTTAATTAGTTAGGTTAATAACCTATTTAAGAATTACCTCCTCTTTTATTATAGTTAACTTTCTTAAATTTAGTTAGTATTTAGCTTATATAATACGTCTAGTAAGTTAGTAGTAGAGTATTATTTAAGGGACCTTAAAGGTTATAGCTGCCTTTTATATAGATATTTTTAGGTTGTTTTGGATAGCTTAAAGGGTAAGGATAATACAGCTTTTAATTAAGGAAGAATATATATTTATACGTAGAGGAATATTTGTGTAAAGGCTAAAGAGGTAGAAAGTAGGGAAAGGTGGGCTACTTGTTATGATGGGCCGCTCGTTATGTAGGTATGTTACCTTATTTGCTAAGCAACCTAGGTACGCAGGCACTTACCCCCTGCTCTTAACTTTAGTTAAGCTGCCTGTCACTGCTGCTACCTGCCATTTTGGGAAATCACAGCTACTGGCAGCCTGCTCCCTGTCACTCCTGCCAGCTGTGCTAGGTACTTACTACCCTGGGGAAAATCACAGCACCAGCCAACTTGACCTGCTGACGCCTGGAAGGATGGATTACAAATGGGGAAACTCCGATACCCCGATGCACAGACACCCTCCCTGCCTCCTTCTTTAGAAATAAACTACACACTTATATCGCTCTTAAAATCAATCGCCCCATCTGCTCTGCGCGGCCTCTTATCTCTTAGAAGGTCACGCAGGTTACTCAAGCACTTATTTTCTTAGGTAAGTAACTTTAGGTCTGCTCTTTCCGCTGCTACTCCTGTAACCTGGTCACGTAGGTCATACGCTTGCTTCCTACCTACAAGATACTGCCGCTCTAACCACCTCACTACCGCCTACTGCTAGCTGCTGGCAGTCTAACAACTGACAACTATTTATTTTGGCATGTCTCTACTACAATTATAGCAAGGCTTTGTTTGGTTAGCTGTGGCTTAGGAGGGATTGCTATAACGTTAAAGGCATGCATAGAAACAAAGTGCCTGCCGCAAATCCCTATGCTCCTATTTTTGTGTAGCTGCCGGTCCCACCAAGCGTTAGGGAGGTAGTTTACTATGTTAGATAGCTCCTACTACATTTCGCGTTGCCTACTTGATTGATATTGCGGTGTGGGGGATTTCCCATGATGCTACACAAGCCTTGCCCCACCCAGCACTAGCTGTCAGCGCACTTATTACTTCCGAAATCAACCTAGGGGTTAGGGAGCCTACGCCACCACTTACTGTTGTCTGTTCCACACCTGTATTACTATTCTAAGGGGTATAATATAGGAAGGAGGTATAGATACCTTAGTAACCTCCCCTGTTAAGAAGTAACCTTAACTGCCTAAGTGTTATTAGAAATACTGTTAGTTAGAAGCGTGTTACCTTACTACGCTATACTATCCTATAGTTATTAATCCCCTAATTATACTATAATTTTCTAACTTAATTATAACTTAAGAAGAGGTGACGAAGTAGTAGTAAAAAGACGTGTATTTATAATATAACCTATACAGAAGGTCTGCGTCCTCCTTACGTCACTAACCTAAGAGGGATTACAAGACATAAGACATATTATATTAACAAAATACACTATAGGAGAAGAAACTTACTACCCTTACGTTCTATAGAACCTCTGTCTGTTATCACGCTGACTTAATTTGCTCTACTAGCAAGCAAGACCAGTATTAACGTCTAAATCCTTAGATTTAATTATAACTAGTTCTTTATAGCCTCGTCTTAAACCACCTCTCCAGTCCCAGTCTAATCCTGACTGACTTTGCTAAGGACTGTATCCGTACTTAGTTATTATCGGTCGTGTTCTGTTGCTGTTAAATATTCTTGACCGTCTTATGTTGGAAAAAAAATAATATACTAACGATAATGGCTGGCATTTAGTGCTCCGTACCACGCGAATCGCCACGAACCCTGCCGCGGCCAGGGTGCCATCGCAGAGCCATTTATTAATTACGCCTACATTTTGCTGCTATCCAAGCCATACCTAATCGCCCGTTGCGAAAAGAGGACGTCACATTTACGCCACAACACACGACAATTGCCAGCTCTCAGCTCACCGTCCATACAACCTAACCCAGCTGCTGTCACCGCTGCCGCCACCGCTGTCACGATCCTTAGCATTCTCAACCAGCGTCCTGCGTGCAACGGCCCCTTCGATAACGCCATCCGAACATCTTTCTTCCAGGCAAGAATGTCCTTCCCCAACACGACTTTTCTCGATTCGTCTCCCCGGGGCAGGGTCGCAGAACAATCCAGCGGGTCCTTCGTCCATGCTGGTTGCGCGTACCACTGAGAAGAAGGCTGATGATATGGAGCACCTGAAGGAGCTCTGCGACCTCAGGATGTATCCTCCCCGAACGCGATTCCTCTCGAACTCTATTCAACTAGCCGCAAAACGCTTCGGCGGGTTCGTAGCCTATACTGGTCGCGCGTATTGCTGAGAAGAAGGCGGAACTGGAACCTGAAGGATCTTCGCGACCTCTCGCTGCCGTTGCAGACTAGATAGAGGCTTTGGGACAAAAGACTGGCGACTCTTTCTGACGAAAGGGAAGTTGAGTATGGCTAAATCCGGGTTCACTACCAGAGGCAGTACTAACAGACTGTAACAATTGCTAGGAACCTCGATCCTGTCCTCCATCCTTGCGTCAATTAAACCTTGGGTAACGAGGCTGTGCTGCGCTCAGTCAGCACTGTGCTGCCCACCTACGTGCCTGCCGCCTACGTGCCTGCCGCCTTTGGCTGTCAGTGTCAATGTCATTGGTGTGCCGTGTACCCAAGATTTCGTCGTGTATGAAAAAGAAGAATCTGGACATCATCCGGCCTGCCAAGTGTGGGATTTGCCAGGACTCTGGAGAAGACGACGAGTTGAAAGATGCCGCCGTCGTGCCAATAGCTAAAGACACCGGTGTCGAAATGTGGTGAGCGACAGCTTCGTTTACTCCCTACGGCAGCGGCAATGACCCAAGCGAACACGAGGTGAAAGGTGCGGCGGTGGCCGAATCCGTTTCCACTTGTTTCTTTCTGCCGCCAGCCACGGGCGGTAGGTTGGCATCGAGACAAGTAAAATAGAAGAGGCCGACGGGTCAAGGTGGCTGGTTAGCAGTGGGGGAGGTATGCTCGCTCCCTCTCCCCGAGAGGACTTTTCGTGCCGAGGGGACTTGTGCTTAAACGTCATCTGTTTACTGCAATAGCTAATAGAAGCCCAATTGTAACCTATCTCGGTCGCCATGATTCCTTATGCTTGATGCTCACTCTCCTTCATCAATGATATTCCCATATCCCCCTATTCCCATCAGCCTCGGGCATACCCTCCTTAACTATGTATGTTATAGCCAGATAATGATGGAGTACGCGTACCGGTCCACCATCCAGCTCGTCCCTAGTTCATTTTCAACTCTTGCGCCTCGCCGCCTCTGGTCTCCGCCTCCGGGCCACCAGTCTGGCGCAACCACTCAACGTCTGTATTGATGATGGCCGTCACCCGGTCGAGTCGGGACAGCGTGTCGGAACGCTTCACGTTGAGCTGCCGTAGGTCATCGAGACCTCGCATTAGGCTGCCGTTACGGTCCCGGTCGGCGAATCGGCTGTTGCTGAACGCGCTATACGCACACTCGTAGCACCAGATGGCCTCTTCTATCTCGTTTTGTAAAGGGTTGAGAGGTTGAGGTCCACTGTTGGCTGCTTTCAGAGAAAAGCCGGGTTTCCACTGTAGAGTCCCAGCCTGCCTCAGCTGGGCAAGCGTGTTCCCAATGTTACCGAGCACCTGGAGCATCTGAACGTGAGCCGCCTCGGTGTGTTGCATCTGCTTATTTTTCCACGCGCCGAGACTTCCGACGTAATCCATTATGGCCGAGCACCATTGCTCGCACTCTAACGATGTCATGTGCTCGGGGTGCGCAGCTGGCTGCGGTCCGAGCATGGAAGGTGTCGGGACGGCTGTAAACAGTGATGCAAAGTCTTGCTTGTTGACGAGACTGACGCCGGTGTCTGCGTTGGCAAGAGCAGCCAGAACTCGACGCCATACCGAAAAGTCGCTCGGCTTGTCATAGCTTGTGCTGCTTCCTGAGAGGATCTGGACGGCATTGACAATGACGGCGACACCGCAGTTAGTGCCGTTTATCTGTCTAGTGCAGCCAATGTATTCCATAGGAAAGGCCGAATGCTCGGTATTGTCACCAACAGCAGTCTCGTCGTCGCCGTCTCTTAGCAGTCCTCGAAGGTGGTTGACTTTAGACGTAAGCTCTGTGCGAGACCCCTCCGATGGAAGGGAGTCAAGGATGCAGGTGCTGTTAGGTCGGGGTACGGCTAGAATCCAATGATAGGCGCTCTTCAAGTGCAGCGGCGCAAGGACAATGCCCTCGGTTAGCTTTGGGAGAGCGTCTTTGACTCGTGCCGGTAGTCTGACACACGACCCGTCTGTCAAGAGAGGATCCAGAACATGAACCGACAGCGGGCAAAGAGCGGCCACGATTTTCATCAAGGCGAAAACTTCAGCGTCGTTGAGGCACTGTCCACTCGTGAGCCGCTTGAGATCCACCTCGGTCTGGTGTACGTTGATGCGACATCTCTTGCTAGTTGGCAATGCACGCTCAAGTTCGCTTCGTCGTTTCGCGGACGGGGCGCTTGGAACAGCTTCGACCGACTCGGTCGAACTTTGAGCGGCTGGTAGACTGTCGATTGTGGGGGTTTCGTCTCCGATCTGTTGAGAAGGGCTCTTGTCCATGTGTTGGTTGATGGGCTGTTGTTGTATTGGGTGCTGAAGGGAAAGCTTTCTGGAATGCCCGAGTGGACTTGCCGTGTTATTGGTCTTTACATCGCTGACAGTCTGGGGATCGGGTTGTATGACCGCGAGGTCGAGAGTGGGCCTATCGGGGAGCTGATGTGGTTTACCGTCGAGGCCAGAGGTATGCTCGATGTCCTGTATCCAAAGTCTCTTTGGCTGGGGAGTCAACAGCGGCGATGTGGACAGATCCAAAGGCAGCGGAGAGGGCGAGCTCGGGAACGACTGGGGGGCTCTGCGTTCATCTTCAGGCTCTTCAGGATCGTTAGGTTCTTCCTGTTTCAGCTGAGAGGAATCAGCCATGTCTGGTCGGCCCACAAGTGAGTCACCGTCATTGCCCGGGCTTACCTGGTCGAGTTTCTGGTTCTTTGCTTGAACGTGGTTGCAATCGAGGGCGCCACCATCTTCATCGTGGTCGTCATCATTGTTGTCGTCGGCACCAGCAGTGTTGTAATCAAAGTAGTCCTCTGCCTTGCTGGCATCGCAGTCATCTTCCCCTTGTTGGTCACGAGATATGACTTTGGTTTCTTGGGACTTCTTGCTGTTGTTGTCGGAGCCAAAGTGATAATGGTAGGCAGACTCAAGGGCACGCGTCGTGTATTTCGTGTCGAACAGAATGCCGCTGGGTTCGTGCCAGAGACTATACACCGACATGCCCTGGGACTGGGCGCTGTTGATGATGCGGATAAATGTCTTGCACGACTGGAAGGATAGGGACGTGATGAGTGTTCCGTCGGGCAACTGCGCATTCCTGCCGCACATTCGCCTCACGGTGGCTTGCCCTCCTGGTAGCTGCTGGTTTCGTCTGCTGCGACGGTTCGCATTCCTCGCCTCGTGAATGCGGCGGCGGCGTGCTTCCTCGCTGAGGCCCTGCTCGACGATCCTGTTGGCGCGCCGGAGTTTGGGACCGTCAATGACAAAGTGGGTCGAGACTCGGGCGGCGTCCTCATCTTCGAAGCTAAGGAGGATCTCCTTGACTATGGGCCGCAACTGATCGACCAGGGTGGCGTGGTGGATGCTAGTAATCTCGCCGACGAAACCCTTGTACAAATCGATCGAAGAGACGGAACCGACAACGGCGGGGTCTCGATGAAGCTTTGAAGACTGTTCAATTGCAGGGGGTGGAAGAGGGACCAGATCATCGTCATCGTCGTCGGGGCTGGTGATGGGCTTAAGCTCGACTAGGAGGCGGAATTTCTGGGTCAGCTTTGATGCACTCGACAAAAGAGTACACGGGTCCTAGGGTCGAAGGATGAGGAAACTGACGTGGCAAACCGGCCTCGGGCTGTTTCTAAGTAGCGCGGGCTGGTGCTTCGGCGTCTGTTTTACTGGATGCGGTCAATGCAGGGCTTCGAGGAGCACCACAAGACGACAGCTCGTCCCGATGGAGCGGGACAGGCCTGGAGCTCGTCATGTCGGGGCGGTGTGAGAAGGTGACGCGTTGCGCGATCCGCCGAGGTCCAAGGTTCGCGGTCGCCCAATCGCGTACGGGATACCGAGTAAGCTGGGTGTGATTTCAAAACCAAGAGAAGAAAGAATCGACTGTTTGAATGTTGAGTGGTCTAAGAATCCCTAGGTAGTCAGACTGCGCGGAGATCGGAGTGTGGGTTTAATTTGGGGGGAAAGCAGGGGGACAGAAAGAAAGAAGATGAAGTACTTTGTTGCTTTTCCTCGGTGGGCGAGTGCAGAAGGGAACAGACGGGGAATGAAGCAGTTGTCGACACTAAATAGGAATATGACTGAATGACAGACAACCGGGTCTACTAGAATCTACCTGCACCGCTGGGCTAAACCCCAGGGGTACAGAGCAGATGTACTATGTCATAATTCCACCTGCGTACCTATCCCACGATAGCTTTGATTAAATTATGTATGCATGCATCTCATTATATTAATTGACTTGAATCTCTCTGCGTTGGTGTGTACTATGTTGTACTCTTTCTCATGCGACACAATGTGGGCAGGCGTACAGTCTGTCGCATTAGCAGTGTCGAAAACCTACTTTTTCGTCTGTGTATTAGGAATAACTGATATATATCTACCTATCGCAATAGATGCCAGCCCATCGCGATAGATGCCGGCGATGCCAGCAATGCCAGCGATGCCAGCCCGACCGGGCCCATTGCAATAGGCCCGGCCAGGCTGGCATCGCTGGCAAAAGCTGCTTGTTAGTAGGTAGTAGGATACTGGGAGTGTCGCCCTTTATTTTATGTGAACCTACTTCTCAAGTGATGCACCTAATCGAAAAAGAGCGCCACAATACAATGCGGCCAATAAAAATAAGCGCTAAGCTCTTGACCAATTGTCACTGAGACGCATGGGCATTAGTCATGGCATTTTCTCTACTCTAACTTCATCGCTTCGCTCCGGACAAGTATGCAGATAACCATGGGGATTCGCAGCATCTTAAGTAGACTAGCAATAGGTGAAGTGACGGCACGTTTGCCGGAAGTTGAGCGCCGGGGAGAATTTCTTCCGTATCGCAGTGCGAGGAGATTATTGTCTGTTGTAGAAGAAAGGATGCAGAGATGATTGAGGTGTTAGCAGTAGTAGCGCTCCGGGTCCCGAAAAGGTAGGTGGGGGGCGGATTAGGTCATGGTCAAGGTACACACCAGTACATTACTGGGCATCTGACGGCAGTGGGCGTCAGTGGATCCACAGGAGAGGGGATGACCCAGCCCAGTAGGTACCTCACTTTTTCCGTGTGGCTTAATCCACCTACCCTATCTCCTTAGGCCCCAAAACCTAGACTTAAAGTCCAGGCCCACAAATACATAAGCCCAATATGGTCACTAACCCCGCCCAAAGTACCAACCCTTATTTTTACGCTAAATTAGTACTATAATAATAGTATCAGTACTTTACCCTTAACAGCAGCCACATTAACCGCCACAGCCCACTTACCTACTTACCTACTTACCTACTTACCTACTTACCTACTTACTACTATCTAACTACTTACTTACTAGCCTACTTACTACTATCTAATAACTATAGCTGTAATTACCTATAATAGCTACCCTTTAATTATTTAACGACTTTAATAATAATATACTCTCTATAAGTAAAGAGATTAATACTAAGCCTCTAATACCTAAAGCATACGTACCTATTAGCTAGACGACTATATCTAACCTATACGTAGTAGCTACTTCTATTTTAATACTAGAGGCTAGGCTTAGGCCCTAGTAGTAGTTATAGCTATAGGTAACCCTACTACTATTACTCTAATCCCCCCTACTAATAGTCTAGTATGTTAATAGCTAAGTATAGTAAAACCCTAAAGATTTACTACCTTACCCTAGCTAATAACTAGGATAACTATATCTAACCTTATTACCTTTTTAGAAGATAGGTATACTTAAATAAGACTATAAGGTTTACCTTAACTATAATAATATACCTCTCTAGATATAATAATAATTTTACCCTCCTACCCTTATTAATTAATAGGCCTAGTAGACTAATATAAAGTCTAAGATATACTATTAAATAGTAATTTAATAAGGGTTAATTACTAACTAGCCCTATTAGTAGCTAGTAAATATCTAGTATACTTACTAGGCTAAGATTTATACCTTTTTTACTATTTTACTTTATATAAGTATCTATTATAAGTACTATATTACTAACTATTAGGCCTTAAGTAAGTACCTACCTTAATATACTATTAGCTAATAGATAGGCTATAACTAATTTCTTTAGCTCTACTAGTACTTTTATACTTATAACCTAAATAAAGAATATTACTTAGGCCTATAGACTATATATAAGAAGGTCTCTTATTAGAGTAACTAGATATAGTTCTTAGTAACCTACTTTTAGACCCCTAGTAGTTATCTTACTATTAATAAGAGTATAGTATAATATTAAGGCTACTACTCTAATAAGTAGTAGATAAAAGGAAAGCCTATATTAGTTAGATTTAAAGTATAGGTAATTAGGGAAGTTAGGTATTTTTTTTACTAGGCCTAGTATATAAAGAATAGACTACTAATCCTAGTACTTATATATAGGTAATCTAAGTAACCTCTTATACCTACCTAAGTAGTAGTTACCTACCTTATACTTAACCTCCTACCTCTACTACCTACCTATTAATATTACCTATTTATTAATAACCTTTTTACCTTAATTAACCTTTTATAATACCTTTAAAGCTATAATATTATTACTATAGGTACCTACTATAAGGTAAAATAAAGTAGTATTTATAAGGGTTTTAGCCTACTAAAGTTAGGTAATAATATAGTAAAAAAGATCCTATAAGGTATACTATTTATAGAGTTAACTAATAATAGCTAAGTTAACTAAATACTCTTTAAAGATATATTACCTATACTCTCTACTACTACTAGCTTTTATAGTAAAGAGTATACTTATCTTAGGGACTATAAGTAACCTTCTAGTAGTACTACCTACTTTTTAATATTATAAATCCCCTTTAAAGTATATAATAAAAGGACTAATAAGGTTACTATTACTTATATTAAATAACTACCCTTTCTATAAGTCTATTATACTTATAACTAATATATAAATTTAATTAATATTAGTAACTAATACTAAGCTAATAGTTATTATAGCTACTATATATATTATAATAAGGTATAAGCCCTATACTATAACTTTCTTCTACTTATTAGTATTACTAATAGTTATCTACTATTTTATAAGGCCTTTATTAATACCTAAGAGTATTATAATACTACTAAAAAGTTCTTTTTAACCCTAGCTTCCTTCTAATAGTAACTATATAAAGAACTAGTTATAAGGTATAAAAAGGAAGCTATTATATTTTAGAAATCTCTAGACGTTTACTAAATATCTTCTAGCTAGCTAAAACACACTTTAGTAAAACAGGTAAAGAGGTAAAGCTATATATACTACTCTACCTCTTACTAACATAAGGTTCTTAGTAGTAAAGTAGTTAATAAAGGCTAGAGGGATAATTAAATAAATTAGTAGTACCTAGAGTATAAGGTAGTACTATATTAGAAATACTTTATTACCTACTATAATCTAAAGTCTAAGTTAACCTAGTTTAAATTAATATCTCTTATTAGTATGCGCTATAGTAAAAGTCAGATATATTATAGAACTAAGCAGCCTTGCTAAATAGTTACTACCCCTGCCTAGACTTTAAGTCTAGGTTTTAGGGCCTAAGGAGATGTGGCTGGGTTAATCTGCTAGGGTTGATTTAGCTCTACTATGTAATCAACCTAAATCTGGGTCGATTTAGCCTCAATCCACCCACCCCACGTGGCTGGGTCAATCTGCCAGGGTTGATTTAGCTCTACTATGTAATCAACCTAAATCTAGGTCGATTTAGCCTCAATCCACCCACCCCACGTGGCTGGGTCAATCTGCCAGGGTTGATTTAGCTCTACTATGTAATCAACCTAAATCTGGGTCGATTTAGCCTCAATCCACCCACCCCACGTGGCTGGGTCAATCTGCCAGGGTTGATTTAGCTCTACTATGTAATCAACCCAAATCTGGGTCGATTTAGCCTCAATCCACCCACCCCACGTAGCTGGGCCAATTCAGCTTAAATCCACCCGCCCTAGCGAGCCATACACGGGCATTTTCCGCCACCATAACGTCCTTCGGCTCTGCTTAAAGAATTTAAACAAATTGTAGAATAGTGTAAGAGAGATAAAGGATTTGTTTGCTTACTTTAAAAAGCTTGCCAAATGCGCGGTCGTGAAGTTGTGTTGGTTGAAAGTGGTATGGTGACGACCCCAGAAGACCGAATCAGTAGGGACACAAGTCACGCCAGCCACTGCCGCACACTTGGCGTGACTCCAAGACACAAGTCACGCCAAGTGACACCAGCCACTACCATACAGATGGAACGGGCTTTTATTGGAAATCAGTCAGCCCCTCCCAACGTGTACCTTCGACGAGTCCTCTTATTGGGCCCATTCCCTTTCCTAAGTATCACAGGGCCATTAGGTCAAGCTTGTCCCTTAACTCTAAACGCGGAATAGTCTGTCTTATAAAATGGGTGAAAAAGGTTGCCGTTTGGCAGTTGCAGGTTTCGAGGAGTATACACGTCAGTACTTACACGCGTATCAGCACAGATATCCGATATTCAACGGATCATTTGCGCAGAAGTACGTCAAGGTCCCTAAGAAGGCCAGATGATGGCGTTTTAGAACAGCTGTTAGCCGGCGCCCGAGACTCTAGGAAGTCTGATAAAAAAATGTTCCTCAAGTTGTTTTTGATAGGCGAAAAGCTGTTCTATTGTCATAGGAGCTGTTCCTCAAAATGCGCTTGTACGGAGTAAAGCCCGGCCTGATAGTGAAAGGTTGGCAATGTTGAAGTTTGTTTCTCTTACACGTGCAAGCAATGTATAAAGCGCCAAGTTGTCGTGGTAAGAAGAGCTGATGTTCAATCTTAGCCTTGGTTCTCATACAGCAGTGTAGTAGATCTCATGCAATAACAGCGCCGGTTGCGTATCGTGCTCATGATTTTGAACAGGGTGCTTTACTCTGCGTTCTACATCTTGTGTGAGCGTGCTCTCATCAAAGTTTTCCAGTATGACTTCAGCGTCATGGCTTTCGCTGACAACACAGGCAGTAAAGGCAATAGTCTCGATGATGCGCTTCTTGGCTTCATATTTAGTCTTCGTAGTCAGTTCGGTGTCCTAAAAAGAAGCCCCAGTAACTTGCCGTTTGCCAATAATGCCGGACCTCAGGCCAGGGATAGAAACGCCAATACATATCATGATAACTTGCCCATCGCGATAGATGCCATCATGCCAGCGAAGCCAGCGATGCCAGCCCGTCCGAGCCCATCGCGATTGGTACCGGCCCGGCTGGACCCTTCGCGATAGATGCCGCGATGCCAGCCAGGAACGGGCAAGTTATGATGATAGGTATTGGTGTTTCCAATGCACAGACGAAAAAGTAAGTTTTTGACGCTGCCAATGCACCTTTGTCAACCACCCACACTTCCCTTTTGTTTTTCCATCTTCATCACAAGTTACAATCATCACCACATCTTCTTCGATAACTTCACACTGCGCTGTTAGCTGCAACCCGCATGCAATTGATTGGTTTAACGCATTTTTGACGGCGGAAACCACTATACATCTCATCGTAAAGCATCTCTCCTTGATGCTTCCAGAACGCCAGCACTATCGCCATTCAGCATTTTCATCGCTCGTATCACCCTCCTGACATCAATGACGACACCTTCATCACTCGATTCCCAAGTTCAAGCAGACCAACGCTGCTGCACCCGTTTGGGCCAGCCAAACAATCGACGCGTCCCCATCCATGATCCACTATTCACGGTGCCCGAGGATGATCAAGTTACTGACGAGGTTTGAATCTCCTTCCTCCACGTACCCTGGTCCGCCTTACGAAGAACAGCGCTCCACTGCGAACAACTTCATTTCCTTCCCCCCAGCTCTCGCTTCTTGTCAACATCATCGCACTCGAGAGATTTGCTGACGCGAATCCCAATCGGGTTCAGGTCAAGACTATCATCTCGTCCGTCGTTGCACAAGACGCGCATCTCAGCCCTGTCAAACGAAAACAAGGCCTGGTTTCCATCATCAACACCACAGTCAACCCATTATTGCCCGATACACAGTCCGCTGTCCTCAAGAAAATAGTCTGTTCCGGCCTAAACGACATCCTCACCGACTCCAGCCGCATGGCAATCATTCAAAGATTCTCCCTGTCGTCTGGACAGTATCCCTGTCGTCCTGGGCATCCATCCATCCGACCGATGGAATACGGATGAAACTGGCATTCGTGAGGGCAAGGGAAGTAACGGACCAGTACCGGGCGCCGCGGCATCGCGATCTATTCAAAAGAGGCCAGGATCCAGGGCATGGATGACAATACTAGGATGCGTTTCAGAAACTAGGGCCTTCTTGCCCTCCTTGTTTACAGGTAAGGACAAGTCAGTTCAGGCCTTGTGGTTCCCACCCAACCTACCTAGATGTGCTGACTGGCACTTCACAGATGCCGAGAACGGCTGGACTACTGACTAGACTGCCCTTGAGTGACTGGAAAAGTGTTTCTCCTGATAAGAAGACCCAGCCAGCCAGATGAGGCCAGGCAGCTAGCTCTAGATGCCAATGAGAGCCATATCACTGCAGACCGTATGTGGCTTTGCTTCCAGAACCACATATATCTACTTTATCTAGGGGGCTAGCCCAGAAGTGTATAAGGCGTTGATTGCTGCTCGCGATTAAAGACGTCGTTTTGGCGGCATGTATCATGTCGCGAGTAGTGGTTGACGAGGCCCGAATTCGCCGTCTCCTTTGTTTGCACCATGTTCACCATGTAGTAAACAGACCAGACAACCATTATTCATGCGGTAATCAAACTCATTAAACGCGCAGCTCTACGTTGGGTATCATACAAGTCAACTAAAACTCGCCGTAATCCTTTACCCTTCATCCATTGTTCCATTTTCCCATCTTTCAAGCCATTGGCCTTGGTAGCCAGGCCCATCACTCACGCCTTGCCTTTGGCCACTTCTTCCCTGTAATTCTCGGCCTCTTGTTGCTCTTGATGGGTGCGGCGCGCCGACACGCAGACGTCGCGGAGCTGCGCCAGGCTGATTTCACCTTAAGCCAGTCTGCTTCTAATTGAGTTAGCAAAAGGACGTTAAAACATGGTCATGACGAAGTGAACAGATGAGTGTACCGAGATGCCATGGTTTCAATCGTAGACAGGCGTATGAGATAGGCTGGAATCTTATGCGGGTCTCCGTAGAGAAAATCGGACGCAAACAAGGGAATACCACCCTCCAATTGTTTCTAGTTGTTTGGTCTCGTGTGTCTTCATCTCTGATGCCAGACAGCTGGGCGCTCTAGGCCAGGAACGGAGCGGCGTCGGGTCTAGTCAGGTCTGCAGCCTAAAGGCTAAAGGCAACGTCTGAAGCGTTGGGATGTTGTATGTTGAGCACCAGGATGACTTGAACCTGGCTGTTTGAGTCTTGAATGTAGGACTGGGCCTTTTCCACGACGTCGCAGGCAGGCTGGCTGAAGGCGGTCTCCACAATGAAGCAGGGGAACTCTGGGGAGTGGATGCCGAGACTAACTTTGCGAAACTGGGCGTCGGGCTGTCTTTTCCACCTGCCTGAGGCTTTGACATCGACGGTGCTGTAATCTTGAATGTTGGCGAGGCGAGAGGTCAGTCGTTGGGCAATGCCGGCTCCTTCGAGGGAGACGGGTGGGCGGGTGGCGGCTTTGCGGACTGCGGGGATCATGTCCTTAACTGCGCGCTCGACAAGACGTGTCACGCCTTTAGAGTAGAGCAGCAGAAGTGGATAACAGTCTCGCCTATAACCACATCAATACGACTAGTGTAGAAGTTATAGCAGAAGCAACTAACAGTCGACTCCGCGACACACTCCTTAAACTTGTTAAGCTAGTCCTGGGGGAGGTAAAAAATAGCGTTGTTAGATTAGCAGGAGCGAATTGCCTATAAGAAGTAGAGGGCTTCGAGGTCGGCTTAGAAGTTCTTAGTTATATCAAGTCGTAGAGCAGCAGCAAGAGGCGCTTCAAAATCCAGGGTATGTGTAGAAGATTCAGACGAAGGAGATGTTGGGTTAGAAGACACCGGGGTCTCGGAGGCATCATAAGCATTGTTGAATCGTGGAGACTTGGTGACGGTTGAGGCTGTGAGATGCTGTGATTGCTCGATGCTACTAATAATCCATCCCCCCATTTCAAAGGTCAGCACATGTAGTCTTGTTGGGGCTTGGAACGACATGTTCACAGACTCATCTCTTCCATCAGCAGTGCTGTTAGGGTGATCCATTACGTGACTTTGTGATGTTAATGTTGATAGACGGACAATCTCTGGCGGTTTCGTAGATAGCGAGAGACGGAAAAGTAGTGAAAACAGAGGAAGAGTGTGCCGCAAAGCAAAGCAAACGGAGGATATAAAGAAGAGAAAAAGGAAGGTGGGAAGACAGAGAGATTAGACAGGTGGGAAAAACAAACGGCTGCAATATCAAGATGAAGAAGGAAGGTGCGGATAATCAGGTAGGTTCAGAGGCAGCAACGGAACAGGTCTGTGGCTCAGGTGGCTCAGGTGGCGGGGCCTTCCGAGGACGCGTCCTCCAGATAATCAACTTTACGCGACTTTAACCATAGATGAAGACTCGGTCACCGCCACCAGAGAACAGGATGACTGCAGGTTCAGGCAAAGCGACCCCATGTCAGAAGGCTGTGATCGCACCGAGTAAAGGAGTCAACAATAAGCGTAGTTAGGGTTCGATTGTGACGATTATTCGAATCTACCCTTCCTCTAACCTACAATCCCCCCGTAAAAGCCTTTTACGTGGCCCTCGGCTTATAGTTTATCTGGGCGCGGCCCCACCGCTAGTGCCCCCCCGAGCCTCCCCCTCTAGGCTCCTGACATAATCCCCCCCCTCTGAGGTCTTATCCCTAGGACCTTCTGAAGTACCTATACTACTACCCCCCTATTCCCCTATTATAACCTAGTATCTTAGGGGCGCCTAGGAACACCCCTAGGCTTAGTAGGCTACTAGGTTAGTAACTATCTCCCTAGCTAGCTACTTACCTCTAGCCTTACCCTATAGTTACCTTAGTCTAACTAACTATAGCTACCTAGCTTATAGTATAGTTACTTAGCCTAGAATATAGGCCTTAACTTATCTAGTCTACCTAACTAAGGGGTTACCTACTCTATAGTAAGGATACCTTATCTACCTATAGTACCCTCCTTTATAGTCTCTTATTCTCTTTATAGCCCTTTTATATCTATATCCTTACTTTCTTACCCTTATTAGTAATAGTAGTACCTTTATTAGTTAGCCTATTTTAGTATAGCTAAGCCTTAGGTTATATTACTCTCCTAGTAAATAAGAGCCCTAGCTTTATTACCTTAGTAAGGCTACTAGTACCTCTTACCTCCTAAGTTATTAGTCCTATTAGTAATTATATTAGTCCCTCTCTATAGGCTTAAGTTATTATTATAGCTTACCCTTACTTTTTACCTAGCCTAAATAGGTAATTAATAGTAGCCCTTCTTTTTTTTATTTTCTTTATCTTTAGTTTTCTCTTTTTCCTTCTTTTTTCTCTTTATTACCCTTACTTTATTATTATTTTTTTATTTTTATTACTACTACTACTACTATTACTATTACTACCTAGTAGTAATAGTACTAGTAATAATACTAGTACTACTAGCTCCCTTACTACTACTATTATATTTATACCTATAAGGTTCCCTAGCCCTACTAGTAGTACTTACTCTAGTAAGGCCCCTACTAGTACCCCTTAGGGCCCCTCTACTAGTACCTCTACTACTTCTACTACTAATACTACTAGATTCTATAATACTAGTAAGGCTACTAAGGGCTCCTTAAGCTCCTCTACTACCCCCTAGGGCCCCCCCTAGACCCCCCCTAGTAGCCCTCTTAGTACTACTAGTAGTACTACTACTACTACTATAGGCTCCTAAAGCTCTATTAGTACCTCCTAGGGGACCCCCTAGGGCCCCTACTAGTCCCCTACTAGCTCTCCTACTAGTACCTCTAGCTCTAATAGTATACCCCCTCCCCCTTACCCTCTTATATCTAGTAGATAGGGTGTCTTTAGTACCCCCTTAGTACCCCCCTACTACTCTTATACCTCCTATAAGGAGGATAAGTCTATCTATAATATCCTATATAACTACTATATTTATTAGATAGCTAACTAAAAGCTAGCTATAACTACTACCTTCTTTACTAACCTCCCCTACTATATTAAGACTTAAAGTATATTTTACTACTAGTACCCCCTTAGTACCCCCCTATTACCTTTTTTCTAATAGTTCCTAGTAGCTAATAATAAATATACTTATTATACTAATATAAAGGGTAAGACCTATATTCCTATATATTTATCCTCTTTTTATTTAGCTATTCCTATAATACTTAACTACTATTAACCCCCTATAGGCTACCTATACTACTACTATAGCTAGTATTAAGCTCTACTACCTCTTTAAGGAGCTTAACTAGGCTACTAACCTTAGCTATACCTACCCTAACATAGTTATATATACCCCTTTATTCCCCTATTAGTACCCCCCCCCTTCTCTAATATTACTTAAGATAAGATTAATAAGGCCTAGGTTATAGGTAAGAAGGTACTTTAGAAGTAGACTAACCTAGCTAAGGTCCTTAATACTAAGCGTAAGGCTAAGGCTAAGGAGGAGGAGTAGCTCCTCTACTAGTATAGTATTACTACTATTAAGGCTAGTACTAATACTACCTACTATTAGGCTAAGTTAGCTAAGTCCCTAGCTAAGTCTACTAAGGTTACTACTATAGCTCTTAAGGCCTATACTACTACCCTCTAGGAGTAGACTACTACTATTATAGCCTAAACCTCTCTCCTTTTAGAGTAGTCCTAGACCTACTCTTAGGTTATATATACCCCTACCCCCCCCTTAGTACCCCCCTAGTAGTCCCCCTTACTAATACCTTCTAGTATACTAGTAATTTAGATTCTACTACTAGTAATACTACTACTATAGGTAAGAGTAAGGGCTAAGAGGAGAATAATAGTAAGAGTAAGGATATAGATAAAAAGTAGCCTCCCTACTAGTACCCCTAATATACCCTCCTATCCTTTTAATTTACTTTTCCCTAGCCCTTTTAGCCTTAGATACCTAGCCCTTAGGCTACCTATACTTCCTAGCCTTAGTGCTAATAAAATAATTAAATAGAGACTAGCCTTTAGGCTATATAGACTATCTTATACCTAGCTCCCCCCTTATACCTCTTTAGTAACCCCCTCCTTATAGTTATGTTATAAGTCTTAGGCTATATTCCTCTATAGCTCCTATAAGTTTTCCTCTTTACTATAGCCTTTCTATTTAATAAGATACTACCTATTCTATCTTAGTCTCTTATAAGTAACTATATAATTAACCTTATAGATATCTACTTCTTCTTCCTTAATAGGGATCTATTAGGGCTCTATTAGTACCCTATAGAACTTCTCTAGCTAGGATAGTAAGAAGACGTTATAGATATAATACCTTATCCTTATATTAAGTTTATAGGCTTTTCCCCTACTAACTACCTAGGTTACTATAAAGGGGCCTAAATACTTATTAGCTAGCTTTTTTAATAGTTACTTCTATCTAATAAACCTTACTAATAGTAGGACCTTTTCTCCTACTTAGAATTCTACTACTAACCTCTTAGTATTATATTACTTCTTATATACTCTAGTAGTAGCCTCTAGAGTCTTAAGGGTAGTAGCCTACTAGGTATATAGCTACTCTACCCTTTCCTTAGCTGTTAGTACCTCTATAGGCCTTAGCCCTACTAGTCTTATATTATAGGGATTCCTAGGCGTATAGCCTATAAGGGCCTCTACTAGTACTACCCTAGTTATACTATACTATACCTTATTATAAATAAACTCTACTATTAGTAACTATTTTACCTAATTGTCTTATTCTATATTATAAAAGGCCTATAGGAAGTATTCTATATTTTAGTTCTATCTCTCTATCTACCTATCTATTTAGGGGTAATAGGTAGTACTTAGTTTCCTCTTAATTACTAATAGGTAATATACTACTACCTAAAAGTAACTTATAAATAGTAACCCCCTATCTAATACTATTACTATAGGTACCCTAAATTATAGGAAGACTTTATCTACTAGTAGGGCTACTAGCTAGTTTACTATTAGGGTCTCCCTTATTAGTATATAGATTATATACTTTATAAGCTAGTTAACTACTACTAGGATGCTATTATATAGCCCCCTTTTAAACCCCTTTAACTTAGGTAACTTAGTAATAAAATCTATAGTAATATACTCCTATAGGTAGCTAGGTAGTAGGAGGGGTACTAGCTTCTTATATAGTAGGTAGTACCTTAGCTTTATCTATTAGTAAATTATATATATCCTTATATACTCCTTTATATCCCTTTTTATTAACTTCTAGAAGAATATCTAGCCTAAGTGTTTAAGTATATAAGTTACCCCTAGGTGCCCCCTAGCTAGTTTATTATAGAATATAGTAAGTAGTACTAACTAGGCTATATATCCCTTTAGTATAACTAGTCTCCCTTAGTATCTTAGGGTACTATTAGCCGCCTTAGCCTATTAGCCCCCTAGTTACTACTACTCTTATAATTAGATCTACTTATTACTTTATTATGCTACCTTAATCTTATCTTCTAGGCTAGCTATATACTACTTTAGGGCGGGCTGTATAGTAGCTAGTAACCCCCCCTAACTAATTATTACTACCCTTTTCCTAAATTAGCTAAGGAAGTTATCTAAGAACATACTCTAGGCCTCCTTTTCTTCTATATTAATAGGCTAGTAGTCTAGCTGCCTAGAGAGCCTGTCTATAGTATTATCCTTACCTAGCTAATAGTTAATTTTAAAGTTAAAGAGTAATAGGTCTTATAGTAACTAGGCCTACTAACTATTTAGTTATAGCTTTATAGCTAAGTAGTAGTACCTTAGGTAGTCTATAAGGAATACTATCTAGTATTAGGTATATAATAAGTAGTACCTCTATTATATAGTAGCTTTATAGATAGCTAGTAGCTTAGCCTTTAGTACCTTATATCTAAGCTCTACCCCCTTTAGTTTCCTTAAAAAGAAGGCTACTAGGTGTTAAGCCCCTTTAACTAGCTAGGTAAGGACTATACTAATTATAAAGTTTAATATGTCTATTTTAACCCTTATAGGTAATATTAGGTTAAAGTACTATAGTATTAAGGCGTATGTAAATATTACGTAGAGCTTAAGGAAGGCCTCCTCTACCTCCTTAGTTATTACCTACTCCCCTACTACTTTAGCTATTAGCCTATTAGTTAGTAGGGTATATACCTTTAAATAGTTCTTAATAAACTAGTAATAGAATCCTATAAATCCTAGGAATCCTTATATCTCTTATATACTAGTAGGGAGTAGCTACTATGTAATAGCCTTAACCCTATCCTACTCTATCTTAATTCCCTAGTCTAAGACTATAAAGCCTAAGAACTTAATTTACTTAGTATAGAAGACATACTTCTTAGGGTTAGTATATAGACCTATAGTATCTAACTAGTATAGTACTATCTTTACTACCTCTATATAGCTTTCCTTATCCTTTATAAAGATTAGGATATTATTAAGGTAGGTAATATAGATAATATCTACTAGCCTAGCTAGGGTATTATTTATATACGCCTAGAATATTACTAGTATATTAACTAGTCTAAATAGTATAACATAGTATTTAAAGTAGCTATATCTTATATAGAAGGCTATCTTCTACTTATCCCCTACCTAGATTCTTACTTAGTAGTATATATCTTTAAGATCTAACTTTATAAACTACCTTACTTCTCCTAGCTAGTTAAGGATCTCCCTAATTAGTAGTAATAGTATATAGTTCTTAATTATAACCTTATTAAGGCCCTTATAATTAATATAGAGGCGTAGTTTACTACCCTTCTTAGGTATAAATAGGATTAGTACCCTAGTAGGGCTCTTTAAGGGCTAAATCTATCCCTTTACTAATAACTCCTTAATATACTTCCTTAACTCTTTTAGTTCCTTCTCTACTAGTAGGTAGATAGGGCTAAATAGTAGTTTTATACCTAGCTCTAAGTTAATAGGATACGCCTAGCCTTTATCTATTACTAGTTTTACTACTAGTGCTATGTTAAACATATAGGCCTATTTACTATATTTATCTAGTAGTTTAAAGCCCTTATAGTCCCCCTCCTTTCCCTTTTCTTAGGTGCCTAGGGGTATTATAGGTACTCCCCCCTTATCCTTATAGTAAAGGTAGTAGACTACTAGGTAGTATACTAGGATAGCCCTTACCTCCTACTTTGCCTTCTTAATAGCCTATCTAGTCTAAATAAGTTAGATATAGTCCTTACTTAATAGGTATGTCTATCCTATTATTAACTACTTAAGGTTTAGTTATACCCTTCTCCCCTAGGGGATCCCTAGGATTACGTTATAGCCACCCCTATTACTTACTTAAAACTTATAGCTTTAAGTCCTTATAACCCTTATATTATCCTTTACCTCTATAACTACCCTCTATATCCTATAATTAGGGGCCTTACCTCCCTATATACCCTATAGTAGTAGTCCCTACTAGTAGGCCTCTAGTAGTACCCTTATATATAGTATCTACTAATATAAGATGTTCTTATCTACCCCTAGGTTAATTAGTACCCTCCCCCTCTTCTACTTACTATTTATCCTAGCCTAGAAGTCTACCTTAAAACAGTAGTATAGCTCCTTACCCTAAGGGATCTAGATACTATTAACCCTAGTAGGCACTAGGGCGTACTATCTTCCTAAATACTATAGCTAGCTATACTTATAGTACTTCTCCTCTATGTATTTAGCTAATATATAGCCTACTTTCCTATAGTTAAAGTAGGTAGGTAATCCCTAAGCCTAAGATAGGGGGGGGTAGGTACCCCTCTCCTCCTTCTTAACTACTAGCTTTAGTATAAGGGTACTTACTACTAGTATAGATACTAATACTAAGTACTATACCTTAGACTCTACTATTAGGGTTACTATAGCTATATATAGTATAGCTATTAGGGCCTATTAGTCCCTCTTTTCCTAATTTAGCTTTAGTTAGTTACTTAATATATCCTTTATATAGGTCTTTATAAGGGTCTTAGCCCTTTTAGTAGTATTATCTAACTCTTACTTAGTAGCTAGTAGGCCCCTAATAAGTATATAGCTCCTTAGGTCTAGGAGTAATTAGTTAAGTATATAGACTACCTACTACCTCTCTAGTAGGGGGTTAAAGTACTCTACCTTAACTATTTTATATTTATTAATAAACTATTAGTAGGACTAGCCTAGCTTCTACTTTATCTTATTTAGCTTAACTACTATACTAAAGGCCCTTATATTATTATTAGCTATACTATTCTTTAGCTATACCTCTATAGCTACCTAAGATATATCCCTAATCTTCCTACTATAGTAGAGGGTAATATAGTTTCTCTACTTATATACTAGGTTACCTTTTAGTAAGGTACTAGTAAACTATACCTTATTCTTATTAGTAGTAAACTTATCCTTTATAATATTAAATTATCCCTTTAGTTTAAATAGAAAGTCTTAAAGGTTATTCTAATTACCTCCCTTATATTATATTAGGGTTAATTACTTAATTAGTATATTAGTATAAGGTTACTTAGGTTCTAGCTAGGGGGTAGTAGTTCCCCTATAGCTCTTAACTATATCCTCTAAGGGCGTGCTGTTTTATAAGGCTATAATCTAGTTAATTATTTTCCTCTTTCTTACTTTTATAGCTTCTTTATCTAACATAGTTTTTAGCTTATCTTCTATTATCCCTTTTAGGTTAATAATATACTACTCCCCTACTAGTATAAGGTTATCTATGTTTAGGGTTAGTTACTCTAATATAGTACTACTATATTACTAGGTAGTAGATTAAGACCTAGGGGGTGCTATTACTACTCTAATAGTTAGTATACCTATAGGTAGGTAGAGATTTAAACGTGTTAGAAGGCTGTAATTATACTAAGTAAAGGAGTTAATAATAAGCGTAGTTAGGGTTTAATTATAATAATTATTCAAATCTGCCCTTCCTCTAACCTATAATCCCCCTGTGAAAGCCTTTTATGTGGCCCTCGGCTTATAGTTTATCCGGGCGCGGCCCCACCGCCGGTGCCCCCCTAAGCCTCCCCCTCCGGGCTCCTGACACCCGGCTCCTGGCTTTCTACTTGGCATCCAGGCGCTGCCCGGCTATTTCTTTTTGCGACATGTTCGTACGTATCAGTTCACTTCTGTGCCCTGATCAGTGTAGGGAGGGGAAAGTACACAAACGTCGTCAGGATCCAAATGTCCTTCTTCTCAATCACAAGCAAGAGATAGTGGATTCTATGGCCCAGGGACGGAGGATGACATAGAGAATACATTGTGCGTGGGATACGGAACGGATTGTCGGCTCCGGATCAATCCGGCCGACCGGAATGATCATTCGTCCGGCGACTTTACGAGTTGTGGCAGCCACCCGCCAGCACCCTTCGCCTTATTCCCCTTTTCCGGCTGGTGCCACAAACCTGAAGGAAGAAGAGAATGAGGAACAGGTTAACGTTAATGTCGAGATAGTAGAGAGAGCCTTTACCCAAAATTCGTCTTACGGCACTTAATGCTGGGGCGATCAACGTTACTTTATTACCGCATGGGTAGGCTAGATGTTCATAGTAGCTTCTTAGTACGCTCCGTGGTAATAAATCATGCTCAATTCCACACAGGATGCCGGATTTGATGAGTTTCCTATATGTTTTGGGCCCTTTACCTTGTGGTTATGTTCTTGAATGTCTTATCTAGGACCGTCCGGCAACGCTTCACAAACGCCTCTTCTCTGTCGATGCGTTGGCGTTGTAGGGAGAAGCTGCCCGGGGCCACGTTTCAATAAGGTTTCTTTCCATTACAGACCTAAACGTGGCCGTTGGTGAGGAGCCGCAAGGATACAGGAATGACCAGGTCAATCTCATCGCTTCTGATAGGTCTATTGCGATTTATCATGAAGCTTAGTAGCTTCGTGTGGCTGTTACTAGATATTCCCGCCACAGATGTCGCTTAAACCCCAGGGATAGACCCAGAGTCAGGCTTGGATTCTGGAGGACAAATACTTTTACATGCACTTTTACAAATGGTGCCGTGCATCCCAAATATAAACCCGTCCGCATCTAGCCATATTCTTCACAGCAATTTGAATCGTCGTTGCCCTTGATTAAAACCATCCATCCAGGCTTATAATGAGTCTCCTTCCTCTGTGAGTCGTGACAGCCGAGTAGGGCACAGGAAGGGTGGCCCGAAAGCGGCACTGCCACGGTGCACGGTCAGAAGCTGGATGGTGAGGGACGAATGAACAGCCTCCTGCCATGAGCACCAGCTGTGGCTTCTGCGTGACCGTGGCGGCCCAGTCACGCCAGGTGAGCCAGGGGAAAGATGAGGAGATATTGACGACAGTGACAAATGAGAATGAGGCACGGCACATCTTGCCGAAGACATGGCACGGTATCTACACCATCTCTCGCTCATAGATTAGCCAGGTTGTTCGGCTCAGCATCACGGCATGCCGAGCCGCCAACATCCTCGGGACAACGGAATTTCTAGTGCTGCAAGAGCCATACAACGTACTATTGCCCCATCTGGATGCAAAGCTGCTGGCCATCGTTATTTCACACAGAACCTAAGATCTGCCAAAGTTCCACGGTCCATCTTTAACTCGCATTACTAAGAGTGTAGCTCATGAAGAGCGTGGCTCATGAATATATAGTGTAAGTGTAGGTGGCTCATGGTGAGCGTGGCTCCTGAAGAGCGTGGCTCATAAAGAGCGTGAGTTTCTCATGAAGAGCGTGGGCTTCTTATGAAGAGCGTGAAAAGTGTCATGGAGACTGGCTCTTGATAGAGGCCTAGGTTGGAATAAAAATTTCATGAGGCAGTAGAAAACTAAAGAAGAAAGCGGCTCAGGGTTGAATTATAATTAATCACTGAGGCCCTGTTAGCAATGCGTTCTGGTTATGAGATGCTTTACCGCCCATCAACATACAAGGGTGTCTAATGGGATCCTACTTCATCTTGGTGGTAGTTCCTAGACTGTCGCTCATGTCTATGTAGGTTCATGCAGATATGCGCAGGTGCAGATCACTCCAAGTTCACGCAAGTTTGCGCAGTTCATACAGGTCAATACAGATTCATGCAGCAAATTCCTAGTTTACAAATGGCCAAACCGAATGACGAGTACATCCACATCCCTTTCGGCCTGGTCCCAGGAGAGCAAGTCCATCTGCTGACCCAATGTTTCATCCTGTTAGCTCACGGCTTCTCCCTTCGCTTTGTCTCCTCCGCCAGCATCCTTCCGTAGGGCTGCTACATCATGCTCCCTCCGATCCTCAGTAATAGTTCTATCACGTCCACCACGGCGACTGCTAGTGCGAATGAGGTAGTCCACCGCCTCGCCAAACTTTCGCTCAATCACTGCTGAAAGAGTGACGGGCTTCCGCATATGGCGGCCACCTCCACCAGGTTTGCCAGGGAATATGACTTTGCTGGGAGAGTCGGTGACATTCAGGTCCAGCCCGACTTCTCGGGCGATCTGATGCATAAGCTCCGGGTCGCGACGCTTCCCCTGTGCCAATGAAACTGTTGTCGTCGGGGAGCGTTGAATCTGCGCATGGCTGGGCTGAGGCGCGTCATGGCCGAAGCCTCTTCTCTCAAGGGCGTCAAGGATGTCTTCCTAAGTGCGCGGGCACAGGTACAAACGGAATCTCTTGCCTGCGCGTAGCTTCTGCTCATACTAAGCAACAGGGACGCCGCAAAGAGTCTTCTCGGAAATATAGTCAGCCTTAATGATCGATACGCGAGAATTCACGTATGTCAACATTAGAATAGACAGGCTAGATTAGAGCATACTTGTCTGGAGGTATGGCGGCACATTGCAATCAGCCAGTTCAAACTACTGGTGTTTTGATCGTAGGGGTTTAGAACATAGGAAGGAAAACACATAGAGCACACTTGTTCACCTTTTGGTTTTAGAATCTATTATATAGCCACAGCCACAGGGACAGCTTAGGTGCAATTCAAGGCGTTAGTGAGGATAAAATGAAGCCATCAACAGGCGGGACTAAGAGCAACCACCTCTGAATGACGGGGCGTAAATGTCTGAGATTATCCCAGCCCCTTACAGGTCAATGCGTGAAACCAAATAGTCTGCAGCAGGTACATATCACTAGGATAGCGTGGGTGAAGGTCAAAGCAACGCGAAGACAAAGTAGGGCTATCAGTAAAGACGACTAAATAAGACCAATCTGAACCATAAGGTCCGTATGTCTAACATTATGTATGGTACTCTGTTGGGCGGTGTTGCAATTAACCCAAACGGTTTGGAATGTGTACACGGCTTGGGCGCAACCTCACAAGGGGGGGTTGGTGGAAAAGTCCCACATGGCCAAACGTGTTTCAATGTCAATATTGACAACCTGCACCATGGCATCCTTGAGTTTACCCAACAAGCCACGCACCTCCTCGTCCCAGGCCTCCCACTCTTCCTTATTCTTATCCTAATCCGATGGACTCCAGGTCGGGGGCCGACCGGTGTCGTCCCTATCTCTGTGTATACCGCTGTTCATGTTCATGTTGGGATCGCGTCGCTGGGGGCCTTGCAGCCGGGGGCTAAAGCTGGACGTGGCCGGTAGGGGGTCAGGACGGGGGTTAGAGCGGCTGTGTTCGTTGGAACCACCGCGTTCGTTTCCGCGGTTGTGTTCGTCTTGACCTGACTTTGGCTGTTGTCGGGGATGCTGGGGAAGCACGACGCGCGGTCCGGGAAAAGCCCGGTGGTTATCACCGACGTGCGAAGCGGCGCGGGGCTAGACAGGGGAAGCGAGGGGGGCCCGGTGGCCATTGTCGGAAACAGATAGACAGGAGGGAGCCATCTGAGCGTTGGAGCAATAGGCATCTATATGAGGGGATGAGTTCGGCGTCACCGTCTCGTGATGAGAGTGCGTGCTTGGGAATCGGGGGCGAGGAGAGGAACTCACCATAGGCGTCTTTCGTCTCCAGGTACTTCTTATAGGCCACATCCAAATTAATACCATGGGCCTCAAGCTGGCTCAGATGGCTTGGGAGGCCAGTCAGGTCGGAAAGGTCTCCGGAACCTTCGCTTCCGTCTACATAATTATCGTTTAGGGACATAGTATGCAGGCTGATCAAAGAATACCCTAGGTGGGTGAACGAGATAAGGAAGCTGGTTATTCACCTAGAATGTAAGAGGCTAAGAACAGAATGACTGGCCGAAGAGAAAACAATCTTTATTTTCCACACATAATTCAAGGCAACGGATAAACACGGCGTTAACCAAGAGGCAACTCGTTGAATTTTGGTTCCTTGAGATTCTGGGGGGGAGGAGAGGGTGAGACACAATTTGCCCGCTTACCCATTTTTCCTATCGAGCAGGCGAGAGCAACATCTCACCGCTCATCAACAGTACAAATCGAAAACATCTAGGCTGCAGTCTCTCTCACAGACAGAAGCAATCTCCGCATCGCAATTTCGTCCATACTCTTTTGCCGTCGAGATCCCGCGTGCCTCTCGTTGCCTGACCATAGAACATGAACAATCCCCAGTTATAGTAAGTCCGAGCAGCCTCGTTTGCCTCCAAAGCCTCCAGAGAACTTTTGCCAACTCGCTTTATAGTATGTACGGGGCGACGTGACGCTCCATATGCTGGCAAGGGCGAGACGCCAGCCCATCATCAAGTGGGAAGAGTCGGACGTCATCCAGATCCACGCCCATCTGGCTCGCTACCGACTAGCCAGGTACGAATGCGACAAGGTCCATCTCGACAAGCTTGCCGAGAAGCTTAGCCTTCTTCGGGACTTCCACTTCAACACCCTCGTCCATCCGCCCCTCAGGGCCAAGATCAAACGCGAGTTCGACCGTCTGGTCAAGGAGAAGCATGTCACAGGCGACGACTACGAATGGGGCCCTCACACGCGGCGATGGGCAGAGCCAGACTGGGCTGGCGACCGAAATGGACGTGGCCGGCGTGATAACGGGGCCGGGATCGGATATGAAGGCGCGGAGCAACAAACGCCATCATCCGAGCTGGGGCCAGACGACTCTGTAAGTGTACAATTCGCCCAACATGCCATTCAAGGTGACACAGATCAGGACGCGGCCGGCAGATCCTCTCTGGCTTTCCTGTCGCCTCGGGCCGATGGTCTCGGGCAACCCGAGGGGAGCATCATGAGTGCTTGCAATCGCGTGTTACGTCGGGACATTTCCTCTCTCGGGGAGATGACCGAAGATCACTTCAATGCCCTTCACCTCAACAGAGGGCGCCCCAATATCCGCCCCTACCACCTCGAGAGGACGTCGGCAAACAGGTCTGTTTCCGGCATTGACCTGTCCCGACTTGTCTTGTCTGCCGTCAACAACAACAACAACAACAACAACAACAGCAAGACAACCCAGATCAACAGTCTGACAAACAGGCACATAACGGACCGTGTCCCACTCGAAAGGGGCGCCTTGCTGTCGCCACCGCAGGAGTCTTTCTTTCAGAACATACGACAGTCCTCGCCCCAGGCACATAGTCAGGTCTCCGCGGCCAACTCTGGCTGGTCTCACGTCCGCCGTGACACCCTGTCACATCTTGCGCACAGAAGAAGAAGAGAAGGCCAGCCTCTTGGTCCCCATTTGCAACAACCCCTCCATCGTCCATCCATCTCCCACCCGCTCCGAGACCCGCGCCGCGCCCTCGTCGAGCAGCTGCTGTCACGTCAAAAGGGGCTGCTGACGGACATGATCGCGCTCGCGGCCGGTATCCGATTCACCAAATACCAGATTGAGAGCCACAAGCGCTTCAATCGCTTCCGTCCTTACAAGGCCGAATCGCTGGGGAAGATACTCTGCGTGGCGCGTCATCGCCTCGGGTCGTCCCTTGCCAAGGTTATGGCCATCGAGGACACCCTGACGCGCGCAGAACCTGCTCTTCGGGCGCCAGCTGGAATGAACGGCTTGCTCCATGTGATATTCGCGCTCTCGTGTGAGTTAACGGTTGGAAGGTAAACAGGCGTTGGCACTGGGTCGAGATGTGGGCATGGTTGACCATCTTACGGGCATTCTCGTTCAAGACCCCCCCTTTTCGCTATTAGAGGTTTATGACCTCCCGCAAAAGATTGAAGGTAGCACCGAAAGGCAAAGAGAGAACACAATACATAGAAAGCCTCTCATGGGATGGCTCTAAATCCTCCTTCTCCCTCATGGACTAACTATGTAAACAAGTGAATTTGACATGAGAGAAAGATGAGAAAAGACATTTTGCCTACCACGACCATCCCCCGTACTTTTTCCTGTTGCTTGCTCTACTCGCTTCATTCTTCATGTCCCATTGACTCTTCAAAACAAATGCTTGAGCACCATACGGGTCGGCCCTGTCGTCGTTCCGTCTCCAGCGGCTGAAAACAAGGCCCGTCGGTAGCTTTCTATCAGGCCACCTATCCTCAGCGCTGGCAAGCGCAGCCGCGAAGCTCTCTTCCCGCCCTGCGACGCGACTTCTTACGTCGCGGGCCTCAAAGGTCAGCCAATGCTCCGCGGCGGCCGTGTCGCTGACCATGTCGCGAAGGGCTGGGAAAGTGGGACGCCGCCAACGCCGCCAACGCCGCCAGTCGCCACGATCCGTCGCCGACTTGGACTCCATGATAGAATCGACCATCTGCTGCTTGGCGAGCTCTGCTTGGCGCAGCAGACGTAGACCTGCAGTGACACGGTCGCGCAGGACACGAAGCCGAGGGGCGGCAACGTCGTGGAGGAATGGTGCGGCGTCGTGAACTCGAGCGACAGCCAAGGGTATCCCGTTATTGTCTTCCAGGAGCGATCGCATCCCGCCCTCGAGTCCCGGGTCGTCAGCCATCACTGATTCGATGAACCCAATGGCGCCGTATACGATGTCGATGGCGTTAGTCAGATTGTGGGCAAGGTAGGCGATGACGTCCTCCCTCGGCTCCTCGGTGTAGGGAGGGACACGAGTGTAAACATCTCCGTAAGGGAACGGCGGCGTCTGGAAGATTTTGTAGAACTCGACCGCCGTCCGGTTCGCCTCCGGGCTTGAGGACCACACCCACCTGGGCAGCGGGGCTTCATCGTCGTCCATGACCTGTTCCCCAAGGCGACGGAGTTTGAGGAGGTGGCTATGGCAGCTGAAAATGGCTTCGTCGGACCAGGCAATGAGCAAGAGGTCGTGGACGTTGGGGTAAAGCCTGACGAGGGCGTGGAAAGTGTCCGCCGCTTGGTCGAACAGCTGGTCAAGCCGCTTCCGGTTTCTAGATCGGGTACGGGGGTCAAATCGTTGCTCGGGTGGTCGTGTCAAGGGCGAAGCAGCCCGATGGTGGCGGGAGCCAGGTGCCTCTGTGTCCATCGGTGTCGTGTCGTCGTTAGCAGACGGATCAGGATGCATTGGGAGGAGTCCATTGAGATCAATCGTTGTGAGCTCTGACCGCAAGTAACGTAAAACACTCTCAACGTCCCAGAAGAACAGCTTCTCCGGAACGAAGTCGCCTGCGGAGTTCAGAGACAGGGACGGGTCAGGAGGGGAAACGAGCGTGTCTGTGGACGGAGTTCTCAATGGAACCATTGAATCGTAAGCAAATCCACCCGAATTTCCGTACAATGACCCATCATCTAGGAGGATAGCCCGGGGGATAGAGGCGTAACCGAGATGAATGTTTATTGTGCGGTTCGAGGCGTCAATGGGGACCGGAGTTCAGATGTCGACGTGAGAAACAAAGACCACGGCGACGAAAATGATGACACACAAGGTCCCTCCCATCAGGATCAAAGCCTGGATTCGTCTGGATGATGCCCAGCTCTCCAGGACGTCCGAGATGGCTGTTCGGCATGAGTATATCCTGAGGAAGAGCGACGGCGGCGCGGGTCGGGAGGGTGTTGGCACAGGCGAATCGTGTTCGCAATGAGGATACAAGCGGACCAAACCAATCTCCACAATGTATTTTTCGAGTCCTCCACGCGCTTCCTTATGGTGTCGGCGTCTTCGCTCCCATGATGACCAGGTTGGTCCGTCAGGTCGTCCGCCAAATTGAGGCAGTGTCTTTTGGATGCTGAAAACGACGGCGATGTCTCATGTCGTGGACGCTTCGTCGGCCGATTCTGCCCCTCGTCATTATCATCGAAAGAGCTGTCTTGGAGCTTTTGAAAAGCATCATCGCGTTCCGGAGACACGGCGATGTATCTTCGGGGCATGCCGTCGCTAGGACAGCCAAGGAGGATCAGGGTATCGCTGCCGTCTGATGTTCCTGAAGCCCAGGTCGCGTCGGAGCCGGTCAAGTGCAGAGTGAAACCGGTCGAGTTGGGCTGCCAGTCTTCGTGAAGGCAGAGGTCGAGGAACTGAATCGGACCGTCGGGGCCGCGGGCCTGTATCGCGAGACGCACGGCGGCGAAGCCCAGGCTAGCATGAGGGGGTTTCTTTGCGGGCGTCGACGCTGCTGGGACGAGCTAGAGACGAATCAAATGGAAGAATGATTAGCCTCGGATCATGATTGACGATAGGGGAGGGCGCAGCTTTCTTACCGGGTATCGGCCAGACTGCGATCGCGACTGTGGATGACGGCTCATGGTTCCCAGGAGAAATGTAGCTTGAACGTGTAGTATTCATTGGCTACAACCGGCTCCTGATACGAAAAAGCGGAAGCCGATGAAGACGAGAGGAATCGAAAGGGGAGGCATTTAACGAGAGTGTTTATGAAACGTGTCTTGTTGGTCACTTGGCATGGGATGGCCAGGGTGTCATGACCCAGCAACAAACAAACAACAACATATCGCAGTGACCTCAATGCGGCCTCTGACGGTTCTTCCGGATCGAGCCAGGATCTGCCCTTCTCGTGTAACCGCCTGAAGGCCTTCATTGATGGGTACGAATGAAAATAACTAGACCAATAACAACAGAAAAACGAAACAGACCAAATCAAACAATGACCTTGACCTCAATCATTATCTTCCCTCCTACCAGGGCTCGTCCCTGTTCCTTGCACCGGCATGGTCTGGCCAGAAGACAGCGCACTCGACGGCAAGGTTCCTCCTTCGATGCTGCCACACATCATCCTCGGCGGCGGCGTCGATAGGCCGCAAGAAGCGAGACGTGTAGACGGCTCGGTGATCTATGTCGGAGAGCGCCGTCATGGCTTGGTTGAGCAGGCTGCGGTATGCGCTTTCGCGTGCGGACAGGCCTTTCTTGTTGAGCGGCTGCACACGGCGCGCCCACGCCTCAAGGATGCTGCGCTGCGCTGCGTCGACTGTTTTGCCACCACGTACGTTGCCCTCCACGGCTGGATGGAATGGTGCTGCGTACGGATCCAGCCCAAGAAGCTCGAAAAGGGTCGGTGGATTGACGGTGCTCGGGTGGAACTGGCAGTTGAGATATTCTGTGGAGCAGAGTGTGTGGTAGCTCGGAGCGTCTGTTTTCGGATCCTCAGCACAAGAAGTATGAATACGTGTGTGTGTGTGTGTGTGTGTGTGTGTGTGAATGAGTGAGAGAATGAGTGAGAGAATGAGTGAGAGAATGAGTGAGAGAATGAGTGAGAGAATGAGTGAGAGAATGAGTGAGAGAATGAGTGAGAGAATGAGTGAGAGAATGGGACGAGAGTAACGGGGCAAACAGATTTACTTGACTGTTGCTGACCTTGTGACATGATTGCTTGTGTGCCCACGCCAGAGGGAAAAGGACTCGTTGAGGAAAAGACTGCTTTCACCATAACGATGAGGCTGGCGACGAAGGCGACAAGGGAAAATGCGACGATGGCTACCCGGAGGCCCCCATCTGGTGATGTGCCTAGTTCGGACTGCGGATGTGGTGAGACTGGTGGTCCCTTGGGAAATGGGGAACGGTGATGGGTGGAGGAGGTCGTTGCTGGATGGCGCCGCCGGGGTCGGCGAAACAAGTTCTCCTGGTCATGGCGAGAATGGCGATCTGAGAAGGGATCCATCTCCAGTCACTCTCATCTACAGAACACAAGAGATCAAGAGACGAGATGAGTCGGGCCAAGGTTGTGTAGTGGCTGCATTGGATACAAATATGCCGCGGCCATCATCATGTTGTCGCGTTGGCGGCCCGGGAGGGTCTCGTACTGAGAATGGCAAAAGGCACAAGAGCGTCACTCCAAATGAGGCGAGCCTGGCAGTGAGACAACATCCTTCAAGCCGCTGCTTTGACTCACGAGCTTAACCAAAAGGAGGTCGACGAATAGCGACTCTCACAAACGATGAGATGTGATGAGTACCATGCTACAGTGATGCGAACCCGCGATATATCATATGGACAAGGATGGCTCAAGCCACTGCCTGGGCGCATGTGTTTCGGCAAAGGGGGAGATTCGCGAATGGCGACTTTCTTCTTCTACACGGACGGCGAGATGTGATGAGTGGCTGGCTTTGCTGCTCCGTATCGAAGAAACGGGATCCATCTGGCCGTCGGTTGTTACGCCATGACTGCTTCTTTTGTGAGACGAGCAGACCATTCGATCGGCCTCTTGCGTCGCCTCGCGATTATAAGATCATCATGCCGTTCGGCAGCATTTAGCTGTGTCCCATCCGAAGCCCCGAGCAACCGCTACTCTGTCAAGTCAGCCTGCATTCACATACATCATTTGGACATGGCTTCCAAATCTCAACCTGAGCCCAAGCCCGACCTACGAGCCATCTTCCTCACAGCATGCAGAAGGTCCGCCGCCGGCAAGGCCGGTGCGAAATCCAGCAAGCCTGGTGTCAATAAAGGCGGCCAAACGGCCCAAGACGCGACGACCAAAGACGGGAACAGCAACGACGCAACAAGTGGCGGCACAAACGGCACCATGAAGATCCGGCCTGGCGAGTTAATTTCAACATGTCCGACGACAACGCCAATCACTTCGGCATGGACGGCGACAGCGAGTGAGCAGGATGGACTCGGCGGACAAAACAGCACAGGGGCGAGAACGTGCACTTTCAACAGCACAACTACATCCAGGTCAACAGGGACGGGCAGCATGCGCCTAAAGGATTCGGCAGATCAACGCGACATAGCGAGACCACGGGCGGCACAAGCAACACAAGCGACTCGCCGGGGACATCTGCCTCGGGGCATATAGCGAGATACGCAAAGCGGGCTGTCTGCAGGGCTGCATGGAAGCTCTGCAAGGGCTTGTGCATCTTGATCCCGGTGATGCTTACCGTAGCGCTGGTCCATGTGGAAACAGGCGAGTGGCTCGGGCCACGATATAACAGGGCGGTCGGGGTGGCGGCGGGTTGGGTGGGCGCAATCGTGGGCGGCGTCTTCTCTTCCTGGACTTCCATCTTGATGACTCCCTGGGATGGGGGGGAGACCTGGCATCTGCCTCTTGTATTAACGAATTCATCGTCGTCGACAACATCAGCACGCCACACTTTCAACATGCCAGTGCCTTCGGGACTAGGTATGGTGACCCCAAAATCCATAGACCGTGATCTAGAAGATCTTTGCAAGATACTCGGCGACACTAGCAGCAAGGAACGCAGCCGGCAGACGCTGCAGGCAGCGGACGAGTTGGACAACAACATCGTGGCGTACTACGACCTGACTCGGCGACAGGTTGAGAGGACCATGGATAGGCTCCGGAAATTTCGGGAGCGAGGCTCCACGCACAGCGGAGTGCCGGGAAGCTGCAGCGCGGAGCCAGCGACGTGGCGATCCTTGTGGATGTGGTGGAGGGGCGCTCGGGTGACAACTCGGGGGGACGTCATGGCCACCAGGCTGGATGAGTTACGGGAGCTGCTGCACGGACGCCACCAGGATATGGACGCAGCAAGGCATCATGCCAGTGGCGGTCGGGCAGATCAACTGAGCAGGGTGGTGGAGGGCTCATGCCACTACGCCAGGGCGGCGAGGGAATATGTCGGACTGCAGATAGGCTCGGGCGGCGTCGTCGAGGGAATCGAGGGGTCTGAGAGGGCCGGGAAAGCTGTAGGGGAGAAGGACGCGGGCCGAGTCGGCGGGGATGACAGGATGGGTGATGACGCCGGGACGAGCGCGAGCGTGAGCAAGGTCTCTGAAGCAGCAACGGGGTTGCAGGCCGTCTGTGTTGCGACCCTGTGGTCCAAAGAGAGACACGAGGAGCTGGCGGACCAGATTGCGAAGGAGGCCAAGCTTTTGGGCAGGACCATCATCGACGTGGACTACCTCCGAGACACGGTCCGACGAACGTACGCGCGGGACGGAGCTGGCGCAGGGTGGTGCGAGCAGGAGGACGTGCTGCTGGCGGAGGTAGAGGCGGAGGTGGAGGCGCTGATTGCCAAGTACTTGAAGACTTTGGAGGGATATTTCGGGAGGGTGTACGATTAAGGGGGTGCTGATGAGAATCATGAGACAAAAGAATGTGTGAGAAATCATGAGGAGCGCAAGATTGATTACCTATGTAGGCTAGTATCGCCGTTATCTATTGTGATGCCAGCCAGGCTGGCATCAATGGCATCTATCGCGACGGAGAGTCATGATGATATGCGGTGTTTGTAGTGCACGGATGGAAAAGCACGTTTTTGACGCTGCCAATGCAACAGAATGTATGGTATTCTTTCGGGCACAGGTTTCAGTCATCTCAGCTACAACGACGGTTGGCACCTATTTGGCCTCGCTGCTGCTCGTTACTATTGTATGATCTACCCGTCGACGACCCATCATCTGCCGCTTGGATTGGAATCTTGACTCCATCGCTACGTAATGCATCGAGGCTAAAGATATCATCATCGCAGTCATTGCCGTATCCGGGGTATCGGTCGCGTGTCCCTTTTATTGGCGTCTTTATCGTCAACTTCTTTGGCGGTTGTGACTTTGTGTGTGTAGAAATGCTAATGGCCCAGGACTGTAGCAGCATCAACTTTAAACAAGTAGATATAATATATCATGTCGCCTTTCACTGCTCCTGCATACTATATGCAGGCAGACAGGCAGCGAGCCGTGTACCTGCAGCTTGATTCTGCATCGTTTCTGAGGCGTCTTCTTTGGTTGGTTTGGCAAAAAGGAGCTCCTTCTCACCTGTTTGTTTGTTCAGGGGATGAACCCGAGAATGACATTGTCGGGATGCCGAGCATCTACGGATAGTGGAGGAGCCGATCCGGATCACGTGCTATGCTACGTGACCCACCTCGACGGCTCTTTCAATATCTACGGCACTATTACCAGCTAGCATGCTAGCCCTCTTTCTCTTCTATTTAACTCTAGTAATATCTTTAAATATACTATAGTTTAACCCCTATATCTATCTAATATTAGATCCTATAATACTAATACTAATTAGTAGTTAACTTTATAGTTACTACTACTATAGATTAGTAAGGTTAATAGAAGAGACTATAAATACTACCTATCTAGGCTGTTTAGTACTACTTAGTAGAAGGCGCTAATTACTTAGTATAGGTTATAGTTAATAATACTAGTAAAAACCCCTTTAGCCTTATGTCTATTATATAAAAGATTACTATCTTTAACTTTATTACTTATAAAAAAGTCCCCTCCTTCCTTACTTTTATATTACTTATTATCTTACTAACTATAATAAATCCTCTAACTATATAACTCTTTTAGTTACTTATTACTATTAAGGGTATATTATTAAAACTACTAACGTAGTACACAAGTGAATGGTCTACACAAGTGAACGGTCTATTTCCTTATCGTATGTTAAAGCCTTATATTTTAATAATTCATATCTCTATAAGACTTTTATTAAAACTTATAAAACTTTATAATCTAAAGTAAATATAGGTTATATATATATAATTAAATCTTCTAGAATTTAAACTATTATTTATAAGCTATATATAGAATTCTTTAAAAGTAGGGAACTAGATAAGATAGGTTTCTAGTTTCTATATATTAGAAATATTTAAGAAATCTTAGAATTTTATTTTATATATATAAGTCTTATTAATTATTATTTATCTAGTTTAATTCTATTTTAGAGTTAGAATTACTATTATATTAAAGATTAAAATATAAGGCTTTAACGTATAATAAGGAAATGGACTATTTACTTATGTGGACTATTTACTTGTGTACTACGTTATATTAATATCTTTACTACTATTTAAGGTAAGTAAACTTTTTACCTTTATAAATACCTAAGTAAATAGGCCCTTCCTATATTCTCTATATTTTCCTATTAGTATTATAATATCTAATAGTAATACCTATAGATTAATTTACTTCTAATACTATAGGGTAGCTAATAGTAAGTAATTTACTTCTAATAGGTATTATTACTAACACCCCTTACTACTATTATTATTCTTAGCCCCTTAATATCTATAGTAGTAATTAAGTATTTAAACCTTACTAGCCCCTATCCTTAAGTCCTCCTTCTTTATTTTTTTTATCCCCTTTTATTACTTTCTCTCTTATCTAAACTACTATTACTACTTCTATTATATTTTTTACCCTTCTCTTTATTATATCCTTTATCTATTATTTATACTACTAGTAGTAATTCCTCTAATAAATAGATTTACCTTTAAGCCTATATAGTTAGGGGTAAATACTTATATTTAAGAGGTTATAAGGCTAATAGAGGGTAGTAAATCTATTTTTAGATAATTATAACTATTATTAATAGTACTTAGGGAATTCCCTAGTAAAGAGTAGGATCCCTTATACCCTATAAATATTAGGAACTTATTCCCTATCCCTAAGTAGTATTAGGGCTAAATTAATATTAAATAATAGGGTAATACCTATATTAGTAATATCCCTACTAATACCTCTAAGGATAAAAGGAGGAAAGCCTTAGCTATTATTATTATCTTTTAGATAATAAGGTATATAAAAGAGGGGCTTTATAGAACTAGCTTATAAGATACCTTATAAGATAACTTTAAGGGATAGACTAAAGAGGACTTTATAGTAATATACTATAATACTCTAATAGGGTTTTATAACTATCTCCTTTACTAAGGGATATTTATTAATACTACTTAAGGTAGCTA
Organism: Colletotrichum sublineola; assembly: GCA_020631755.1. Lineage (NCBI taxonomy): Eukaryota > Fungi > Ascomycota > Sordariomycetes > Glomerellales > Glomerellaceae > Colletotrichum > Colletotrichum sublineola. The sequence goes on from JAHSQG010000019.1 coordinate 685,222, forward strand.
AATTATATTATAAGTATATACTACTATATTAGCCCTTAAAGTACTAAAGTAAATAAAAGAGTAAGTAATAATTAATATAAGTAAAAGTAATAACTTTAAGGTAAGGGCTAATAACCCTAACTTTATCTAAGATATTATAGGATTATTACTATTAGACCTATAGCTAGATAGTTTACTAGCTTTAGTTTTAGCTTTAGCTCTAGCTTTAGCCTTAGCTTTAGCTAGCTAAAGGCTAGTAGTTAATTTAAACTCCTTATATAATAACCCTAACTTTATCCCTCTCTTCCTTAGTATAGTATTAGTACTAATTATAACTATACTATCTATTATAGGAATACTACTGTTATGATATTAACTATTGCGGATCCTATTAGACTTATTAGGTGTAACCCTAATAACTAGCTGTAGATTAACTATTAATCTATTAGTAGATCTACTATAGATTTAGGGGTTATTTACCTAACTATTTATAGTAGAACCTATAATAATTCTCTTCTAGTTACACATAATTAAACTATAGTATTTACCCCTATTATTTGTTACTTACCTATTAATATGTATAGTTAACTATATTACCTACCTAGTAATATACTAATACTAATTAGTAGTTAATTCTTATATTGATTTTTACTACTATAGTAGTTATCTTAACTAATTCCTATTTCTATGTGTAAACTCTATAGATTAGTAAGGTACTAACTAAAAGAGATGAATTTTACTACCCTTATAGCGAAGTATTTATGCTTATTACTATATTATATAGTTAATTAGAGGCTGCTAGTAGAAGTATATTACAAACTAATATAACTAAAAGGTTGCCTAAGATATATAGCCATCCTATAAATAACCCTAATTTTATTATATATTAAGAAATTACTACTTAACTATAAAAAACACCTTACTTTATATACTAATAGCTAAGAAATACTATATAGATACTATATAAAAAAGGCTTATTTTAATAAGTAATAAGTATTACGTAAAGGCTTACCTTAATAAGTAATAATTTTCTACTATAAGCCTAAGGTAAAGTTGTAAATTAACATAAAAGTACTATAAATACCCTATAAATCCTTACTACCTATACTACTAGTAGTAAATCCTCTAACATATAGATACGCCTTCTAGTCTACTAGAAGAAACGTATGTGTTTAAGGGGTAGTTAGGCTAATAGAGGGTAGTAATAATAATACTAGAAGAAGAAGTTAATCTAGTCTACTAGTCTACTAAAGAGGCTAAAGAAATACTATAAGAAGGCTAATATAAAGAGGAGGGAATATATGTAATATAGTAGGGGGATATATAAGAGGCTAGGGATATAATAGACCTATACCCTATCCTATAGGCGTATATAAAGTATGTTAACCTATAGCTATAGGGTATTATTAATATTAAGAAGATGCCTAGTAGTATTAAGTAAAAACATAGATCCTATATACTAGATACTACTATTATCTACTTTATAATAAAAGCCTAATATAAAGATTTTATAGCTAATTAACTATAGTAATAGGCTTATAATTACCTCTATAGATAGAAGGTTAAAGACTATAATAGTATTAATAAGGAAGTCCTCCTTAGATTTTATAACTTCCTAATTAATAATAGCGTTTAGGTTAAATTAAACTAGAGGTAGGTTACTTCTTATGTATATAAGGCATTAGAGGCTAATAATATATATGTCTAGACTAAGGAAGAGATTAATAAAGTAGCTAGAACTAACCTAAGGTTTAAAGTAAGGACTATAAACCCTAGATTTATTAATAGGTTACTAGGTTATAGGATCTACCTATTACTAAGGGTAAGGTAACTACTATTAACTAACCTTAAATCTATAGCTAGACCTAAGATATATAAATAGTATAAAGATACCTAGCTTTAATAGGCTTCTTCCTATTATAACCTATTATTTAAGTTACTACTACTATTAAGTAAAAGCTCTACCTAAGTAAGCCTAACCCTAATAATAGTTATAGTTAAGAGATTATAAGACTATAAATCTACTATACTAACTACTTAATTTAATAGTAGAGTAGTACTAAGTAATAGCCTAACTTTATAATAATTAACTAATCTTATTAAGCTCTACTCTAATAATCCTATGTTAAAGTATATAGGTAGTTAATATAAGATAATTAATTTAAAGCTTCCTACCTTCTATAAGCTTTATAACTATATTAGAATCCCTACTAGTAGGTATAGGGCTATAGTAATAATAATACTAAGTAGTAACACCTAAGAGTATTACTTTATTAATCTCTATAGATTTACTAGTAATTTTAACATACTAATAGTAAATATTAAATTAGAATTTAAAGGTAATAAGGTCTATAGCGCTAGGATTATAGAGTTATACTATATTACCTTTAAATCTATTATATGTAACAACCCTAGGAAAAGTAAACATAAAATCCTTAATCTACTTATTAAGAAGGTTACCTAGCTAGTACGTACTATAACCTATAATAGTATTGTTGCGATATTAACTATCGTGGATCCTATTAGACTTATCAGGCGTAACCCTAATAACCAGCCGCAGATTAACTATTAATCCGTCAGTAGATCCACCATAGATTTAAGGGTTATTCACCCAACCATTCGTAGCAGAACCCACAATAATTCTCTTCTAGTTACGTATAATTAAACTATAGTATTTACCCCTATTATTTGTTACTTACCTATTAATACGTATAGTTAACTATATCACCTACCTAGTAATATACTAACACTAATTAGTAGTTAATTCTTACGTTAATTTTCACTACTATAGTAGTTATCTTAACTAATTCCTACTTCTATATGTAAACTCTATAGATTAGTAAGGTACTAACTAGAAGAGACGAATTTTACTACCCTTATAGCAAATTATTTATACTTATTACTATATTATATAGTTAATTAGAGGCTACTAGTAGAAGTACGTTACAAACTAACATAACTAAAAGGTTACCTAAGATATATAGCCATCCTATAAACAACCCTAATTTTATTATATATTAAGAAATTACTACTTAACTATAAAAAACACCTTACTTTATATACTAATAGCTAAGAAATACTATATAGATACTATATAAAGAAGGCTTATTTTAATAAGTAATAAGTATTATATAAAGGCTTACCTTAATAAGTAATAAGTTTCTACTATAAGTTTAAGGTAAAGTTATAAATTAACATAAAAGTACTATAAATACCTTATAAATCCTTACTACCTATACTACTAGTAGTAAATCCTCTAACATATAGATACGCCTTCTAGCCTACTAGAAGAAACGTATATGTTTAAGGGGTAGTTAGGCTAACAGAGGGTAGTAATAATAACACCAGAAGAAGAAGTTAATATAGTCTACTAATCCACTAAGGAGGCTAAAGAAATACTATAAAAAGGCTAATATAAAGAGGAGGGAATATACATAATACAGCAGGGGGATACACAAGAGGCTAAGAATACTATAGACTTATACCCTATTCTATAGGCATATATAAAGTACGTTAACCCATAGCTATAGGGTATTATTAATATTAAGAAGATACCTAGTAGTATTAAGCAAAAATACAGATCCTACACACTAGACACTACTATTATCTACTTTATAATAAAAGCCTAACATAAAGATTTTATAGCTAATTAACTATAGTAATAGGCCTATAATTACCTCTATAGATAGAAGGTTAAAGACTATAATAGCATTAATAAGGAAGTCCTCTTTAAATTCTATACCTTCCTAATTAATAATAGTATCTAGATTAAATTAAACTAGAGGTAGGTTACTTCTTATATATATAAGGTATTAGAGGCTAATAATATACATATCTAGACTAAGGAAGAGATTAATAAAGTAGCTAGAACTAACCTAAGGTTTAAAGTAAGAATAGTAAATCCTAGATTTATTAATAGGCTACTAGGTTATAGGATCTACCTATTACTAAGGGTAAGGTAACTACTATTAACTAACCTTAAATCTATAGCTAAACCTAAGACATATAAATAGCATAAAGATACCTAGTTTTAATAGGCTTCTTCCTATTATAACCTATTGTTTAAGTTGCTACTACTATTAAGTAAAAACTCCGCCTAGGTAAGCCTAACCCTAATAATAGTTATAGTTAAGAGATTATAAGACTATAAATCTACTATACTAACTACTTAATTTAATAGTAGAGTAGTACTAAGTAATAGCCTAACTTTATAATAATTAACTAATCTTATTAAGCTCTACTCTAATAATCTTATATTAAAGTATATAGGTAGTTAATATAAGATAATTAATTTAAAGCTTCCTACCTTCTATAAGCTCTATAACTACGTTAGAATCCCTACTAGTAGGTATAGGGCTATAGTAATAATAATATTAAGTAGTAACACCTAAGAGTATTACTCTATTAATCTCTATAGATTTACTAGTAACTTTAACATACTAATAGTAAATATTAAATTAGAATTTAAAGGCGATAAGGTCTATAGCACTAGGATTATAAAGCTATACTATATTACCTTTAAATCTATTATATGTAATAACCCTAGGAAAAGTAAATATAAAATCCTTAATCTACTTATTAAGAAGGTTACCTAGCTAGTATATACTATAACCTATAACAGCATACTAAAAGATAAGGAATACTATAATACCCTTATTAACTATTACTAAGGAGTACCTAAGTATACTATAGTATTACTTAGCCTACCTATAATATATAACATACTCTATATATAGCTACATAATAGTATAGCTAATACTATACTTTTCTATAAACTATAGGCCTAGTACTATACTAAAGAATACCCTAGTAACAATAAGTAATACTAGGTTAACTATAAGTATAATAGTAACTATAACTATTACTTATAGCTAAAAATAGACCTACTATATAAAAACCTAAGAAATAGGGATAACTTTATAGTAAAGAGGTGCTTTATCTATAAGAAACCTAGATACTAGTTAACTAAGTATACTAAAGAAGAATATTAGTCTTCTTTCTAGTAGTATAAAGGCATATACTTAATAGATATTTTACTATTAATATTTAACTACTTTCTACTTAACTATAAGGGGATAAAGAGTACTATTAACTTTAAAGGAGCTAAGGATAAACATAAGCTAGATAATAGTAATAGCCCCTTTAATAGTAATACCTTCTTTATATCTATAGCCTTTTATAGTAAAGATAGTATTAATAGCTAGAAGGTATTTACCTAACTATATAACTAGGCCACACTCTACGTAATTATAAAGGACAACCTATATAAAGAGGAGACTACTAAGGAAAAACCTACTACTAATAAGGTATTTACCTTTAACAACTAATACTCTACTATAACTTTCTAGGGTGTTATACTAGATATAGGGGTAGCAAGAGTATTTATAGTTAGTTAGTAGTAATATACTATGTTAAAAAGGCACCTTAACTATAAGCTTCTACTAGATATATTACGTACTAGTAAAGTAATAATTTACTTTAGTAGCAGTAATTACTTTAAGTTAATAAGTACTATAGAAGTCCCTATACCTATAGGGAATCTTACCTTCTATATAATAGACTCTAACACCCTATTCCTCTTTTACTTAAAGGATATAGATTACTATAGAGTAAAATTTAACAACCTTACTAATATACTAGTAAAGGGTAATATAATTATACCTATTATATAGAAATAGGGCTATATATAGATACTACTAGAGCAACCTAAGCGTACTATTACCTAATACTACCTAACTAATAGTAAATTATAGTAAATATACTACTAATTTAGCCACCCCTTAGTTTAGCGTCTTTATAAGGTACTCTAACATACTAGCTATAAGACAGTAATCTCTAATATTAAGGAGATTAATAAGTTCTACTATAACTACTAGTTAAATTTAAAAGTACTAGGAAGGTTTAAATTTACCCTTTATAACAACTATAAGTTTAACTATAAGATTATTATTAACATTATGTATCTTAATAGTAATAAGCTAGTTTTATATATTATAGACATAATAACTACCTTTAACGCTATAAGATTCCTCTAAGCTATTACTATAAAACACATATAGGAAGCATTATAAATATACTAGATTAATATATATCTCAGCCTACTAGATTAGATTATTACTAATATAGGCCTTAATTTCTATATAGCTAAGTTTAAGCATACCGCCTGTATATTATCTATTAATATTAAGGAGATACCTATTAAGGCCTATAATAGCATTAGGAAGGTTAAGTATTATTACATAGCACTCTACTATATATATGAGATATTCTACGTGGAGATAGATATAGAACCTAAAATTATACTCTAAATAGCAGTAAAAGCCGTAAATAATACTACTAGCCTAAACAGCCTTATACTAACCCTATTAGTCTTTAGAGCATACCTACAAATTAATAATAATTTACTACTAGTACTATTAACTATTAAATAGGTAGAAATAATACAAAAGGCTATAAAGGAAATATAGTAAATCTATACTAAGAGATAGGTAAATAACATACTAGTAATACATAACAGCCTAGATACTACAGCTACTATTATACTACCTCTTTAATCTTTAGTCTATATATAGTAAGAAAAGAACAGCTAGTAGGGCCTATTCTAGTTACTCTCTAATAATAGTACTACTTATATAGTTAAATTACTATAAGGCCTATAGAATTTCTATGTTACTATAGTAAAGCCCTACTACTAATATAAAGAGGATCCTAATAATACTATATAAGTATAAGATACTAGTACTACTACCCTACCCTCTAAGCTTCTTAATAGGTAAGGGGGTAAAATACATAAAGGTATTATAATTACTATAGAACAGCCATAGCAATAGTACTATAGCTGCCTATAAAAGAACCTAGTAGAGATATTTACTACTAAGACTAATCTATTAATAGCTAACTACTTTATAGTAAAAGAGGATACTAACTACATACTTACTATTAAACTCTATAAGAAAGGCGTAATAACTACGCCTAGTAAACTATTTAAGTAATCTAACTACTAAGAGATTAAGGGATTAATAGCCTAGGATATGTTCTATATTATCTAGTATAATAAAAAACACTATAGAGGCATCTATATATTTAAGTTGTAATTAGTATATAAAATTAAGGGTAAAAATAAGATCCTATATAAAAAGTTAAGACTTATTATCTAAGGGTATACTAATAATAAGAAGGCTATAATACTTACCTAGTTACTAACTATCTAATATATAGCCTAATACTTAATCCTTATTATCACCCTATTATTATTACTTAAAAACTACCTTTTATAGCTATATAATATAACATAGGCATATATATAATTAGTAACCCTACTTAACTATATAATTTTTATAAGACTACCTATTAAGATCTAATAACTTTATAATACTAACATAATAATAGAGGTTAAGTAACTACTATATAGCATACTTAAGGCTAGAACCTACTAGTAGGTAACTTATAATAACTATTATAGAAAAGCCCTCTAGATAGATACTTTAACCTTTAACCCTTACCTACTTATTTTAGTACTAAATAATAAAGATTTTATACTAATTAGTATATAGACTAATAATACTATTAGCCTTATAGATAAATTATTTTCTAACTATAAAGATACTAAGTTAATAAAAGTAACCTTTATAGTAAAGCTAAAGTAATTCCTTAAGCCTAGTAAACCTATTACCTTTAATAGTAGCATACTTTCTCTTAATAATAATGGTAATATTTACCTCTACCAGAAGGGATAAGGCAAGTAACTACAGCCTATTAACCCTAATTCGCTAGAATTACACCAGTAGTATGTTAAGTAGCACACCTATAGCACATATATTACCTTAATCTACTAGCCTAAGGCGTACTTTAACTACTCTATTACTACCTAGTACTAATTACTAGATATAAGTAATATTAAAGAGCTTAACTAATAAATTAAGTAGTAAATAAAAAACCCTAACTAAGGCCTTTATTTTTAACTACTTAACCTTATAACTATAAAGCTCTTTATCTTTATTAATAGATCTTTTACTAATAATAGTAATCTTACCTTATAGCTTAGATTTATTATTATTCTTACAAATAAGTAACATAGTAAAGATAATACTACTACAAAAACCCCTAACAATACTAGTAAATTTACTATTAAAGGGAATATTATCTACTTTAGCTTAATAAAGTATAAGAGGGTTATATAGAGTATATTAGCCTCTAAGATCTATATAATAGTTACTAGTACTAATATTACCTATATGATAACTACCATACTAGTAATAGTTACTAACCACCTTAAATACCTATAAATCCTAATAGTTATATATACTAACTCCTACTCCCTCTATAAGTATCTTATAAAACTCAGCACTATAAAGGAGAAACGCCTTATAATTAATATAATAGCGTTACAGCAGTTATATAAGCACTAGGAGATATATAAGATTTAATAGATCTATAGCAATAATAACCTAACAGATAGATTCATAAAGTTATTACCTAATAAGGCGCTAGAGGAGCTTATTAGTAACAGTATAGTAAGGATATAGATAAATAGATAGGTTTTACACATATAATAGATTTATTACATAAAAAAGAATATAATACTTTTAGATTTTTGTTTTTATTACGTTTTTAGGCCCTTTATAGTTAACTAGTAAAGTACTATAAATCTATAGCAAATTTCTCCTTAAGAGAAAGTTACTAGTATTATAATATTAACTATTATAGATCCTATCAGACTTATTAGGCGTAACCCTAATAACCAGCTATAGATTAACTATTAATCTGTTAGTAGATCTACTATAGATTTAGGGGTTATTTACCTAACCATTTATAGTAGAACCCATAATAATTCTCTTCTAGTTATACATAATTAAACTATAGTATTTACCCCTATTATTTGTTACTTACCTATTAATACGTACGGTTAACCATATCACCCACCTAGTAATATACTAACAAGTATGCTAAAAGACAAGGAATACTATAATACCCTTATTAACTATTACTAAGGAGTACCTAAGTATACTATAGTATTACTTAGCCTACCTATAACATATAATATACTCTACGCATAGCTATATAACAGCATAGCTAATACTATACTTTTCTATAAACTATAGGCCTAATACTATACTAAAGAATACCCTAGTAATAATAAGTAATACTAGGTTAACTATAAGTATAATAGTAACTATAACTATTACTTATAGCTAAAAATAGACCTACTATATAAAAACCTAAGAAATAGGGATAACTTTATAGTAAAGAGGTGCTTTATCTATAAGAAACCTAGATACTAGTTAACTAAGTATACTAAAGAAGAATATTAGTCTTCTTTCTAGTAGTATAAAGGTATATACTTAATAGATATTTTACTATTAATATTTAACTACTTTCTACTTAACTATAAGGGGATAGAAAGTACTATTAACTTTAAAGGAGCTAAGGATAAATATAAGCTAGATAATAGTAATAGCCCTTTTAATAGTAATACCTTCTTTATATCTATAGCCTTTTATAGTAAAGATAGTATTAACGGCTAGAAGGTGTTTACCTAACTATATAACTAGGCTATACTCTATATAATTATAAAGGACGACCTATATAAAGAGGAGACTACTAAGGAGAAACACACTACTAATAAGGTATTTACCTTTAATAACTATTACTCTACTATAACTTTCTAGGGTATTATACTAGATATAGGGGTAGTAAGAGTCTCTATAGTTAGTTAGTAGTAATACGCTATATTAAAAAGGTATCTTAACTATAAAATTCTACTAGATATATTACATACTAGTAAAGTAATAATTTACTTTAGTAGTAGTAATTACTTTAACTTAATAGGTATTATAGAAGTCCTTATGCCTATAGGGAATCTTACCTTCTATATAATAGACTCTAACACCCTATTTCTCCTTTATTTAAAGGATATAGACTACTATAGAGTGAAATTTAATAATCTTATAAATATGCTAGTAAAGGGTAATATAATTATACCTGTTATATAGAAATAGGGCTATATATAGATACTACTAGAGTAACCTAAGCATACTATTACCTAATACTACCTAACTAATAGTAAATTACGGTAAATCTACTGTTGATTTAGCTACCCCTTAGTTAAGCGTCTTTATAAGGTACTCTAACGTACTAGCTATAAGATAGTAATCTCTAATATTAAGGAGATTAATAAGTTCTATTATAACTACTAGTTAAATTTAAAGGCGCTAGGAAGGTTTAAATTCACCCTTTATAATAATTATAAGTTTAACTATAAAATTATTATAGATGTTATATATCTTAATAGTAATAAGCTAGTTTTATATGTTATAGATATAATAACTACCTTTAATGCTATAAGATTCCTCTAAGCTATTACTATAGAATATATATAAGAAGTACTGTAAATATGCTAGATTAATATATATCTTAGCCTACTAGATTAGATTATTACTAATATAGGCCTTAATTTCTATATAGCTAAGTTTAAGTATACTACCTATATGTTATTTATTAATATTAAGGAAATACCTATTAAGGCTTATAATAGTATTAGAAAGGTTAAATATTATTATATAGTACTCTACTAAGTATATAAGATATTCTATATAGAAACTAATATAGAACCTAAAGTTATACTCTAAATAGTAGTAAAAGTAGTAAATAATACTACTAGCCTAAATAGCCTTATACTAACCCTATTAGTCTTTAGAGTATACTTATAAATTAATAATAATTTACTATTAGTACTATTAACTACTAAAAGGGTAGAGATAATACAAAAAGCTATAGAGGAAATATAGTAAATTTATGCTAAGAGATAGGTAAATAACATACTAGTAACATATAACAGCCTAGATACTATAGCTACTACTATACTACCTCTTTAATCTCTAGTCTATATATAGTAAGAAAAGAACAGCTAGTAGGGCCTATTTTAGTTACTCTCTAATAATAGTACTACTTATATAGTTAAATTACTATAAGGCCTGTAGAATTTTTGTGTTACTATAGTAAAGCCCTACTACTAACGTGAGGAGGATTTTAATAATACTATATAAGCATAAGATACTAGTGCTACTACCCTACCCTCTGAGTTTCTTAATAGGTAAGGAGGTAAAATATATAAAGGTATTATAGTTACTATAGAACAGCTATAGTAATAGTACTATAGCTACCTATAAAAGAACCTAGTAGAGATATTTACTACTAAGACTAACCTATTAATTACTAACTGTTTTATAGTAAAAGAGGATACTAACTATATGCTTACTATTAAACTCTATAAGAAGGGCGTAATAACTACACCTAGTAAACTATTTAAGTAGTCTGACTACTAGGAGATTAAGGGATTAATAGCCTAGGGTGTGTTCTATATTATCTAGTATAATAAAAAACACTATAGAGGTATTTATATATTTAAGTTATAATTAGTATATAAAATTAAGGGTAAGAATAAGACCCTATATAAGAAGTTAAGACTTATTATCTAAGGGTATACTAATAATAGGAAGGCTATAATACTTACCTAGTTACTAACTATCTAGTAAATAGCCTAATAGTTAATCCTTACTATTACCCTATTATTATTACTTAAAAACTATATTCTATAGCTATATAATATAATATAGGTATATACGTAATTAGTAACCCTACTTAACTATATAATTCTTATAAGACTACCTATTAAGATCTAATACCTTTATAATACTAATATAATAATAGAGGTTAAGCAACTATTATATAGTATACCTAAGGCTAGAACCTACTAGTAGGTAATATATAATAACTATTATAGAAAAGCCCTCTAGATAGATACTTTAACCTTTAACCCTTACCTACTTATTTTAGTGTAAAATAATAAAGATTTTGTGTTAATTAGTATGTAGACTAATAATACTATTAGCCTTATAGATAAATTATTTTCTAACTATAAAGATACTAAGTTAATAAAAGTAACCTTTATAGTAAAGCTAAAGTAATTCCTTAAGCCTAGTAAACCTATTACCTTTAATAGTAGCATACTTTCTCTTAATAATACTAGTGAATTTACTATTAAAGGGAATATTATCTACTTTAGCTTAATAAAGTGTAAAAGGGTTATATAGAGCGTGTTAGCCTCTAAGATCTACGTAATAGTTACTAGTACTAATATTACCTATATAATAACTACTATGCTAGTAATAGTTACTAACTACCTTAAGTACCTATAAATCCTAATAGTTATATATACTAACTCCTACTCCCTCTATAAGTACCTTATAAAACTTAGTACTATAAAGGAGAAGCGCCTTATAATTAATATAATAGCTTTATAGTAGTTATATAAGTACTAGGAGATATATAAGATTTAATAGATTTATAGTAATAATAACCTAGCAGATAGATTTATAAAGTTATTACCTAATAAGGCGCTAGAGGAGCTTATTAGTAATGGTGTAGTGAGGATATAGATAAATAGATAGGTTTTACGTACGTAATGGATTTGTTATGTAAAAAAGAATATAATACTTTTAGATTTTTGTTTTTATTGCGTTTTTAGGCCTTTTATAGTTAACTAGTAAAGTGCTATAAATCTATAGCGAATTTCTCCTTAAGAGAAAGTTACTAGTATTATAATATTAACTATTATAGATCCTATTAGACTTATTAGGTATAACCCTAATAACTAGCTATAGATTAACTATTAATCTGTTAGTAGATCTACTATAGATTTAGGGGTTATTTACCTAACTATTTGTAGTAGAACTTATAATAATTCTCTTCTAGTTATATATAATTAAACTACGGTATTTACCCCTATTATTTGTTACTTACCTATTAATATATATAGTTAACTATATTACCTACCTAGTGATATACTAATAACTACCCCTCTACTAGCTTACTAACCTTATTAAAATATACCTAAAGGAGCTTAAATATAATAAAGAAGTATATAAATTAATTAAATCTAAGCTTACTTTCTTTTAGGACTATTACTTTAAGGTAGGGATACTATAAGATTAATTTACTAGTATATTCTTTATTATACTTAAAAGGGTAGTAGTAGACTTTTATACTAACTATCTCTATAATCTATTATATACCCTTAACATTTATATTATAGTTATAATACTTAAAGGTAACTTTAAAATAAAAGAAATATATTAAGCCTACCTTATAAAGCTATAAAGAACTACCTTTACTAGTACTATTTATAATAACATACCTATATAGTAAGTAAGCTAATATAGTAAGTAAGCTACTTTTCCTACTTTTTACCTCTTTAACCTTTATACTAGTATTCCTCTATATATAAACATATAATCCTCCTTAATTAAAAGCCGTATTATCCTTACCCTCTAAGCTATTAAAAAAGACCCTAAAATATCTATATAATAAGCATCCTCTACCTTTAAGGTCCCTTAAATAATACTCTAATACTAACATACTAGACGTGTTATATAAGCTAAGATATATTTAAAATTAATAAAGATAACTATATCTAAAGAGGAGGTAATTCTTAAATAGGTTATTAACCTAATTAATTAAGGGTTTCCTCTATAATAAGATAATATATAAGATATAGCTAACTAACTCCTTTCTAAATATAATATAATATATATTAGACCCTAATAGGTAGAGAACTTTATATAATAATAACTATAATTAAAAATATAATTTTAATATTAAATTAACTATTAGAGGGCCTTAGCTAAAGATCTTATAATTATATAAAGCTAGTTTATACTTAACGTAGTTTATAAGTAAGTAGGTTATATAGGCAACTAGGTTACTCCTTATTACTAAAAAAAAGCCCCCTTTTTAACTATTTATTAAAAAGCAAAACTATAACTAAAAAAGATCTAGTTTTAATATATAAGCTACAATAAGAGTTAGATTTTAAAATAAAATACTATAGAAATTCCTATCTTACTTTAATTCCTAGATTACTATATATCCCTTATCTAGGCCTTAGATAAGAGGCTTACTTAGTATCTAATACTTAGGGTGTAGTAGTATTTTCTATAGTATTATTTTCTAGAACCTAACTCTTATTATAGCTTATAAATTAAAGCTAAACCTTTTTTAGTTATAGTTTCGCTTTTTAATAAATAGTTAAAAAGGGGGCTTTTTTATAGTAATAAGGAGTAACCTAGTCGCCTATGTGACCTACTTACTTATAAACTACGTTATATAAAATATAATTATAAAGTATAGGATATAAAATAATAATATTTATAATTTTAATAAGACTAGCTTTCTAATAGGAATACTATTATATACTAAGGTTATTATAACTTCTAACTATAAGAGAAGGCCTTATATAAAGTAGCCTAGTAATTATAAATAGGTTTTTATTATTTAGGGTATATATATAGATAGCTAGGTAATACCTCTATATATTATTATAAAAGGTAAATATTACCTCCTCTCTTAGTATACTAATAGCTAATTCCTAGCTATATAGTATATCTACCTAAGTAAAAATAGATAGATAATAAATAAAATTAGCCTAAATTAGTTAAATTATTTTAATTAATATATAAAGTCTTATATAAAGGGTACTTATTACCTCTTAATCCTTAATAGCTATAATAGCTATAAATTAACTAACTTTAATAAATACTATAAGAAAGAGAATATTATTACTCTTTATATACCTCCCTATTTATTATATAAGCTTTAGCCTCTTAATATTAGGTATTTTAGCCTATTAAAGTACTTATATAGTAAGGAAATTAAAAAGATAATATAAATATAAATTTTATATATTATAAAGAATAACTTCTTTCCTACTTTTAAAGTAGTATTCCTTACCTTAATAGGTAAAAATAATATATAAGCTAGTTTTAAATAGGTAGGCCTTATACCTTTTAACCCTAAAGTAGTTATTTCTTAACTAGATTTTAAGCTAAAAATACTAATACCCCCTAGCTTACCCCTAGGTAGTAATAGCTCTTAAGACCTAAAGATACTAACTATAATAATTAAGGGTATATAAAGCTATAGTTCCCTTAAAAAGAGGATCTAGTAATATTAAGGTAGCTTACTAATAGTAATATATAAAGTAATTAACTTCTAGGCTAAAGGTATTAGTAAGTTAGCCTATAGGGTTACTATTCTTAAGGCTAAGAATAAAGGACTTTATATAGGGATAGAGGTACTAAGTAAGTACTAGAAAGCTAAAAAGACCTAAGTACGCCTTAGAGGGTTACTTAATATAGCTAAAGTAGAGGTATTATAAAAGGAAAAAGAAGGTATTAGTACTAAAGGTAAGGAAACATCCTAAAATAGGGGTTATATAGAGGGTAGTAAACTATATATATAATAATATAGTAATTATAAGAAGACTAAATATAATATATAAACCTATAAAGTAGTTTAGGATAGTAATAAGGAAGAGGGTAATAAGTAGTTTTAATTAATTTTATATATTATAGCTAAATTTACTTATATTAAATATAGAAGGGTAGGAGGAGGTAGCTTACTTACTATATTAGCTTACTTACTATATAGGTATGTTAACCCTAAAAAGAGTAAGCCTAAGGCCCTTAAAATCCTTATCTAGGAAGTAAATACCCTCCTATAGTCTATTATAAGGATTAGTACCCTATTTAATATAGCCCTCTATAATTACCTTTTTAACTCCTACTAAGGTATAAAGGAGTACGCCTTTATACTATTTAACCTAGCCCTAATATTTACTAGTATATATAGCTAGCTAAGATCTACTATTAGTAATACTACTAAGATTAAGTAATAGTAGTAATATATACTATATTAGTATCTTACTAACATAGATAGCTAATATAAATATCTTAGTAATAATTAGTACTAAACTAACTATATATATAACAGCTAGTATAGCTACTATTAGTATAACCCTTCTAACTATAATAACTATAATTACGTAAATAATAGCCTATAGCGCCTTTTTAACTATAATTAGTACTAATATAATACTTCCTTAAAAAAGTATTATATATATAGAAAGCTAGGATACTAGTTAACTAAGTACTTTAAGGATAAATACTATTAATCCTACTACTAGTATAAGGATTAATACCTAATAGAGGGATTAATAGAGGCCTTTTAATAATTTATTACTAACTTTAAAGAATATAAGCCCTTTAAATTAGATAATAAGAATAATAATTACGTAAATTATAATAATAAGCTTAGTACTATATTTTTTATATTAACTACCTTCTTTAACTTTATAGTAGTAGACAGCCCTTTATTATTTTCTATACTATATAACTAAGTAATAGTATACTTTATTATAAAGGAAGATCTCTAAGGGGATTAAGATAAAGATACCTAGCCTATAGTAGATATCTTTACTATTAATAACTAGTATTTAGTAACTACCTTCTAAGGTATTATACTAGACTTAGGTATAATAAAGTACTTAATAATAGGATACTAGTAGTATCTTACCCTCTATAAGCTATTTAGTAGAGACTTACCTTTAAATATAAACTATACTAAAGAAATAAGGATTTAATTTAGTAATAAGATATATTTTATATTTAAGGGTACTATTAATATTACTACTCCCTTAGGTACTCTTACCTTCTATATAATACCTAGTAATACTTCCTTTCTACTCTACCTTATAGATATAAATTATTAGAGGATTAAATTTAATAACCTTACTAACTAACTTATCTAAGGTAATACTATTATCTTTATAATATATAAATAGGGGTATCTATAAATACTATTAGAACGCCTAACCTAGAGTATTACTTAGTACTACCTTACTAATACTAAGCTATATTAAGTATACTACTAAGTTAGCTATCTATTAGTCTAGTAGCTCTATAAGGTATTTTAGTAATCTAGTAATAAGGTAGAAATTTTAGCCCTTAGGAAGATTACTAAGGTCTACTACTAGTACTAATTAAACGTTATAGTACTAAGCTAATTTAAGTTCTTTTTATAAGATAATAACTATAACTTTAACTATAAGGTTATTATTAATATAGTATATCTTAATAATAACTACCCTATACTATATATTATTAATATAGCTACCTCTTTTTAAATAGTATAATTCCTTAAGAATATTACTACTAGTTAAGTATATATAGGAGGTACTCTATATATATTAAATTAATATATATCTTAGCCTATTAGATTAGATTACTATAAATACTAGCCTTAACTTTTATATAGCTAAATTTAAATAATCTATATATACCTTTTTAATCTATATTAAAGAAGTCCTAATTAAGGCTTATAATAGTATTAGTAAGGTTAAAAGATATTATATACCTCTATATAATATATATAAGATCTTCTATAATAAAGGAGAATCCCTTACTATAGCCTTATAGCTTACTATAAAGGCTATTAATAATACTACTAGCCTAAATAGCCTTATCCTTACCCTACTTATATTTAAGGTATACCTATAGATTATAGATTTTTTACTACTATTACTAATAATAATAAAGAGGGCTAAAATAGTAAAAAAGGTTATAAAGGTAGTATAGTAGATCTATACTAAGTACTAAATTAATAAAGTAATTACTATTTATAATAGCTTAGATATATCTAAGACTACTATACTCTTACTTTAATCCCCTATTTAAGTATAGTATAAAAAAGAGGGTTAGTAAGGCTTATAATACCTTATTATAGTTAATAGTACTAAGTATACTATAGAGTTTCTTTATAGCCTATAAACCTTTTAATTTACTATTATTAAGCTATACTATTATAAAGAACCTAAAGATTATAAGGGAAATACTACCTCTAAAGTAGCTAATAAGGGGCCCCTAGAGAATAATAATAATAATAATAAAGGCCCTCTACTAAGTAATAAGGAAGATAAAGATAAGCTTACTACTATACCTACTAAAAAGGTTTTAGATATTATTATTATAAGGGCTCTACTACTAAAAAGACAGCCTAGTTACCCTTATAAATATATTACTAACTTCCTTAATAAGATAGGCCTAGGTGTTATAATTATAACTATATACTAAGTATCTACTATATACTTCCTATTATTAAAGGAAGAATCTAACCTCTTATTAGTAATTAACCTATATAAAAAGGGTATTATTACTACCCTAAGGAAGCCCTTTAAGTATACTATTAAGCTTAAGATTAATACCCTTATTACCTATAGTATATTCTAATTTATTAAGTATAATAAGTACCTCTATATAGGCTAGTAAATCTTTAAGGCCTATATTATTAATAAGGTAAAAGAGAAGGATAACTAACTATATAAGAAATTACGCCTAGTTATCTAAGGGTATATAAATAATAGTAAAGAAGTAATCCTTACTTAGTCCTTTATAATCTAATAGGCTAGCTAATAGTTAATACTTATACTAGCCTTATTACTATTACTTAAGCTAGGATTTATTATTTAGCTCTAAGATATAATATAGGTATATACTTAATTTACTACTCTATTAAATTAAATAATCCTTATAAGATTACCTAAGTAAATTAAATACTATTATCTAAAGGGTATAATTATATAAGTTATTAAACCTCTATATAGTATTATAAAGGTAGATACCTACTAGTAGGTAACTTATAGCTATTACTATAAAGAAAATCTTAAAATAAATACTTTAACTTTTAATCCCTACCTACTTATATTTATAGTAGAGAATTTAAACTTTAGTATTATTAGGATATAAATAGATAATATAATTAGACTCTTAGATAAATCCTTCTCTACCTATAAGGTAGAAGAACTTACTAAAGTAACCTTTACTACTAAGGAGAAGTAAATCCTTAGTATTAATAATCCCTTAGTATTTAATAGTAATATTATAACCCTTACTACTAATAATAAAATAGTCCTTAAGTAAAAGGGCTAGGGTAAAAAACTCTACCCTATTAATCTAACTACTATAGATACTATTAAGTAATATATTAAGTAATAAGCCTATAGTATATATATTACCTTTATATACTAACCTAAGGCTTACTTTAATTATTCTATTATAATATAATACTAAGCGCCTTAGGCTAAAGAGATTAAGGCGCTTAATTAGTATATTAAGTAATAAATAAATAACCCTAATTATAGCCTTACTTTTTAACTACTTAATCTAGCTATTATAAAGCTTTTTATTTTTATAGATAGATCCTTTACTAATAATAAGGATATAATATTATAACTAAGATTTCTTATTACCCTAGCTAATAAGATAACTAGTAAATACCCTAATAATAGTAATAAATTTATAATAACTAGGAATATTATCTACTTTAGGTTAATAAAGTATAAGAGAGTTACCTATAGTATACTTACCTCTAAGGTATATAGTATAGTTATAAGTATAAATATAGTATATACTATTTTTATAACCTTAAAGATAGTAATTAATTATATAAGACTTCCTCTAATACTAATAATCCTCTATATAGACTCTTATTTACTTTATAAATACCTTATAAAGCTTAGTACTATAAAAGAGAAGAGACTTATAATTAATATTATAGCCCTATAGTAGTCTTATAAGAGATATAAAGTCTATAAAGTATACTAAATTTATAGTACTAATAACCTAGCTAATAGATTTATAAAAATAGTATCTAATAAGGTACTAAAGGAATTAGTAAGTAGTAGGAAAGTAAAGATTAAAATAGAGAGATAGGTTTCTTATATATAATTAGGTTATATATATCTAAAAAGTATAATACTTTTTAATCTTTTATTTTTATTATATTTTTAGGTTTTTTAGTATTAATAGGTAAAAAGGGATAATAGGTATATTTATTACTACTTTAGAAAGTTATTAGTATTAGGATACTAAATATCTATAGATAGTAGAGGAGCTAACCTAGATTATATACTATACTATATAACCTACCTTAACGGCTCTTTTAATATCTATAGTACTATTACTAGCTAGCGTGCTAGCCCTCTTTCTCTTCTGTTTAACTCTAGCAACATCTTTAAATATACTACGGTTTAACCCCTATATCTATCTAACGTTAGATCCTGTGATACCAACAGACATATTAACCAGTGCAAGCAAGTTGCAGATCACTATTATTCCTTTTTGTCTTTTAGGCCCTCTTCTCTCTTCTTTCTTTTTCTTTTCTCTTTTCCCCTTCCATTATTACTATCAAGACGGGGAGGACCAGGACCAGGACTAGGACTATAGATGACAACCCAAGCCCTGCCCGTCCTCTTGAAATTCTTGACCGGGCCAAGGCTGGAGACGACACGATCGTCTGCAAACGCCGATGTCTCGAGCTCTAGGCGCTCTATCGAGACGTGTCGACTAGCAACAAGAGCTATTACATTACCCTCAAGGCCGAGCTCGAGACCCCCAAGGGTAAAAACTTACTTTCCATGATCGCCTATGCCCGCCAAACGAATCCCTTGCTGCCCGGCATGCACGTCGAGTTCGACGCCAACTGGCTAGCCCCCGGCCACAGGAGCCTCGTCCCGCTCAGACGCATGTTCACCATGTGGATCAACAAGCTCCCCGGATTAGTATCTGACCCGGACGAGCCGGTCGCGTCGCCTCCGCCCGCTCCGCGTCCTGTTCCCGCAGCGGCTCCGCAACTCGCAGAGATCCCGTCATCCCCAGCGACACGCCAGCTGAGTGCCACCGACACGGATGCGGTTCAGAACCTGCCGGCGGCACCGACATGCCCGTCCGGGTCATTGTTAGAGCCGATTCCGGCGCCGCTGCAGCATCCTCCCAAAGACGCTCGGCTGAACCTCGAGCCTGAAGCGCCGCCGCCCCTTGCGCCGACGTCGAGAATCGACGATAAATGTGCACCTTGGGACCCGTATTCCACGCGCGAAACTGTTGGGCCCATCCTCGGCGGGGCAAACTAACAACAGGAACCGGCGGGTCCTCGTCCGCAACACGATTGTCCCGATAGCCATGACTCTGTCTCGTACCAGCCCCCGTCGTCCGTCCTGTCTTCGCTCTGGCCTCTCCCCCTCGCACCCCGTCCCGCTGACAAGGTAGCCAGCCCTGGGAGCCAGACACCAGGACCAATGCCCGGTTCTTTCCCGCCTCCTGTTCAATAAGAAGCGCTGGGCGCTGGCGACGAGCACGAGCACAAGCAAGACAGTTCGCGGCCCCAAGCAGAATTAGACCGCTTAAAGGGTTAGTACGCGTGGTGGCGGGAGGGGCATCAACTGAGAAAGGGGTGCCGTCCAGGACAGGGATAGGATAGGATACATGGTACTTTCCATTTAGGTACCCTGCGCCTTCCAGATGTCTTTGGATGACTGGATATGTGGCAGGTGCCCACGGCTGGTAGCACCACATCTGCACAGCCTCTTCCTTAGCCCTTGTTCAAGCCTGAGATTTCAGGACCCAGGAGTGGGGTCTCACAGGACAAAAGGGGATTTTCAACAATTCCCCCCGTTAGATTCCTACATAGTAGACTAGTATTTATACACCTCCAATTTGACCTGTCTTTCTAACAGGGTTTTGTCCCTTTTGCTTTGGCTTTGAGTGCGGGTTTTGGTGTTTGGCCCGTATCTAACCGCTTTAAGCAAAGAACCCACCGGCACAGCCACGGTGGGTCATGTGGCTGGCAAACACGCGACAGCGTGGTGGTGGTGTGTGGGTCCAGACACAACCAGCAAGCAAGAACATACTTGTACTTTTCCACGAGCTAGGGTACCCTGCGCCTTCTCTTATGTGGATGTCTTTGGTTATGCACAAAGTACCAGGTGCCTGCGGCTGGCCTGGCTGTCCCGCATCTGGCAGCCAGCTGCTAGTATTATTGCCTTCAGATACGTAGCCCACCAGCCAGGGTGTTCAGAGTGGCGGTGCTGCACTAAACACACAGTGCCGGCCGCATGGGGGTTTCCCCTTCACAGAACGAGCCCCTTATTAAAAATTAAATAAAACAACATAAAAATAAACAAAGAGAGAAGAGGGGAAAAAAAAAAAAAAGACATGCACTAGGCAGTCAAGAACAGTTAATATCGCCATTAACTGACCCGTGTTTAGGAGGGTAGAGGGGACACAGGGCCTTCGCGGGATCAACATGTAGGCAACAAATGTCTTCTGGCCGTTGTGCAAGACACATGCACTGAAGATGCCTTTTGACATACCATCACGGGCCTAGAACCGATAGGGTCACGGCGCATCGGGTCGCGGCATCTTGGGGTCGAGGGGTAGAAGAATTTGCGACTGGGACGAGTCGCTGGCAAGCTTGGGTGCATCATGGTTCATGAGATCAAAAGATAGGTTGATTCCATCTTGCATCGCCGTTAAGCAATTATCCGTGGCACCACAACTGGTCTAGCCACATGAAACTATTCTTAGCTTCAAGACAAGTAAGTAAACGGATATTCATCTGCTCAATAGACAGGCTTGTTGCTACGACACTTTGACTACGGTGTACTTGGATTGGTAATCCATTAGTATGCCTTTCTAGATAGCCCACCTACAGTTATCAGTCTATGTCTAGATTAGAAAACTAGCTAGATGTTCTCTCTAAGATAAGTTTTCTGTTTGGACCAAGAACCTCCACTAAGAAATTGGTTTTGAGAGAGGGGAAGATCTAAGATAGGAGGCCTACCTATGTCCCTCCTAAGTTGGGTCCCCCGCTGAATCTTGTTGGCCTTGAGGGTGGGGAGGAACACGAACGCTGTTTGGAAAGATGCCATCTGTCTGGGACTACGCCAAGAACGAAGGCCATGTCACTGATCTTATTGTTAAAAAAGAGCGAGTCAGTTGACATGTCGCATCTGTTTTGTTGCTGGTCTGCGGGATCTTGGTCAACCGCCGCTGTAGGCATGTGCGCGATTCGCTGTATACTTGAAGTGCGATGGGGAACGGTTTACCTAGTCTGTTGCGTTGGCAGTGTCGAAAACCTCCTTTTTCATCCGTGCATTAGGAGCACCATCACATATCATCATATTTTGCCCATCGCGAGATGCCGGCGATGCCAGCCTGGCCGGGCCCATCGCGATAGACGACGGCGATGCCAGCCCATCTAGGCCTATTGTGATAGGCCTGGTCAGGCTGGCATCTATCGTGAAGGGCCCGGCCAGGCTGGTATTGCCGGCATCTATCGCGACGGACTGATATCGTCGTTATCTATAGTAATAGGCCCGTCTGGGCTGGCATTACTGGGATCGCTAGTATCTATCGCAATAGGTAGTTATGATGACATATTGGTGTTCCTAACATATATAACTATTATATCAGCTTACTACCTTAATATCTACTAAAAAGCTGCCCACTAAAAAGCTGCCTACTGAAAAGCTGCCGCGGCGCTCGCATGCCGGTGTGGCGCCCGTATTAGCGACGGCGATGAGCCACAGCCAGAGTCGCTGGTGAAGTCGGCTAGCTGAAGTGAAAGTCGGTAACGGCAGAAGCTCCGAAAGTCACGATAAAAGGCCATAGGCCCAAACCTTGGTATCTACTGTATATATGGGGCACTTTTCCTGCCTATTCTCTAGCTACTTGCTGTGTTATTTCCGCACATTCAACAACTCTAGTACAAGAAGCGCCTTTGCTGTAATAGTTGAGCGCCTTACTGCGCCAATGTCTCACTGACCTCATGGACAAAAAAGTAGGTTATCGACACTGCCAACACAACAGAATGTAGCATGTTGTACCACGTCAACTGCGAAGCACAACAAAACCAATAGCGGGTGCTCAATAACCCCATTGTTGCTATCTAAGATGGCGTGTCACAGCCGGCCAGTCTTGCGATCCTTTCATCAAAGACACAAGATCAAAACTGCATCCGAGCACGCCTCCCAAGGACGACGCCTTGCCTTGGACACCTCCATCCTGGCATCAGAAGGCAACGACTGGTTCGACATCGACAAATGAATTCGAACTCTTTGGAAGGCTACCGCGACCTGCTGACTTCTACCCCTTCCACAATGTGAACTGAGAACCAGCCAACATTGGATTGAGTCCTCACTACGCACAGTGGCACCCGGATTATCCAAAGTTCACCGGAAAGACCTTCAAGATATCATAGTCGGCAAACCACATGGAAGAGAAACCATCACCGGCCAACATATCTACAAATCGGTGGTCCCCTGTTCTACACGAACCGCGGATCAGGCGCAATTAAACATACTTCAACATAGTACAACTAACGCCCCTCATAAGGTCACGGGTCGACTTGGGGAAATATCAGAGAACATGTCGTTTACTTTGCAGAACCAGCTAGTTCAGCAGCAGCTAGAAACGCTACGCGTTGATCTCACTAACAACGTGACTTGCCTTCACGAACTCCAGTACCTGGATTCATGTACAGAAGTTTCCAAATATCGTCATGGATGGTCATACCCCCGCTTCACCGTGCACGTCCTGGGAGCCCTAGCCGGAGGTTAATGGAAAGATTTGAACTTGGTGAGCCATAATGAAACTTAAAAAAGACCTGACGGTGCTGGCAAAGCTCTGGTGCCTAACTCCGGAGCAAAATATCAAGTGTCGAATGCCCAAAATATCGATGCGGCACTGGCCGGCTGCCATTCCAACCTCGATTGGTAAAAGCACCACAGCCCTGGCGTTTGACGATGCAGTTGGTCTTCCAAAGTCAGCTCCCAAAGAGACCAGGCAACCTATACCTGTGCACGTTTTGACCAAGGCTTCTGCGGTCGTGCTCTGCCGGGACCACAAAAATGCGACTGTCCTATGTCCATTCTGCAGCGAGACATATAACCATCTTATTTGCTTCTTCCCCCGAACTGCCGGCGCCAGCAGCGCTATAACCCAATCAGTCAGGCAGCTGGAAATAGTGGACAGGTCCTGGCGGCTGGGCGCTAGTAGGAAGAGTTCCAGTGCTCGGGCGCCCTCAGGAGCTCTATTCATCCTTAGCAGGGGCCATTACGGGGGATGTCCAGTGTGGGATAGCTGAAAAACATCCGCAAGATACACAAACCTCCTGAAGTTTGACGTAGGGTTAGGTTCAAAGATGAGGTAATTGTGGTAGTCATCGCCGTTGTTACTCAACGACAACAGGTACGAAGAGCCTTCGAGCTCAGTGAAATGACCCCAGATCTTGGACGAGATGCGCAGGGAAAACCCCCCACCGCGCACAGTGTGAAGGGCTTTGGCGCATGCCACTGCTTGAGTCCGAAGACACAACTTCTCAATGTTAGAACATAGCTCATAGGGTAGTCAAGAAAAAAAGTCCCGTTCAGGGTAGCGAAGAAGGTTTGATGAAGCCGCGCTTTCCAGATGTCGCATTCGAAAGGCGTCGGGGCAAAGTTGAGAGCCAACACCTTGATGGCTTCTGAGACGGGTCATAGAGATATGCCTGATTGACGCATTCGACATGACAGCCTGTAGGGTCGCCCTTCCCAGTATGAACAGTCCCCAAGATGACTGCACTTAGTCGACGTACAATACCTGTGTCAGCAAAACAGCTGATGCTGAAAGCATGAAGATCATGGGCGTATTCATCATCAGTGTGGTGGTGCTTGTGGATTTCTCTTTGATGTTGGAGACCAATTGGTCGCTTGTAGGATCCTAATGCACGTACGTGCCATCGGATTTCTGTTATTTAGGTGGTGAAATCTGTCCCAGTGATGCAGCCGATATTTCGCCGTGGACCTTTCCCAATCTGGCCTAATGAGCGGGGCGGGGAGATCCGTGCACACACTTTGACAAAATGTACCACATGGTGTGGTACATTTCTATCGCTGATTACATAATGCGGTGCCGTGTGCGTGTCTTCTAGCCAAGCAGAGGCCACGGATTCACTCGGATCCACAATAGTCATGTACTTTGTACTTGTACTTTTTCACCACTTTGAAAACTCCTTGTATCGGCAGCAAATCCATCTTTAAAGGCAGGTAGCAAAAAAGAGCCTTCTAGGCAGCCCTGTGGCTAGGAAAAGTCCGCCTGATAAGTGGGCCATTGTAACACACGTGATCCGCCTTGACGTACTCGATTGGGTGGTCATGAGTGATATCCATTGCGGGCAGTAGTTGGTTGCGAATCGCTTCAATTCATGGCGATGGCGACGGCGACGGTGTGGGTGGGTGGAGCCCAGCGAAAGCACATTTAGTGCAGCCTACCGCCGTCGCCCTTTGGTAGCCCGGAAAAGCGCCCGGAGCAGAAATCCGGTGGGTTTATGCACTGCTGGCATTGGACGTCATGACTAAAGAGCGGCGCCCGCCCACCAAAGACTGGAAAAGGTGACGTACGTGTACGTACTGTGGAAGGAAACCAGGCCGGCCTGGAGGGTGGCTGCCAGATGCGAGCACCTGCCACACCAGTGTGAAAAACCCCATGGGGCATGGTTCACTGCACGGCTGTCCGACTGATGTTGGTCTTCCGCTCACGTCCGACATCCAGACACAGACCTGTTTCCGACCGGAAGCAAGTATATACCAGCGAGACCGACGAGGGTCGACGGGTTGATGACCCTATCCTAACAATTCCGCAAGTTTGTCTTTGGTGTCCCAAAAGGCGAAGATCAATAGAAACGCAAAAGGGTCAGCTTCGGCCCAACGAATCTCCAAGGTATCGTCAAAGTATTCGACGATATCATGTTTCATCAGCGGGCTGCCGAGCGCAACGTTTTCATCAGCCGCGCTTTCAAGACGACATAACAGCATAGATTACATCTCGTGCGAGCGAGGCGTGGAACATGATTGGTGACTCCGAGCTAGATCTGATTGAGTCCAGATTTGATTGACACCCTAGTGTTCATGGGTGAATGCCGTGTTGCGCTTGTCAAGGGTATGGAGCCAAAGCTTGTCGACAAAGCAACGGAATCTATTCCCCCAAACTACCCCCACAGGACCAGCTCCCTTTCTACTTGCCGTTCGTCATATAGGCACATATCCTACTCCAGACCGGCAGAGACTGTTACAGTCGATCAGAACGCGCGTTGGGCTTTTCAGGGCAATTTACTAAAGACATCTTCAAAAGTTGGCTTGATGTCTATCGGCAGAAGACAAGCATGTTTCCTGTGTAAGAAACAGCATCCCACCTTGCGACCGATCCGTCCGAGCTGACAGCGAAACGACGGCAAACCAATCTTTCAACCCCATGCGTTTTGGTGCACCGCAATGCTGCTCCGGGACAGCCTCATAGTTCCGTTCAGACTGGCGATCCCATCCAGTACCCGCTCATCGGCAGCAATTACAAGCGGCAGTATACATAATAAAGCCGGCGTTCCGCTTTCATCAAGGGGCAGGGACGGTTATACTACGACGGGCCCGGACACAATTCGCTCTGGAAAAGGGCTGTCGCAAACGACAGCCGAAGGAGTCATGCCGGGCGCTAATTTCCCTACTTTTCTCTTATGGCCAACTCCAGTCAGGGGTTCGCAAATTTATTCGACAGTGCTGGGATTGACCAGACGGCCGCGTCAATCGGAATGCACCACAGCCACGAGACCGCCGGGCCACAAGCAATTCGGCTGGCTGGCTTCACCATGATATTAATTGCGCATATTCTCAGCGTCATGGATTCAGCATGGGCGGGTATCATGTCAGCAGCCTTGAGCCGGTGCATCGCGAGGGTCACAATACTCATGATGCTCATGATACTCCTATGAGTAGATACCAGTGAATGTCCTTTCAGCCATCTGCCACCGCTCGCGGTGCTTCACAAATGTTCCAGCTGTGCTTCTCCTGCCTTTGCTGCTCCGCGGCTGGTCGCGTCTCCTCATCACCGTCCACAACTGGCTGCGTTTCCTCCCCATAACCATCCACAGCTGGCTGAAGCTTGAAGATGCATCGCTCCATCAAGAAGCGTACATCAAGATCCTCTACGTACAGCCTGCCACAAGCAGGAATTCAGAAGGGTGACTCAATCTGCTATATGATAGGGTCTGGTTTGTCAAGGCCAATTTCGTTCCAGACCTTCTGCGATGATGCATCGGCACTGTCGGCATTTTTCAATAGAATAAACATGCACACAGAGTCGCTATCTACGCCCAAGTAGTCTCTAATAGCCGTACCTCCAGGTTTCGACGTATATTTTGCCTTCCTATTTGGCCATTTCCACAATTTTGCTACCCTGTTCACTGTCAGATATGCTACCCAAAGGTATGCGACAGGTTCCTATATCGTCAAGTTTGAAAAGGTCAAAAACCTCTCCATGTGTTTGGGTCATCGCCTCTCGCCACAAACCCGGCCTCCCTGTCACCGCCATCCGAGGGTTCTCACTTCCCACCAGCTGTTGAAAAGTAGGCTTGGCTGAGAGGACATTGAATTAGTTCATCCTATAGTATGAAGGCTAAGACCTTCTACGCCGACGTGATCTTGCGGGTGACGTGGATAAGAAGAGGACGCATCGCGAACGAGACGCGTAGCGCCGATGGCCACAAAATTGCAATGGGTGTGAAAATGTGATTGAGCGGGGACAATTGTGCATGTTGTGAAAGGTTCCGTTCAAAGAGCAACAGTCACTGACTCAACTATGCAGAAATGCCGGGGCGGAAAAACCAATTGCCACTCAAGACCATTCACGTTTGAGGAACAACGGTACCGTTGGCTAAATATGATGATGATCATTGACTTCTTCAAAATGGGTTACGGCATAATACGCTCGACAGCCGCGATGCTCTTGAGCTGCGAAATAAACCCCCGATGCCCAGGACCCGAGTCCAATAGCCACCATACATCCAGCTAAACCCATTGTTAGGATAGCGTTTGCAAGTTACATCGACAACCTTCTGGGCAGGACGGCCACTAGGCTCAGCGCCAGGTTGTCCTAGTCGACGACAGCCAGATCGAATCACCAAGCTGAGCGATTTCGATGTACGGGCGAAGCCGAGGTCGGGCGCACCAGCACCAGTGGAGGCGATATGGGAGTAGACACACATTGGCAGTGACGGACCCTTGAACTCAGTAGGCTAGGGAGGCATCGGCCCGAGTGAAGAGGACGGTGTACAAGTAGATAGATGGCCGCCGGCCAAATCGCCCACGAAGGGCAACGGCGACGTTTCCTGCTGTCTCTGCCGCACAAAGGTTCCTGTCATAGCCGGCCTGACGCAGGAGAAGGCGTTGTCTTGCTAGGGTACCTGACACCGGTAATGTCCGGATATGGAGCCCCGCGCACTCACTAAACCAGTCTTGGAGGTAGACATCTATGCAAGATACTGCTTGTATTCTTGAACCTTACTCCAGGCCCTATGTATTTCCTTTCCTATTTGCTGTAATGCACCCCATCAGGCTACAAACACATCCCCCCCCCCATAAGCTACGTAACTAAGCGAATATTTACTCCGTCTGTCCGTCCTCCTTTGCCAGCTACACAGGGCTGGAACGGCGGGTGTATTAAAGCTGGAGCTGTCGAAACTTGTGAGCTGCGTACCGCGCAATGAGAAACATGGCCACGCAGTACGAATAAGGGTTTGTCGCAGGCGAGTTGCCAACAGGTCCTCCGCTGGTCGACAGCAGGGTTCTGGTGAACACCACGTCATTGGCTACTTCGGCTGCGCTCCTCAGCATGTCCAATACCTTGGCCTTGCGTACCCTTGTCTCCTCGTCCTCCGACCCGTCGATGCACGTCATGGGTGACTGTCTGCCCAGGTGTCTCAGTATAGTCGAGGTGGCATCCCGAAGCTGCTCATTCTTGCGGTGGCTTTTTCCGATGCGCACTGCATCAGCCAGCAGTCTGCCATGCCCCCGCTGTGCGTTCGCGACGGCGTACGCGAGAAAAGCCGCATTGATTTGCCTCGCCTCGTTGTGAGCGTCTCGGATGGTGGCATCGGAGACGTTTCTGAACAGCTGCTTCCCGGGCCGCGCCAGGTCGCGCCACAGGCGTTGGCGGCGGAAGAACTCTGCAAGACAAGCGGCTCGAGCATGGGCGGCGGACGGCGTCTCTGCCAGCAGGCCAGCCAGGTCGAACTCAAGCACCTCATCCGGTGTCAGAGCGGCATCGAACGAAGTGAAGAAACATTGCTGAAGGTATTGTCGTTCAGCCCTGGCGTTGTTTGCTGTCGGGTCTGTTGGGAAGTGCTTGATGTACCCAGCGAGTCGGTATGCAGACAGAACGGCCATGACGCCGCAGTCGAAAGAATTTTGCTGTTGGGGACACTTTAAACACGCATCTTGCGTCAGCGGACATGTTGTAGGAATTGGGACAATCTTGCGGGCCGGGGGAGGGAGGGGTGGAGGGAACTTGCCTTGACCTTCTCAAACGAGATAGGGATATGGTCGGAGTTGTGAAGCCATCGCAGGAACGGCACGAGCTTCTGGTCCACAAGCGACGGCCTGGGAGAGCCGTCACTGGAGAGCGAATCGTAGAGTTTGAGTTGTTTGGTCGAGCAGCGCCATTCGAACAATACCCAGTGATTGTTGTGTTCGACGGGCAAGAGAACCACATCAGCCAGTCCATCGAGGAGCATGGCCTGGCGGCCCCGGTCAGTGAGTTTCGCGTGATGCTGGAGACTGTCGACGACGGTGAATTGGCGGTTCTTGGCGGGTCCGATCGAGGCGAGACGGCCGATCAGGGTATTGACGACGACATCGTTGAGCCATTTACCGGGGGCCAGGGTGCAGGCACCATGGAGCATCAGTTCGAGATTGCAACGACGGTGGGTTGGTCGGGTTGGCTCTGCGTCGACGACTTCAATAGGGTTACCGGACGCGCCGACGGGACTGTCTGCAGTAGGCGGAGGAGCGGACAGCGACACAGGCTTGGAGTGGAGCAATCCGAGTGAATCCAGAGTTCGGGGCGAGGATGGCAGAGGAGAATGGACATCCACCGGAAACCCCACGACGGAGTTGATACTGGGGCGAAAGCCTGGCCCGATGGTTGTCAACCGGCGCCGCTTCAGTTTCGGGGAATGGAGCAAGACACTGGCGTCTTCTGACATTGGACGTCGGAGCCGTTGGGGATGCTGTGAGGATGGAAGCGGGTCTGACTTGAGGTCATCATCGCCTTGCATCAACTCCGCAAGACTGGCGTCGGGGTATAGACTGGACAAGTCCATTGAGATGGAATCTTCATCGTCGGCGGCCACGCCGGGAGAATGTCGATGGCAGTCGCTGCCAAGGAGTGGTGAACTGGGCGGCGGTGGGGTGTAAGTGAAGGCATGCCTGGCAACCTCGGGGGACCCGGCATGTTCGACTGAGGGACGCGGTTCTGTGGGATCTTGAGAACGAGTTGCCTTGGGGAGCACCGGGCTAGGGTTTCGTTTGAGTACGGAGACACGGGGCGCGGGCTTGCTTGGGGGTTGCGTGGGCTTGCCTGGGGGTTGCTTGGAGGGTCGCGGCACAATAGTTGCAGCAGAAGAGTTGGCGGCTTCTACGTTATCAGCATCGGCATCTGCAGTTTTGACGGCTTCGGTGCCGGCGGCTCCAGAGTCGTCAGCGTCGGCGACACCGTCAAGGCCAAGGACTGGGTATTCAATGGAGCCTGAGTCAGACAAAACGTCGCCATCACTGTCTGCGTCGTTATCTCCAGGCTCGCTTGTCAATCCGTTTCTGCAAGTGCGGTTCTTTCTGTGACCGAGGCTTGGTTGGACTGCCACGAGAGCAATGTAAGTCAGTTCCTAAGCCTAGAACGCCGAGATGGGAAAAGGAAGAGATGGAGGCACACGGAGACGTACAACTCTGAATGGCCTCCTTTAGGATTGAATTCGCACTCCTGGAAATACCTTTGTGGTTGCGCCTGGTGATGGAGTCGAAGCGTGTGTACAACTCGAACAGAGTCAGGTCCGGCGTGGCATCTTTGACATCATGCAGCAGCTTCAGGGTCGGGCGGGACTTGGCGAGCTTGATGCCCAAGAGCCAGCAGATGAGGGCCGGAGAGGCGTCGAATCGGCCGGCGACAGAGCCCAGACGACTGCGTAACTCGCTGCTCATGCTTTGGACGGCGGGCCTTTGCTCGATATCAACGGCGAAGCACAACGTCTGACGGTCGACGTTGCGGAGGGCCCAGGCGGCGAAGGTCTGATTCTGGGTGATGGAGGCGTCGGCATGATCGAAATCGAAGCGCAATTGAGTCCAGAGTTTCGAGACGGTGTCGTTGAAATCTTGAAGTCCGCACTCGTTCAGCAGCTTTAGCGTCCCAGAGAGCGGCGACATTGTGAGACAGGTCGGCGACCGTCAATCGGGATCGGGGCCAAGGGCGTACAAAGAGGCGGCCGAGAAATGAGGTGGAGACCAAAGAGCAAAAAGCTGGCTAGGGAATTTCTAGGAATGTAACAGGCGCGTGTGGTTGATCGTCGATGGATGTTGAGGCGAAGGGGGCGACGTGGGGGACGCGGATATAGAGGAAGACGAAGGGCGTAAAGGCGGAACAGGAAGAAGACGACGCATTGAGGGGACTTGCGACCTGCCGCCTTCCTGCATGTTAACTCGGCAGAAAGTGGCAGAAAGCGGCGGAGTCTTCTTGTTCACGGTGGTGGAAGGAATAAAAGAGGAAGGGAAAGAAAGGCAGGAGCATTTCGAGGTGAAGGATAAGTAGGTAGCTGTTTGGTGGATGCATTTAGAGAAAGAGGCAAGATCCCCTCCTTCCTCACCTGACCGGCAACGTGGGCATTTTTGAATCCAGGCAATCGTGCCCAAACTGTCAGGCAGTAATTCATTCGGTCTTGGGTGGAAGGGTGCCACTGGTGGGCGCGCGACACGATTGCCTCAATTCTAGCCGCGCCCAAGTTTCCCAGGTCGATGCAGTCATAGCAATTAATGACATCTTCTGGTTTTGCTGACATGTACCTGCGACAATTTTTATTTCATTTTTTTTTTTGTTTTTTTTTACATAGTGCGCAATGTTTTGCAGAAAGTAGGTGGGCGTGCGTTGATTAAGGGTGGTTGACTTGAGTAACAAAATGTTTGTTTGCTTAGGTAACATTGTTGTGGTGGGAATAGCTTCATTTCCAGGTCGGCGACGGTGACAGCAGTGGCAGTAGCAGTAGGAGTGGCGCCAGTAGGTAGTAGTGGTGGCGGAGGCCTGGGCATGTGTGGGGCGGCTGAGTCATGGCGGAAATTCTTACCATGTACTCCGTAGTTGTGGTAAGAAAATGGATTCTTACCACATTTCTGGTAAGAATATATCCCGCCCCACTCTACAACAGCACCTCCACAACAGCACCTCTACAACAGCACAAACATAACCTCTATTAACCCCACTTACCACCACCACACTAGCACCACCACAAACACCACCTCCTCATAAGGAGAGGTACCTCCATTTCGTGTAGGTCCTCCTACGATGACGCTAGATGCATACCTATACCATTTAGATGCACAGGCCTGTGGCAATTGCACTGTGTGCCGTAGCACATGATCCTAGCCACAGTACCACATGCCTCCCTACGCCGAGATAATTGCAGCATGGTTTTGCTGGAATTGGCGCGTAGACAGCGATACCAACAAGTCCAATCGTCTTCAATCACTCGTCACCACTAAGCGCCCAGCAGATTCAAGACACTTGAGTTCACCTTCATCGACGCTTCCGCGGCGCTTAGGCACGTCTAGTGGAAATGGTGCCAACCGTCTTGCGCACAGGCGAATCGTCCAAAGGAAGTATTTCAACTCGCACATGTCATGTCATGGTGGATAGAGCCATCTCCCGGGACGCAGGTCGCAATTAAATCAAGTAGACATGTAGATACAATCGTTAACTCGTAACAGATAGGCATTAATCAGGTTTGTAGATTAGGGACTATTATCTAGATATTTCCAGTAGCGGTTTCAGTGTCACTATTAAAGAGTATGGATAGATACTAGAGTGATGAACAAACACGCTGCTATATTAATAATAGGTCTCCTATAATAGTAAAGCTAAAAGCTGACTTCCCCCTTTTCTCTACGCCTTCACTACGTCCTCCTTTTATATAGGTAGCGTACATACTTTGCTTATGCTTCTTTAGCCCTTATTATGTAATACTAGTCCTATACCTCTATACCTCCTTTTAATCCCTTAACAGAGGGCCTTTCCTTCCTAGGCTTTTAACCTAAAAGCCTAGCCTAATAGTCATACCTACTAATTTAACTACCTATTATTTATAGTTACCTTTATTTTTTAGAAGTAAGGTAAGAGGATAATCCCTAGCCTCTAATTAGCTAAATTAGCTAGGTAATTTGCCTAGCTTTCTTCCTTAATATATATATATTAATTTATTAATTTTTCTTTTTCTTTTTCCTTTTTCTTATATCTAACCTTTAAATTTATATATTAGCCTCCTTATTATATTATTATTATAGTTTATTATTCCTTTTTATAGTTTATAGGCTAATTATTATTATTAGTAGCTTATAATACCCTATTTATACTCCTACCTTATTATTTCTCTATAAGTACCTTATACTTACTACGTCTACTATACTCCCTTACTACCTACCTACCTACTAATCCTTAGTTAGAATTTTAAGTATAAACACCCTAACTATTCTTACTATAAGTTTACCCCCCTTACTTTATTACTACTCCTTTACTAATCCTTTTTATAGATAGCTAGTAATAAGGTTAATAAGTATAGCCTTAGTACCCCTATTAGCTCTATACGTATATACTACTTTCTCTTTACTTATTAGTTATTACTAACCTACTATATACTTATATAAAAGGGTAAGAAAAAAGCTAAAATTATAACTATATATAGTATAGTATATATATACCCTTACGCCCCCTATATTTAGTACTTTACTAATAATACTTAGGTAGAGTACTATTATAACTAGGCTAGTATGCCTACCCTCTTTACTCCCTTACTATATATTCTTTTACTTACTTACTACTCTAGGTATTAGCTAGTACTACTACTACTATACTAATAGTAGTTATATTTATCTAAGTAATATAAGTTTAGTAGGAGTTTATTATATGTTTATTACTTATATACTACTAGATCCCTAACTATATACTTACTCCTTACTAAGCCCTTAATACTATTACTACTATATATACTACTATTACTAAGGATAATAAGAACTTTAATACTATAAGCTACTTATCTTATACTCCTTTACTACTCCTTTACTAATAACTTATAGGTTAAGTAAGCCTAAATCCTTACTAATAGTAATACTATATATATACTATATACTAATACTATAAATACTACTCCTATTAGTACCCCTACTATATCTATACCTATTACCCTTACTATTATTATACCTATACCTACCCTTACTACTACTATACTACTCCTAAGTGCTTCTTACGTAAAGCGCCTTATCTATATATTTAAGAATACTACTAACTTAGTCTTATATATAGGTAGTACTACTCCTTTATTACTTATTTATTACTTATTACTAATATATTATATAGTACTATACTACTAATATATAGCTTATAGCCTATACTACTAATAAGTATAGAAGACTTATACTCCTACTTATACTTATACTACCCTTTACTACTATACCTATAGACCCTACTAGTAATAAGGATACTACTCTAATAAGTAGCCTCTCTAGTAAGGGTAGTAAAAGCTCTACCTAAATAGCTATTTTATAGCTTTACTACTACTTTTTATATTTACTATAACATATATAATAAGTAAGTAGATTAGATAAGTAAGTAGATTACCTAACTATAACTACTTTATAAATCTAAGTAAGAAGTAATAATAAAATAATAAAATTAATTAAAACTACTTAGAATCCTCTTCTCTAGATATTTCTTTATTAAACTAACATATTTATAAATTATATCCTATATTCCTATAGATACTATACTACTATTAACCTATTTCTATCCTTAGCCTATAACTACTACTCTAATATGCTTCCTCCTATACCTAGGTTATTACCTCTCTTTAGGACTAAATATCTTATACCTTAGCTATAGTAAGACTTCCTCCTTATCTAAAATAAGTTTTCTTAGTCCTTCTATATTAGTTAAGTATAGCGTTCTCCTCTTTAAGGCTCTTAATCCTTACTTTTAATATTATAAGCTTATATATAATCCCTAGTAATCCTCTAAGAAACTACTCTATAGCTCCTAAGCTATATATTAGGGAGCTATTTAGATAATTAAGGAATTAATCCTTAATTAAAGTTCCTTAAGAACTTAGCTCTATTATAGTCTTTAGTATCTAAGAAGTCTAAGCTATTAGTATTATTAGGAGGGAACCTTAAGGTAAAGGAGTATATAACTTAACGTCTAGCTTTAATAGTATACTTTCTATACTTAGAGGGATAAGTCCTACCCCTCTAAAACCCCCTTAGATATTCTTTTCTATAAGAGATTACTTAAAGGCGTTATAAAATACTAAAAAGAAATTATTTTTTATAATATAGGTATTACCCTATTATATCTTATCCTTAATTTCTTAACTATATACTACTTTTAAAGGTATAAAACACCTTATATCTAAGGGCTAAAATAGATAAAAAGAATAAAGTAGTATATAGAGAGTAATAATATTATTTTTTTTATAAAATAGCTTAAAGTCTATAGAGTAGTAACTTTTATACCTATTAAGGATAAGGAGGTAATATTTCCCTTTTATATATAACTTTAAATACTAATTAAAGTGCTAAAGCTAATTTAGGCCTCTTTTATTTATTATCTATTTATTTTTAGAGGTTATAATAACCTAGTTAGGTAGGAGACTAAATTTAATATACTAAGTAGAGAGGAGATTTTTACCTTTAATAATAATATATAGTAGGATACTATAGCTAGATAAACTAATAGCCTAAATAACTATAACCTATTCTTAATTACTAGGCTATACTATTTTTATATTTAAATATCTTTTAATACTTATAATAACTATTCTAAATATAATTTAGCCTATTATAAAGTTAGTCTTATTAAAGTTATAAATATCTAAGTTTATAATACTATATTTTATAATTATATTTACTATAAGAGAGAACTATATGTTTATTATATTAGGATCTTTATATAAGGCTTTCTTATAGTTATACTTATAAAAAACATGTTTAGAGCTTTAGTATTTATTTAATAAAGTTTAAGGCTTAGTACTTACTAACTAGTAGTATATTATAGTTAGTAAGTAGTTAATTAGCTATATCTTTAATATAACTAAGCTAAGAAGGAAATAATTAGAAATCTAAGTTAAGAATAAACTTAACTAGCTTCTCCTCTTTAAGTGCTATTAAATTCTATAAGTTAGGTATAGTATTACGTCGTAAGGCTTTTTTATTTAAGTAGGCATATAGTATTAAAAAGGGTACTAAGTAGGTCTTAGCTGCCTCCTAAATACTAATTTTTTAGGGTCCTTTAATAGCTTAGACTGTTAGGAGTAATTAGGCTTTATTATTTAATAATAGTATTATTTTTAGTAGCTAGACACGTATAGAAAAAAGAAGGTTAGTATAATTATAGTTAGGTAATCTACTTACTTATCTAATCTACTTACTTATTATATACGTTACTCTTATAGTATACTTATTAGTTACTTCTTAGTTACTTTTTAGCTACTTTTTAGTTACTTATTAGCTACTTTATATACCTCTTATTAGTACTAAATAGATACCCTAGCCTATAGGCCTTTAATACTACTTATTCTTTACTCCCTTATTACTCTTTTACTACTTATACTCTTATATTAATATCTTATCCTTAATATAATATTTTAGCTCTTATATATCTTCCTTAGTACTATATCCTCTCTACCTAATTAGGTATTACTACTTACGTACTAGCCCCTAGTAGCCTAGAATAGCTTTTACCTTATATAGTAGTTTACTATTAATCTAACCTATTAGTAGCTACTTAGGTGCCTTACCCTCTCTACTCTTAAATTACTTTAGGAGTATAATTAGGAATATATTATAAATCCTATAGTATATTAAGATATTTAGCTTATAAGCTAGCCTATAGGTCTCTATCACCTCTTTAATATAGAATAGGCCTAGCTACTTATCTACTAGTTTCCTACTTAGGTACTTCTATTTTATATACTTACTTAATAGTAGGACTTAGTTACCTATATTAAATCTTTTTAGTATCCTTTTCTTATTATAGGCTTATAACTATATAATAGCTGCTTTATAGAGGAGTATTTCTAGCTCTACTTATTTATTATATAGTTATCCTACCTTAGCTTCTACTAAAATATTTACTATTTTTATTATTCCTATTAGTAGGATATTATCTAGGAGTAGTAAATCCTACCCTATTAAGGCTTTATTTAGTAATATACTAATAAATAAATAGTATATATTATTATATATAAACTAAGTAAGGTAAAATTACTACGCCTAGTCTGCTTAGTCTCTTATATAGAAGTAGTATAGGTAGTAGTTAAGGTTTTAATTTTATCTTTCTATTTATCTATCTATGAATAGGTAGAAAGTTGTTAAATACGTAGAAATAACATAGCAATTTGCTAGGGAATATATAGGTAATTAGCCCTATATATATAGTGGATACCTAAGGTTTTAGACTAATTAGAGGCTAGGGATTTACTAGGATTCCGCTATAAGGGGATAGCCTTATTTCTAGATTTCTATATAAATAGCTAGGTATATAATATATAACTAACTATTATAATCCCTATAATTTAATAATTAATAGTCTAATATGTGTTTCTATAATAGCTAAAACGCCCCTCTAATTAAATAAAGATATCTATTAATTATAATAGATTATATAAAGAAATATACTATAAATATAGTTACTTTATATATAAAGCATAACTAGCCCCTATAAATTAACCTTATCTAAGGCCTTATAAAGGATAATAATATATAGGTATATATTAACCTAGAGGCTAGTAATTTATAGCTAAATATAGTAGACTATTTATAGTAACTACATAAGGTTAAGATCTCTAACTTTATAAAGTTAAGAACTAAGGATAAAGGTAGGTATGCTACATACTTATAAACTATAGGCATACTAAGTACTATATGTCTGCCTTAGCTAGCTAAGTCCCTAATAGACCTTAATAATAATAACCTTAAGAGATTTACTACTATTAACTTATAGTATAAGACATAGAAGAAGACCTATAAGAGGTAAAAGAAGTAAGTAGTTAACTTTAAGAATACTATTTATTAGATAGTTACTACTAAATTACTTATGTAGTACTATAAGGCTACTAATAAAGTCTATTAATAAATAGATAATCTTATAGCTATAGTAGGTATTAATAAGTAGGTATATATAGTATAAGTATTAACTAAGTATAAGACTATACTAGTAAAGCCTATAGTAAAACAACTATTTACTAATAAGGAGATAAAGGCCTAAATAACTAAGTAGGATACTATATATAATATACTTATTAGAGCTAAACTTAAGTTATACCTTATACTAGCTTTTTAGTTTTACTATCTCTAATAAGTATTATAATATAGCCTACTATCTATATAGATAAACATATACTCTATAGTATATACTAATAGTAATATAATTATAAACTTTAGCTAAAAGGTAGTACTAAAGGATATAATATAGTAGCTTAAAGTAATAACTAAAAAAACGTTATATAGCTAAGCTATATAGGGTACCTTTAGCCTAACTAAGCTAGCTAATAAAGAAGCTAAGTAATTACTATGTAATAGTAGTAGTAGTTAAAAGAGGTACTATTACTAAAAGAGTATAGGTAATAATAATTAATAATAGTTAAGATAATAGCTTATATATAAGGCTTATAATAGGTATTATTTACTAGTAAAGTACTAGTATATATACCTAAAAAGCCAGCCTAAAGGATAGGTACCTAGATATAACGTATAGTAGCGTATCTATAAGGTAGAGAATTAAGTTAATAAGTTAAAGGAGCTTACTAAATAAGTATATAAAATATAGTAAAAGGACTAGTAACTATATAGCTACTACTAGGCTAAGGCCTCTATAGCCTTCTACTTATTACTACTAATATATATACTAAAAGAGTCTATATTACTAGATTTAGCTATAATAGATTATATCTTTAATAATACCTTATAGTTTATAGACCTATATAGGGTACCTATAGGTAACTACCTATAGATAGGTACTTAACGTATAGTAATAGAGGTATATAGTATAGCTATAGTATAGATCTAATTTAAAAAGGGTACTATAAAAATATAGCTAAAAGATATAATATTATACTATAATTTAGCTATAAATTTTATATCTTTTATAAAGCTAAGAAGAATAGGTATCTAGTAGAATACTAGCCTTAGAAATAATAGTTTACACTAGGCTAACTACTCCCTTATTAGATACGTTAAGGAGAAAGATAGTTAATAAGTCCTTAAATACTACCTAATAAGTAAAGGCTATATAGTAGCTATATTTATAGTACGTAAAGGCTTTAATAACACACTTCTAGTACTATAAAGGAGAAATAAGTATATAACATAGATAAAAAGGAGGCTAATCTATAGTAATACTAAGATATAGTATAAGAGACTTAGCTACCTAGGCGCTATAGCCCTCTAACACCTTATAAATACTATATAAGGAGTATACCTTATAAATATATAAGATATTACTATTTAAGACTACTCTACCTATAGTTAAGGTAAAATAAGGTAATAAGTATAATAGTAACCTTATAAATCTATAGAGACTATATAACTAGGTAACTACTTTATAATTAACTTTTATAACTATAACTATAGATACTATAGATATAACTTAATAATAGTTATTAGTAACTAAGCCTTAGGCCTTATATAGAACTTCTATATATAAGACTATAAAAGTAAAGTACTTAAGAGTATAATTTATACCTTTCTTATATAACTTAATATAAAGTACGGCATAAAGCCTAAGGTAATAGAGACTAATAGAGAAATCCTTTACTATAAGCATATTATAGATATATTAGTAAAACATAGAGTAAGTATTAAGGTTTTAGTACTAAATACCTAGGCCTAAAATAAAGCTATAGAATAAGTAGTAGTAGTTATTAATATTAAGTTAAGATATATAAGAATTAACACTAAATTACCTAAAGTCCTATAGCTAGAAATACTTACTATAGTAACATACCTTTATAACTAAACGCCCTTAGTAACTTAGGGGTAGAAATTACTATATTAAGTCTAGTATTCCTACTTTAATAACTATAATAGATATACTAATTTATAAAGTAAGCTAGACTTATTATACTTATAAGTATATAGCTGTTATATATATATAATAATAAGTAATATATAGCTAGGCTATAATAAGTATAAGAAGTTATTACTATATATATAGATTAGATTCCCTATTAGATATATATTAAGTAACTTATACTATATATAGCACCTAATAAAGAATAAGGTTTTTACTATATATAATATAATATTTAATAAAAAGGAGCTATTTAATAGCTCTATAGATAACCTTCTTAATAAATTACGTAATAAAGACCTTTTAGTAATATAAAAGCATATTAAAGAACTTATTACCCTTAGGCTGCCTGTTTATTCTAATAAGGCTAAAGAAGAGCTAGATAATATTATTATAAGGAGATCCGTAGTAGTCAGCCTGGTAGGTCTCGGCGACGGGTCGCCGAGCCTCCGACAAGCCAGCCCCACTGCAGAGTTTTAACAGGTGGCTACAGCCGCACTAGAGGAACTCGGCAAGCTTAAGTCTTACAATACACTAATACCTACCATTAAGCCTCACCTAGTTAAGTACCCCTAGCTAATACTCTTATAATTCTTAAGCTTCTATCTCTTTAGAGTAACTAGTATAGGCAAAATAGATTTAAATAATAGGATATACCCTAAGAGCTTACTAACGCTCTAGTAACACGCTACTAGTATAGATAAGTTATAACTATTTATAGTAGAGTACCTATAGCGTAACGCTAAGGATTAACTACCCTTAATAATAGGGCCTAAGTTATAAGATAACTATAAAGAAATATATAGAAGAACTTTATTAAGGGAGTACTCCCTAGCCTCCTTAAGACTAATAGATAAGGCTAATAAGGTGTTTATTACTAAGTAGTTATAGAGCTAGCTAAGTATAAGTATATATTATAGTATTAGTATAGCTAGGCTAGGCTTAAAACCTATAGACCTTATATAGGTAATAATATTATATTTCTAAGAGACTATAAGAGCTATAGTTAAGGAGTACTATAAAGAGAGGTAGTACTATAAGCACCTTTTATAAGAGCTTACTAATAGGCTGGTATAGCGTCTTAGTAAGAAGGAGTATAAGAAGCCCCTAGTCTATAACTATAAGACTATTAGGGAGGAATCTACTAGTACCTAAGTAATAGACTAGATTGTTATAATAGAGGCGGTAAATAGGCTCTACCCTAGGAGTACTATTAAATAGTAAGTTAAATAGGCCCTTTTAAAGGTATCCCTAATATTATAGATATAGTAGTATAACTATAAGAGAGGCCTTATTAAGCCCTTAAAGTAGGAGGACTTCTTAGTATTTATTTACTAATAGTATGTTAACCTAGAGGCCTAGGAGAGAGACTACTAGTAAGAGCTAAAGAGGAAGCATATAGGTAATAGTTAGACCCTATTATAATACCTTACTAAGTAGTTAGTAATATACTATAACTTAGGAATAGAGGGGGTAGAGGAGTTAAAGGCTAAGGCATATTAGTACTTCTTTAGCCTCCCGGCCTTATTATAGGACAAGATAGTTTGCTAGAAGACACTTATCCTCTACCTAAGAGATATAGCATATAAGGTAGACTACCTATAGTTACTACGTAACTACTAAGGGGTTAGTAATAACTTATAGAAGGATAGTAAGAAGCGTCTACTACCTACTAATAATTAGCTATAGAGGCTAGTACTATTTTAGTAGGATTAGTAGAAGGAGATACCTAAGGACTTTAAATTATAAGAGTCTTACTATAGACTATTTAGGGGTAACTAATATAGTAGGTAGTTACTAAAGGATTAGCTAGATAGAATCTAATATTATACCTATTTTTAGAAAGGGTATATATCTACTATATACCTTAAGAAGAAGGCTAGTAGTATAAGTAATAATAGGCTGTTTAGTTACTAATTAGATTAGAAGGCTGCTATAGTATAGTAGGTTAGGATCTACCTAAGAGTTACTAAGCTTAACTTATTAGGAAATAAGTAGGCGTAGGTATTACTACCTAGATATCTACGCCTAAGAAACTAAGGGTACTAGTAGGACCTATTACTAAGGGTATAGTAATTATCCTATAAGGAGATATAGAAAAGGTTGTTAGAGTAGTAATAGATATATGTTTAGAGGTAGACCTTATTAGCTGTAGATTAGTATAATACCTAGGCTTAAGGCCTATAAAGGCTAAAACCCTAGTGTTAAAGTTGTTTACTAGTAAGACTATAAGCTAAGGGGTGGCTTACTAGCTAACCTTCTTCCTAATTAACTACTAAGGTTAGCTATAGAAGATTTAGTAACTAGCTATTAAAGCTAACTATAGAGAGGACTAAGTAGACATCCTTATATTAAGATAGTCTATAGGCTAGGAAGGCATTTAGATTAATATAGCTACTAATAAGTAGTACTATAAATTAATCTTAATTACTAAGCCTAAGGTAATAGCTTATAATATTATTAAGAATAAGAAATATATATATATATTATATATCTCTTATAAAGTAAG
Source organism: Colletotrichum sublineola (assembly GCA_020631755.1). Lineage (NCBI taxonomy): Eukaryota > Fungi > Ascomycota > Sordariomycetes > Glomerellales > Glomerellaceae > Colletotrichum > Colletotrichum sublineola. The sequence goes on from JAHSQG010000019.1 coordinate 728,563, forward strand.
GCTATAAAAGGAACCTCCTTAGTTAGAGGGCCTTCTAAAGGAACTTTAGAGTAAGGTAGCTACCTTTAATAAAGGCTTAGTAATAAGACCTTAAGTATATGTTAAGGCTGAATACTTAATTAACCTTATACTAGGTATAAAGCCGCTATATAGCCTAATATACCTACTAAATAAGAAGTAGTTAGAAGAGCTTTACTAATATATTACTAAGAACTTAGTAAATAGTTATATTATAAAGTCTATTAGTAAGGCTAGAGTGCCTATCCTCTTTATACTAAAGAAGGATAGTACTATATAGTTATATATAGACTATTAAGGCCTTAATTAGGTTATAATTAAGAACTAATACCCCTTACTACTAATTAGTAAGCTATTAGATAGGCTTTATAGAGTAAAGTAAATATCTAAGGTTAATATCTATAATATATACTACTATATTAATATTAAGAAGGAAGACTACTAGAAGACTATATTCTAAACCTAATATAGCTACTTTAAGTATATAGTTATACTATTTAGACTAACTAATACTCTAGTAATATTCTAGGTATATATTTACTAAGTACTTAGTAAACTACTAGATATATGTTATATTATATATATAGACAATCTTATAATCTACTCTACTATAAGGGAGTAGTATACTAAGGATCTTAAAAAGGTCCTCTAATAGTTATAAATATTTAGGTTATTTATAAAACTCTTAAAATACTTGTTCTATTAATAGAGGGTTAAGTTCCTAGGGTATATAATTACCCCTAAGGGTATTAGTATAGATAAATCTTATATATAAATAATTACTAAGTAGAAGGCGCCTATATTAATAAAAGACGTCTAGATGTTCCTAGGATTTTATAACTTTTATTAGAAGTTTATTCCTAGATACTTAGGCATTATAGTACTAATAATAGGGCTGCTAAGGGGATATAAGGATGCCTTATATGTATTTAAATAGACTAAAGAGGCTAATAATACCTTTAATTAGCTAAAGGTTGCCTTCTTATTGGTAACCATCCTTATATACTAGAATCCCTAGTAACCTACCTGTATAGAGATAGACGCTTTAGTTAAGGCTATTATAGCTATCCTGTCCTAGCTAGTAGAAGGATAATAGTAACTAGTTGCTTACTAGTTATAGAAGCTTTTAGATATAGAATAATAATAGGCTATAGGATAGTAGGAGCTATTAGCTATTATAAAAGGATTAAAGTATTAGGCTTATTACCTTCTAGGGCTGTTAGAGAAGTTTATAGTCTTAATAGACTATTAGGCGCTAAAGGGAGTTATTAGCATACTAGTATAGGACCTTTATAAAAGGCTTACCTATTAGGTATATAAGTTATTAGTGTTTAACTTTAATTTAGAATACTAATTAGGAAAGATAAACCCTATAGATAGTCTGTCTAGAAGGCTAGACTATATAGAGGGGGAAGTACTATATGTAGATGTCCTCCTAATATTAGTAAAGAAACTACAGCTAGTTAACAAATTACTACTAGAGATATAGTAAATAATTAGTAACCTTAGAGGAATAAGTAAGACTACTAAAGCATATATCTAGGCAGTAAAGGCATTACTTTATAACCCTAGCCATAAGGTGGATAGCTCTTAGGGTGAGGAATCCTCTCCTTAGGACTAGTAGCAGGCTATAGGGCGTCCTAGTTATTTAGTAATAATTACTACTATAACAACCTAAAGCTAGAGAGTAAGAGAAGATTTAGTAAACACTTAGTAGGAAGTCGCCTAGGTAACTAAGAGGCCTAACAGAGCTAGGGTTACTATACTAGAATAGTATATCCTACGTTAAGTTATAAAGGAGCTTATACCTAATAAAATAGTATTAGTACTATACTAAACACATAAGATAGAAGAACTTATCTAAGGACTATAGGCTAAAGATAAGTTTTATCTATTATAATTAGTAAGGGTATATAGTATAGCTAGTAAGTTAAAAACGTATACTATTAATAATATAGGCACCTTATTCTTTAAGGGAAGACTAGTTATTCTATAGGTAGAGTTACTAAGAACTAAAATCCTTTACTAATACTATAACAACCCTAAGGTAGGTTATATAGGAGTAATAAAGACTCTTAACCTTATCTTAAGGAAGTTCTATTAGGAAGGAATTAGTAAGGATATATAAGAGTATATTAAGGACTATAAGTACTACCTTAGCGTTATAGTCCTATAGTATAAGCCATATAGGTAGTTATAGTTACTACTATTACTATTATACCTATTTTAAGAAATCTTACTAGATTTTATTATAGGGCTGTTACTAAGTGCTTATAATAATAGTACTAAATATAACTATATTCTAGTTATTATATATTAGATAACTAAGTTTGTAATGTTTATTCTAACTAAGAAGATATTAAATATAGTATAGATAGTAAGGATCCTATATAAAAGGGTTAAATATAGGTTTAGGATGCTAGAGGGTATTATAAGTAATTAAGATAAGCTATTTACTAGCTCCTTTTAGGAAGAGTTTATAAAGGAGAGGGCAATATATTACTAACTATCTACTATATACTACCTATAGACTAATAGTTAAATAGAATAGACCTATTAGATACTAAAGAGATACTTATAACTATATACTAAGGGCTTACTAAGTTATTAGGTAGTATAGTTAGATAAAGTAGAGTTTATATATAATAATAGTAAGTACTTAACTATTAGAGTATCTCTATTTATAGTACTCTATAGGTATAACCCTAGATTTATTAAGTATATACCTAGCTATAAGCTAACTATATAAGGAGTATAGGAGTATATTAAATATACTACTAAGGTTAGGAGGTAGGTAGAGTACGCCTAGGTAAAGGCTATAAAGTCCTAGGCTGCTTACTATAATAAGAGGTATTAGCTAAAAGAGTTCTATTATAGAGAGGTTATTAAACTATTAATAAAGAATATATAGTTTAAGAATAAGAAGTTAGTACTATAATTTATTAAGGTAGCTATTATAGAGAGGATTAGGCGTTAGGCGTATTAAGTCTATCTACTAGAGTAGTATAGATATATATATAATATATTCCTAGTGTTACTATTAGAACTATAGACTATAGGGTAATAGGTTGCTAAAGGTATAGTAGAGCTTCTAGAGTTAGACCTTAAAGATAATATCTAGGAGGTTAAGGAAGTTATTACTTACTAAGGTAGTAGTAATAACCTTAGGTATCTAGTTAAGTAGGCTAGATAGCTAGTTAAGTATAACACATAGGAGCTACTAGACTACTTAGAGGGTACTAAGGAGGTAGTTAAGAAGTATAAGAGATAAAGGAAGTAAGTTTATAAGAAGTAGGATAAGTAGAGTACTATTAGTAACTATTTACTAAATATAAGTCTATTATAAGACTACCTAAAACCCTTTTTCTTTTCTCTACTAAATACTACCTATAAACCTAAGAATAATACTAATAATATAGAAGGATTATAAGGTAATTAGTAAAGAGGCTATATCTAGGTGTCTAGATTAAAAGGGTTAGATAAGGGAAGCTTAATAGTATAGTAAGCATTAAACATAGTAATAAGGAGGTTATTATACTTATTAAGGGTAGTCTTCTCCTTATTAGTTAAGTCCTTAGGACTAGCCTATTTACCCTTAGAGCGGCTAGAGTAAGGGTACTTAGTAGTATACTAGATAGCTACCTAGTAGGTAGTAATCTTTTAGTAAGTAGACTCTATAAGAGGACGCTAGATATTATTATAGAAAAGAGAGAGAAGGGTATTCTTAGTATTAATAGCTATAGTAGACATCTAGGTAAATATTAGTAAGCTATTAATAATAGGGCTAGAAGGGCTAGAAGGGCTAGAAGCTATGTTAGGGACTATAATAGAGTCTAAGCTTACTATATATATATCTATATTAAACGTACTACCCTAGGTAGTAACCTTATTCTCTATAGTAATAAGGGTATTATTAAACTTTTATAGAACGTTTACCTAAAAGGTAGTAAGGGGGTAACTAGCTATATCTAAGTCTATAGCCTTATAAACTATTACTAAGAAATTAGGATAGAGGGCCTAGAGAGTATTAATAGTAGAGTAAGTTATAGAGTCCTTACTAACCTTATAGCACTTAGTACATAACTTAGAGGGAGAACCCTTAAGCTTAGACGCCTTAGACTTAGATATGTTACTATCTAGGCTACTAGGGATATAAGTAGTAGTAAGTAAGTAATACTTACTAGGAGTCTAGGTATTCTAACTATAACTAATAAGACTAGTACTATAAATAGTAATAATATAGGTTAGGATGTTATTTGCTAAGTACTTACTAATAAGTTTATAAAACTTCTTAAACTATAGGAAGTTAGTAATACCCTTAATAGTAATACTAGGCTTAGCCTTAATATTATAAGTTTTAAGTAAATCTATTACTAACTATAGCGCGTAGGCATAGCTATTATTATAGAGGTATACTAGCTAGAGGGTACTAAAATAGTTCTAGATTTTATCCTTATTATTAGTATTAAGAAGACTAGTCTATAGTATAAGTTAGTTATAGAGTAATTATAGAGGGGTTAATAACATACCTAGACCTAAATTATAAGGGCTATATACTTATAGTTAGACGTAAGCTCCTAAAGAGTTACCTACTTAAGATAGACCTTATAACTACTAACTAATAGGTTAGTAATATAGTTACTAATATACTCCTAGGTAGAAGCACAAGCAGTAAAGGTAAAGAGGATATAGCCGCAGTTAAGGTCACTAAGCTTACTATCTACCTCCTTCTAATAGTAGAATATTAATATATTCTAAGTATACTATATAGTACTATAAAGCTCTTAGGGTACCTAAGACTATTAGTATACTTATAGAGTAATTACTAAATAGGTAATAACTTATAGTAGAATATTTCTTCTTATCTATCTAATAGATAACATACTTAGCTATATAGTAACTAGTAATATAGATAAGCTTATTAATATTATAGTATATACTAATAAGGTAGTAGATATATAGAGCACCCCTAGTAAGGCTAGTAAAGCTAACATATAGATTATATTTATAGTTAAGAACTATCTAGATTCTTAAGATAACTAATATTTTAGTAATAGGCCTATAATAGTAGGGTAAAAAAGAAGAAGTAAAGAGAAGGGAAAATAAAGTAAAAAAAGTTAATTATAAGGTAATTAAGTTAGTAAAGAGTTACTAATATATTACTAAGTATAAAGAAGAGAGGAGGAAAAGAGGAAAACAATTAGCTAGTAGAAGAAAAACTTTTTACTAGGTAACATAATAGCTAGAAAAAGTAAGCTAGAAAAGTCTACCTAATATATATTTACCTTACTATTATATAACTATCTTTTATCTAAAGAATTAGTACCTAACCTAGTAACTAGGTAGTAATATATTACTAAATAATAATATAAAATATTAAGAACTATAATAATAATAATAAGGTAGCTATACTAGTAATAAGAAGGATTCTATAATATATAAAGCTATTAAAAGATATTCTAGGCTAAAAGGACTATAGTTATTATTAGTGTTATTTATAATATTACGTAATAACTTTAGGGATAAAGTCTTAGGGGGAGGGGAGTAATTATAAGGAGATCTATAGTAGTCAGCCTGGTGGGTCTCAGCAACAGGTCGCCAAGCCTCCAACAAGCCAGCCCTACTACAGAGTTTTAACAGGTAGCCACAGCCGCACTAGAGGAACTCAGCAAGCTTAAGTCTTACAATACACTAATACCTACTATTAAGCCTCACCTGGTTAAGTGCCCCTAGCTAATACTCTTATAATTATTAAGGGGATACATACTAAGGTACTATAAAGTAATAGGTAAAGTATAAAAAAACTATACCTATATACGTAAGTAACCTTTACCCCCTTACTAATGCCTCCTCTATTACTACTAGTTATATTTTTTAGTATGTTAGTAGAGCTTAACATAGGGGGTAAGGGTAATAATAATACTATTTATAACTATAAAAACCCTTATTATTACTAGCTACTACTTAGATATAAGAAGAGTAAGTAACTAAATACGTAAGTAGAGATAACTATATATTATATAAATTAACCTATAGAGATTACTACGTAAATAACTATATAAGTAGAGAAGACTATATAGAATATAAATAAACCTATAAAGGTAACTATATATATAAGCCTACTATTTATAAAGAAAACTATATATATAAATTAACTTATAGAGATAACTATATATATAAATCTACTTATAGAGATAACTACGTATATAAATTATATAAAACGTACTATTAATAAGGCTAGAGTATTATTTAAATTAGCCTTCCTTATAGGGTAATCCTAGAGGAAGCCTACTATAGTAAGTAGTACTTTATCTAGTAATTTAATAGCATTATAGACTAATTACCTATATATACTAGTAAAGGGCTAGATTAGTACTTACTAGAAAGAACTTAGCCCTCTACTTATTTATAGTAAGCTAAAGAATTACCTATATAAGGAAGAGTTTAAAGTAGTAGAGAAAAGCTATCTCTATAGCTATAAAATATCTAAGTTATAGCTAATAGTTAAGTAGAGAGCTATAGCTAGCTATAAAGTACTAGGCTACTACTAGGTATATACCTATAAGCTTAATAAGTATAGCTAGTTAATAACGTTTAAAGTAAGGCTTATTATATATAGTAACTAATAAGTAAAGGATAACATAGTTTATAAGCAAGCAGGTCACACAGGCGACTAGGTCACTCCTTATCGCTAAAAAAAAGCCCCCTTTTTAACTATTTATTAAAAAGCGAAACTATAACTAAAAAAGGTCTAGTTTTAATTTATAAGCTACAATAAGAGTTAGGTTCTAGAAAATAATACTATAGAAAATACTACTACACCCTAAGTATTAGATACTAAGTAAGCCTCTTATCTAAGGCCTAGATAAGGGATATATAGTAATCTAGGAATTAAAGTAAGATAGGAATTTCTATAGTATTTTATTTTAAAATCTAACTCTTATTATAGCTTATATATTAAAACTAGATCTTTTTTAGTTATAGTTTTGCTTTTTAATAAATAGTTAAAAAGGGGGCTTTTTTTAGCAATAAGGAGTAACCCAGTCGCCTATGTAACCTGCTTGCTTGTAAACTACGTTATATATAATATATATATATTAATACTTATAGGTATGTTATTTAAGACTTTAATAGCTATTACTACGTAATTTAATCTAGAATTACTTTAATATAATATAGTAAATACGTTTATATACGTAGTACTTAATAAAACTATATATATAGAGATACTACTAGGCTATTATAAAGAAGGTAAAATCCTCTAGCTATAAAAGGTACTATATAGACTCTAATAATTACCCCTACTATAGTAAAGGTACTTGAAATATAGCCTCTATAAGCTTAGATTTTACTATATTATAGGTAAAAACTACTATTAGATATATAACAGCCTTATCTTCTTTTTTTATATAGATAACTACGTATTAGCCTTTTACTATAAAGATAAGCCTATTACCTATAAAATAATAGAAGCCCTATAAAAGTAATACTATCTTAAAGGTAGTAAGCTACTTTAGTAGTTTTTAGGTATTAAGGTTATCTATAATTAAAAGGTAAAGTATATATAACTATTATAGTTAGTATACTATAAAAAGGCTATAAAGCTATTATATAAAGACTATATAACTTATAGTACTATAAAGGTAACCCCTATTAGTAAAGAAGTACTAATACTAAATAAAATAACAGCCTCTTTATAGGAGGTTATAATATATTAATAAAAAGTAGGGATAATACTATATATAGTAGTTATAACATAGCCTAACATTACTTTTACTATTAGTAGGCTTACTTAATTTAACTATAATCTAAGTACTATTTACTAATAAGCTGTAGACTATACTCTTAAATACCTTTATAAAACCTACTACCTTTACCTTAAATATAGTACTAAGGAAGGTAGTATAAATAATATACTAGAAGTATTATTAGACGTAAGCTTTACTAATAACACTAATAGGAAGAGCTTATAAGTAGTAGTAATAAAGCTTTTTAGTAGTATAATTATATAGTAAGCTAATAAATAAATAATAGTTATAATATTAACTACTAAGGTAGAATTACTAGTACTATTATTAGCTATAAAAGAAGTACTTTTTATAAGTAGATTAATTATAACCTTAGGGGTAGACTTACCTAGGAAACTAAGTACTATAGCCTAATTAATAGAGATATTAAGAAATAAGGCTAGCTAATCTACTATAAAGAGACTAATAATTTATATTAATTATAATAATATATAAATAATATGTCTAGTTACTATAGAGATAGTTTAGTTATAGATAAAGCTCTACTATATAGATATTTATAATTACTAGCTATAGTAAGAAGTTATAAAAGGAAGGATTATTATAGAGTATTAGAGGTTAGCTAAGATAATAGCTAATAGGATAATAAAAGCGCTATCTTAGTAGCCTTTTACTATATTTATATAGTAAATAAATATATATAACTAATACGTAAGGCTTAAGGCTAATTATATACGTAAATTAGCTAATAATAAAGCAAGGCTGCGTAAGGCTATAGAAAGTAAGGATATATAGGATATTAAGGCGTAATTACGCTACGTACTTGTTTTTTAGGCCTGCCCTAGTGTGTAAGTAGATAAATTACTACCTAAAAATACTAGGCAGCCCTAAGGGGGTATGTTAAATATATAGAAATAACATAGTAATTTACTAGGGAATATATAGGTAATTAGCCCTATATATATAGTAGATACCTAAGGTTTTAAACTAATTAGAGGCTAGGGATTTACTAGGATTCTACTATAAGGGGATAGCCTTATTTCTAAATTTCTATATAAATAGCTAGGTATATAACACATAACTAACTATTATAATCCCTATAATTTAATAAAAGTAGTACTTAGGTGCTACTTAATCCCTAAGAGGTAGTAGAGGTATAACTAAAATTTACTTATAAATAATAAGCCCTAGTTAGATATAATACCCTCTAGGGTTTTATATACTAAAAATACTTTTATAAAGAGGAGGTCTATAAGGCTATTAGTAGTAAGCTATAAGTTAGTTATAATATAGGTATTATATTTAGTATAATAATTTACTACTACTAGGATAGTATCTAAAGGTCTTTTCCTAATTAGTAATATTAATAATAGAAGGCCTATAATAAAGTCTATAAATATCTTAGTATAGGGTTACTTAGGTGTTAGTAGTACTATAAGTAAGCTATATAAAAGGTAGTAATATAGCTTAGTTCTTTAGTATACTATATACGTATTAATATATTCTTTTATATCCTTCCTTAACCTATCCTAGTAGTAGCTCTATTATAACAGCTTTATTATATAGCTAACACCTAAGTATCCTATATACTTTATATTATAGTAGCTTTCTAATATCTACTTTTATATCCTATCTTTTAGTAGTATATAGACCTAGGTTCCTTTATAAAGTAACCCTCTACTACTAATAGCTTAGTCTCCTTTACTCCTCTTTTATTCCTTATTACTAGCGTCTTTACTTTACTTTTACCTCTTTAACTACTACTTTTCTACTATAAAGGCGTCCCCTTACTATAGGTAACATATATACATAGTAAGTAGGCTAATATAGTAAGTAGGCTACCACCTCCTCCTACCCTTCTATACTTCTTATAAGTTTCTTAAGCTATAACGTATAAAATTAATTAAAACTACTTATTATCTTCTTCCTTATTACTATCCTAAACTATTTTATAGGTTTATATATTATATCTAGTCTTCCTATAATTACTATATTATTATACGTATAGTTTACTACCCTCTATATAACCCCCCTTTTAAGATGTTTCCTTACCTTTAGTACTAATACCTTCTTTTTCCTTTTATAGCGCCTCTACTTTAGCTATATTAAGTAACCCTCTAAGGCGTACTTAGGTCTTTTTAGCCCTTTAGTACTTACTTAGTATATCTATCCCTATATAAAGTCCTTTATTCTTAGCCTTAAGAATAGCTACCCTATAGGCTAACTTACTAATACTTTTAGCCTAAAAGTTAATTACTTTATATATTACTATTAGTAAGCTATCTTAATACTATTAGATCCTCTTTTTAAGGGAACTATAGCTTTATATACCCTTAATTACTATAGTTAGTATCTTTAGGTCCTAAGAGCTATTACTACCTAAAGGTAAGCTAGGGGTTATTAGTATTTTTAGCTTAAAATCTAGTTAAGAAATAACTACTTTAGGGTTAAAAAGTATAAGGCCTACCTATCTAAAACTAGCTTATATATTATTTTTACCTATTAAGGTAAAGAATACTACTTTAAAGATAGGAAAGAAGTTATCCTTTATAATATATAAAATTTATATCTATATTATCTTCTTAATTTCCTTACTATATAAGTACTTACTTTAATAGGCTAAAGCACCTAATATTTAGAGGCTAAAGCTTATATAATAAATAGGGAGGTATATAAAAAGTAATAATATTCTCCTTCTTATAGTATTTATTAAAGTTAGTTAATTTATAGCTATTATAGCTATTAAGGATTAAGAAGTAATAAGTACCCTTTATATAAGACTTTATATATTAATTAAAATAATTTAACTAATTTAAGCTAATCTTATTTATTATCTATCTATTTTTACTTAGGTAGATATACTATATAGCTAGGAATTAGCTATATAGTATACTAGGAGAGGAGGTAATATTTACCTTTTTATAATAATATCCCTAGGCTGAGGGGCAGGATGCCTATAGATTAATTAGCAGGCCCTTAGTAATACGTCAGCCTAGCTATTAGTTATCAGCACGCATATAGAAAACCCTCACACTAGAGTAACTAGCTAGGAGTAGTTAAGTTAAATTCTATATAATTGCCTACACCTATTATCTACTATTATTATAATATCTATCTATTCTTTCCTAGGCTCTACCCTCTACCCCCTAGGTATAATCCCCTTACAATTATTTAATTTCTACCTCCCAGAGGGAGCCTGCCTGAGAATAGAAGAATCACAATCCACTAGATCATTAGCGACTGCTTACTAACAAGTTAATACTTAATCAGAGCCAGCTTCTAGCTTATTATTATCCTTAGATCCATCCCAAACTAACCTATTAATAACTAAGCTAATAAGGATTATTTAGGTCTAGAATGCCTAATTATAAGAGTAAAACGCAACCCTCTTATAAATACTTACTAATCGCCTAGTAATTAGTAAGAAGTAATATAAGCGCCCTCTAGCATACGCTTATAGCATCCTCCTTAAAAACAGCACGCTAGAGTAAGTGTTAGATTGGCTAGTAGTAATCTAGGCTAGAAATTAGCTACAGCCTACTACCTTAGAAAGCTACTATATTAAATAGGCTCTTATAAAGGTAACCCTATTACTATAGATATAGTAGTAAAACCACTAATTTACTATTAACGTAATAGGTAATAGAAATATTAGCTAATAGGCTATATTTAAAGTATTTATTTACTAATTATATGTTAATCTAGAGCTCTAGGAGAGACGCCTATATAGCTAGCTCTATAAGGCCTGTTAGAAAGACTAGTCGCCTCTATAATTCTTTACTAAATAGTTAGTAATATACTATACCTTAGGTATAGACTTTAAAGATAGCAGACTACTAGCCTTCTCCTTTTTCTATTACCTATAGCTAGGGTTATAGAGGGCGTTAATACGTTAAAAGCATGCCGTATAGTAACTAAGGGATGTTACCCTTACTATAAAACGCCTATAGGAAGTCTAGGCAGACTGGCTTTTAGATTAGGTATTATAGGCGTTAGAGACGCTAGATTACTTTACTATTACTAAGCTACTACTAGTAAAGAGAATACATTTTAAAGTACTAGATTACAGTACTATTAGTAAGCTACTAGTAAAGAGACTATAGATTAACCTATAATAAGAGAGGCTTACTACTACTACTAACTATAGTAAATATAGTAAAAAGGGCTATATTACTAAGAATTACTATAGTAAGAAGATATATAAGTAGTACCTTAAAAAGGGCTATATAGAGGAAGTCTATAAGACTCTTTTAGGACTACTAAAGAAAGCTAATATAAATACTATATCTATTAGAAGTAGTATACTATACGTTAATCTATATAATAGGGACTATTAGTCTTTAGATAAATATTAATTTACTAAGCTATTAGTAATTAATTACTAAAAGGGCTAATAAGGTAACATATATATATATATATATATTATAGGTTTAAATCCTAAGGTAATTAACTAGATTAGAGGAAGTACCTAAAAGTAGTAATAGTCTAGGCACCTAGTAGGGTTAGAATCCTAGAAGCTAGTAATAGTCCTAGATACCTAACTAATTAGTAATAGCTTACTAAAGGCTAGTAATTAATTAAAGGGTTTAAATCCTACTTTAGATAGTAAGCTTATTAAAGTATGCTAAGGCGGTTTAAATCTAAAGTAATACCTAGTAACAGCTTATAGAGCGCCTAGTAAATATAATAAATATAGTTTAAATCTAGCAGTAAGTAAAATAACAAGATTCCATACCTATAATCAGTAATAGCAAAAAAGCACCTAACAATAGGAGTACAGCCTAGGGACTAGCCCTTTAAAAAGGGGGGGTAATTATAATAATATCCCTAGGCTGAGGGGCAGGATGCCTATAGATTAATTAGCAGGCCCTTAGCAATACGTCAGCCTAGCTATTAGTTATTAGCACGCATATAGAAAACCCTTACGCTAGAGTAAATAGCTAGGAGTAGTTAAGTTAAATTCTATATAATTACCCATACCTATTATCTACTATTATTATAATATCTATCTATTCTTTCCTAGGCTTTACCCCCTAGGTATAATCCCCTTATACTTTTATAATAACATATAAAGGTATTACCTAGCTATCTATATATATACCCTAAATAATAGAAACCTATTTATAATTACTAGGCTGCTTTATATAAGGCCTTCCCTTATAGTTAGAAGTTAAAATAACCTTTATATATAATAGTATTCCTATTAGGAAACTAATCTTATTAAAATTATAAATATTATAATCTTATATTTTATACTTTATAATTATATTTTATATAAGTATAAACTAGCCTTATATAATTATAGGGTTTTTAGCTAAGGCCCTCTAATAGTTAATTTAACGTTAAAATTATATTTTTAATTATAGTTATTATTATATAAAGTTCTCTACTTATTAGGGTCTAATATACGTTATGTTACGTTTAGAAAGGAGTTAGTTAGCTATATCTTATATATTATCTTATTATAAAGGAAACCCTTAATTAATTAGGTTAATAACCTATTTAAGAATTACCTCCTCTTCTAATATAGTTATCTTTATTAAATTTAGTTATCTTTTAGCTTATATAATACGTCTAGTATATTAGTTCTAAAGTATTATTTAAGGGATCTTAAAGGTAGAAGCTGCTTTTTATATAGATATTTTTAGGTCTTTTTTAATTACTTAGAAGGTAAGGATAATACGACTTTTAATTAAGGAAGAATATATATTTATATATAAAGGAAAGTTAGTATAAAGGTTAAAAAGGTAGAAAGTAAGAAAAGTAGCCTACTTACTATATTAGCCTACTTACTATATATATACGTTAAAGTAATATAGTAATTATTAGTTTTATAGTACTACTTACTATTTTAGGGTTATATTAACTTTTACTCCCCTATAAGGTATATAGTTTATAACCTATAGCCCTAGTAATAAGCTTAAGTAGTAGGGCCTTTACTTTATTACCTCTTTAATATAGCCTCTTTTACTATATTACCTAGTTTATCCCTACCTCTTAGTTAGGCTAGGTTTAGGTACCTAACCCTTAGTCTTACCCCTTAACTTATATCCCTCTTATAATTACTACTATACGTAATAGCTTTTATTCTTTCTTAGCTCTCTCTAGCTACTATAATACTACTTCTACTCTACTTCCTAAGCGCTAAGTCTCCTTACCCTCTTTATAATCTAGTCGCCTTAATAGGCTATTAGTAAGGTTCTTTACTCCTAAGTTAAACTTAATTTTAATATTATATACTACTAAGGTGTTAAGCTATTATAGCTATTATAGGTTTAGCTACTATTTTATATTTAGGAATTATAGGTTAAAGTAGTTAGTCTAAACTATAACTATATTCCCTCTATTATTAATATATTAATACTAGTTCTTTAAGCTATTAATAATAGCTAGTAGCTTAGTATCTCTAGTACTATAGTATATTTCTACTTCTTATAGCTTATATAATTAGAAGGCTACTAAATACTATTTTCCTTTATATAATTAGGTAAGTACTACTCTTATTATAAATTTAGAGGTATTAGTATAGATAGCTATAAGGAGTAAGGGATTAAAGTATTAGAGTATTAGTATAGTAGTAAAGGCTATAATTAGCTAGTAGAATACTATAGGTATATTACTACTAAGCTATAACTCCCTTTTTCTCCCCCCTTTTATTATATTAGTTAAGGGTATAGTAATCTTAAAGTAGTTTTAAATAAACTATTAATAGAATCCTATAAACCTAATAAATATCTAAATATCTTTAATACTACTTAGAAGTAGCTATTATAATACTACTTTAATATAACTTTACTCTATTATAATACCCTCTATTAAAATTATATATCCTAAGAAGCTAATTATTACCTTATAAAATTTATATTTTACTAGGTTAAGATATAGTCCCTACTACTTTAACTAAGTAAGGACCTTATATACGTACTACTTATACTTCTTAGGGTTACTACTATAAATTATAATATTATCTAGGTATATAATATAGGTTATATCTACTAGCCTAGCTAACGCCTTATTAATATATACTTAGAAGGTAGCTAGTATATTAGCTATTCTAAAAGGTATAACTAAATACTTGAAATAGCTATATTAGGTATAAAAGGCTGTCTTTTACTCATTACCTTTATAGATATATATCTAATAGTATATATTCTTAATATCTAGCTTAGTATATAACTTTACCTTTAATAACTAGTCTAGGATTTCCCCTATTAATAGTAATAAAGTATAGTCCTTCTATATTATCTTATTTAGTATATAGTAGTTAACGTAAAGTTATAGCTCCCCCCCCTTCTTTAGTATAAATAGGATTAGGGCCCCTACTTAGCTAGTTAATAGGTAGATCTAGCCCCTTACCTCTACTATTTATAAATATTTATAGAGAATTTTAAGTTCCCTTTTTAATAGTATATAGATAGGTCCCTAAGGTATTAGTATACCCTCTTTAAGGACTATATAATACTTACCTACTATATAGTTAGGTAGACTAAGTGCTTTTTCCTCTAAGAATATGTTACTAAAGTTAGTATACTTCTATTACTATTATCTTATTTCTTCTATAGTAAGTTCCTTACTTCTATTCTCTATAAAGGTAATATATATAGTATATACTACTACTAATACCTATAATTACTATAGCTCCTTCTTTATCCCTACTAAGCTAATATCTTACTTATAGAATAGATATTACTATTACTACTTATACTAATTTATAATTAGGTTTATATCCTATAACTATTCTATTCCTAAGATAAGAGTAGGCTCTATAAGTTTTATAATTATAAAGTAGTATAGTTAATACTTTATTACTCCTTAACTATTTATTACTTTAATCTATAGGTAGTATACCCCTTTTATTAGAATAGGCCTTTTATCTATATCTACTAATAGGGAGTATAGGTAGATATATAGGCTACTTTAGTACTCTACTAAGTTACTACTACTAATAATATTTACTTCTAATTTACTATCTATAAGTACTTTTATTACTACTTATTTATTACTTATTTATAAATAAGTTAGGATTATTATATAGTATCCTTATTATTATTCTCCTATATAAGTAGTTACTATAGGAATTTAGTTTATATTATTTATATTATTAGTATATTTATACTATATATAACCTCTCTTACTATATTATCTATAGGCTACCTTAGGGTATTAGTTAGTATAGTAACCCCTTTTTCTATATAAGTAGTATATACCTATTAACCTCTAAGCCCTAAAGTAGTCCCTTATAATATAGCCTATTTCTTAATAGTTAAAACACCTCCTTCCTTTAGGAGTATTATCTATAGAGCTCCTTTACTACTAAGTAGCTTTTCTATTTACTAAAGGTTAATCTATTATAAGGTGTAGCATTTAGGAGGAGGGGTAGGTTCTCTATTTAGGTTTATAAGTCTACTATAGCCTCCTATAGAGGTCCTAGGCTTATTTAACGTAGTATATAAGTAATATAAGCTTATTATAAGTATATAGTAGTACTAACTATAAACTAATAGCTTATTAGATACTTAGGTGTAGCTTAGCTAGTATAAATAATATATATTACTCTTTTAAGACTATATAGGGGAGCTCTATCTTAACTACCTTATATTCTACTAGAAACTTATTAAGGCTTTATATAGCCCCTTAGTAAAGCCTATTAAGCTATAATATTACTACTATTACCCTACTACTTAGGTTAGATATCTAATTCCTTAAGAATTCTTTAAATACCTCTTATATATTAACTAGCTTATACTAAAGTAAGTCTCTACTATATTCCTTTAGTTATCTAATTTATAAGGACTTAGCCCTTCCTTATAGGTAACTTAATATAAAGGTAATCTTATTACTATTACTATAGATTTATTTTAACTATAGTATAAAGTATATATAATAGTTAAATAGGAATACCTATAGGTCTTAGTATAATTTCCTATTATATAAGAGGGTTAAAAGGGATAAGGGTTAGTATAAGTATAAATTATCTTTAGGTTTATTACTTAATAGCTATATAGTACTATTAACTACTATTATCCTATAGTTAGCTTTATAAACTAGTATATTTTTAATAGTACTACTAGTATAAGTTATACTATAGTTACTACTCCTAAGTTACTCTAACTCTTTATATTAGTACTAAATATACTACTCCTTATATATAATATCTAGCTCTTCCTTAAGTTAGTATTCCTCTTCTATTAGGGTTTTATATTACTCTAAGGTAGTATATATACTTAAGGTAGGTATTACTATAAGCAGCCTAGACTACCTTTTACTTAGTATAAGGCTTAATAACTTACTACTTATTCTTTTTATATATACCTTAGGTTTATATATAATATACTAAGTATTAATAAGTATATTATTTAATAGTTTAGTAAGGTAATTAAAGCTTTTAGACTATTAAAGAGTATAGATAGATACTAAAGTAATAAATAAATATACTATTATATTAATAATAGGTCTCCTATAATAGTAAAGCTAAAAGCTAACTTCCCCTTTTTCTCTATACCTTTACTGCGTCCTCCTTTTATATAGGTAGCATATATGCTTTGCTTACGCTTCTCTAGCCCTTATCACGTGATGCCGGTCCCACACCTCTGTACCTCCTTCTGATCCCTTGACAGTCACAACAGCGAGCGACCGGATGGATACTGAAAAGGGCGTGCGTGAGTAAGGTCCGGGTGATGATGAGATAAGAGTGAAAGTGAAGGTGATTACTTTTCCCGTGGTTACAGCTACCAGTCAAAGTCAGGGACATGGAACAAGAAGACATTAATCAATCAATGGCCACTCCAGACGGCCGCTATAGTAACTCGTGACACCATCCTACATCCATATCACAAAAAGAAAAAGAAATCCCACCCAGTCACATCGTCCCAGACCACCCTCAGCTGACCCATAGTCAGCCTCTCACTAGTTAGTCCTCACACGACAGACATGACCCATTACCGCAGAAACCTGGTCCTCAGAGCCCGAGACGAGCCGCCACTCCACCCTCGCCGTCTGCTCTCCTGCGCAAGCTGTCATTCAGTCTCCTACTACAAGAATGCTTGAATGTCATCGTAGTCAAACGGATAAACGCCTTGGCCGCCTGACATGAATCCTTGCCAAACAACGCGCTATCTCCTCTGCTTCCTGTCAGAAATAAGGCCGTGTCTTGAAGCAGCTGCCGCGTGGGACCACTGGGACTTTTGATCCCGTTGCGAGTTACTTGCGAAGCAGCTTTTCCGGTTCTCTGATCCTGTTGCTGCTTCTCTCGGTCTCTCGCAAGATGCCTTTTGCCACAGGATCCCCAAATCCTTCTGCGCAATGCCTGCATCTGATATGGGAGAGTAAGGCCAGTCAGTTACCGGCTGCAAGTGCACATCAAGGGGAGAAGATGTACTTTAATTTAGGTACCTACTTTTTCTTGGCGGGCCCCGGCGGGCAAAGCTACCCAGGTCAATTAATCTTATATTAGGTACATACCTGTTAATGACTTAGTTATTATATCTGTACTCTGTATATATCTAGCGACTAGTAGCAACGGCGTGCAGGTGTAATTGTGTGTTGAGGTGGTGGTGCTGCATTGCGCTCTAAACGGCTAGGTGTAATTACATTCATTACCAAGACTGGTCAGTGTGGCTAGTGTGGCTGGTTCAAATATCGTGGTGGCTGTGGCTGGCTCCGGTTGTGATGATGAGGTTGTACGATTCTCCAGTAGATGGACCTTTTGCAGCTTGAAGGAACAATGCAAGCTGTCTGGGACTTCGTTCCCCGGGTAGGTATTTCCAGGAGGCCTGTCTTATGGATCGCGCGCTAATAATTGACTGAAACCATCCGCATTTTGCGACAGACACCATCAACCACATCGCCGACCTCACCCGCGAGCGCACTTCACGCCCCAGCCATGGGCACACCAAACCTCACAGGACATGCAGTGATGGGCTAGCTGAACGGTACATGCTTGGCCCTAGACACAGACGGCTTGCTGACAGCTCGGAACGGGCCAGGTATACAAGGTGCTCCAAGTTAAGTCCATCTCCGTACTCGTCGTTCCACCAGTTTGCCAAGCTGGTGCACACAAGATTGAAGGCGCCATTTGGAAGAGAAGCGACTAGGTATTCAACCAAGCATCACCTTCCCATATGATACCTAGCTACGAGACGTCTATTTTATAGCAGCCGTCCTCGTTCTCGTCCTCATATCTCGCATCTGCTGCACTGAGACCTTTTCATCAAGTCTAATGTATCGCTAAATCTTTGCCTTTCCAATTACTGTTGCTCCACCTCATCACTCATTAATTAACTTGACCTGCATGATCTGCAAGGTGGGCAACAATCCGTAGCAGCTATGGTGCGAATATTGTTGCTGGTGAAAATGAAGCTTGCTAGGCTGACCGCTAAGAGGCCGGAAGTAAGCCACGTGACTTACCGAGAGAACAACAGGATTGACGCGCCGTCCGCGGCTTGATTGTTTCTCTCCTCCTCCACCACCACCACCACCACCACGGCAACAGTCATGGAAAAGTGTGCCCTGCTTCCACTATGGTGGCATCCACAGACTCAGAGACGCCGCTTTTCGCCCGGCTGAGCGGCGACACGTCCTGTATGTATGGCCAGCTGTCTGTGCGGGTTATGCCGTGGAATAACGACCGACATGCACAACCTCAAGGCAGTCCAGGCCAGCGTCTTCCTATTCACATGGTTAAAAGACTTGCCTACTTCATCACCCCCACCATCATCGCTTCCTTCTGACCCGAACGAGCGCCCTCTCTCGATCGACTGCCAAGACTTTCACCACTTGAAGACTGTGGAAAAGCCCGATGTGACGGAATGAAGGACTGTCGAGGAAGATACCGAAGCATGCCGACACATAGGAACACATGGGAATAATGGATACGCGTTTACACGGATTGCCTACGCCCCCCCCTCTGCCTGAGGCTGGCGACGACCGGTGACAAACGGCATCAACCACCTGCGGCAGATATGACAAGACACCTGGTTCGACGTACCGTCAAAATCCGTTTCCCTCTCTCTCTCTCTCTGCTCTTCGAAACTTCATGTCCAACGCTCTCCTTTTCCCTTCTTTTCTCTTCTCCCTTGCCGGCTCCGCCGCTGCAATGACTGACGCCAACGACGACCATCATGTCATGCTACCACCTCGTGAGCCGGCTGCCCCTCTTACAGAGAATGGCGAGCCACCCGCAGGTTGAATATTCTCCCTTCTGACCCCGGTACCCGTTTTGCTAACTGCTCTTCTCAACCCAGAACCCGGGACCGACTCTCCTTCAAGTTCCGCTCCCGCACCCTTACTGAAATCCCCCCCCCCCCCCCCCCCCCCCCCCGTCGCTACAACAAAGTCCGGTGGCGCCCATCCGATAATATCTTGATCAAGGCCTTTCTGGCTTTCTATCGCCCTGGCCCGTGTGACATTAAGGGCCTTGATGCATCATCCACCCGGGCTAAACGGCTGTCTTTGATCCGGGCTTATGGTTGAGCCAGGTGGCGTTGGAGATTTAGCATGGCACCATCACATAATGACAGCCTGGGAGCTAGAGATGCTGTGGCTCGGTCTGGAGTGGGACAGACGCAGGTTTATGGATGGAGGCAGAGATTTTGCCGGAATCGTCGGATTCCGGGTAGGGCGGGTAATGCGCCGCCAGGAGGGACATGGATGGCACCTTGTGAACTCAGTCAAATACCCGTGGAAGATGTTTTAGTTACCCGTCACGCCATAGTAGTCCATGACACAGCTATTCTCCCTTCTGCCCTTTACCAAAAGTCTTGATGGCGTCATGCAGTGCATCCTTGACACGTACACATATGTTGGCCCAATCGCAAATGGCTTGCGTGCCTGCCCGGCTAATGCACAGTGCTTGTTCATAGGATTATCAAGCTGGTGGTGAAAACAAGACGGCCACCAGAACCGACGACGACTTTGTCTTGGGTGACACCACTAGGCAACCGACCACCTTTCCCTAAGCACCACTAATCTCTTGACGGGTCAGCATCTTGATGAGAGCGGTGGCCTGGGTTGCGGGACTGACTGACTGACTGACTGCCTGCCTCGGCGTCCTGCCGGCTTCTCGGCATCATCATTAACCTCCTGCCTCCCTCGCCGTCCGCTCTGCCGCCGAATCCCTCCAATACCCCTGAGCTCAGCCAGGGGTAGCCTGATATCGACGAGAGAACGAGCCGTCAACGCAAGCGATTCGCGTCAGTGTCCATATGCTTGTCGCCACCGATCCCAATCCCGGCCAATCATCTCGACCAGGCAGCTCGCCAGATAGCATGGACAGTCCAACCGGACTTCACGTCGTCGGCATCCGAGGGGGACAAAAGAGAAAGAGGCAAGCTAGCTTGCTCGATTGGCTATGTACGCATCTTGAAAAGTGAGAATTGGATACCTCACGCGAGCTTTGACAGACAGATTGCGCCCCCCCCCCCCCCCTCCTTGGCCCTCGACCAGCTCCTTGAATGCACTACTCGGTCCATCGCTCTTCTCTCTCTTGTTCTCGGTCAGCCTTGCGGCGCAGCCGCAAGACGGTGCGGTGCTAGTTATAAAAGCCCCGCATCTCGCGCTCCTTCTCCTCCGACCATCTTCTGACGGACTGTTCCTCTGCCTCTTCCTCTTCCTCTGCCACTGCTTCTTCCTCTACCACCTCTGCCTCGAGGAGCGATGGCCCTGGCGCGTCTGGCCCATTTGCGTCGGCGACTTTCAGCGCCGCAAGCTTCTGGACGACATCGGCATCGCCATCTCCGCCTGATCCGCCGGCCCCTTGGACGTTCTAGCCTTGGACTTGCTGTTCGACCCATTTATCCCTCCAGTTCTTGAAATGCCCCCTCACCCACGTCCCAAAGTGCCCCGTGCCATCGGGGAAATCGTCCCAGCTCTTTCGCCAAGGAAGCCCATCCTCTGTTTTCCCGTCTGGCGCCTTCTCCCACCCAAGGTTCTTGAGATACTCGTATCCGGGGTCGACTTCCTCCAAGAGCGCAAGCTTCTTGCTTTCTGGATCGTGTTGGAGGACTGCGTTTCAGAACTGATAGAGCTCCTGGGCCGCCTTGGACTTGTTGACGCCGCCGTTGTCCTTGGGAGGAGGCATGAGTTTTGACGCGAGCCCGTCGATACTGCCTGTCAGCCGAGATTAGCTTCCTTCATACACCACTCTATCGTCACGGAATGAATTGTGCGAGCGAGTTGCCTACTGAATTTCTTGACGACAGTGCGGAGTGGTATGCGGCTTCCGGTTTGTCTTTGCCTTGCTGGCGGGTTTTCGCACATGATATGGGGCGTGTACGCGTTGGACGCCAAGGGAAACACTGCGCGTTGGCTAGACTGTATATCTGGTGTAGAGAGGACGTTTGGAAGGGAGGGAGAGGCGAGTGTCATGTGTTGGAGAAGAATCTCGATCCGCAGCCTTTTTTGTCTCAGGGGCAGGCAAACAAAACACGAACAGACGGACAATGCCTGCTCAATCAGGCAGACAGACACAAAAGGACGAAGAATAAGAAGGGAGAAGAAGAAAGAAAAAAAAAAAAAAAAAAAGAAGCACAGACAAAGAAACAAAAGAAACAAACGCCCACACGAAATCTAGTGCCAGCCCATACGACGCCAGAACTCTCCGCAAAACGTGCTCGCGGCACGCCACTTTCCCCCAGGATACTTGGCCATCTTGTCAAGAATGGGCTGCAGATCGATGAGATATTTCGTCCGGGTCGCGTCGTCCTCGAGCACATAGCCGACGTGGAAGGTCGCCTCCACGACCCTTTTCGCGCCGGCCTCGCCGGCTAGGTGCATGGCCCACACGGGCTCCCTTATACGTGAGACGGCGGCAGTGACGGTCTTACGGGCGGCCTCGTGGTTGGGTGCGCCTGGGTGTGCCGACGATTCGGGCGGGTCGAAAGGAGGCGCGCGCGGGTCGAGGCCGAGGAAAGAGAAGGGGTCCTGGAAAGACGCAGGGCGGCGCAGGTAGAGGTCGTGGAGAGCGTCGAGGGCGGAGCAGATGTTGTCCGTCTCTTGCTCCGTTTCTCTTCGGGCGGCCGGGGTGGTTAGGGGGTTTCTCGGGGAAGCGGAGGAAAGGTACAAGATCAAGAATGGTGTAACAATCAACATGATGAAGATTCCGTATCCCTTGGCCGTGTGGCGTACGCCGTTGCCGTCATGTGTCCTGGTCATGTTGTTTTGGTGTAGATGCGATGGGCAAGGTTGTTCATGGATGTGGAGAGTGAGGAAGAACCGGTGGCAAAGTATATATATATATATGTATATATACCCAAGGATAGCAAAAGCATGCCGATACAAACATCATAATTCAGCCAGGTCATGCGACGGGGACACTGAGACGTGACCTTGGGTGGTCCGTCTTTGGTCCCCTCTTTCGATACTGGCCACAGAGTTTCGGCCACAGTCTCTGACAGGCACTTTCTTTTGATATTTGCGACAGTCTGATGCAATTACTGCCTATCTGTCGTCTTTGCTTGCTTTTCTAGTCTGGTCTGGTCTACTGTCTGTGTTGGAGCGATGACAAAGAAGCCGAAAACAGCCACGATACATACCCCCCTGATCTTAACCAATGAATGCATCAAAGCTTCGGCATTGTGAGAGATGAGCGAAATGGAGACAAGAGTTGCGAACTGCTACTAACACCTGGTCAGTTGGCGCTCATTCCGGAGGATTCTTTCCAGGCCATGGTCATGATTGCAATTTCTCGTCCTTGCGTTGCTGCTAGACCAACAACTACTTAAAAGAAACACCCGCTCGTCTCTCCAGCACGGAGCCAGCCAAACCATTTCAACTTCATCGCCACGATCGGGAGTGATCGGCGGTTTGTTCACACCTCGAATCATTCTCTCTTCCTGATCGGCGACCACGGGCTCAGATCAGAACACAGACTCGAAACTTGACTCGTCGGCCATAACGTTCCGAAAGAATCGCAGCATGACGGACACGAACGGCGACGACGACGGAATAGCGAACGAAGCCTTCAGGAGGCTCCGGAACCTCAAGGCGAGGGGTGTGCTAAATGATCGCCTCACGAAATCAGCAACATCCAAAGCATCCTCTACATCACCCGCCGGCCAGGCGCCCCGCGACATCAACAACAACAACAACAACAACAGCAACCGGGGCGGTGCGGCACAATCGGCGTCAGATACGGCTCCCAAGACGACAGCCCCCAAGACGAAAGCCCCCAAGACGACAGCTCCTCCGCAGACGCGGAAACGCAGCAGGAACAGTCCCGGGACCAACGGGGCTTGGAGCTGGACAAGAACGACAGTCGGCATGTTGGGTTGCCTCTGGTCCGACGTCTGCCAAGGCGCCGTCTTGACCTGGCGGCTTTTCTCGGGCGCCGTCGGGGCCGTCTTCCGCGCTGTTTGGTGGCTGCTCAAAATCGTCCTCTGCGCCGCCCAGGCTTTCTTCCTCTCATGGCCCGTCACCATGTTTCTCAGGGTCGTCTTTGTTGGCATCTGCCTTGCGGCCGTGGTTTTTGGTGTCTATGAGTATTGCCGGTGGATGTCCCGGTCCCTCGTGGACGCGGCGTGGGAGTGGTTTGCCACCGCGTGGCAGCGGTGCGCCGTGGCCGCCGTGCCCACGTGGATCGCGCTCCGTACCGGACCGCTCGTCGCCGCCAGTAACCCTGCCCCTACACACCAGGGACAATGCCAGGGCCGTTGTCCAACTTGACAACACCAGTACTGTTTGCCACCAAGGGCCTCGCGCCTGGGTTTGGAGACTTTGAGAGGTGCATGCACTATCTCAGCAGCATCCCCATTAGAGAGGCGCAGTTAAAAGGCGTACTAGCAAAGAGCGTCGACATAGTGTGGGAGGTGCTGTTGGATGAGATGGGTCAGGATCATTATCGCTATCATCACCGTTACGTATACACCGGCCTGAGTGGCGCTACGGTCTGGAGCAGCCTCTGGGACGAGATCGACCCGGTCTTTAGCATTATCAGGGACCAAAACGCCCTCCCTCGTCCAGGCGACCAAAAGGCAGCACGAGACGGAACCAGCGCAGGCGGAGCGGCTTCTCAGGGATATGCACTAGAGGCAGGCGGAAGACGAGACGGTCAAGGCGCCCAGGGGGCTCTGGGGCCGGATGCTCGTGGTTCTTGGCGCAACCGTTGACGGCGACGAGATTAAAAAGAGGCTTGTCCGCGCGCGCCTTGACGACTTTGCAAACATGGTTGATAAGGCACGGGGCTTGAGGCGATCTATTTACGACACTATGCGTGAAATTCTAGACAAATTAATAAAGGGGGTTAAGGAGAACGTGTGCAACATAAAGATGCGCTTCTTGCAAGCATTAGGACGAGGGGACCGGTAGTCTGAGGGCTGACTCGCAACACTTAGCACAGGGAATGTCTAAGAAGCTGTTTCCGGCGGTAGCAGCAGCGACGCAGCAGCCATATCATGGCCGGCACAAATAACACGTGTCCTTCGCACGTGGCACCGCGCTAGCTCCAGCGCGTGCGACGGGGCCTTTACTGCTATGGGGGATATGGTGAGGCGTGTGGCTGTATTGGAGGACTAGCTTCGGAGGCTCTTACCGTATTTCAGCAGCGTAAGTCTCCTTGGAAACGAGCTGGAGCTGGGCATCTAGGGGGTTAGGGGGAATCGAGACGGACTTGAGGCTTCTGATCGGCGACTTCATCGCCACGATCCGGGAGTGATCAGTGCACAACACGTCCATGTTGCCGTGGTTAATATCGTCAGTTTGTTATTTTGGTTCTAGCCATTTGTTGGTCGGTCGGTTGGCTTGGTGTTACAAGCAAACAAAAGCCCTAAACAATAGCCCGTTGGTCCCGGTTTCTTTTCTTTTTGCGCCGTCTTTATCTTTGGAACGCGGGGACACAGTACGTGTTTGTCTTCTTTTCTCATATTCCGGTGCGTCCTCGAGCAAGGCAGATAGATTTACTAGCTTGCTTCATTGAATGGAATCTGCATTCTTAAGTCCTTTTGTAAGTTGACGTCGCTGTATATAACCCCCCATCCGATGGCCATGGCTGCCAACACGGCGAGCGGCCCGAGCGGCACCAGCGGTAGCTGCAACGACGGCACATCTTGGGAACTCATGCCGGGCCATGCTACCATCTGTCAGACGGCTTTACTATGCTCCGAATCTCCCTCAAACTCCCGTCCAGATCACGAGGCAACAGCGACGGCGACGGTGACGGCCTCCAGTCGCTGAAGCTGTGCTTCCATGACGATTTCACCCCCGAAGATGGCCGACCCATCTACCTCCATTTCTGATTGGCAGATATTAAGTGGTTCCAGACGTCGCTGGTATACCCCACCCTAACACCACCATACTACATCCACGAGTTGCGCGCCATTATGGACCTGACGACCCTGGCTGAGGAGGACAACGACGACGACGACGACGGCGGCGGCGGCGACGATGACGACAACGATGGTGATGGTAACGACGACAATGGGGCGGTTTTGGATTGGTTCTCGCGGGGCGGGACGGGAGAGGAACAAGTCTTGGGTCCTTGGTCTCTTCTTCCAGGACGCTGTCCTCGCGGTCTTACATTTATCTGCCTGGTGACACTGCTCCTCCTGGGACTAGTAGTCTGGTTTGCCATGCTCTTTTTATCTATGTTGTCATCATTGTCATCATTATCCTCGCCACTACTCGTCTTTTAGCATAAAATATTAAGTAAGGATATAGTACTCGCATTATACCGTTAAATCCTCTAACTCAACCACCTCCGTATCTCATTAGTCTAAAGCCTCCTCCCCTATACAGTAGCTAAGTAGAACCCCGACTTCTACAAGACCTTTATACTTGTTAAGGTCCTATACTATAATACCATGTATATCCTTGTGACGCGGCATTAAGCTAGGCGCGGGGACGCTACAGGTCGCGTAGGTGTACAAGTGCCTCAAGGAGTCAGAGTAGGTCAGGTTATGTGGGCTCTGCAAGTGGGACTACGGCGTCGTGGGGTGGCACTTTACATGCGAGAAGGGCTTCCACGCGCTGCTTCCAGGCTATAGCACTAGCGTGCTAGCGGATGTAGCTAAGAGGGCTAGGGACTACCTGAACGGATGGGCTAACAAGCAATCCCAGCGGCAGGCTAAGATAATGCGGGATCCGGCGTAGGACGTTAAGGGCAGCGGGTTTAACTAGCACCCTATTAACTTCTGCCCCAAGATTACTAAGCATACTTTAGGGGTTGAGGACGCTCTTATCTCAGTGGCGCGCGACATGTTTGAGATGAAGGCTGACTTTAGGCGGCTTGAAGTCGTGCTACAGAAGCACGGCCTGGCTCTAGGCTTACAGCGGCTCCACCCTGACGATTGGGCCGCTGCCACACACTTTGGCGCGAGGCCGGCCATGTCGATGTCGTCGTCGTCATCGCCGTCATCGTCATCGTCATCGTCATCGTCGGCTCCAGGGGCGGCGGCGGCCGTCGCTGCAGGAACAAGCACCCCGACAAAGGGCAGCGGCGGGCTGATATTGCACAGGTTGAGGAAGATGGTCCAGGACGGCCTTGACATGGGAGGAAGCGAAGGTGGTAGTAGTAGTGGTGATGGTGGTGGTGGTGGTGGTGGAAATGGGCGGCTGACGATGGATCGGCACGTGGCCGCCGTAGACTTGACGGCCGTTATGCTATTTGAGATACTTGATGGCATGGACAAGTTTGAGCTGGCACTAGCGTAAGCGTCAGTAGGGGTTGTTAGGGCGTGTGAGGTCGGAAGCGAGCTGTGGAAGCACCTCGGGTTGTTAATCAAGGGGCTGGAACCGGTATCGTGGGACGTTAGGGTAGAGGACGCAGGCTCCCCGGCGGGGGAGGAGGCGTACACGGTGACGCTCTAGGTGTCGTAAACGAGGTACACGGTAGACGCGGCCGAGGAGGCGACGAGGCTGGCGGACGGGGTGGTGGATCTCTTGTCGGCGTTCCTGCCGTGGCCGACCCGCACGCCGGGGGTGGTTTTTGCGGAGGAGGAGGAGGAGGAGGGAGGGGATGTTGATGGCGAGGAGCAGGTGCGGCAAATGATGGACCTTTCGTATGCGGCATCGAAAGCGGCCAGAGAGGGTGACGGGAATAAGACGATTATGGAGACACGCGAGGGGACGCTTGTGCCGACGCACCGAGATGAGTTGTAACCAGATGAATGTTATACGGTGTGAGCCATGCTGTGTTGTGTTGTGCTCTGCTGTGCTGTGCTGTGCTGATAATGAGTGTTATGAATGCATATCGTCATGTTTCATGTGGAGCCGTGTGGAGCAGAGGTCATGGATGGCGATACTTTTGCATGTGCTGGTGGCCGTCTGGAGCGATCTGGGATCTGTGTACTGGTGGTGCGGTGTGTGTGTAAGAAGGAGGAGTGTGAGGACATGCATCACCATAGTCGTCCGCCGCCGCCCAACGCGCGCGAACTCGTGCTACTGCTCTCTGAACCGGTTCGTGGCGATGGATGCAGGCCGGATAAGGACAAGACCTCGCAGCGAACATGTTCGCGACGATGCCTAGCGCGTGAAACATGGAATGCCACGCACCCGGACCGTATGGCGACGCTGAGGAAAGGAAGAAAGACACTCCAGCATGATTGAGACAGCGACGGGGAGACGGAAAGATGGAGACAGAAAGACAGAAAGATGGATGGAAATACAGAGTATATAACTGGGAGACGGCGGCAACCCCGGCTTTCTGGAGTTCTGTTGTCTCCATGAATCAACTCTTCTTCTCCCAAGCAAGCCTGTGGACGCTATCACGGCGTAACAACACACACACACACGCCTTAAGTCCTGCTCCTTTCGCAGCCAACTACCGCCTCACACACGCATGTCGTGCGACCCTCCGCCCGTGTGCCTTTTCAGGGTAGGCTGTTCATCACTCTAACTAGGCCTCGATTGAGTTGGGCATCTTGACTGACATTTCCCGTGCAGCCCCCTCCTCACAGTACACATCCGTGTAGCGTACGACGGTGGCGTTGCACAGCCAATCGTTGATTCACCTGCCACGCGATGCGCACGCAACAACGTCCTCCCCTCTCTCCTCTCTCCTCTCTCCTCTCTCGTCCTCAACCACACACGCGGGCATGACACACAAGCACACGACATCACCCTCGCTCGCTCGCCCACGGTGCTACGTACCACTACAATAGTGTCTGTCCTCCCGGCTGCAACCAAGTCAAGTCCTCCTCTCGCCCCTGAGCACACTCTCACCGGGCCTCATCTGATCCCTGACCCCTTGAGGAGGAATATTATGTCAGCAAACAGGATTTAGCCCACATTTGCACCACCAATTAGATGTTGGAAAAAACAAGCACACTCATCACGATTCTCAGTACATGCCTGGGAAAAGTTTGGATGAGATTCAGGGACAGACGAGGTAGCATTTGAAGTTGAGGATTTGAACTTGTAGTGATTCCTAAACAGTACTATCCAAGGCTTTCGCATGGACGTGAAGTGGTTCTTTTCATTCCGAGAAAGCTTTGAAACATCTTCACCCTCGCCCTCACCTTCAACCTCACAACCCTGTATCAGTCCCCCCATCCTTCGACTCAACCTCGCTCTCGGGATTCGCGTTGCGTCCCCGCCCCCGCTCTCACTCGCACTCTCACCCCTGACTCTCTATTTTCTGTTCTTCTCTATGAATGTATGAGACACATGCCTTCTCCCAATATGTGCTGACGATTATGAAAGTCGAAGTGAGCTATCGTTCCCCTGGACGTAGGGACTTGAAAGAATTACTGAGCTAAACGCTGATGTGTAAACAATAGGTTTGTGGCTTGAAACGCATGTGGTATCTCTGACAAACAGGTAGTAAGCTTATTACTTGATACAAGACGACTCTTATCCAACCACGAAGCCTTATCAAACTCCCAGAGAGGCGGGCTAATCGCACGGAAACGAGGACAGCCTCGTTTTGCAACGCGTCTCGGGTCATGTCAGTGGATTGATTCCGGGGTGCTGGGCACTTGGCTTTCGCGGCCGTCGTGGCTGTCGCTGCTGCCAGTGGAGGAGCTCCAAAGGTGATGGGTGGCTCATCTCGGCACGGCCTCTCGGCCACCAGGCCAACGTTGTTTTTCAAGACGTACTATAGCGTCGAGCGCGTCATGTCGGCCGATTTGAAACACCCAAAACAGGAGAGGTAGAGTCTACGGACGGTGATTCAATCGCTAGAACCAGGACCACATAACAAGGACGCTTTGCAAAACGCGTGTCTTGGCTGACGACGAAATTGTTCTTCAGCTAGCCTCAAGAGGTGTGTGTCTGTAGTGGTAGGTAGGTAGGTAGGTAGGTATTGTGGCTAGTTTTCCTTCTTCATACACTTCACCTTTTGCGTCTTTTCCGGCTCGTGCCACAGGTATCGAATGTAATAGCGCATGGAAACGAGCCCATTGTTGGGTGATGTAGTGGGCCAGCGTGTCCAAACCAAGCGTCGGTGCTTTGACTGATCAGCAGAAGTTGGGCCATGACGGGGGTGTTGGGCGGTGGATGGAGAGTGAGTTGTGGAAGCGATGGTCTTGCGGATTGTGTTTGAACTGAGGCAATATGGCCGGGCTCACACCCAGACTCCGGTCCCGGACTTTCTTTCGCTAGCCAGCCCACCAAATCTCTGGTGGGCACGTCCGCAATCAATTGCCAGCGCACCGTCGCCTTGGCCGTCAATTGAAGCTATTCACAACTATACTACCCACAATGGATATCACTTATAACCACCCCATCAAGTACGTCAACGCAGATCACGTACGGCACCCAGAAGTATGTATACAGATAATCCAGTACTTTCTTTCAACACCTTGGTAGCCTTGGGCCAAACAAATCGTTCAAATCCGAGGAGTTTTCGAATTGACGAAAAAGTACGTAATTATCTATCGGTCGTGACGGCCGCCACCCATGGGAAACGACGTGTGCAGGCAGCCCCAGCGTCATGATGCTGAGACATGGACTCGGACTAATTAGGTATATTATGTTGTCGCGATAGCTTTATTCATTCATACTAGCACTTGTCATTAGCTTCGCCACGTGCCCACACACATGTGCAACCGACATTACTCGTCGTACCAACTGCCTACAAATAGGATCTCCCTATCACCCATTCACTCTTTCAAAATATAAGCGACTTTGATTCTTATTATTATATGCCCCTACTGTGTGCCATAACTCGTAACATGTGTTGATGATTTTCTGGTTGGCTTGAGCGGCGGTTGAAGTACCAGAGAGGGGGGAAAGGAGGCATTTGGGGTGGCGCACCGTTGTGGCGCGGAGTCTGTCAGAAAGGGTGGGGCGAGCTACATTAGGTATCGCTGCCTGCCTGCCTGCCAGCCACGTGCAGCAGGAGCGGGAACGTCCCTAGGTACCTGCACCCCTTACCCCACACGCCCACCCCCCCAAGTGGGAGCTCGTGAGGTGGCCCGGGGGCCCACGAGGCGGGGCCCAAAATTGGGGCTCCCACGGCGCCACACGCCCGCCACAGCGCAACGATCAAGGCAGGCGGGCAGGCCCCCCCCCCCCATAATAACAACCAACTGACGACAAACATTCATCTTGGAAAACAGCAGTCACGACAAGGTCTCTGCACCTTTAGATCTGCCTGCTGGAAATTGATTGGCCGCCGGGAAATGGTCCGTCTGTCTACACAAGCAAATGGTGGCTCAATGTCTTTCTTCAAACAGACGACGGTTTGTTCACCCAGCCGCGCAAATACCCTCCCGTGCCTTCGTCTTGAACTTTGGATTCAGAATGCTGTCCAATATCAACCAACCTCTGCTATCTATCCCTCCAGAAGCCGTCCACGTGGTAGGAGAGAGGTCGCGCAATGGTAGGTAAGGATGGCCACAAGCAAGAAAACGGAAATGGCCATGACGACGGCGCGGCGCGACAGCAAGCAAGTGGCGTCGGCATCGGGGGCGGCCGGAGGCCAGCGGAGGCCCTGCTCTAGGGCCTGACGGCGTCGACGCTGATAATCCTGCCATGCCACGGCTGTCAGAAAACAAAAAACGACTTGTCTGAAAAGGAGGGGGAGGGGGCAAGCAGTTACCTCGCGGCACTTCACAAGATCCTTGACAAGGAACTTGACGCTCACGTCGTCCACACCGTAGAACTTGAATACCTTGACTGCGTAGGCAAAGTCCAGTGATGGGTGGTGCAACTCGCGGCCGGTCCACGGGAGCATAAACTTTGGACCAGGGCGCAGGCCGCGGCGTGACATGAGAGAGGCGATCCAGCGGCGTACAGTCATGACGGAGTCATTCTCGGTCGGGAAGGTGTGCTTCAGCTGTTGAAAAAGCTCGTCAGAGTCAGAGTAAAGGCTGTTGTCGTCGTTGTCCACAGACAGACGAGTGGACATGAGGCGTGACTGGCTGAAGACGGAGGCCGCAGGCTCTTTGGTGGATACTTGTTCGCCCATGTTGACGCTTCAATGACGGCGATGGGAAAAGAATATCTTGTCAGAGGGAATAGATGATGGGGCAGAAGAGTTCCAATCGGCAGAGAAAGGGTTTGATGGTTTGTCCGTTTTTTTTTTCTTTTCCTTCTTCTTTTTTTGTTTGTTTGTTTTCTTTCTTCTTTGCTGCATGTTGGAGTGAATAAGAGAAAAAAAAGGATGTGGCAGAAGGAAGGAGGAGGGAGGGTGGGAGAAGTACGTACCGCGTGTCAGGTGACTACTGTCAGCTGACTAGGTATGTATGTAGCTTGGATGTGCTGTCCGGATTCTTTACCTGGTGGGTTGTGTAAGAATGCTTACTAACCACAAGCAGCATCAGAAACGCAGAGAGGTGAGAGTGTCAAAAGAACATGGTAAGACAATGCAGGCAGGGGAGAATAAAGCAACAAAAGGTAAACATGATGCATTTCTGCCCGGCCCACAGCTGCTGGCCGCCATCTTCATGACACCATGAGCCAGGCTACCATGGCCATGACATGACTTGATTGAGCGAAGCACCACCCGCCATGAGAAGTTGGTCATCTCCGACAAGCTCTCCCTCTCTCTCTCTCCCCCCCTCTCTCTCTCTTTCTCTCTCCCCCCCTCTCTCTCTCTTTCTCTCTCTCTCTCTCTCTCT
This sequence comes from Colletotrichum sublineola, assembly GCA_020631755.1. Lineage (NCBI taxonomy): Eukaryota > Fungi > Ascomycota > Sordariomycetes > Glomerellales > Glomerellaceae > Colletotrichum > Colletotrichum sublineola. Next base: position 761,321 of record JAHSQG010000019.1, read on the forward strand.
CTCTCTCTAGTTAAAGCCTTGCTCTCTCAACACACCCGACACCCATGCCTCCTTCTTGTGCACCACCTCGCTTTGCCACGACCTATTTCCTCTCATCGAGACATGTCATCGTCTTACCAGCAAAATGTAAGAGAACCTCCAGAGAATCAAGAGCAGAGAGCTCTCACGGCTTTTCGGCAGTTCATCAGGTCAGGTCAGGCAGGCTAGCTAACCTCGGTCCGGGTTGGCCAGGATGACTTGGAGATGCAGGCGATGCCTTCGTCGCCCAACGCGTCTTGGACGGAACCCAACCAGACAGATGGGAACGACAGTCTGCCCGACGGGGCCGACAACCTACGGGACGTTGAACAAGGAAACGACACCCAATCAGGGTCCATCCGCCAGCAGGCCGACGACAACCCGTGGCGTTTGGACAGCAATGCTAATCACCACGGAACCCCCGCCCCCCACTTGGACGGGGTTGCGCCAAGTCCCTTGCTTGTCGATCCCTCCATCTTCGCTCTTCCGTCCAGGGACGAGTTGATCGGGGCGCCTTGGAGGTTCGCCAACACTCCTCTGATGCCCTGGCTCGCCCTCGCCGCGGCATGCAACAACCCGTGCCTGCCATACTTGGCGCTGGCAGAGGACCATCCGCTGGCCTTGTCTTAGTGGGACTGGTCGGCCGCACTGTCCGGCATCGGGTACTGTGTTCCATTCATGTACGTTTCGGTCGTTTGGAGCAGACTCATCACACGGATCGAGGCGGCCCAGAACTGATGCATCTAGTGCTTCAGCCGCCTGGAGGAACGAGAAGCCGGCTGTGTTTTGTAATCCTGGTCCATCGTGGAAAATCAATTACTACCTAGGTACACCTCGACCGGGGTTCTAGTTAAATGTCAGCGTGGTGAATTGACCCTGAAAAACCACCAGAAGAAAATGCTTTCCTGAAGACTTGTAGTAGTAACAGCCATGTGTGACAGTCTATAACACACAGGGGTTGTCCATGGGTCCATGTTCACAATCATATTATCAACTGGATGAACTCCGATACTGACAACACCATCGATGCAGACGATGGAGAAATGAGAGTTGTTATTTCTTTTTTTTTTTTTTCTTTTTGAGGAAGAGGGTGGTAGAGTAAACGGAGTCCAGTTTGAAAAGCTGCTCTGAGGGAATGTAAGCATAGAGTGAGGAATCTGGCATGGTGTTATACGTGCATTCTGTCCGCACAAGCACAAGTCTCCCAAACATCTCGCATGTGGCTCAGTATGCAGAGTCTCCATCGTATTTCCTCGCGTTCACAGCTCCCCTTGGCAATATCTGCGTCCAGACGAAGCTGCTGCGTGAGAGTCCATCTCCCCCATCTTGTTCCTGCCGCCTGCTGTTTTACCTACGGGTGCACTACTCGAGCTGTACCGCCTTCGTGATGGCCCAAAGCTTGTAAGACGCACCGCACCTGGCTTCACTCGAACTGGCTAAACGACGAAGACGCCATTAATCCTTAGCTCTTCTACTTCGTTTTTCTACTTAAATCCAAACACCTTGTCTACGTCATTTCTAGCAAAAGATTCTGTCCATACTGTCTATGTTAACCCCTTTTACTCTCCCTTCTCCTCTATCTTCTTCCCCTATATCTTTCCCCCCCCCTTTATATTACCCTACCTCGTCCTAAGCTAGCCCTCCTTCACCTTACTTTAACTATAGCGCGAATTACTCTGTGGCGCCCGTATGTCGGCGACGGCGACCAGCCAGAGCCCCTCAAGGTCGTAACAGCTCTAGAGCCACTACCACCACACGTGCTGAAAGTACCCCCCTTGACTGTTGTTTGCTAGCAAAGTCGGCCGGCCGAAGTGAAAGTCCGCAACGGCAGAAGCTCTGGAAATCACGATAAAAGGCCATAGGCCCCACAGTCTGCTGTATGTATCTTTGTATTCTGAATAATAGCTATAGATAATTAGTAAAGGGAAAGTAAGCTGCTGCTACCGAAGCAGCTAACCTAACGGGGGTGGTGACAGTGGCGCCCTAGATACAACAGCGCAGTTATTCCTGTTTGGCTGCTTCAGGCTAGGCTTTATGAACCTGCAATATAACATCGGCAAGATTAGCAACTGGAATTCCCGCGTCTCTTCGGATTTTAATTGCTCTTCCAAAACGTCAATGCCTAGTGAGTTGTGCCCCTCAGTTATTGCATAGCTTGGTCTGGCCGCGACTCGGATTTATAAATATTAATAGTACATGTACCTTGTATTGTCCTAACAGTACTGACTCCAACACCCTCGCGACCAATAGTATTTTGCCCATCGACCTTGTTGGGTAGTTTAATTGGCCCCCTTGGAACGGATTGACTAGGCACCCAGCTCAACACCTCCCTAGCGTGAACTTAATCGCTTTACCAGTGTCAGGAGCCAGGGAGGGGGGGGGGCCGGGGGGCACCGGCGGTGGGGCCGCATCGGATAAACTATGGGCCGAGGGACACGTAAAAGGCTTTCGCGAAGGGATCGTCAGGATTAGAGGAGGCAGAGAAAAAAACATCACCAAAAGCGAGAACGAAATTTTTGAAATCTGAGCAAAGACAGCGCCACAACACACTCTGAAAGGTCAATTGGATAGCCGTGTGCTCGTCGTAAAGCCCAAAGCGACGTAGGCACCATGGCAACCCCATGGCCTCCAGAGCAACTATGGCCAACACACCACCGAGAGCATGCCGCCGAACTCAGCAGACACCTCCAGACAGCAGTCAAGTCTATCGATACAGCAAACGGAAATCCCCTCCAACCACAGGCCGTGAGGGCCACGCTCATTGCGACCCTCTCCCTGATCGTCAAACTACAGAACCTGCCCGAGCTCGGACACCTCCACCAGGCCATCGAGAGCCTGCGAGCGGAAGCCAAAACAGCCAACGAGAACACCACCCGCGAAACGAGAACCATAAAAATCGCCCTGCAGCAGAATACAGTCGAACTCAAAGAGAATACCAACACCACACGAGCGGCCAGCGAGGCCGCTAAGGAAGCTTGGAAAGCCAGCGAACTGGCGGCTAAGGTCGTAAAGGATATCAAAGCACTGGGGCCGATGAATCAGGGAAGCACCGCACAGTCATATGCTAGCGTAGCCGCCCGAGGAGGACTTGCAGGAAGCATGCATAACCCCCATAACCAGAGAGCGTCCCAGACCCAGACTCTACGTGAAATCATTGTGAACATTAGAGACCCCATCACCATTGCCAGCATAAGAGCCATGAACTCCCGTAGCCTCAAGGCGCACGTAGACCGCGCCATCGAAGAAAGCAGTAACGAACACATCCGCAAGCTCAAAGCAGTGTCCGCCAACCAGCTTAAGAGCGGCGACCTAAGTATCAAGACAGCCACAACAAAAGACATGGAGGCCTTGCGCCAGTTCGCCGAGGACTGGGAAACCCGCATTGGCAACGGAGCCGCGGTACGGATCCCAACCTACGGAGTACTAGCGCACGGCATAAGGACCAGCTCGATGGACATGGAGCGCTTCAACGAAATCAGAGATGATCTGCTGCAGGATAACAAAGCATTCATCCCTACCGCAGAGATCAAATACATTGGTTGGCTGACCCGATCAGCCAACAAGAAGACTGCATCAACAATCGTGGTGGAATTTTCAAAGGCGGAAGATGCCAATAAACTCATTGACGAGGGACTCATCTGGCAAGGCCAGGTGTTCCAATGCGAACGATACGACAGATACTGCCGTCTGAGGCAATGCTTCAAGTGCCACAGATACGGCCACATAGGAACCCAGTGCAAGGCAACGATAACATGTGGCTACTGCGCGCAAGAACACATGACCCGAGATTGCCCTTCGAAAAGCGACACGGAAACGCCCAGGAAATGCGCCGCATGTCACGGCGAACACGAGGCATGGAACGGAAGGTGCCCTACCAGGATACGCGAGAAGGCCAAGATCAAGACCGCCTACAACCAACGGCCAAGGTACCACCCAGAACAACCGGCCCCGCAGTCGGCCCTAGGACCGGAAGCCCGGACCAGGCCGAACCCGAGGACTACACGACCGACACTGGAGCCAGGTCAATCCCAGGAGAACCAACCGAGCCGGAGCAGGTCCCTAACAAAGAAAGTTCAGAAAAGGCCTAACCCAGCGGTCACCACGGAATCGGAGGAGACGATCACGGTGGCTGCGGAAAATGCGCGCCCGAGACGCACGATCACCCGGACGCGAAGAGCGCTCGAAGCGCTTGACCCAAATACACAGATGACAAACGACAGCACAGCGATGGAGATCGTAGTCGACGATAGCGAATGAACAGACAACGCACACTCACAATACTACAGTACAACGTAAGAAAATCGAAGAATACAGTCATGGCAACACTCCTCCGTGACCCGAACATCGACAACTACGACATCATTGCCATCCAGGAACCGTGGAGGAACCCCTTCAACGCAACGACTCATCACCCTGCTAAGGACCGCTTTCACCTTTGCTACCCAGCCAACGAGGAAAGAGGACCGGCCAGGGTGTGCTACTTTATCAACAGAAAGCTCGATCACTCTCGATGGCAGTTCAACGAGAGCAGCAGAGACCTTTGCACTATCAGTATCAAGACAGGCGAGGACAACGAACCGCCCACGGTCATACACAACATATACAACCCCTCACTACAGGAAGAAAACCGACCGCAAGTACTACAAAAACTGCGGAAATCGCTAGAAGCACACCGAGACAGCGAACAAATCGTCGTAGGCGACTTCAACCTTCACCACGAGCTGTGGGGAGGAAGTGATATCCGAGCACGAGACCGCGAAGCAACGGAACTCTTAGACCTCATAGACGATATGAATCTTACGAGCCAGCTACAACCGGGGACAGTCACATACGAAGAAGGGGACCGCCGGACGACCATCGACCTATGCCTCGTTACAATGGGCCTCATCGACAGAATTATCAGATGCGGAGTAGACCACGATATCAACCATGACTCCGATCACCTACCCATAGTGACGTCCCTAAACCTAGCAGTAGCAGAGCTACAGCTAGAAAAGAAGCGAAACTGGAAAGCCATTGACGAGAAAACACTTATTCAGACGCTCCGGACCTCGCTGCCACAACTGCAGAGACCTAGAACGAAAACAGCACTCGATGGCTACGTAGAGGTAACAGTCGAAGCGCTCTCAACTGCCATCGAGGCATCAGTACCAAACAAGGTCCCATCGCCGAAATCCAGAACCGGCTGGACTGAAAAATGCGCGAACACCCTGGCCGAAGCGAAACGACTCCGCAGGGTATACAGCGAGCAACAGACGGACGAAAGTTGGGAAACGTATAAGGAGGCGAGAAACAGAAAAGGCCGCGTTATACGGAAAGCACTACAACAAGCACACCGCGAGGCGGTGGAAACAGCGGCTGAGTCTCCCGCATCGCTATGGAGGATCGCAAAATGGGCCCGGAACAGACAGAATCAACCACCGACTGTCACACCGGAAATCAAGAAACCCAACACGAGTGTGACTGCTACCACCCCGGAGGAGAAAGCGGCGCTATTCAAGGAAACCTTCTTCCCTCCGCCTCCAGAGGCAAACCTCGGAGATATCGACAATGAATCATACAGCAACCAGATTGCCCTACCGCCAATAACAAAAAGCGAAGTGGAAGATGCTATTCAGGAAGCAGCATCACTGAAGGCTCCAGGCCCCGATGGCATCACCAATATGGCACTTCAGATAGCGAGGCAATGGGTCACACCACACCTCGCTCGCATATTCAATCAAAGCCTCCGAATCGGGTACTGCCCACAACATTTCAGAAAGTCCACCACAGTAGTGTTGAGAAAGCCGGGCAAAGACAACTACACAACACCTAAAGCATACAGACCGATAGCCCTCTTGAATACCATAGGCAAAGCCATGGACGCTATAATTGCAAAAAGACTAAGCTATCTGGCCGAAACACACGGGTTACTACCAGACAGCCACATGGGAGGTAGAAAACAACGATCCACAGAACACGCACTGCACCGAATAACAGACCAGATATACGACGCTTGGAGCTCAGGGAGGGGAAAGGTGGCGAGCTTACTCCTCCTGGACGTGTCGGGCGCCTTCGACAATGTTTCCCATCGCCGACTCCTGCACAACCTGAGAAAACGACGAATCGACGAAGCAACGGTACGATGGATCGCAAGCTTCCTTGGATCACGAGAAACAGAGATCCACGTGGACGGGTTTCGATCCGAAGCATACAGAATCAACACCGGCATCCCCCAAGGATCGCCCCTGTCGCCTATACTCTACCTCTTCTATAATGCGGATCTCTTAGACAGCTGTAACGAAGTCGAAGGCACAACAGCCACCGGCTTCATCGACGACGTGGCGATCCTAGCAGTAGGGGACAGCACCGAGAACACCTGCCAGAAACTCCAAGAAGCGCTCCGGAAAGCCGAGGGGTGGGCCCTCACTCACGCGTCCGTCTTCGCACCCGAAAAGTTCCAGCTTACCCACTTCACACGAGCGAAAACCAGAATCAACACAGACACAACGCTCCAGAGCCAATGGGGCGAAATCAGGCCCAAGACAACCTGTAAATATCTCGGTCTTATTATGGACTCATCCCTTAAGTGGAAACAACATATCGACGAGACAGAACGCAAGGTGACCAACACCATCACAGCGCTCAGCAGCCTAGGCAACTCCACATGGGGCGTAGGGACCATAGAGATGAGAACGATCTACAAGGGAGTCGTCATACCGCAGATGATGTACGCGTGCTCGCTATGGTCGAACAGTGGATGGGGAGAGAAAGGCTACACTAAAAGGACACTTCACAGACTGCAAAGACTTCAAGCTAGAGCAGCCAGGACAATGAGCGGGGCGTACAGAGCGACCTCATTCCCAGCGCTAGACGTGGAGATGCATCTCCTGCCAGTCGAACAACAGATATGGAAACACAATATCGACACCGTTAGCAGAGTGGGCACGGCAGAAGCTCCCGTACGCAGGGGAACAAAAAGAAGCCCAAGACAAACGATAACAAAACGACTGCTTGATGAACAAGAGACAATCAACGAGGAGCCTGAGCCCATACCGCCCTTCGTCACACCCCCATGGTGGCAGGGCCCGCGCATCCAGATCGCTGGATGCGCAGAACTGGCTGAAAAAGAACACCAACAGTGTCTGGAACAGAGCACCGACGCGATCCACATCTATACAGATGGCAGTGGCATCAATGGCCAGATTGGAGCCGCCGCAGTCTGCACAACTACAGAGCAAACCAGAAAATCATACATGGGCGACGGTACCACATCAACGGTCTATGTGGGAGAGCTGCAGGGGATCGTCCTAGCCCTTGATATGGTTCGAGCAGACAAGCAAAACGGAAACCACAGAAGCAAAGCTTTCATCCACACCGACAACCAAGCCGCTATCAGATCGTCAGCTAAACCTAAAGGAAAATCTGGTGCATACCTCCTCAAGACCATCGCAGACAAGACACAAGCCCTCCGCGAACAGGGACTTGACGTCGAGATCCGATGGGTCCCCGCCCACATCGGCATCCAAGGCAACGAAGCAGCAGACGTCGCTGCTAAAGAAGCCACAGGATGGAGACAGAAAGAACAGACAGGCGCTAAGGCAGACAAGCCAAAATATCTATTCAAGCTCAGGTCCACAATCAAGACCTGGTCACACAAGCAGTCATACCGAAAATGGCAGACCGACTGGGAAGCCGAGACGCGAGGAAGAACGTCTTTCCGCCTCACGCCAAAACCGACAAAGAAGGTCCTTCAAGCCCACGAAGGGCTCAGCAAACGACAGAGTGCGCTCCTAGTCCAGATGCGTACGGAAAAGATCGGACTCCAGGACTTCCTTTTCAACCGGAGAGTGCCGGGCATCACCAGTGCCAACTGCCCATGCCGGGAAGGACGACAAACGGTATCGCACATCCTGCTGCAATGCCGCAAGTATCGACAACTCCGGCGCCAGGAACTAGGAGCCCTTCCAGGACGACACAATCTCCGGGTCATACTGAACGAGCGCAAAGCAGCCGCCAAGGCAATCAGGTTTATAGAACAGACCGAGATCCTTGGGCAATACGGGATCGAGTCGCAACCCAGACAAAGCTGAGCATTGGGGGGAGACTGTAGGTAAACTGAACCATCGCAAGAGGAGCAAGACCTCGACAGAGCCTAGACATATAGTGTACGTTAGTAGAGAACCACAAACTACACTTGGTGGCAGCCAGGGGTAGATAGAGGTTGGAGAGCAAAGCGGGAAATTTGGAAACAGCTGGTCAATGTTTTGCATTGGCGAAGTGGGGCGCAACGGATTAACACTCGGAGCGCGTCGGCTGTCGGCCAAACCCCGCTATCCGGGCATAGCTGCTGATTAAGCGGCTGAAACCGAGTAGGATGAAATCAATCAATCAATCAATTAGAGGAGGCAGATTCGAATAATCGTCACAATTGAACCCTAACTACGCTTATTGTTGACTCCTTTACTCGGTGCGATCACAGCCTCTGACAACCAGCCACGAGTTCCCGGCCCAGACCAGCGACTGTTTGCACCAGATGGTGGGAAAAGAAAAGCGTGCCTGATATTAAACAGGCGATTGTACCACGCGTGATGGTCGTGAATAGCTTACCTGATGTTTATACACACCTTGACCTGGCTGGGATGGATGGCTTTTACGTACAGTCTGTTTCGTTGGCAGTGTTGTTCGTCCGTAGGTCAATAGTAATAGCATGTTAACCAATACAAATTTACGTTTTTTAGGTAGCAAAATTGGAAACTATATATTTAAATATTTGTAGAAGGGATAGTCTAGAATAATAGTCCTGTTAGTGATAGTAAATACTAGTCTAACTAGATACATCGCGATAGATAATAGTGATACGTGCCTATCTAGGCCTATTGCGATGGGTAATAGTGATGCCAGCCTATCGCGATAGATACTGGCGATGCTAGCCTGGCTGAGCTTATCGCAGTAGATGATGGCAATGCCAGCCCATCGCGATGGGCAATAGTGATGCCAGCCCGTCTGGGCCTATCGCAATATATCTAGGTCAATGTTCTAATCGTAGTCGTGCTGTCTGTGCTTCGACTCCGTATACAATACCCTCTCCATTTTCGTCCTTACGCCCCGCTGGAATACGTACACACATGTCACCATAACCTGGAAAAGCCGTCGATTCAGTGTCACGCGGCTCAATTCGTCGCCATTGTCAAGATTGGGCCCTGTGTCAACTCTACTTGGCCTGTTTCCACGGTCGGTATACGTCCTTGGAAAAGGTATACAGCCTCTGGATGTCGTCAGCATTCAGCCTGTTGCCTCGGCGTTGCGCCCCCGCCTCGCCGGCGTTGTCAGAGCAGGGAGTATGCACAGACTTGGAACCGGGGCTGGCGTTTCTTCTCCCTTGGCCGGGAATCTCCACCTCTGCAGCCCGAGGATTTGATCTATGTATAGTAGCCTCCCTAGGAGATAGAGGGCACTTGTTACCTGCAGGTTTGTCTCTTGGTTCACTGTACTCTGTGACAGGCGACCAGGCTGCAGTGGGAATCGATCGAGCGGGAACAGCGACGCGGGCTAGCTAAAGCGGGAGGAGCGAAGAATACAAGACCAAGAATTCCTCTCGCGCCGGACATCGAATCAAGCTCACGAGTAAACAGATGCCACACCGCCCAGGCGGGATGATGCCCCTGCCTGCTACCAGCTCTGGTCATGGCCCTGATGCGAAAAGTGGACGAGACACGCACATGCCGGGGTCATTCAATCCGGACACGGCAAATAACACTCCCCGTCGCCAAGGTACGAAGGGTAACGCGAAGGACGTACTATCATCAACAGCCCCAACAGACCCAAGCAGCACAAGCCAGCAACAACAGGGACGAGGATAAAGAGGGACTGTAGCATCGCCGATTTGGTGTACTTGGATGGAGTACCTTGGCAACACCTCGGTAGGCCAGCCGCGGACGGGACGGCGGCCGTCGACGTGCTTGCCATGACGCTGGCGACAGTGGACGAGGCGGGCATGGTAGGGTGGAATGATGACTGGTGCGACAGACCTAGCATCCCCAAGTAATAAAAGAAGATGGCGGTGACGCACGTACCTAGGTACAAACCGAGGCAGGTCGCTGGTTGAGAAGGCGTAAACGGTGTTTATTCTCTTGTCCTTGGTGCACGGCAAGACTTCGCCCACCCACACACCATCCGAAGTCCACCAAACGTTTTTCTTTCTTCTTGGACCCATCTGTTGGACGAGCCAGTCGAAGCCGGGAAAACAACTCTTCCTGTCAGTGACACGCCTGTCATCAATAGAAACAAGGAGATGCGAAAAAAGGCAAGGCGGCAACCGGGGAAGCAGCCTAGGCACGCGCGGCCGGATGCCGAGACATCTTCGCATTGGGCATCTTGACAAGTTGCTCATGGGCACGCACGGTTTGTTGAAAATCAATCTTTTCTTTTTTTCTTCTTTTTCTTTTCCATTCTTCTTCGGTGGCGGCTGGTGTTGTAAACAGAATTGGTCGCCATGGAGCTGGGTCGGTGGGGGCCGTTAGAAGCTGCGATCAAGCGGCTTGATAGTTAACGCGTGTGACCATCAATAGAAAAGCTAAAGAGACAACGCAGTCATTGACTCTTGGGGCATGTTTGCGTGCTCATTTCAGATACCTAGATCCCCAGTTACACCAAACACCGAATGCCCACATCTATTGTTATCCGTCCATCTTCCTGTTCTTCAGCAGTGTATAAACTCGGGGCCTGATGTCTCGAGCCATGACTACGACTGGCTGTGGAATAAGCAAAAGGCTGGCTGCCTTGAGTTGGAAAAGAGGCAGAAAATGTCAAGGTCAATATACCAGCCTCACCTCCTTCAAGCATCACCAGCCCACGGTTGCCTAGGGTTATCGTCCCTTCTTTACCTTCCAGATAGGTAACATACTCAGTTGTTACCTAGTCAGCCATGTCCCTCTTACTTCACAGTCTATGGGCTTCAGGTCACGGTTGTTCTTCAAACAAGCTAGAAGTCTCTGCCCTCATTTTGCTCTACTCTTATTGCTTCTTCTTTTTCAAGTGTGGGTGGCTCGCCGAGAGGCCGACACACCCGTTGTAACTTGTGCCGTGAAGGGCGGTCCGGACTTTGCCTCTAGCTGATGCTTTCAAGGCCGAGCACCGCATTTACTGCCGCTGAGACCGCCGCGCGAGAGGGCTATTAGCGGCATCGTACACGATAGCAAGTTAATACCACGGCTTATTGTTGTTTTTAATAGTAACTCACAAAGTTGGCACAGGTAGGATGGGTAGCGAACGTCCGACATGTTTGGTCGGTCGTGCATGAAGAATAAAGAAGCCATCTGCTGTCCTTCTGGGAGGTTATTGGCGTGGTCGGAGGAAGAGGCCAGGTGCCGTGATTTCGCACCATGAGACTTCGATCCTCCGGGTGCCCAGTATCCATTTCGATTCTTGGTGTCGCCGTCCTTTTTTCTTTTTTCGTCACGGAACTTGATCGTCCCCCGATCTCTTGACACGCCAACAGTTTTGTTTTCCCGCCAACGCTGTGAAGCCTGGCCAGGCACTGGGTTCAAGCGTGTCTCTCTCTATAGGTTTCACGTGTCAATAAATATGCATATGTGGACGGACAGAACTATTGAAGCATCGATGATTCGGCGTTGCGATATCTACTTTTCCATAGAAGCATTGATTCATACTCTGCCTAGTCGTCTCCAGTGTATATCTTGAAAGGCGCCGGCAGAATTAGCTAGCTAAGCTGCCCTCACCCAGACACTGCACCACGGATCCGACATCTCCGTCGTTTACAAATAACCTAGAAAGCACCAAACACCTGTTGACGGTGTCTTCCAGGCTTGTTTCTGGGCCTGCGTGGTATTCCTAGACCTTTCCTTGTTGCCACGTAAGATGGGAAAACGCCTTATTAATGCCAGAAGCTCTCGAATGCTGCCTCTGCTCATCTTCGGGTATCCTGGACTCTTCTCCCCTAATGCGATCCTCATCAGAACTTATCAAAGTGCCGTGCGTCAGGCGGGCTGTTTTCATTCCACACAGCAGTCAGAATTGGGGGGGGGGGTAAGGTCGGCCTACCAGAGTATATCTCTCAGATCAGGGGCTAGGAAGCTTGTGTCTCGGGTTCGACTCGGCTCGTCTACTAGTCTCTACCCAAGCCAAAACTCCCAAAACGTGTCTTTCTAGAGCCGAGTATCGATGGTATTAGGTAGCATGTGCTGTGTGAGGGCATAGAAGGCATGTACAATAGCCATAACGCCGCAATCCACGCCATTCTGTTGCTGAATGGCGCACTGGATCGACTGCCGCCCAGGCCGGAGTTCCTTCTTGCTGACAGTATAGATTCTGTTGGTCAGGTGCAAAGTGATTTATGTGGCTTGATGCATGTGTGCCGGAGGAGTGTAGGTGAAATGGCGCCGTGTGCGACGCGAAATAAGAAGCGTGGCGGTTGGAAAGGCGGGCAGCGTTTGTCAGTCTCCCAGAGAAGGCACTGCGGGGGTGGTTGTGAAGATGTACCCTCCCCATGTTTGGGCTGTGTTGGTCTTGGCCCCAAAATCGAGGGGCCTCAAACAGGGGGTTTATATCTTGGGGTGGCGAGTTGGTGGGATAGATGTGGCAAGACTTGACTAATACAAAGTTGTAGGGGTAAGTCGTCCATCCCAGCCATGTAATATCGCCACACAGTCCAGCTGGCTAGGCTGGTAAACAGTAGGGTAATGCCCGCTACTGGAATAAGTTGGGGTTTTGCGTGCTAGAGGAAGATACCTGACAGGGGTGGATAACTTCGGCCTGTAACCATCTATATTGTCACGATAGCTTCATTCATTACTAGCACTTGGCATTAGCTTCGCCACGTGCCCACACACGCGTGCAAACAACATTACTCGTACCAACTGCCTATATATAGGATCGGTCTTTCACCCATTCTCTCCTTCTGGATTGCCTGACTTGACTCTATTCTTACCCCCATCACCGGTCACCATACTTCTTTTTGTTGCCGTCGTTCATGGGCAAAGCGCCACTCGAGAGTCCCATCATGCGCGACTTCTGACAAGGTTCTTCAAGTTGCCAACGTAGCTGCGACCTCTACTCCAGCCACTATGGTAACGGATAGGCTGGTATCTATCGCGATGCGCCCGGATGCCTAGGCTGGCATCGCTGGCATCTATCGCGATAGGTAGTTATGATGATAAAGGTATTGGTGTTTTCTAGCGCACCGAGGAAAAAGTTGGTTTTTGACACTGCGGTCCTTAATCACACCACTAGTCAGTAGCCTGTTAGGCAAAGAGTATAGACAAGTTGTATTATTGTGTTTGCTTGATTAGATACCGAAGCCGCATAGCATAAATGTCCTGGCTCCAAACAGCAGACATTATCTTGTGTGGACATTATAACGAGTCAACCCTGTACTTCCTAGTGATGCCGAACCGGATTCCTTATCCCTCGTCGTTATTGGCAGACAGAAAGGACCGTCAAGCATTCTGACGGCCATGAATGCGTTGGCTTCCCGCCGCGCTAGCTTGCTCCAATGCTCATCCATCGTCTTCCTGTACTGCATCATACGCGCTAGGCCTTCGGCCTCGCTCCTCGTTTCCGCAAGCCGTCGTTCCAGGACGACTGCCTTGAGCCGGGCCTGCGCCAGCCAGGTATCGTGACTTGCCCGTATCTTATCTCGGAGGGGCTCGCTGATATCCTCCGTCGCTGCGCCGTTGGCAGTGATCATGGACTCCAGTGTCGAGATGTCTTTCTCGTGCTTGGTTGTTTCGTCCTCTTGAGTATGTATCTTCTCGTCTGTCTTGGCATGCAGGGCGTATAAATGCTCCATGCTGTCTTGCTCCCCTCGTAATTCCTGGACCTGGGACAATTGTTTTACGATGTCTTCTTTTTCTGCCTGCAACCTTGCGACTATTGAAGGACCGAGACTGGCAGCGGCCTTCATGTGATTGACATGAGCCGGCGAAATGTCTGTGAGGAGAGCGAGTGCTGCTGAAGTGTCTGCACCCAAGTCCGTTGGCGATGGACATGTCTGTGGGACGCATGGATGTGTGAATCCGTCTAGGTCCATCCTTGACTCACCGGCCGACATGCCTGCTTCCGGCGACTTGACAAGCTGTTACGAAGGCTGGTGCGATGTTGAGTTTGGAGATGATTCGCCCTGGACACGACCTGTATCCTGAAGAGACGCCGCCGGTTTGACAGCGTTGAGGAGGGCCGGCGCTTCAACATACTCCAACTTGAAACATTCTGCTGGCCCTAAGCCAGGACCATTCACAACTTGGCAGTCTTGCTGTTAGGCTGCGATAATGTTGTCTTTGTCGCAGTCGTTATCGTCGGAATCGTGGTCCGTGTGAAGTAGCTCACCCACTATGTGAGCGTATCTTGTCCGGGACGTGGCGGCATGGATATGCGGGGGGCATTGGGCTGCTGGACAAGAGGGCAATCACCACCTCGATAGCTGATATGCCACAATTATACCCGTCTCTCGGCCTGGCGCACTGGAGGGGGCACATATGTAAGCTAAATAAACCGGGTATCGGAGTTATCAAGACGCCACCTCACCTGTTCTTGGGAAAACCTCAGCGGTTGACTGGTAGACCTGACAAGATTGTTCTTGGATATCCAAGACGTCATCCTCGCCCGGACCATTTGGAATACGTCTTGGTCTGGAGTCGAGTCAAAGTATCGAAAGATTCTAGCCCACGACTAAAGTGATCAACAGACCAATGCCGGTATGCTCGGAGCTGAATGACGAAGACGAGATTATCCGGTAACCTTGCAGGGTTGACTGTCGATTCGCAATTGTTGCTCGGTCCGTAATCAATTAGAAAACCTTTGTCTCGCTCGCCAACGGACGCTTGCGGTTCGAAATCCAGATCGTGCTCGTAGTTTTGTTTCATGATGTCGTCGGCAAAGTCGTCTTGGTGTTGGTCAGCTGAGGAATCGTCGGAGGTGGACCGATTCTGGGCCTTTGATATCGACACGGCCTGCGAAAGCAATTGTTTGTCGAGTGGTTTGTCCTTGACTAGTTGGCGCAAAAGTCCACCCGTTGGCCAAAGAGAATGAAGGTCGAAACGCTGTTTCTTGGCAAGCCGGGTGATTGTGACAAGACAACTGATGAGGCCGCTAGCAATTTGCCTTCTTCCTTTGTTCCTACGGCGCTGCCTTGGATCGTCCGGGATCTAGCCGGGGCCCGACCATTCGGTGTTGAGATAGGACATGTGCCGTAAGCGTTGTGTCTCTGTTTGGAACCTGCAAACATCTTTCCTCTCGTTGGGACCAAGCCTGGCTTCAGCCATGTCGGTATTAATAGCCTTAAGCTTGGATCGTTGCATGACTAGTTCCTTGAGAACATCGGACTGCCTGTCGAACAATCAATCGGGTTAACAGTCACATCTAGTGGGTGCGATTGTTGTCAAGAAGCGCAGGAACATAAGAAAGATGGTGCGGGGGGCAAGCGGGGTGTTGGCGATTACAAACCTCGCGGTTTATCACGACGCCCTCGGGTACCTGGAAACGCGTCGATTGATTTCCTCGGCTCGGCGGTGCCTGTGCTTCTGGCGGCCGGTGTCGCGGTCGGAGAGAGAGAGGGAGAGACGAGCATTGGTGGAAGAGCAGCAAGAACCGAAGTGGCATCCTGCCATTGGAAGCAGAAGCAAGGAAGGAACATTGAGAAGGGAAGTTGACAAGGCAAGTGGGGGGGGGGGCGGGTGTGGAAAAAAGAGCGCAGACTTTCAATTTGAGCCCCAGAGCTTTCATACGTATACCGCGACAACGCCTTGTCTAGAGTGTAAGAAATAATACTCATAAAATATCTTAAATCTCTGAGATTAAGAATATCACCGCAATATTAATAATATCTGAACGCTTCTGTTGTTGTACTAAAACAAGTGAGAAGCGACATTCACAAAATCGCAGACTGCGCTGTAATTCTCACCCCACTTGGAAGGAAGGGTACCTAGGCGGAAAGAGGCTGGTTAGTTCCTGTAAGCAATGTCATTACCCGGGTGCTTTAGTCAGCATTCTGCTCCCACTTCCCATATGATCCTGCCGCTAACAAGCCACTTTTTCGGGTAGTCAGTCACAGGCTGCGCATAATACGTGACCACGTCGCGTGGAGAAGCGTCACGTGGCATTGTGCGCCCTTGAGTGGACGGACTGACTGCATTCCTCCTCTCGTCGCGCCATCCTGCAGCCACACTTGGCTAGGTACGTAGCACATGGGTGGTGGCTGGAGGCGTCACCTTTAGATGGTAGGTACCTATCTTACCTAGGTACCTACCTCTTCAACCTTGGCCTCGACAACAAGGTCCAAGTCCTAGCCCACCAAAGCTGCCCACTAACCGCAGAAATACAACAAGACCTGACTCGAGAGGATTGGATGATGGGCGGCGGGAGAGGCAGGGTTCGCAAGGGCGCGGGGGCGGGGTCAAGATGTATGTAGCTTGTTGAAAACCAACACATTTCCCCGAGACTAATCAATTAATACAGAGAGGCAGAGAGGCCGAAATAGTATTGAACCTCTCCCCCGTGGACCTTGTTGCCGCCCGTCATCACCACCAGCGCCGCCGCTCCTCCCAGCGCCAGCCATCCATCTCCTGCTCTCGTTTCGCAACAAGTCTTTTCTCTCAATCCAGTCCGCTTCTCCGAGCTCCTCCGATGCCTCAACAACCATCGATCCACGCGTTTCGTCTCCCCCCCCACGTCGATCGAATCCAAACCCGCAGCAGGGCCTCGGCCACTTCAACAGGTACTTGGGCAATCTCATCAATGACACCACCCGTACATGAAAACTTTCCAGACAGACATGCAACACCAGACATCTCCCTCACACCCCTTGATCCGAAAACAAGGCTAGAAGCCATGCCGGATCCGCAAGGCCGGGAAAACAGGCCACCCCGGACAAGGCCCCGCTGGCCTCATCAGACGCCTCCTCAACAGCGACTCTTGCCCGCCGTTCAGCCTCCTCCTGCTCCTTTCCCAGAAGCTCAACCCGCGCCAGCAGCTGCCCGACGGCTCCTCTGCGCGCCTCCTTCTCCTCCGAGAGCAGGTGGGGGAGCATGACATCCGCCGCCGACGACGACGACGCAGCCGGAGCCGGAACCCTGCCCGCCGAAACCCCGCCCGCCGACAGTAACCCGCAGAGCACAGTTGCGTAAAGTGGTAGCCGGGTTTCCATGTCCTTGAGGTTGAGTGCCGTATCGGCGAGCTCGCCGCATGTGTCTATATAGGCACACGACCTAGATGCGATCGCCGGGGGCTTTACAGATTAGATGGCCCATAGATACGCCGCGGAAAACGTAGGATAGTCGGTCCTGCTCTCGGAAGCCAAGTCAGTCAATCGCTGTCTCCTGAGAGGCGGGGGGGGACGAGTACTCACAGCTGGGTCGCCTCCTTCGGGACACCGCGGTTCTTGGAGGTGTTGGTCCATGGTGGCGAGAGGCAAGGTTGCAAGATGACAACGACGACGATAACGACAAGACGACAAGAAGAAGAAGAAGAAGCACGACTGACGGCTTTTGCTTATAGGGAGGAAACAAACGACCGACCTTATCCCTCATGCTAAGCTGTGCAAGCAGCGGCAAGAAGCATGCTTACGTCAACAAAAGGGGCGGTAAGGAAGCATGTCTAGAAACACTTATCCAAGAGACAGGCCGCTAACTAACTAAGAGACAGGCCAACAGCGACATACTATTTATGTGGCTAAAGAGGAAGTACTGCTGCTACTGCTACACGTTCCCGCTAATAGAAGACACGATACGTATTAGGGCGCCCCTAACAACAAAGAAGACAAGGAAGACAAAGAAGACAAAAAAGACAAAGAAGACAAAAAAGACCAAGTACTAGGAAAGATAATAGGCCTATAGTTATTCTATAACATACTAGAGTATACTAAACGTTATAAAATTCCTTCTTCTTCTTCTTTATCTTCTTCTTATCCTTATTTTCTTATTGTTTCATCCTATACTAAAGTAGTAGCTTATAGTCCCTTACCTTTACCCCTCTTATAGTGTCTCTAGCTGTTAGGTCGATACGCAGCCAGGTTGTTTACGTCCCTTTACACCGACACATGCGACGCGGCAAGGACAGACCTAGCAAAAGTACGGTAAGTATTAAGGGGCAATCCTATATTATTGTAGGCTAAGGCTGAGGTGGGAGACCTAGGGTACCCCCTGATGTCGGTGTTACAGGTTAGTGTGGCCAGCGACGGCAGCTGCTATTACTGTTCACAGTAGTAATGGTCTATGTCTGTATCGCCCTTAAGCTTGGCCAGCCTGATGCTCTACTAGAGCAGCCAGGCCACCGTTAGCGACATGTTATAGGGACTCCTAGGCGGCCTATCAGGCGTATATTACGTAGGCAGTTATCTGTTATTAAAACAGCCAAGTGTCGGCCTTAAGGGCCCTATTTATCTCTTCCATCTGTCGCTTTATTAATCCAGACAGGCTAAGTTTTAGGGTAGTAACAGCAGCAAGAGGAGGAAGAGGAAGAGGAGGAGGAGGAGAAGGTTAATATTAGAGGAAGGCAGGAGTGTTAGACTTAGCAGTCGTTATATAGTAATAAGGAGCTATAGTACAGTATTACAAACAAGTCAGCTTCAGTTAAGTCTACTACTACTACTTCTACTATAATTTAGAGCCTAAGGGGCCTAAACCAGATAACTCTAGGGGTAGAGCACCATATTATCAAACAAGACCTTAGATATCTACTACTAAGGAACTAGTAGCCTTAATCTAGCACTCCTTCTATTCTAAGTTTACGTTATCTAAGACTAAGTCTATCTTTCTTAGCTATTAGTAGTGTCCTACGTAAGACATAACCCTTTAGTAGTAGTATTAGTAGTATTATAGCTCAGACATAGAAATAATTAACACATAGCTTATATACCTAAGAGAAGGGCTTTATTTTAATATATATTACTTATTAGTAATACACACAGTCTTATTTAAAGTAGTATATCTCTAGATCTCCCCCTTTAGTAATAGGGAAATCAGTCTTATCTACAACCCCCCCCCCCACCCCCCCCCCCCCCATAATACGTATTTATTACATACACGCTTTACTACAACGTATTTAGGACTTAATAACACTCTAAATAGAACTAGGAGGCTCTATCTCACTATTAAATAATACGTCTCTTTATTAGCTTTATTATCTACTTAAACTAGCCAGTTAGTACTACTATAATAAGAAAACAGGATGCCAGGCGTCTCTCTCTCCAGAAAGTCTTACAAGAGGGCCCTTTCCCATCATCTAGGACCCAATATACGTAAGTTAGGATACAAATATTCAGAATCTTAGTACAAAGCAAGCAAACTAGTATTTAACAGTCAGGTAACAAATATCCAGCACATAAGTCAAAGCACCTACATCTAGGACACCCCCACATATAGGACACCAGAAAATACCTCCTAGCCACCTTATAATATTAATACCCTCTATATTTAAACTATTACTACTTTTTCTAACCTTAACTAAATTACTTTATTTTTTTAGTATATATTCTTTACTACTTAATAAGCTAGTATACTAAAGATAAGGTTAATTAGGCTATCTAAGATATCCTAAATAGTATATTAACTTACTAAGCCTCTAGATAATAAGGTATACTATAATCTATAATCTATAACTATATATATAGGATATAGAGTAGAGATACTATATTTATTAACCTTTAGTACCTTTTTTAGACCTAAGAGTCTAAGCTAACTAGCTAAGTATAAATCTAGGCTAATCTTAGGCTTCCTCTAACCTATTAATAAGTAAGGGAATTTACTTAGTATATCCTCTATACGATAGGTAATAATAAGCCCCTAGGTAAGTAATAAATAAATAGCTTCTTATAAAGAAACCCCTCTATTAAGGTCTAAAGAAGTTATTCTATTAATTCTAGACGTATTAATAGAGTAACTACTAAGGTTATTAAGTATTAGTTTAGATACCTTATTATCCCCTAGATTACTACTATTAAACTATCTAATAGATATAATATAAATAAAACTAGTATCCTTAAGGGTATAAGGGAGAATAAGCTAGTACTAAGTAAGGCTTAGATAAAAGTAGTAAGAAAAAAATAGCTAGGATTATAAGTATAGGTATCTATTATTAAGTATATATCTACTAAGGGTACTACTATTTATCCCTTAGTTATATATAAAGGTAAGATAGTCTAATAGTAGTACTTTCTTTTAAATCTTTACTTATATAAGGGATAAGAGTTTATAGTAATAGAGAATAACTAGACTACTAATAATACTACTATTAAATAGCTAAAGAAGGTCTTCCTCTCTTAGATAACCCCTACCTAGCCTAATTAGGCTAGACTCCTTATCCTAAATAGGTATAAGAGTTATATAATAACTAAATCTATATAGATATATTATATAAATAACGTTTATTTACTATTCTTACTATTATACTCCTCTTATATCCTTTAGCTACTAAATTACTTAGTCTTTAGCCTTATTAAGGCTACCTATTATAAGGGGTTAAGATATATTATTTAGTAAAATAATTTAACTATTATTAGTAAGAGGAACTTTATATCCTATTATTAAAAAGCCTATATAGCTAGTATAAAAGAGAGTAATATTAAAAGTAGCTAAAGATATACTAAGTTATAGTTAGTTAGTATTAGTAAGCCTCTAATAAGCTCCTATTTACTATTAGATATACTAATACTATTAATACTACTTAATAAGGGTATTTAGGGTATTTAGGGTATTTAAGATACTTAGGATATAGAGGATTAGCTATTTACTATATCTGTCACAGGCCAAAAGGGGCGTGTGGCCTACAACACCAGATGGGTCGTAGCTAGTTACATACCTATAGGTATAAGTAGCTGTTAACTTAGGGAGTATTATAAGTTAACTATAGAATACTACTTAGACCTAATTATACCTACCTTTTGTCTATACTATTATTGCCTCGTACTTACTTATTTGTTATCCTTTACTATTTTGCTATTCTATTTTACTCTCTTACTATATATCTCTATAACGCTACTATCTATTCTATCTAGTAGTACTAGTAGCCTATTTGCCCTATTAGATCTATAATAGCTACTAGGAGGGCTATGTTAAGTAGTAGTATAACTACTTTAATCTAGATAACCTTAAATTTCTTTTCTTTATAGCTAGACTATAAAGGAATATACCTACCTTAAGGAGATCCTTAAGGAGTAGGTATATAACTTCTATAGCTAGGCTATATATAAGGACCTCTAATAACTATTAACATAGCTATAGAAATACCTAACCTACCTACTAGCTACTAATATTATAAAATACCTTTATAAGGATATTAACTACCTCTACTATATTAAATTCCTTATAGATAAACCCTATTATAGCCTAGTTAACTAGTAGAAAGGGTTTAAACTTAAGCTAGGTATAAAAAATAATAACTACTAGATAAAGTTATATATTTAGCTAGTAAAAAGGATTATTTAATCTATAAGGGAAAACCTAAAACTAGTAAGTAAACTTAGCTTAGCCCTAACACTAGAACCTCTATCTTAAATAAACTCCTAGATATTATAGACCTTAAACCACCTAGTTATACTAGAGAGGACTATAGTAACCTAGGAGCCAAACCTACTATAGAAACCTTAAGACCCTTACCTACTAGACTAGAATAGTATGTTAAGTTAACTATTAGAAAAGGATATATTAGTAATTTCTCCTAAATCCTAGGGTAGTCTACTAATAGAAGGCATAAGAAACTTAGAAACTACTAAAGGGAAGGAGGTATAGAGCTAAGACCTATTAGTAAAAATAAGTAACCTATAGTAGTAATTACACTATACTAGAGGGGAGCCCTACTTTACCTAATAAGCTCTAAATAGCTTTATCCCTTAAACCTAATTCCCTTACTCCTAATAATCCACCTAAGGGTAGTAATATAAGCCCTTACACCAGATACCTAGATAATTCCCTAGCACCTAAGGGTACAGGCCTAGCCTATACCTATTAGGCCCTCTAGGCTTTTAACTAACCTAGGTAAGTTAATTTACCTAAGGGTAGTTACTACCTTAGTTAGGTCAGATAGTATATATACTAGCAAAACAAACCACCTAAGCCCCTACCTAGACAACTCTGTCTAATAGGATAGTACGGTATATACCACCCTAAGGGACTATACCTACTATACTACAGACAGGCCCTATACCTCTACTAAACCTAATAGTATAGATAAGACTATCCCCTTAAGGATAACTACCTATAGGCCTACTAGTATAGTAAGGTCTACTACTAAATAGACTACTATAACTAGGCATGCTAATAGGGTAGGGCTCCTCTCTAATAGACCTAACAATTAACACCCTATAGACATCCTAAGTAGACATACTAGTAGAGAACCTACTAAGGGTACTTATAGAGTAGCTATTAAATACTACCCTAGTAATAATAAATACCCTATTAATAGTAGCCTAGAACATATTAGCTAAACCCTATATAGGTATATTTTAGCCTAATATAGACGTAAAGAAGTACTCCCCTAAGCCTATTTTTTATAACTACTAAGCCATATACTATAGGGATATTAAACTATAGATCTAAGTAGTAGAAAGCCTACTACTAGACTAAGGGGCTATTAATAAGGTTAGCTAGAATATTACTTAATACCTAAGGGGATCTATATAGAACTAGTAGGAATTTTAGCTATCTAATAGTAAAAGAACATAGTTAAAAACATAAGGGTAGGGAATAATTACAAACTAGATAAAACTCTAGTTTAGCCCTACTATAGGAGATATATAGAAGTAGTTTTAGGAAAACTTCTTCTCTATAGAGAAGGTCTCTAGGGATAGTAATATCTATGCCTTTACCTAAGAGTACTTTAAGTATACTTACGCCTAGGGAGATTACTTTAATAAATAGTTGCTTACCTACTTATACTACTACCTTATACTATAGCTATAATAGTTCCTCTATAAACCTATAGATATAAACTCTCTAGATTCCTATATTACCCTTATAGAGGAATATAAGAAGGCTATAAGGGATATAGTAGGAACCTCTAGATATAACCTAATATATATTAATAACATATACTTCTAAGGGTAGGTAAATACTACTATAGGGGATAACCTAACATATAGGTAAAGTAACTCCTATATATACTAATATATAGTATTTTCCTCCCTAAATGTCTTATTAAACTAGAGTAATACACCCTAGGGATTAAGTAATACTACTAATAATACTTACTATATTAGTAGTAATATAACTCTTAATACGTAATATATTATAGGGAATATACCCTATATAGTAGGAAATACTCCCTATACTTAGGGTAATATACTTTATATAGGAATAAATACTCTCTATATTCTATTAAATATAACTAAAATAATAGTAGATACCCTATATATTATAATAAATACTACCTAGATAGAGGTAAACTCCCCCTATATCCTAGGAGATATACCCTATAATAACTTAGATAGAGTAGCATACTAGTAAAATAGTAGCTAATTCCCTAACTAAGGAAGGTTTAACTAGAACCTAAGGGAAAACACTTAAGGGGGATAGGGAAGCTATAAAGGGGACTAGCCCTACTAGAATAACTAATAGAAGGAGACAGGGGGCAATCCTACTTAGTAAGTAAGAGACTACTAACCCTAAAGAGAAGGTTAACAGAACGGTAGGTAGAAATAGTAAGCCTGCTATGTCTAAAAGAATAATAACTCTAAGGATAACATCTAGTTTGTATAGGAAACTAACCTAAATATAAATACTATTATTAACTAACTTATTAATAAGGGCTTTATCCTTAATAAAGTTAATAAGATACCTACTACCCTAGTAGACTTTACTAACTTTACTACCTAACTATAAGCTTATAATAGTAACCTATCTAAACTAGAGATAAAGGCTATCCTATAGGATAGGGAGGAAACTTTACCCTAATAGAATAAGGTAGAGGAGTACCTTACCCTAGTAGAGGAGTCTATAGGAGATAAGGATATACTTTAAGCCTAACCCCTATAGGATAAATTAACTAAAGTACTAACTAATATAGATATAGTAAATTTTACCTTTTAATAAGGAGAGGTTATTAAAGTAGTTATTAAGCCTAATAGAAAAAGGGAACACTATAAGAGGACTTACCTCTAAGTTAAGGTAAGGGCTAATAAGGAATTAGAGGACCATACTATTTATATAGACACAGGCGTGTTAGTTATCCTAGTAGACTAAAGCTAGGTAATAAGTTTTATAAAGAACCTATATTTTAACATAATAGAGCTATAGATAATAGGGGTAGTTAGATTATTATTTACCCTATAAGAAAAAGTTACCTTTAACCTATATATAGTAAGAATAGTAAAGGGAATAGAGATTAAGGTATATACTATAGTTATAGTAGGAGTAGTTAAAAATCTCCTAGCTAAGCTATTACTTAGTACACCCTTCTATAATAACTATAGCATAATAGTAGACTTTAATAGAAAAACTATAACCCTCTACTCTATATATAACATAGTAATCCCTATATTAATTAAATACTATTTCCTAGTAATAAGAAGGTTAATAGTAAAGTATAATACTATTATATACCCTAGGTAAATATACTACCTACTAGTTAACTATCTTAACCTCCCTAAATAATTTAAGGAGGATAATATAAATAAGACCTACTAGGTTTACTCTACCTATATATATATCCTTAACATAGTAGTAGACTATAGAACCCTAAAGATAGTACTAGTATATAATAAGATAGTAAAGCCTATTATTATTAAGAAGGGTACTAAGGTTACTTAAATTATACTAACATATAGGGAAGAAATAGTATAGTAGATTAGCTAAGAAATATTTATATAAATTACTAATAATATAACTATAAACTTTACTAACCTAACTAAGGACTTTATAATAATATTAGAAATAGTAGAAGAGGAGATAGAGATAATAGATAAGGTCCTACTAATCCCTAAAGAGGTGCTAAACTATAGCATTAGTAAGCTAGATATCTACCCTATAATAACTAACCTCTATAGCATAGAGATCTATATAGACGACCTAAAATTTACTAAAAAATCCTATAACCTCCTTAACTAATACTATATCTACTATAACTATAGGATAATACCTATCCTAGATAAGGAGAAGATAAGGATTAAGCTTATTAATAGCTAGTAGAACTAGAAGTCCTATATTAAGGTGTTTCTACTAGGACTTAAGGATATAGAGTTCCTTAATAAAGAAATAGAGAAATAACATAAGAAAGGGAAGGCTAGTTAGCAAATTAGCGTAGCAGCCCTTATATACCTAATCTTTATTATCTAGAAGTATAAAGAGGATAGGATAAAGGGGAAAGGACGTATAGTAGTTAACATACACCCCCTTAATAAGTAGGTATCCCCTAACATCTACTCCCTCCCTAACTAGGAAGATATTATATAGTTACTTTAAGGGAAAAAGTATATAATAATATTTAACGCCTCTAGGTTCTTTTACTAGCTTAGTATATATCCTTAGTATAGAAACTAAATAGTAATAATAAGTCCTTATAGACTTAAGTACTCTAATATTATAATAATAGGGTATAAGAACTTACCTATATATACCTAGTAGTTTATAGATTATTTATTCTTCCTATATTATTACTTTATCTATATATATATTAATAATATTATAGTCTTTAGTAATATAGATAAAGACTACCTTTAGTACCTTAAGATTATACTAAAGCTATTAGATAAATACTATATCTATATTAGAGTACTAAAGTTATTTATTAGCTTCCTATTAGTAAAACTCCTTAGCTATATTATAGATAGTAATAGTATTTAGAAAATAGAGGACTATATCTAAGCCTTCTAGTAACTTACCTTTCTATATAGCCTATATAATCTAGAAATATATCTTAAGATAGGCAGCTAGCTATATACTAGATTACCCTAGTTTAATATAATAGCTACCCCTCTTAATAATAGGAAGATAAGGCTAGTAGTAAGGCTATAAAAAGATAACATACTTAAGCTAGGAACCTTACGCTAAGCCTAAGTAAAGATTGTTACTAAGGAGACTTTTAACCCTATACCTAAGGAACTTAACGCCTAGAAGACGCTATAAGAGAAACTCTACGCCTAGGCTATGTGATTTTACTATAACCCTAAAAAGCCCCTCTTCTTTAAGATAGATATATGTATTAATAGCTTTAGGCTTATAGTCTTTTAACTAGATTACAACTAGGATAGTAAGAAACTACCTAGAATTAATATACTAAAGGAGTATATCTAGCTAATCCTATTCTTATTATATACTATAATAGTAGTAGAAAAACGTTATAGTATAACTAAGGTAAAGATTACTACTATTATATAGGCTATAAAGAAACTCTAGAAACTTATATAGTCTAATAAGCATAAAGTTATTATCCTAATAGACTATATAGTAGTAAAGAGTATTATTACTTATATATTACTAAGAATACTAGACCTTAATAAGGTAAACCTTAAGCTAGCTAATATAGTAAATTACCTATCTTAATTCTACCTAAAGATATTCTATATACCTAGGAAACTTAATATAGTACTAGACGTACTCTCTTATCTCCTTATTACTTATCCTAATCTTAATAAGTATTTTCCTTATAAGGATAAACTTATAGATATTAATAATAAAGATAATATCCTAGACTCC
This sequence comes from Colletotrichum sublineola, assembly GCA_020631755.1. Taxonomy (NCBI): domain Eukaryota; kingdom Fungi; phylum Ascomycota; class Sordariomycetes; order Glomerellales; family Glomerellaceae; genus Colletotrichum; species Colletotrichum sublineola. The sequence goes on from JAHSQG010000019.1 coordinate 787,957, forward strand.
TTTACTAATATAGTAATATAGTATATAGGAGATAAACCCCTAGCTCTAGGGAAGGCTAATACTACTATAATATAACTTAGTAGGGACTTTATATATAACATTATTACTAGATACTAAGGTAATAAGAGGTTATATATCCTACTAAGACTAGTAAAGAAGGTACTCTCTAGTAGGATAGAGTATATTACACTAGATAAGGTAAAGGAGAACACCTAGGGGCCTTAGGAAAAGTAATAGTACTACTATATACTCCTATAGGAAATTAATAAATAAGGCCTCCTATACTATGTTAGTATAGATAGTACTAAGAAACTCTATATACCTAAACTAGTAGTAGGATATATACTAGAACTTACCTATAATAGGAAGTTTTACTTTAGTATTAATAGAATACTAGTAGAGCTTAGAGGTATTTATATCTATAGGAAGAAGAAGATAGTTAAGAAGTATATTACCTATTACCTAGCTTACTAAGAAAACTAGACAGACCGCTAGAAGGCTATAGGATCCCTCTAACTTATTATAACTCCTAGTATACCCTATTATACTATATTAATAGATTTTATAACAAATATACCGCTAGTTCTAAGCTAAAGGACCTTTTAGGTGTTACCTAACTTTAACCTACTAGACTTCCTCTATACTATAATATATAAGTTTAGTAAGAAGGTTATCCTTATCCTAAGGAATATTTAGTATAAAGCTTACTACTAGGCTTAAGTATTACTTTAGATGCTTATAGTATATAATTAGGGCCTACTTTAAGTAATTATTAGTAATTATAACCTAAAGTTTATATTAGTAGTCTAGGTATTAATATTTAACACCCTTAAGGTAAAGCTTCTTATCTCTACTATATATTACCCCTAGACTAATAAATAAAGTAAAAGAATAAACTAGATAGTTAAAATTATAATCTACTTCTATATATATACTAACCTAGATATCCTATAGATAGATATAATCCTATTACTATAATATATACTTAATAACTCCCTTATAGTAATAATTAGCTACTTACTAAATAAAGTTATACTTAGCTTCTAACCCTATATAGTACTAAAACATATTAGTAATAAGGTAATACCCTTTAAGTCCCTAGAAGTACTCTAGGAGACTTACTATATAGAGGTACTAGCCCTTATTAACACTATAGGAGTAATTTAGAAGGAGAGGTTTAATAATAAGTACTATAAGGTAGAATTTACTAAAGGAGATAAGGTATACCTCTACCTAGGTAAAAGATACTTACTACTAGGTAAGCCTAAGAAGAAATAGTTACTATAGTATATAAGACCTTTCTAAGTTATTTATATAGTTAGACTAGAAGTATATAAACTTAACCTACTAAAACACTAGAAAGTCTACCTAGTAGTTTTAATAGTATAGCTCTAGAAAATAGTATAAGGTAAAGACCCCTTTAGTAGAGAGGAGAAACCCCTAGAACTAATAGAGGTTAATAGCATACTAGAGTATAAGGTTAAGAGGCTTATTAATTAGAGGATTAAGTAGTAGAAGGGGTAGCCTATAGTAGAATATCTTATTAAGTAGAAGGGATATTTACTAGCTTTAAATATATAGGAACCCTATAAGAATCTTAAGCTAAATACTAGAGAGATAGTTACTTCTTATAAGAAGGAGTAACCTATTAATTAGGCAGCTAAAGAAGGAAGGAAGTAACCTAAGCAGCCTACCTATTAAAAGCTACCCTCTCTTTACTAATAACCTATTTATACCTTTCTTCTATTAATAACTACTACTATACTATAGTATATTATATATCTTTAATAACTACTATAAATATCTATATATTTATACCTTTTAATAAGAGCTTTATTATCCCCTAGCTACTATATTTCTTTATAAATAATACCTATATAGGCGTGTTATTCCCTAGTATAAACAAATATATTATTATTTTCTTAAAGGGAAGGTACCTACCTTCTACTTCCTTCCTTTTATAAAGCTAACTATTATTACTTCTATTTTTTAATACCTATTATTTAGGGTATATTAACTTACCTACCTATACTACTTACTTTCTCTATTTTTTATACTCTTTAACTATAGTTATTTCTTCTTTCTATTAACCTAAAAATATTACTAGTATTATTACTAGTAACTTTACTCTTTAACTATAATAACCTATATTAGTACTACTATTATTAATAGTATAGTTAGTATAGTAGATAACTTAGGAGATTACTAGTAGTATAACCTTAATAAGGGAGGTATAAACTATAGTACTAATAATATAAGACTTAACTAGGATTAGTATAACTTTAACTAGCATATTAATCCTTAGCCTAGTAATAAGATAGTTACTAACTAGGACTCTCCTTATAGGCTCCTTCTAAACTATAGCTTTTGCCCTATTAACCCTATCCTTCCCCCCTCTACTATACTAATCCCCCTAATCTATATTAGACTAGTAAACCTTAATACTACTATAATAAAACAGGATAAGAATACTAAGATAACTAATACTAGTACTATCTAGCCCTAGTAGGATAAGGTATAGTACTTATAAGATGCTATAGTCTAGCCTTAGTTAACTAATAAAAACCCTATTAACCTTAATAATATGTTTAAGGAGTAATATAGAGAGACTAAGGATAATAATACTAAGAGTCTAGTCTTATTAGTCTATACTAAAGATATTAAGTACCTAAAGGGTATAGATAATTCTAGTAATAAGTAGGAGGAGTATATTACTAAGAAGAAGGTTAAGAAATACCCCTATAAGGTTAAGGTATATATAGTATACCTTAAGGAGCATAATAAGGCTATAAATACTAGCTATAAGCTACCTAGCCTATAGATAGTAACAAAACGTCTTAGGATAGCTAGACGTAAGAAGGAGTAAGCTAAGCTTAAGGTAGTATAACCTAGGCCTATAGAGGGATAACATAAGTAGTAGGACTAGACTACCTTATAGACCCTAGTAACTATACTTTACTATACCTAGTTAATTTATATATCTCTTAATAAGGATAAGGAGTATATTCCTACTTAGGCTAAGGCTCTTACCTACCTTAAAGAGGACTTTAAGTACTACCCTAACTATCTCCTTAAAAAGGAGACCTAAGCCTAGCTAGAGGGTTTCTATAATACTTATATAAAAGCACACCCTAGTAAGTACTAGTCCCTTATATTAGACCCTACTCTTTACTATATACTAGATATAATAAATAAAGTCTATAACGCCTTTATAAAGAATAACCTATAGACTAAGTACCTCCCCTTATATACCTACCTTCTAGGTATACTCTTTATCTACTAAAAGGGCAATTATAGTACTAAGGTTCTTAATACCCTTCTCCTTATCTAACATCTAGATATAATCTCTATTCTAGAGATATATTATATTAGTATTAAAGGAAAAACCTTAAGGGCTATTACCTATATAAAAGATAAGATTATTAATATAGGACTAAGAGTTAATAAAGCTATTACTAAGGCTAAGGGAGTTAAGGCTATTACTAAGGCTATAGAGAAACATACTACTAATACTAAAGATAGTACTAAAGATATAGCTAATAATATTAACGCTATTATTAAGAATATATATACTAAGGGTAACAAACTTATTAAGCTAAATAAGAAAATTAATAATATAGTTATTAAAGTTAATAGAGTAAATAAGTATATTAGCCTCCTTAAGCATAAGGCTAATAACCTAGATACCCTTAATAAGTTTAAGGGTAATAAGTTTTATACCTTAGCCTAGAAGGTTAATAATATTACTATAAAGCTTACTATATTTACTAATACTACTATTACCTTACCTTACCCTACCCCTATATTACTAGCTATAACTGCTACCCTACTGTGCTGCCTTACTATAGAGAAGAGTACTAAGTAAGCTATAGAGCTCCTAGCTTATAACTCTACCCCTAAGAGATTATAAGTATTAATTAATAATAATAATAAGTAAGGGAACTACTAAAAGGATATAAGAGAATTAAGGAGTTATATAGAGATAGAGAGGAGTATAGACCTATATATAGATATTTTATTCTTAGCACCCTAATAAGTACCTCTTTAAGGGGGGGTACTTATTATAGGCTAAAAGGGGCGTATAGCCTATAACACTAGATAGGTTATAGCTAGTTATATACCTATAGGTATAAGTAGCTATTAACTTAGGGAGTATTATAAGTTAACTATAAAATACTACTTAGACCTAATTATACCTACCTTTTGTCTGTACTATTATTACCTTATACTTACTTATTTGTTATCCTTTACTGTTTTGCTGTTCTGTTTTACTCTCTCGCTGTGTATCTCTACGACGCTGCTGTCTATTCCATCCGGCAGCACCAGCAGCCCATTTGCCCTGTCAGATCCGTAACAGCTGCCAGGAGGGCTATGTTAATATCTACTATTAAGTAGTTAATACTAAGGAAGATAAGGGAGCTAAATAATTAACTATAGTTATTTAGCTAGCTAGATTAATCTATTACTATATAACGCTAGCTATTTAAGAAGGTAAAAAAACACTTTTAGGAGCAGGCCTTTAAGTTAGCTACTACTTAGTACTAAATAGAGCTCCTTTAGGCCTAAGTTAATAATAGTAAGCCTAAGAAGAGGAAGGCTATTAAGATAGATCTAAATATAAAGTTTATAATAATTAGAGAGGTGTAAGAGGCCTAGCATAAGGCTAGTATATTAAGAGTAATATAAATAAATCTAGTATATCTAATACCCCTAGTATTACTAAGGAATATATTATAGTAGTATTATAAGATTATTAATAATTAATTAAAAAGGATAGTAGTAACGTAGTTTATAAGCAACTAGGTCATATAAGCGACTAGGTTACTTTTTCCTCCTTACACATACGTTACCTTTATTCCCCTTTTTCTCTACTAACAACTATAGTATAGCAATTAATTAAAAGCAATTTAGTTCTAGCACTTAATACGCTTAAATCTAACCTAAAATTAATATATAAAAGGCTATATCTTACTATAAGGTGTCTTATATAACCCTCTAATAATAATACTATAGCTAACCTATAAAACATAAGATATAACTATAAAACTAGAAGTTAACCTTATATAAAGAGGAGACTATTATCTAATATATTATTAACCTAGATTTATAAGTATTTTTACTTTAACTTAATACTATTTAAGAAATAGCTAATTAACTACTTTATAACTATAGTATATAATATATTAGAATAAACTAGGCCTTAAACTTTATATAATAACAACCTAAGCTCTAGATATATTTTAATTAAAGAATTAACTATTAGAGAGTCCTTTATAAAGATCTAGACGTATATTATATATAGTTTTCCCTTATATAAAATATAATTATAAAGTATAGGATAGATAATACTAATATCTATAACTTTAATAAGACTAGGTTTATAATAGGTAAGATATCCTCTAAAATAGTTATTATAGCCTCTAAATAACATAGTAAGCTAAGAGGAGTATAATAAGGGAACTAAGAATAGGTTATAGTAATCTAGGGTATTAGGTTATATAGCTATTCTATCCTACTATATATTATCTTTATAGGTAAGATCTATTTTAACTCCTAGACGTATAATAGCCTCCTCCTACCTAACTAGGTAATTATACTTACTAAAAATAGTTAGATAATAAATAAGAAAGGCCTAAAATAAGTAAAGTACTTTAATTTCTATATAAAGAGTTATATAAAGGGTATTTACTACCTCCTTATCCTTAATAGCTATAAAAGCTACTATTCTATTAATTTTAAGCTATACTATAAGGAGTAGAATATTATTATGCTTTATATACCCCCTTATCTATTATATAAGCTCTAGCCTCTTAATATTAGGTGCTTTAGTCCCTTAAAACAGGTATATAGCTAAGAAATTAAGGTCCTTATATAGGTATATATTATATATATTATAAAAGAAGACTTCCTCCTAGCCTTTTATAAGGTATATAATAAGGTAATAATAATATTAAATATTTAAGCTGGCTTTAGAGTAACTAGCCTTATCCTATATAATCTAGAATATATAATTTTATAGCTAGATATAAAGCTTTATATACTATTACCTCTTAGTTTTTCTAGTAGCTTACTACTAACTTAGGTCCTAAAGACACTAAATAACCTAATTAAATTTAATTTATAGTCTAATCTTATTTTAAATCGTATTATATAATATTAGAATAGCTCCCTAATAATACTTCTTAGGTATATAAAGCAGCTAAAGAAAGGAATTATAGTAGTAACCTATAACTAGGTTTTACTATAGGTATAGATAACTAAGTATTAAGAGGTAAATAAGTATATAAGCTACTATTACTATATAAAAAAAAACAGCTTTAGAAAGTTAGAATACTTATAATTAGTTAGGTAAAAGATTTAAAGTCTTAAATAGATATAATAGAGTAGTTATAGGTAGAAATAGGTTAGAGTAGTAGTTGTGTAAGGAGGATAGAAACATATGTATGATAATATAGTATCTATAGAGAGACTGGCTATAATGCTTGTACGTGTTAGAAAGTTGAATATACCTCTAAAGAAGAGGATTCTAAATAGTTTGAATTAATTTAAGGCGTTATGGTTGATTTCTCTTACACTCTATTGTATGAGGAGGAAAAGGTGACCTGGTTGCTTGTGTGACCTGGTTGCTTGTGAACTACGTTAGTTATAATAGTATTATTTTAAAGTAGTCTAGATATAGGGGTGTCCTAGATATAGGTGCTTTAACTTATACGCCTACTAAAGTAATATTATAAGAATTAAATTACATCTCTAGTATATCTTTACTAAGCCGCCTAATAAGTATACTAGCTAAGGTACTACTAGCCTACAGCACCAACCAGCCTTCTTTATCTTTTCAATTATATCTACAAGCTATTAGAATTCATAACGCTATAATTTAGAGGCCTATCCTACCTTTCTTAAAACTCTATCAGCTTCTTTTCACTAACAGTTAACACGCCAGCCTAATCTTCCTCTTATAAGCAGCAACATTAAAATCATTTATAGGTAGTACTAAAATTCACAAGCAACTAAAGTCCTCCTTTATTTTCCCTTTACCTCATTAAGACTATCTCTATCCTTACTTACAATAAGGAGCCTAACTAGCTATAGTTCCTTACTAGATCACCTTATTTACAACAAAGTATTACTAAATCCCATAAGCCCCTTATTATAAAGACTTAATAGCAGGAACTACTTTACTCTCAGTAAGTCTGCTAGTATCTAATACTTTTACTTTAGCAGACTAACCGTTAATCCCACTAATATCTATACCACTAGAATCTTTATAATAACAACCTTTATCTTCCTTATAACTCGCCTAGGTTAAAGCTATAGAAATGTCTACAAAGCCAGAACTCTATTCTAAAACCCGTTATTACCTAATTAAGTTTCTATAGATAGAACATAGTAGGTAGCAATAGTTACTTTCCTAACCTTACGCCTTATAAGAAATATAAGATACTTAACTAACGGAATTAATATATGATAACAGACTAAGCAGAGGAGAGTACATACTAAAACAAGCATAGATAGATTATAATAGACTATTTAGCTACTTAGACTTATAACAATCTCTATCTTAATTATATCTACATCATAACTGATAGTCCTAGCTCCCTACTATAGTATTATATAAAAGAATTAACTATAATAATTAAAAGCAGAAAAATAGGGGGAAGTTACTAATACTCTAAGTTAAGCCTACTAGTCACTAGAATTCTCAGCAGCCTATAGGATTCTTATAAGGTAAATCTAGCTTATTTATATATATAGTATAAGACAAACTACCAGCCTATAGCAGAGATTTACTATATTAGCAACCTAGTTATGTCTCTATAAGCTACCGGCTTATTAGCTACTATAACATATTATAAATAAGCCACCTCCTGCCTCCTAAACTAGCGTAGTTTTATCTAGAAAGTATTTAGCTAGCAGATTAATACATACTTACCCTTAAATCCGTTACTTTTATATATAGTAGGGAAAGTAAGTATATCTATATAGGGATATAAAAAGAAAATACTTACTAGCGTACTACTAATATTATTACTAGGCTAGATGTTTTAAGTCGTGCTACCCTAGGTAAGGAACTAATCTAAGCCTATACTAAGGTATAGGACTTTCCTTTAGTAAGGCATAAATATTAAGGCGTATATACTAGCTACTAAAATCTAACATTATAACATAAGAATTACTTATTAAAGCTAACTATACTTATATAATAAACTGTAGCGTCTACTAAGCATAGTATAAAGTAGTTATCCTATCTAGAATATAAATCCTAACTAGAAACTAGTTAAAATACCTAGATATATTAGTGAAAGCATATAGGGTGTGGTTTGGGACTTAGGTTGTGGCGGAGCTGTGCGAAAGGATATAACAATACTATACTACTCTAAGCAACTTAGGTTCTATGTCTGATCTGACGTGAGGGAGATATAATCTGTTTAGAGCTTTTAAGGTCTGAATAGATATATCACCCCCTGATTAGACATAGTAAAGATCTCCCTATCGCCTGAGTTACCACGCTAAACTATATTAATAAGGGTGTAAGGCTCTAGTTCAGAGTATGATTTTTAAAAGACAAATAAGTGTGTGAAGAAGTGCTTGTTTTTCTCTGATCTAGGGTGTGCTATGTCTATCTAATTATACTCTCTTGATAGATGCTTAAGTAAGCATCTATGACTTGTAAAGGCTCTGAAGAAAACAAAAGAAAAGAAATTACCGCTTATTAACTTCTGAATGGTGAATGTAGTAACCCTAACCCCGCTCTATTAGTCTGTCTGTCTAGTAAGCTATATCTAAAGTAGGTTATAACTTAAACTAGCTATATAAAGCTATTCTAGCTTTATAATAACTTATATTACTAAATCTAGGCTAGATTTATAGGCTAAAGTTAAAAACATACCTATTAGACCTAAGGTAGTTACTAAATTATAGTCTTACTAGTATAGGCTTACTATTAATAAACTTAGTAATAGGAAGGATATAAAAAGGTTATATATAGATATAATATTACAGTACCTCCCAGCTTTAAGCATATTACCTAAACCTCTATCACATATATATAAACATAGCGTAATAAAATCTAAGTTATAACTATACTTTTAACCCCTATAGAATTAGCAAACCTCTATTACTAGTATTCTCTTCCTTAGTGCTAGGTGCTACACACACCTATATTTTATAGTAAGCCTATACGCTACTTCCTCTAGATAATAAGCTATCCGCCTTATCTCCTTACTATAAGCAAACCTCTTAACAGCTACTACAGATAGACACTAGTATCCTTACTATTAATATTATATAAACTATATATAAAGCATCTTATCTCTATATTTTAGTTACTTTCTTATATAAGCTATTATATCATATCTCTATATAGTATAGTTTGCTTTAAATAATTCTTATTCTTAACTATATCTCTTACTCCTGTCCTGTTTATATCTAGATATTAATAGGCCCAGTCTGTTCACAGCTTCCTAGGGTCTAGTAAAGACGCTTACGCAGAACAGTAAAGTCTTCTTAGAATTAAAATAACCCTGTTACAAAGTACGTGCGTCACTACACTCTCTAACCTACTAGTCTGATATTATTATCTTTAAGCCCCTATAGGGGCGCTTATTAGTCTGCCTAATACTATTACTACCTTAGTTTTAACTACTCTAACAGGCATACGTAGTGTTATAAGCACTAAAGACGACAGTAAAATACTTATTCTCTCTTTCTTCTTTACCTTAGTAAAACACCACAACGTTTCTTAGGTAAGCAAACAAATTACAAAACACAGCTAACATAGACCATAACAGATACACAAACAGACCTTAACTAACTTAATTAATCTAATACTCTTTCTTCTTCCTTATCTAAATCTGGTTCCTAATAGCGCTAGATAATTAAGCCAACTACAACTATTAATAACAATTTACAGTCTATTACTTATCCCATCCCTATTCTCTTTTAACGCTCTTAGCTAATATAAGCCAGGCTCTCTCCTATACCTATATAAATACTACCTTCTTCTTTACTTATATAGATACACATAAATATCTATAATATCATACTTACCTATTAATACTTAGATTACTATCTATATAACCTATAAGTCTTATGGTTTCCTCTCTATATTACCTTATCAGCCTGGTTCTCTAAGTTAACCTCCTATAGCTCTCTATTATAGCTATGCTCCTCTATAAGGCTCTAAACACCGCCTCCTCTCTCGCCGTATATTACTAGGTCTTTTATTTCTATCTTAACAAGCGCTTTTTCTAGCCTATTTCTCTCTACTAAATCTATCTTTTAAAGACAGTAACAGCAACAGCAACAGGAGGAGATCACATTCATACTGCTTAGCTCTATAATATAATTATAGATAAAAGTAACATACATTCTAATAATCTATAATCCTACTAACACTTTAACTTTAGTAGGTAAGCTAATATTATTAATATCTACATTCTATTAACCCTTCTGTATAATATTTCTTCTTAGTATTATTAGCCGTCTTAAACTACAGGTGCGAACTTAATTAGCCTACCCTTACTCTATATTAAAAAACGTTATAGGTAAAGCCGTCGTTAGCTAGTTTATATAGGAACTACTTAATATAGCCAAACTATTAGTAGGTATTTATAAGCTTCTAGGGTCCTTATATACATACAAACTTAGTATAGTCACCCTCTGTTTTTAGGACTAGTAAGGCTGTTAGCATAGCTAGCATAACGCCTTTAGTCCTCCTTAGATTAACTCTCTTCCTCTCCGCTAATAAGCACAAGAAGAGTATATATAAGTAGTTACGTTTTCTTACTAATTTACAGAGCTTAACTCTTACATTAGTGCTTAGCACCCTAGGGTAGAGGCAATATAGCCCTATAATATATTAGATAACCTTAAGCTAACCCCCTAACGCTCTATTTCAGACGCTAGGCTAGTAGGCGTCACAGTAAGATAGATTTTCTTCTTATAGTCTAGGTTCTTAATAGTATACTATAATAACAATTACTTAACGTAACCTTACCCATTCTAGTAAAAACCACTAAAGATAACATAAAGCCCTTAATAGGCCCTAGGATAGCTTTCTAGGAAGTAGTATTATACTGTTATCCCCTTAGAAATTGCATATAGCCGTATTTATTATTTTAAGTATGTTGTAAAGCTAGAATAGCTTTATATAGCTAGTTTTAGTAATCTCTACTTAAGAAGTAGCGTACTAACTATATAGACCTTTATTAAACTAGTATTTCTACTAGTTCTCTAGTCTATAGATAGATTCTTAAAGGAATAACTACTTTATTCTAAAATAACTAGATGCTACAGTTTATTATAGTTATAAGCCTAGCTCTTATATAAAGAAGCCTCTAGATATTATACTTAAATCTAGCGTTTAGGACCTTTATACTTATATTCTTAATCTCTTTCTACTTTATATCCTTTTTATAAAGTTATTATAGCTAAAATTAAGAAGTTAACTAACTATAATAAGTATTAAATAGACTCTCTCCTATCTATAAGAGTCCCTTACGCGTAAGGGGGTAAATAAATATAAGGTGAACTAAAGATCTATTATCTATAACTATCTCTCCTAACTATAAGATAGCTATTGTATAGTAGTTATATACCTAGTTATAAGGCTTAAGTTAGTTTAGTCTAAGTCGTATATTAGTTCTTACCTAAGGTCTAAAGGTTTAATCTAAAGACCTTTATCTTTTATCCCCTTAACTTAGGGCGTGTTATATAGTTATATAATATATTATTCTAATACTTATAACTTTCCTTTTTATAACTATACGCCCTAGTCTAATTAAATCCTTTAAAAGAATCTTATAAATAGCTTTACTTTCCTTTTAGTAAGCCCTACTTACTAAACGTATAATAAAGTTATTTACTTAATAAAAATAAAATAAACTCTAAAAATACCCTTTCTAAACTAAATAATAAACTAATTAATTAGTAAGGTAAAAACTCTTTATATATATACCTCCTTTATTATAGTATATAAGTTTAGTAGGTGTATATATAGGCTCCTTCCTTAACTTTACTTTAGTAATATACTTACTATTAGTTAGGTATAAATTACTTCTTACCTCCTAGTAGTATATAAAACCTCTTTTCTACCTACCTTTTCCTCCTTTTTTCCTTTTTTATTTTTTATACTATATTAAACCTTCTCTTATATACTAATAATATTATATATATTATTAACCTCCTCTCTTTACGTCTCTATATACGTCTTTAGATGTTTTCTTATCCTCCCTTTCTTTATGTCTTTATATAGGAGTTTATCTCTTTTCTTAAAAAAGAAAAATTCTCCTTTTATATATATCCTTTCTTTCCTTCTTATTTACTTACTAACTTTAATAAGGTCTTATATAAACTATTATAATATCTCTTAGTAATACTAATACTTAGCCTTCTACCCTTAGTAATATCTATATTTACTCTAATAGTAGTATTTATTAGTTAACTATTCTAATATTTACCTAAGGTAATTAAAACTTTATAGCTACTCTTACTCTTAATATATATTACTTTTCCCTTTTTATACTTTATTTATATACTAATAATCTTTTCTAAGATAAGGAGTATTAGGCCCTTAATTACCCTTCTTATAATATAGAAATCTAAATAACTACTAGAATATCTATCTAGGAGTTTATTACTTTAATTATATAATAGTCTTTATATATAGTTAGAATCATTATTTAGTCCTATAGACGTCTCTATACTACTCTATTTAGTTACTACTTTAGTTATAGCTAAAAGCGCTTTTAGGAGTATTATTATATAGCTAACTTTTAAGGTAGAATATATACTAAGTACGCCTAGTAGTTTAAGGCTACTTCCTATATATATTATAGTTATAAGTCTTTAGATAAAGATAATAGTAATAGTAGTTTTAGTTCTAATTCTAGTAGAGGTAGTTTAAATAATAGTTTAGAGGCTCCTTCTACTAAAAAGGCTCTCCTTACTCCTAAGGCTAAAGCCTATAAGCGCCTTATATCTTACTAGCTTATCTACCTTAATAACTACTCTTCTCTATATATTATTAATTAGGAGTAAAGGGTATATCTAATCCTTATACGTATTATAGTTATAGTAGAATAAGGCATATAAGGTAGATTCTTATCTATACTTTTTATTAAGTTAATTTCTCTTAGTTATACTTTAGAGTTAGGGTTTTTAGTTTCTATATAATACCTAGGTTAATTAGTATTTCCTTTTAAGAAGTAAATAGTTAATTTATATAGGTAAGTATATAAATAATTATTAATTAGAAGTTACTTCCCCTATTCTATCTATATATACTTTAATATATATTAAAGATGTATAGGGTAAGGAAGGACTTATATGGTATAGTGATCTATAGGAAGAAACACCACAACCTACATAAGTAACATAAGATGCTTCCTCTAATTAGCTTAAGTTGTCTAGTTAATTAGTTAAAGAATCTCCTTTGATTAACATAAGAGTTCTTATAATTAGAGGGGTAGAAACTCCTAAGTTTCTTATGTTATTACAGTTCAACTAAAATTATTAAAAGGTCTTATTATATAAGCTAAGAGAAGGTAGGTATGTATAAAGAAGAGAAAAATTACTTACTTTATCTATTAATCTATCTATAATGCCTTTTATCTTTACTAATTAGGCATCCTTTAGTTATATCCTTAGCTAATTAAGGAAGATAATCTCTAATTACTACCCTACCCTACTATATCTATCCCCTAGTTTCTATCTTTAGTCCCTTAATATATAGAAACTATAATCCTATAGTAATTAGCTCTAATTCTTCTGTCCTCCCTTACTCTTCTTCTTTAAAGACTAGTCTTTTCCCTAATTAATACTATCCTACTTAATCCTAGTATTACGCCTTACCTAACCTTCCTAATTATCTTTAGTACTTAGGGGTAGCTAAGTACTATATAGATTAGCCTAATATACTACTTCTATAACTAGATTATTAAACTAGTTAACTTATTCCTACTAGGTATACTTCTTAATATTAAGCTTCTTCTTTAGCTAGGTTTGGTGTTTTAGTAGGGCTATATGTTTCTTTACTAGACAATCTTAATTAGATTTAGCCCCCTCTCTTTACTTAATCTCCTTAATGCTTATAGTCTTCTTATGCTTGTTCTATTACTCCTTATTACTAAGCTTTAACTAATCTGTTATAGGCTTTACTAGATTAGCTATAGTACCTTAGTACTACTTAACTAACTTAATATAACCTTTAGGCTAGCTTAGCTTAATTAGAGTATTAGGTATACTAGGTATGTTAGGTAAGCTTATATTTAAGAGTAATTAGGTTAATCCTTTTGTCTTTAGGGTCTTAGGTAGTTAGGAATTATAGTATAGAATAATTACCTAATTAGGGTTAGGCTTATTATTAATTAAGCTTATAATTGTTATTAGCTAATATAGAGTTAGGGATTAGTTAGGCTAATAGGTATAATAGTTAATAGGCTAGTAGTTATATTAGTGTCTATTAAGTATAGTAACTCTACTTAGAAGACCTCTAACTAGACTATAACTTCTGTCTTAGTATGGTATAAGGAATTAGTTAAAAGATAAAATACCTAGAAGAGTAATTAGTATACCTAACTATAGAGGTAAGTTAATTAGCGTTTTATAATTTATAACTTTAGTAATTAACTAGGGACTACTCTTTTATAGAGTAGGTGTTTTAGGGTTAATTATTATTATATTAGAACTAGTTAGGGATATATATAGTTTATTTAGTAGTCTATCTCTTAATTCTTTATATAATAGTAAGGGCGCCTTATGTATAGCGTTATATAGAAGATATCCTTTAAATTAGAACTTATAACTAATTACTTTAATCTAGTATTATTAAATCTTCTTAGTAGGCAATCCTAAGTATTCTAGCTTAGACTAGATTAGGTTCTATAACAGATATATTTAGCTATATTAGGCTACTATTTAAAACTATTTAAGGACAAATAGACTATAATCCTATCCTTCTTCCTACTAGGTAATATTAACTATATAGGCGCTACTATTAATTAGTCCTTAAACCTATAGACTAGTACCTATATCTTTATAGAATATCTTTAGTATGTTAATATTATTTATAAATAGGGCCTCTAATTAGCCTCCCTACTAGAGAGGATTATACTAGTATACTATACTATTATACTAATTAACTATTATGTTAGTAAAATATCCTAGACTATTAGTATAAAGTAGAAAGAGGACTAGATAAGCCTAGTTTTAAATTTAATTATAAACTTTTAGTAGTTATAGTAGTAGAGTTAGAATTATATTAGGGGTATATATACTCTACTACCTAATTAGGATAATAGTAATATTACAAATAGGGGATAGATCTCTAACTATAACTTATAAGGCTATACTAATCTTATCTCTTCTAACCTAATCTTTTCTAAGTAGTTAGCCTTATAAGTTATAGTAATCTACTAGAATACCTTATACCTTCTAGTAATTCTAGCCCTCCTAAGTCTTATTACCTTAATTATTAGTATTAAATGCTTTAGGGTATTAACTAAGGAAGTTATCTATAAGCTCCTAGTAAAGCTAGTTAGGGAAGTAAATTATAGCTAGGGTTAGGATTATTTATAGAAAGCTGGCTTAATTAGGAAATAAGTCTAGGTATGCTAGTGTGTGTTAACTAAATCTTTTATATATATGAGGATTAAGGAACTATAAGTCTCTTATGGTATAGACTTAATATAGAGGAGTTACTTCCTAACTAAGAGTCTAGTATAGTCCCTAGTTACCTAATTAGTCTTCTAAATTACCTACGTATTCTTACTTAGAGAAGTTACACTAGATTCTAGTAACTAAGTAGCTCTAATTAATACGTAATAGTAAGGGAGGGGTAGATATCTTAAAGTAATTTAGGAAGGAGATAGTCTATATAGGTAGTAAGATTTTTTAGGTAATTAAGACGCTAAAGTATAAGAAGAAAAGAAGAGGATTATAATATAGTAGCTTAATAGAGTAGAAGTATAAAGAAAAAGAAGATAGTTAATAGTTAGCTAGTAATATTAAAGTTATTAATTATAAGTTATAGAAGAGAGGAAGTTTCTTTTCTAGTAAGAAGGAATTATAGGTTTTTATTATAGATTCTAGGTAAAAGGTTAGTTAATAGAGGTAGGTATAGTAAGGTTATAAAGAAGGTGTAATTTACTACTACCCTTTTCCTTAGTAGTAAATATCTTCTTTTTCCCTTTATTAATTATAGTTATAATATACCCTTTTTCTATAGTACCTTCCCCTTACTTCTAGCTTCCTCTTTAATTAACCCTTCTTTTAGTAAGACTAAAAGCCTGTTTTCTTCTTCTTACTACTTCCTTTAATATCTTCTTCTTCTTTAACCCTTTCTAACCCTTCTATTCTTCCTAATCTCCTATAACTTTAGCCTCTACTACCTTTACTAATTATATCTAACGTTTAGAAGACTAATTAGTATTAACTAAATTGCTATGTCTAGTAAGAGATCTACCCCTAGTAGTTTACTAGAGCTGCTCTAACTAAGGATTAGGCTATAGAGATCTAGAGATATGAATTCTATAAGATAGAGGAGTGCTATCTTACTATAAGTTAGCTTACTATTTTCCCTTCCTTCTGTTTAATCTAACTAACCCTCTCTTCTTTCCTTTAGATCCTAAAGACTACTTACTAGAATACTCTTTTAGGTCCTATAGGTAACCTTTATATTAAGCTAGCTATTATAAATCCTTATAAGGGTAAATAGATTAATTTTAAGGTAAGTTGTTAATTCTAGCTATATGTTAATAACTAATCTATTATTTAGAACGTCCTAGGCAACCCTTTAATTACTTATAGTAATTACCTCTAGAAGTATTATATTTTTATCTATTATAACTTTACTAGCTATTTTAGTATCCTAACCTTCTATCTAACTAGTTATACTCCCTCTGTTAATTTACTCCTTATTTAGGCGTATAGTATCTAGAATACTTAACCTTATAGCTATTATACTAAGAACTTTTAAAAGTTTATTAGGTCCTAATTAGATAATAATACTTAGGGAATAGTACCCTACTTTAAGTATGTTTCTCTTTTTAGATTCTTTAATAACTATTATACTAACTATCTCTATTAAGAGTTATTAATATATTATAACTATAAGACTAACTCTAATTACTAGGCTAATAGTTATACTAAAGTTTTATAGACCTATAGAGTAAAGCATAAGCGTAATTAGAGTAGTAGTAGTATCCCTTCTTTTATCCCTTAAGATATCCTAATTATTAAAAAGAAGGTTTTAATACTTTCTAACTTTTAGGAGTTAGCTACTACTATATTAAAGACCCTTAAGAATAGCTAGTCTAGTTATTTAAGTTTCTATAGTATTTTAGAGGATTACCCTTAGATTAATTATAAGGTATATTAGTATTTAGAGATTAAGAATAATACTAAGGATGCTAAGTATATGGCTAAGGAGTTAAAGTACTAGTATAAGGGAAGTAGTTACTAAGTCTTTAGCTAATTAAGTAGGAATTTATTGTTTTTAGCCTAGGGGGGGTTTTAGTATTTACATACTAGTCCTTTATACTTTTTAGTCTTAATAGCCTAATTATATTAAGATAAGTACTTCTTCTTTATATCCTATTATCCCCTATGTCTTTATACTTAACTAAGCTTTAAAGAGATAAACCCTAATTATAAAGACATACTTATTACTTCTATGTTCTACTGTAATCTTCTTAGCCCTTAGTTAATTATATTATCCTTATCCTTTTTGTTAGAGTCCTCTAAGTTATTAGAATTAGTGCCCTTAATTAATGGCTCTGGCTGATTAGAAGTTGGTTCCTTGTCTAAGAGTAGATCTGCTAAATCCGCTGTGATATCCCCTTAACCATCCGCCTCTTCTAGAGAAAGATAGAAGCCGTCCAGGGACTTTAGAAATTTCTTTAATTAATTCCTAGAGTACGTCACGCCAGTGATCAGCTCCCCTACTAAGGTTGATAGCTAATATAAAGAGCTCCTAGGCGACATAGAGTGAATCCTAAAAGGTCCTTACCAGTAGTATTCTAACTTCCTTGTTGTAATTTTAGTAAGAGCTCCCTATAGGTCTACTTAAGGCTTGATTGAAGGTTTTAGTAGGCGATTAGGGAAACTTGCCTTGTGAATACCCTTAGTCCTAGGGTTCTACTCATCTAAATCAGGCAATACTCTAGGCCCTAAGCCATGCCAATCAGCAGTAAGAGCTCCTATCATATAATCAACTAGGCTCAATAGAAGATTCTAGTACTCTCTACCCCTAACCTTATATTAATTAATCTAATTATCTTCCTAATTATGTTATTACTACTAGATTAGTAACATAATTTCTACCTCCTTTTATAGATCTGCTTATTTTTGTCTTATAAATTAATTCTCCCTTAAGTTTCTAGAGTCTTCTGTTCTCCTTTGTTATAGAGGTTCTGTTATCTGTCGTCTTATTATCTATTGTCTTATTATCTGTCGTCTTTTTGTCTATATTAATCTGGCTTCTAGCTGCTTACTTTTACTTAGATTATATTGTTTTGTTGTTATTATTACCTACCGTCTTAACTTCTAGAAGGGGAGACTATTAAAGATATATAGGGTAATAAAGGACTTATATAGTATAGTAATCTATAGGAAGAAACACTACAACCTATACAAGCAACATAAGATACTTCCTCTAATCAGCTTAAGTTATCTAGTTAATTAGTTAAAGAATCTCCTTTAATTAACGTAAGAGTTCTTATAATTAGAGGGGTAGAAACTCCTAAGTTTCTTATGTTATTATGGTTTAACTAAAATTATTAAAAGGTCTTGTTATATAAGCTAAGAGAAGGTAGGTGTGTATAAAGAAGAGAAAAATTGCTTACTTTGTCTATTAATCTATCTATAACGCCTTTTATCTTTACTAATTAGGCATCCTCCAGTTATATCCTTAGCTAATTAAGGAAGATAATCTCTAATTACCACCCTGCCCTACTATAATATCTTAAGTATGTTATATAAGATAAGTTATTAAAGTACTAAGTTTAGTAATTTCTTAGTAAATATATCTATAGGGTTATCTTATCTATTAATCTATCTTACCTCTAAGATCTCTTTCTTCTTATATAACTTATATAGGCTTATAATATCTATTATTAACCTCTTTTTATCTATTATACCTAGTTATATAAGGTATTTATATAAGGAACGTAAATTAGAGTATACTACTACTAGGATATAAGGCATCTAAAGTATATAAAGTATCTAGTTAAGTATTATACTTAAGGTAATACTACTATTAAAACTAGTAGTTATACTATATAGCTTACTAGCTAGTATGCTTTATATAACTCTCTTATACTTAGTTAAACTTTAGTATAGTATATTACCTTTAATCTTAAAGTCCTTATTTATATAAGTAGTTTCTTTTATAAGGATAATTATGTATCTAAGTTATAAAAATAGGTCTATATTATTTATAAAAGACCTATTAGTAAAGATATATATCTTTATATATATAAAGTCTAGTAGGATATAAGTAAGTCCTTTTTAGTAGTTATCTATCTACTATTATAGTTATATATTTAGGGCGTTAATATCTTTCTCTTTAGGTTCCTTAACCTAGGCTATGGTTACTAGATTATATACTACCTCTAGTTAATATATAGAAGTAATATAAGCTCCCCTTACCCTCTAGGAGATATATTATTATCTTACGTCTTCTACTTAAGAGTTAACCTATTAGAGGTTACTAGCTTATCCTTTCTATATAAAGGTAATACTATTATCTTTATATAAATAAATCCTTCTACTATTAAAATCTATATCTTAGTTAAGTCTAAGGACTATTTTTAGTTTTATATAAAGTCCCTTCCTCTATAAGGCTTCTTCCTCCTTTTTAGAGAACGTCTTTATATAGAAGCTTAAGGTATTATCTATCTATATAGCTATAATACTAAAGGTCTTTATATCTTTATTTATATAGAGGAGGTATAAGTTATATATTAACTCTATTATACCTAAATCCTTCTTATAGTACTTAGAGTAGGTTTTATACTAGTAGAGGCCTAACTCTACTAATCTATATAGTAGCTTAGTAATATATAAGAGTATATCTAGAGGATATCTATCCTTTAGTTCTTTTAGAAGTTATATAATAATAGTCCTTATAAAGGTGTTATTAGATTAGGTATATACCTAGGTAATATCCCTAAGCTCTCCTTAATAAATAAATAATTATATAAGGGTAGGTCTAAAGGTAAGGAGGAGTCTCTAGCTTATCCTTTAGATAGTAAGAGCTTATATAAGGAGTGTCTCCTTCTCTTAGTCTCTATAGCCTTAGATAACTAGCCTAGACTTCTTATATAGCTTAGTAAGTAGGTTCTTAACTTCCCTTACTATCTTAGTCTTATAGATTTATATTTAGTTATATATAGCTAGTTTATAACATATAAAGGAGAATACTCTTTTATTAATAAGGGAGTTAATCTTAATATTATTAGACTCTTTATATAGTACTCCTAGAGTAGTAATAATATTATTACGTCTTAACTTTAGGGCTAGCTTATAGTAGTCCTTTTCCTTTTAGGATAGAAAGGTTCTTAGTAATTACTATATAGCCTTCCTCTACCCTTTCTTAGGTCTTCCCCTCTTCTTAGGTTACTACTAAGGGGTTAGTTATATAATATCCTAGGGATTTTCTAATAGTATCTCCTCCCTATAATAGGGCTTAATATATATTATATAAAACTAAGTAGGACTATTAACTATATTAACTATAATAGTATATCCCTCTATTCCTTAGATTTTATATAGTTTAGTCTATCCCTTATTTTCTCTCTATATAAGGACTTTACTTTAGATAGGAAGTAATAATACCTAGTAAAGGTTAGGACTATTCTATATATTAATTATATAATTAACTTCTACCTTAGCCTAAATACCTTAGAGTATCTTTATAGGCTTTTATATAGCCTTAGCTTACTAGGTAATATTATATAATAGAGGTAAATCCTAGTTAATCCTTAGATATATTCTAAAGACTAATAGAGTTAGTATAATACTATATAGTCTAGTAGTATTATTTAGGGCCTTAATTACTATCTAAAGGATAACTTCTTTATCTATATTATACCCTAACTCCTTATAGAGTATCTTATACGTACGTCTTAAGGGTATATATACCCTTTTAACTTTACCTATAGCCTAATATACTTTAACTAGTATTTCTTTATATAATATACCTATAACCTTAGTATTATTCTTAAATTCTTCTAAGGTAAAGTTTATACCTAGGTTATATATAATATAGTCTAGAGGACCTATTTATATATTAATTTAGTACTTTAGGAGTGTATTTTAGGTGTCTTATATAGATAGTATTTTAAGAAATATTACTCCTTTAAAGCTTATCTCTATATTAATAATATAAAGGGTATTCTTATCCCTTAGTTATATAATATCTATAATAATCTTATAGTTAAAATAATTCTTATTCTTAAGTAAGAACTTAAATCTTCTTAGGGCTTAGTTATATAACTAATAGTAGTAATAGAACTTCTAGATCTTTTCTAGAATATTAAAATTAATATCCTTATATCTAGCCTTCTTTAAGAGGTAGTATAGGTAATCTATATAAGAATGTCTAAACCTCCTATAAAGTTACCTTAGCTAGGGTTTAGTAAAGAACGTCCTAGCTTTTATATAGCTTAGGTTAAAGAATAGGTATCCCTACTTTTATATAATAGGTATCTATTTACTATTCTTTATAATAATAGTATTTTATATATTATTAAAATAGGCTTTTAGTCTATCTATATTATATAGTAAGAAGAGAAATAGTATTAGTATATCTAGGATATAATAGGTAACTTATCTAATTTAGTTATTTATCTCTATTATCCTAATTAACATAATAGATTTACTTTCTCTAAATTATATACTTATAGATCCTAGTCTCTATATTACCTTTATATATAAGTTTTCTTATAAGTATACTATTACTTATAGCCTTCTAATAGTAGAAAACTTAGCTACTCCTATATCCTATAGTTCTCCTTAGTATATAGTACTATATAGGTCTTATAATATAAAAATCTCCCCTTCTTCTATTACTTATTTAGAGAAGATATCTTCTCCTATTATATAATAAAGGAATAATATTAATAGGAGGTATTAAGAGATATCTTAATCTTCTTAGTATTTATCTTTATTATATAATTTATCCCCTTCTTTCTTAATAGGGTTTTCTCCTTCTACCTCTAAGAGATATAGTAAGAAATCTTCGTATAGTTCTTAGTTAAGTATATTATATACTTAGAGATATTAGTTCCTTATATAATTCTATTCTTTATCTAAATAGTTAGTTAACTAATATCCCTCTCTCTAATATATAAAATATTTCTTAGTTATATTTATATAATAGGGTTTAGGTTTATTATTTAGGGTGCCTTTTCCCTTATAGAATAGTTAACATAGTAGACCTTTCTTATATAAATACTATTACTACTAGTCTTTATAGTTAGATATATATCTCCTATCTATAAAGTATATATTATATAAGGTAGTCTTCCTATCTAAGGTAACTTATTAAGAAGCCCTAAGATTAGAGAAGAACTCTTTATATATATAATATACCTTAAGGTTACTAAGAGCTATCTTAAGTTTTAGTATGCTATAGTATACCTAGGTAACCTATATATAAAGTATAATCTCTCCCTAGAAACTATTACTAAGTACTTATTATATAAGAGGTAGCTTATCTAGAAGTACTTTAAGCACCTCTATAGGTATCTTATCTAGGTTTTCCCTCTTAACTTATATAAAGGATATTATAGTATAGTTAGTCTAATATAAACTATAGTTAATACTAGTATTAAAGTATATATTTAGTATACTATAGGTCTTATCCTATCTTTATATAGGGCTAATATAGTATAGGTAGAACTCTTTTATATAATTAGCTAGGATATCTAGGAATATAGTATAATATTAATCCTCTATAATCTAGAGGCGTTAATAGAAACTAATAAGAACTTTTACCTTATTATAAAGTATATTATATAGTTTCCTAGTATAGTTCCTATCTTTTCTCTACCCCTTCTAGAAAACTAAGATTATATAGGGCTTATATAGGCTATTTTAAACTATTTACCTTAGAGGGAGATTATAGATATCTTTCTATAGTATATATATATTACGGCTTTAGGATCTTAAGAAGCTTTCTATTTCTTATATAAATTATATTCTAGGTAGTGTTATTTATATATTAGATCCTTTAGTCCCTTAAGCTAATAGTATATTTTAGAGTTTAATAGACTCTATAAGAGGCTTAGCTATATTCTATTAGGTAGTTACCTTAGGGTTCCTAATAGTAGTTAATAGTATATTAATTATATAAGATAGGGTAGTAGTAGTAGTATCCTTTATATCTTCCTTATTAATCTCCTAGATAAAATATATAATTTACTTTAAGGACGACCTTTCCTTACGTTATAGAAGCTAGACCTCCTGTTTAGTAAGTAGTTAAATAGACTTATTTTAATACGTATAACTAACTTTTAACTATTAGTATAATAACTAGTCCTTAAAATCTTTATATAGTTAGTTAATAAAGATTTCTTTTAGTAATTAGATAATAATTATATTTATTATTATATACCCTATATATATAGTAAGTTCTATATCTAATAGGGTAGTTATAATATCTAGTATTTATATCTAGAACTTTAGGTTAGTTAACTTCTTCTAGATACTAAAAGAGATACTACTTCTCTTACTTATATCTTTATATGTAATCTAATATTTATCTATATTATTATTATTCTACTAGATTTCCTCTTCTAGTTTAGAGGCTTCTATTTCTTAAGTTAAGGCTATAGTTAGATAGTAGCCGTTTTATCTTATATAGCGTTAGGTTATTATATAATATACTATAGTATATACTATTTACTAGTAAAGTATATAATAGGTTTCCTATTTAGTTCTAACTTACTAGAGTAGATATAAGACGCTTTCTTATATAATATAATAGTATTTAGTCTTCCCTACCCTTACTATTTAGTTCTAACTTACTAGGTAATAACAGTAAGATTAGGGCTCTTAGCATAAGGTAATCCTGCTAGATTCCTAAGTCCTTATCTCTTTACTCTTATTAATCTGTAATTATATAAAGTAATTATATATAATTACCTAAGTAACTACTAATTAATATTAAATAGACTCTCTCCTATCTATAAGAGTCCCTTATACGTAAGGGGGTAAATAAATATAGGGTAAACTAAAGATCTATTATCTATAACTATCTCTCTTAACTATAAGATAGCTATCGTATAGTAGTTATATACCTAGTTATAAGGCTTAAGTTAGTTTAGTCTAAGTTATATATTAGTTCTTACCTAAGGTCTAAGGGTCTAATCTAAAGACCTTTATCCTTTATCCCCTTAACTTAGGGTGTGTTATACGGTTATATAATATATTATTCTAATAATAAGTCTATAAAGCTTGTTACTAGGCGTAACTAGCCTAAGTAGTATATTACCCTTAGATATTATACCTATAGTAAAGATATATAAGAATATATTAATTTAAATAGTAAGTCTTAACTAAAAATTATAGATAAAATAAACTACTAGACGTTTAATAACTAGCTAGATAATTATAATAAAGATAGACTTATTTCTTAATATATAACTATCTTAACTTTAAATATAATTATACTTTATTTAATTAAAACTAGTTAGAAGAAAGATATTAATAACTACTTTAATAAGAAATAAGCTTATAAAGTAATTAAGTCTTAAGTTTAATTAATAGTTAGTCCTATACTTTTTAGCCTAGCCTAAATAGAGATTTTAGATAAATTAACTAAAGTTAAAAACCTAACTAAAAAAGATATATTACTTTAGGCTTTAATTAGGGTTCTTAAGTAGTATTATACTCTTAATAACTCTATAATACTTATAGTAGTTTCTAAGGAATATCTTATAGTACTTATAAGAGCTAATATAAATATTAACGCTATATTATAGTATATAGAATAGTAGAGATACTGCCTCTAAGGGAAGTAATATAGAATCCTAGAAGTCTAAGGGAATCTTATAATAAAATTATTTCTTAGAGTAGTTTTAAACTAACTAGCCCTTACGTAAGGAAAAGAGGCTATTAATTATATAGTTAAGAATAAGATAACTAATAGGAATAACCTATTACTAAGTAAATATAAAGTAATTCTTATTATACTCTACTATAAAGAGACCTTAATAAGGGGAAAAGGAAAAGTTAATAAGGTATATATAATACTTTTAGACTACTTAGATAGTAATCCTAAACCTTATTTACTAAAAATAAAGGAATATCTATATAGTATCCTAGTAATAACAGCTCTATCTAAATACCTATATATTAAAATAGTAATAAGAGGCATATTAAAATCTATAATCCTAAAGTAATCCTAAGAGGAATCTAAAAAAATCTAAGAATAATTAAAAGAAGATAGGTAGAGACTACTAAAGTAGGGATAGGGATTCTAGCCTCTATACTTATAGGGACTCCTAGTCTTAATATTTTCTTATTTTCTATTTATACTTCTATAATTAAGCTTAGATAAGCCTCTAATTATAAGTATATTTAGTTAGACTAGTACGTATAAAGGATATATAACATAACTTACTTATATATACTTATTCTTCTTCTTAAAAACCTAGGATAGAGCCTTATAACCTTATTAATATAGCCTAAATATAGTAACTTAGGTAATTAGGAGTTTATTACCTTACTTATTTATATTAGCTACTTCTAATTAGGGATTAAAAGCTCTAATTAAAGTGACTAATAACTATAATTAAGTAAGGAACCTAAGTTACTTTATATTATATAGTATTATTATATTCTTATTTATAGCTCTACTATAACTAAAGTCCCTAAACTACACCCTATATACTTTTAATAGTCTCCTCTTCTAAAAAGTAGTCCTTTATAAGATATTATTAAAATAGAAGGAATAACTAAAACCTCTTACTACTAAAGGATCTTAAAAACGCCTACTAAGGAATCCTATAAAACCTCTTAATTAAAGCTCCTCTATAGAAATAGATTAACTAGGCTAAATAGTTAAGCCTCTAGCCTATAGATTAAGATATTACTTTTTAAGTATTTAGAAGCTAGGTTCTAAAGAAGGACCTATAAGACCTATAAAAAATATAAAGAAATCCTCTAATTAACACCTATTATTATTATTATCTAGGAGTATTTATAATACCCTAAATATATAAGGGACGCTATAAGAAAACACTAGAGGCTTAATAAAGAATATAAAAAAAGCTCCTAATTAAAGACCTCCTCTTTTAACTACTTAGAACTTAGATAAAGTATAGAGGTATATTTAAATATTCTTAGCTATAATTAGGTTACTTAGTATAAGAGATAATAGATTAGAGAAAAGAATATAACTAAGAATAAAGACCTAGGTAAGGAAAATAGTAAAGTAGTAAGTAGCTACCTTATTTAGTAAGATTTATACTAATAGTAATATAATATAATTTAAGATAAGTAATAATTTTAAATCTTCTAGACCTATAATACTTAGTATAGTACTAGTAAAGAAATAAGAGGTAAGTTAGGAAATAGATATAAGTAATATCTAATTAGAATACCCTTACTTTAGATTTTAATTATAATAAAAGTAAATAAGTATAATACCTTTAAACCCTCTTAAACTTAGTAGAAGAAACCCCTAGACTTAAACTCTTAAGCGTAAGAGATTATAAAAAGAGTTTTTTAAATTATAAAAAGAATAATTCTAATTAGAGTTTTCCTAGTAAAAAGGATTATTATTTAAAACCTATTAGTATTTATAGTAGTTATTCTATAGATAATAGGTAAGACCTCTACCTACCTTACTAAACTCTACCTTAACTAGGCTAACTAGTTAACTATTAAGAAAATCTTAGATACTCTAGAAGCTATAAATATAAAAATAATAATTATAATAAGTAACTAATATACTTCCTTTAAAGGAGGAATTACTCCTTTTTAGTTTATATCTAGACTACCCTAAGCTATTAAGCCTAATTAGACTAGTAATAAAGCTACTACCTTTTCTAAATACTATAAGCCTTATACTATAATAGACTTTAATAATAATAGCTAGCCTACTACTACTACTAATAGTAATCCTCCCCTTATTATTCCTCTTATAGCTACTACTATACCTTCTATTAATAGGTTTCTTTAAGCTATTATAGCTTATATTCTTACTAACACCCCTACTAAGTAAGCCTCTAATTAGGGGGATACTTAAAGCTTTTATAAGCTCCCTATACTAAGATAAGACGGTTTACCTATCTTTAAGGGGGATAATATTATAGAATTCCTTAAGAAATATAAGGATTAATATAAGATTACTAAAGTTCTAAAGTAATTTATAAGCACCCTTATTACTTATATTATAGGTAGTAACTACTAAACCTTAGTTAAAGACGCTATTAGAAACCTCTCTTAAGTAGAAGGAAAAGCCTATCTCCTAGCTAAGTATAGACGTTAAGATTCTAACTAATTCCTTAATAAAAAAGAGTAAATTAAGAAAGTTACTAAAGGACTAGTTATCTCTAATTATAACCTTTCCTTTACTTAAGATCTCTTTATTAAGATTAATAATATAGTTACTAAAGCTAAGTACTAAAAGCTTTATAATATTACTAACTAAGCTCTAATTAAGGTAGTATATAAGTATTTCTACTAGGATATTATTAAGGAAGCTATAGATAAGCTTAAACTTACTTTAGATACCTTTATATATAAGACCTCCTACTAGGAGTTTAAATTAGTACTCTTAGATATTATTACCTATAAAAAGGAATACTCTCCCTTCTTTATACCTAAAGTCTACCCTATAGAGCTAAAGACTACTAGCCTACCTATAACTAGTATAAGGAATAAATCTTATATATAAACTTAGTAGAACCCTATTAATATAAAGATCTTAAACTATATACCCTCTAATTAGGACCTTATAGATAACTTTTTAAAGCTAAAAATCTACTACTAATCCTAATACCTATAATTAGGTACTAAAGTCTTTATAGTTAATATAGAAGGCTAAGGCTAAAACTAATAGGTAGGTAGCCTAAAGGACTACTACTAGTATTACTACTTTATGTCTTATACTTAGATTAGAGAATATAAATAATGTACTATAGATAAAGGTATAGAGCTATTACTACTTATTTAAGGTTCCTAGAAGTATAGCTACTAAAATAAAGGAACCTTAATATCCTTTATTCCCTATGTACTCCTAGATAATAGTAGGTACTATAGAATTATAAACTAAATTACCCTACTTAGCTATATATTAAATTTTAGGGATAAACCTATCTTAAGATAAGTAGTAAAGGAAATCCTAAATAAATAGATTAGTCTTCCCTAGGAAGGATAGGTAAATTTCCCTGAAGTTAGATTCTCTAATTTAGCCTTTCTAACTACTATAGTAAGGTATATCTATATTATATTCCCTAGCTCTAATTAAGATAATCCTATAAAGGTCTTTATAGTTATAAGGAGAACCTAGCTAAAGGACCTTAAAATAGTAACTAGAAAATACTAATAAGAAACCTATAATTAAGACCCTAGAAAGGTTTTAGTATAGATTACTTTTAATATCCCTAGTAAGAAGACTATTAGCTTTTACTATAATATTATAGAAATTAAAGAAGAGGATCTAATTATATCTTAGTAAACCCCTACACCTTAAATACCTACCTAAATTCTATAGTAACTAAATATATAAAAAGAACTAAATACTATTTAGGAAATAGTACTAATCCTAAAGATATTAACTCCTAATTAGCTATAGGAAACTAACTTAGTATATAAAGCCTACTAACTAGCTAAGAAGAAACTAAATATACTAGTATCTCTACCTACTTAACTCTTTAGATAGATATAGCTAGAATTTAATAAGGCTATAAATAAAGTACTAAAGGAATATAGGTATACTACTAAAAAGTAGCTAGGGATTTTCCTTTTAGTACTAGCCTCTCTAATTAACCTTATAACTATACCTAAGTAAAAATTAAAAGTAAAGGGTCTAATTAGAGAGTATAATAAGGTAATATAAGAAGGGGCACCCTAAGCTACTAGGATAGTATAAGTTACCTATATTACTTTACTATTCTAACTTCTAGAGGTTATTATAGTAAAGATATATCTCTAGCTTAAAGTTAGACTTACCTAACCTAACTCTAGCACCTAGTTACCCCTAATTAGAGGCGTAGTAGATTTAGGAGTATAAGTTAGTATACTAACTAAGTAGTATATTAAGAAAGCTAGTATCCCTTATACTTAGACTACTCTATTAATAAAAGCCTATAAGTCTAATAAGTATAAGATATAGTTTAAAGGGTTTTACTATATAGACGTTTACATTAATAAGTATAAGGTCTAATTCTACTTCTTTATTATAAATAGAGAAGAGGTTATTAATTCCTTACTCTTAGGCCTGCCTTTTATAATTAATAGTAAGCTAACCCTTAGGTAGTTTAGAAAACTAATTAGTATATACCTAAATACTAAAGAAACCCTCCTTTAGGTCCTAGTAGGAATTATTTAAAAGAATACTAAGGAGGAGCTAACCTATATTTTACCTAATCTAAATAATTACTTATAGAGTATCTCTAGGGAAAGTAATTTAAAAAACTAGGTACTAGTAGTTCTATTAGGACTACTACTAGACCTATACTATACCTAAATCTTAATATAAAAGCTAATAAGGCTCTCTTCATAACCTTTACTAATTAAGAAGTAGAAGTCTTAATAACTTATACTATAGAAGAGCTTAGTTAACCTTATATACTAATAATAGTAAGGATAACTACTACTATAAGACTAGGCTACTATAGAAAAGTATCCTTTAATTAATTAGAAAACTATAGTAAGCTAAACTTAAAATAGACTTACTAAAAGTACTAATTAGAGGAAAGAAAGTTAATAAAAATCCTTAGGCGACTTACTTTTACTATTTAAGAAACTAAATAAAGAATTTCTATAGTAATTAAGAGGGTAGAGGTAAAAAGAGTCTTTATAATATATAAAAGAAAAGGGGTAAAAGTCTAGCCTATTAATAACTACCCTTTAGATAGGTTAGTTCCTAATAGTAACCCTAAGTAGAAGATTAAGAAGGTTTAAGCCCTTAGAGAAAAGTTCTTAAAACTAAGTAGGCCCTTTAGTTACCTAATTACCCTAAAATTCTCTAATATTCCTAAGTAATTATAACCTAAGCTAGAGTAGCTAAAATGGATTACTAATTAGTACTTATACCTTTAATTAGAGGAACTTAAGCTACTTAAATAAATTCTAATTAATTAAGAAGCTACTCTAGCTTAGGAATTTAAAGAATATAGTTACCTTAACCTAAGTATAACTCCTCCTTAGGTTATTAAGACTATTTTATATAAAGTATAGTAGGCTAAAAGGATCCTAATCCCTAAAGCCTTAGTACTAAAAGCTCTAGAAGTACTATATAAACATATAATTAGAGGAATTATTAAAGAAAGCTATAGTATATATAAAAACCCTTAGTTCCTTATCTTAAAGAAGGATAGTAATCTATACCTTATTAACTTTATGATATAGTATAATACTATTACCCTCTATAATATATAGTTACCTCTAGGAGTAGAAAAGTTCTCTAAAAACTTTACTATAGACTAACTAGTCTCCCTCCTAGACTTCTTCTTAGGGTATAATTAGATCCTTCTTAATAAGAAAAGCTATAATTTAATAATATTTACTACCCCTCTTAGCCTCTTCTAATACTATATACTCCTATAAGGCGCTACTAACTCTATTACTTAGTTTTACTAAATTATTACTAAAATCCTTTATAATCTAATTCTAGTATACTATAAGGCGTTTATAGATAACATAGGTATTAAAAAACCCTAATTATAATATAATAATAAACTAATTTTAGGCTTCTTAGGAATCTACTAATACGTCTATAAGTACTTATGTAATATTAACTAGACTCTAATAAATAGTAAATTATTAGGCTATATAGTTTTAAGAGCTAAGTCTTAGTAGTACTAAGAGTTAGTGGTAATTATAGGCTACCTATATAGTATAGTAGGAAGACGCCCTAATTAGGCTAAAATTATTAAGATCTTAGAATAAAAGGATTATAAAGATATTAGGGACGTCTATTTATTCCTTAGCCTAGTTACCTTTTATAAGTACTAGGTTATATACTTTACTAAAGTAGTATTACCCCTAACTAAGCTCCTCTATAAGACTAAAGTATTCTAGTAAGACTCTAATTAGAAGGCTACTATAAAGTTACTTAAGAATAACCTAACTATAAGCCTAGTTCTAATTATTCTTAACTATAAACTAAGAGCTAGCTATATTATCTTAGCTACTAATACTAATAGGTAAGAATAGGGAGCTATACTAAGCTAAATAATTAATAGAAACCTTATAGTAGCTAGATATAAGAGTAGTATATAGAGAGGCGCTAAGCTAAACTATAATACTAGTAAGCTTAAGGCGTAGGCTATCTTTATAAGCCTTAAACGCCTATATAACTACCTCTTTAGGATTAACTTCCTTCTAGAAATAGATATAAAAGTCCTAGTAGTATAGATTAATAAGGCTATATAAGAAGTTCTGTCTATAATAATAACTTAATAGCTTACTTAGATTAGGCTCTTAAACTTTAAGATTAAATATATACCTAAAAAGTATAATACTATAGTAGATATACTATCCTAAAAGCCCTTAAGGCCTTTTAATTAGGAGGAAGCTAAATAAGAGGAGGATATTAAAGACTTTATTAATACTAAGTTCTTCTATATAATAGTAGCTAGGAGTTTCTTCCTAGAAGTATATAAAAAGAAGGACCCTAATCCTAACCCTAATACCTCTAATTAGGGCCTTAATATATCTAATAACCTCCTTATAATAGATTAATATTAGACTTTAGCCTTTAAGTAGGTTATATACTTCCTACTTATACTTAAGTGTCTACTAGGGATCCTACCTATATATTTTTAACGCTTTTATATATACGCCTTAAGATATAAGGTTTATAATAGAATTCTCTTCTAAAAGACAGTAGGTATTAGGCTAGAGTAGTTAAGAGTAGTTAATAATCCTAAATAGTATAAAGTTCTAATTAAGGCTATATATAATAAGTCTAGCTATAAGGGATAAGAAGTAACTTACTTTTAACTTTATAATAAATACTTCTAAATAGGAATATATTTAGAGGTAAAAACTACTATTTGGGGCTATAACGCCTACTAGAAAGCCTAGTTACCCTAATTAGATAATAAGTATATTTTAATAATACCTTATTCTTAACCTTTTTAGCGTATTTACCTTAACGTCTAATACGTAGGTAAATAGAAAGTAGTAGAGGTAAGGTATAACCTTTTAGGGTAGGTAGAACCTTAGATCTTTTAGAAAGTAACCTTAGTAAATATTATAAAGTTCCTCTAGGAAGATATTATCTATTACTATAGTATCTATAAGACTCTAATTATAAATAGGGGATAAGAGAATAAGGGATATATTAAAGCCCTTAATAAATAGATTAGAGGATACTATAAGGTTACCTTAGTATATAACCCTAAGGTAAATAGCGTCCTTAAAAAAGGCTATTAGATAATTATATATACTATTATAAGCTAGAAAGGAAGGCAGTACCTAACCTACTACCCTAAAAGGTGTGACCCAGCTAGATTAGTTACTTTCTAGTCAGGCTAGTCAGGACCTATATAGCCTATACACACGTGCACGGCTAGGGGGCACATACCCTAGCACGTAACCCACTAATACCACAGCTAGGCTGTGACATCACCCCCTCTAACAGCAAAAAAGAGGGCAGGCACCTCTAAGGTAAGAGCCTTATGGCCAATCCAAGCCGGCACCTCTAGCTTACTCATCAGAGGGCCTGGACAATAACAGTACTTAGTCTTATAGGGACACTCCTTCCTTCTAGAGTATCTAGCAGCCTGGTATCTTACGCCGGCCGCTCCCTAGCTGTCTTATTCTTATATAGGTATGCTAGCTCTTAGAGCGTCCAGCAGCGTTATTCAAACCAGTTATACTACCACTTATCACAAGCCAGAAAGGAAGGCAGTACCTAACCTACTACCCTAAAAGGTGTGACCCAGCTGGATTAGTTACTTTCCAGTCAGGCTAGTCAGGACCTATATAGCCTGTACACACGTGCACGGCTAGGGGGTACGTGCCCTAGTACGTGACCTACTAATGCCACAGCTAGGCTGTAACATATACCCTCTAGATATAGTCTAATTAGGGAAGAAAGGATATTTACTAAATCCTCCCTATTATCCTTTCTACTAATAGAATAATAGTATACTAAAGCTATAGAATAACACCCTTTTATATTATTTATAGATATAATATAGTTATACTAATTAAAGAGAAGCTAGCTACTTAGCGTATCCTTAATTAGTAGAGTATCTAAACTACTAACTAAGAACTATAACTCTAGATTAAAGCCTTTAAGTAAGTTTATAAGGATTAGGAAAAAGTAGTTAGGATAGTTATATAATACTAGAAGATTATCTTTAATTAGTATAATAAACACTACGTAGTAAAAATCTAGTTATATAAACTTTAAAAGGGTAATTTAGTCCTTATTTTTAATATTCTCTACTAAACTAATATATTATCCTCTAGAAAGACAGACTTCTATTAGTAAGGCCTATACTAAATCTACTCTATATTACTAATTAGTTCTTCTTACGTCCTTAAGAACCTTATAGGCAAACTAATTATAGGAGTAATATATAGAGGGGAACACCTTAAGAAGTACTATACTAAGGATAAAGGGGTATTATATCTAGTAGATAAAAAGGAAGTAAGGGGTAGTATCCCTATAGATATCTAATATTTCTTTAAGTAATATAAGATTAATAAGTCTATTATCCCTTTATCTAAAAAAAGTTCTAATCTTCCTATTTCTTTAGGTTTCTTAAATTACTAATTAATTATTTTTCTTACTCTCTTTCTCTAATTATACTCCTAAGATTATTTCTTTAACTTCCCTCTTATTAATATATACCTTTTATATAAGTATATAAAACTTATAAGGGATAAAAGGGATAAAACGTTAAAGAGGTTTAAGAATAGAATTACTATTTAATAAAGACACCTCTAATTAGAGGAAATTAACCTAATTAACTACTACTCCCTAGAATAATAAACCTAAAACGCTAAATAACTCTACCCTAGGTATAGTAAAAACTAAGTCTAACCCTAACTTATTTAAACCCCTTCTAAGAACTATTTAAGTACTATATAGATAATAAATCATAAGGCTAAATAGAGGATACTATAAATAAACTAAGGGCTAAAAAGATAGACTTAGTTAGTTATAAGTACTAATTAGGGTAGGATAAAGCCTCTATACGTATATACTTCTTAAGCTTAAGCTAGTTAGAATTAGTAAATATATAAGATACCCTAACTAGCTAAAGAGTAAGCTTAGGTATCTAAAGCTACTAATTAACTTTATTAGCTACTATCTTAAGACTAAATACGTAAATCTCTTTATAAATAGGGATAATAGGTATAGCTAAAGGAATCTTATTACTACTAGCCTACTAATAATAGTAAAGACTCTAATTAGGACTAAAGGACACCCCTCTAAGATTCTAATACTACTTATTATTCTAATAGTTATATTTAGTAAGTATAGATTTAAGATATATATAGTTTCTATACTAATTATTAAAATATCTAAGAAGAGAGATATAGTTAAAATAAGGGGCTACTAATTAGACGTTACTAGTCTAACTACTAATAAACTTCTAAAAGTTAGTTTTATAATACTAATAGGTAACCTAATTATAAATACTAAAGGCCTAAATTACTAAAGAATTAGCTACCTATAGGCAGCTAGTAATATACTAAGATAAGGGTCTAAAATACTAATAGAACTTAATACTAATAAAGACGTAACGCTAGAATTAAAAAGAACTAAACCTAACTATATAAATAGTACTCTAAATAGTAGCCTAATTTAGAATAAAATACTAGAATATCTTAGTAGCTACTTTATTAGACTTATTAGGGAATAAGTTATAGAGTATAAATTTAGAATAGAGCTCCCTAGTAAAAGACAGTAGGTACGCCTAAGCACTAGTTTTCTAAAACTGACTAGAGAATGATTATTAGTATAAGAAATATAATTAAAATATAAATTAACTACTTATATTTAATATAGTAGGAAATACAAGCTAAAACTCCCTTTAATAAAAGATTAACCCCCTTTTTTAGAAGGAGGAGTAGTTAAAAACTACTAAAAGATATACTAATAGTACCTATACTAGTTAAGAGTATAAGAGTTTAAGTTAGAAGCTTTAGTAAAGATAAATATTAGTAAGGAAGAAGTAATTAGTAAAAAAAAACTTAAAGAGAAAGGTAGAAAAGATTAATTAGTAATATCTAATTAGAAGATAAGTAGGTTAATAAAAGAGAAAAAAAACTACTAACCTAGTAAAGAGAAATAACTCTCTTATACTAAATAACTATAGTTTTAATTTATTCTTTCCTTATAGGTAACTATTTACTAGAGGTAGGAATAAGTAATTAATAAGGTTATTTAACCTTTAACTAGTTAGTTATTAATTACCTTATTAGTAAATTATAGAATATCTTTTAAACTATAAGAAAGATATTTACTAGGTAAAAAACTAAAACCTTTATATTCCTTCCCTCTAATTAGAAGCTCTTACCTAGCTAAGATTAGAAATACCTAGTAATTTACTATTTACCTCCTCTAACTATAACCTATATAATAATTCCTTCTCTTCTACTAAAGTAACCTTTTTTCTTCCCCTTAATAACTAACTAACTATTTAAGTATATAGTTAGCTAGCCTCTTCTTTTATATATACTCTATTAGTAACCCTTCTAATCTTTCTTTATATACTATATACTTCTACTACTAACTACTTCTCTAATTAGACATAATAGCTACTCTTTAATTTAGCCTTATACCTAACCCTAATACTATTCCTTATATTTAGTACCTCTATACTATTAAAGACCTTTAAAATAATAGTAAAGGATAGTTTAGTAGCTAGAACTATAGGTATATAATTAGCTTTTAGATTACTCCCCTAATAGTAGAAACTATTCTATAATACTCTTAGTTTTATAATAAAGGAGCTTATAAGTACTTCTACTAGGCTAACCTAAGATATCTAAGCCTAATACCCTACTAATTACCCTTTCCTTCCCTTAGTAAGCCTTACTTCCCTAATTAGGTAGTATAAGAGGATACGCCTAAATTCCTTAAGTAATTTACTAGTAGTTTTTATAGGACTAAATAGTATAAGTTCTAAGAAGATATCCCCTACTAAGCCTTACTAAGTATTTTAAGTAACTTCTATAACTTATAAGGAAGGCTTTAGGTAAAAGTATAAATTAATAAAGATAAGATTATAGCAGCTATTAAGATTATAATTAGAGGCTTAAGTTAGAAGCATAAGATTTTAATTATTCCTCTATACTAAGAAAGTACTTTTAATCTAAATTAGTAACCTAAACTAGTTATACTATTAGCTACTATTTAGTCTACTATTAGAACTAAAGCTAATTTAGTTATCTTCCCCTTTTTCTCTACTTAGTACTAATACTTTATAGGTCTAATTATAGACTAATAAGATAAGATAGTCTATTAGTATAATCCTATATAGGATAGTAGCTATTTAGAGGCTCTCTTTATTAATAATATTAGGGCCTTATAGTAGTTTTATAAGAACCTAGGCGCCCTTATATATATTACTAGCCTAATTAACTCTAGTATATATATTATTAATATAGTCTAGTAACCTAAATACTAAGAGTATAGCCTTTATATTACTAAGTAGTTTTAATTAGTTTTATAAGAAGGCTTACTTTACCCTATAGGTACTAATAAGTAGGATAATAACTCCTCTTAGAACCTTAACCATAGTAAGAAAGTCTACTAAAAGTAGATCTAATAGATTAGTAAAGAGTTTTACTTCTAAGGGAATAACTACTATAACGTAATAAGAAGAGTCCTAAAAGATAATATTAATAAAGTATACTACTAGTTTAAGGCTAAAAATTATAAAGGGAGTAACTAATTATTAAGCCTCCTTAGATTAAAAGTATAGATACTTAACAATAACTATACTATATAACTATATACCTTACCTTAAGCCCTTAAGTTTAACCTAAGTTATTATAACCCTTATAACTATAGGTACCTTATTAAGGATAAGTAAGATTAGAAGTATTATAAGGAGATAAAGGTAAAGCTATTAGGATTATAAAAAGAGGTAATATAGCTATAAAAAAACTAACTTAGTACTTTAAGGACCCTATAAGCTAAGAACCTAAAGGTTAACTAAGACCTTATAATTTACCCTCTTACTTCTCTAATTAGAGGACTAGATATACTAAGTACTAAGCTATTATATTTTCTATTTAATCTATTTATAACTAGACATAAACCTTCTCCTTATAAAAAATCCTAGAAAACGCCTAAAGAATCTTTCTCTCCTCCCCCTCTTATACCTAGTGTCTAAAAAGGATAGACTTAGTACTAATTAGAGCTATTAAAGACTAAAAGGCGTAATTAAGAGAATTAGGAGGCTAATTAGGTAGCTACTATATAGTAGTATAAGGACCTCCTTAAGTATAGGTCTAAGATTAATTATGATAATAAACCTAATATCTTAGATTACTAATATAATAAGTAGATTAATAATTATAATAATCTAATTAACTAAGCAGCCTTTAGTACGTAAGTATATATACCTTAGATCCTATTATATATACTAAGAGGATAGGAGAGATAGAAACATATAAAGGCTATAATAGCCTAGGATAAGGTAAATAATAAGGATATAAAGTAGGAATAAGGAGGTTTTACTAATTAGAGGGAGTATAAAGACTTTAGAAGGGGGCTTTTAAGAGTATAATTTCTCTAATTAAAGATAGAGAAAGCTATAAGGGATAATTAGAGTAGGGATAGGGATTCTAGCCTCTATACTTATAGGGACTCTTAGTCTTAATATTTTCTTATTTTCTATTTATACTTCTATAATTAAGCTTAGATAAGCTTCTAATTATAAGTATATTTAGTTAGACTAGTATATATAAAGGATATATAATATAACTTACTTATATATACTTATTCTTCTTCTTAAAAACCTAGGATAAAGCCTTATAACCTTATTAATATAGCCTAAACGTAGTAACTTAGGTAATTAGGAGTTTATTACCTTACTTATTTATATTACCTACTTCTAATTAGGGATTAAAAGCTCTAATTAGAGTAACTAATAACTATAATTAAGTAAGGAACCTAAGTTACTTTATATTATATAGTATTATTATATTCCTATTTATAGCTTTACTATAACTAAAGTCCTTAAACTACACCCTATACGCTTTTACTACTCTAATATACACTTATTAATAAAGGATAGATAGACTAGCCTAATAAAGCCTTTTAGAAGTAAGCCCTACTTAACAAGAATAAAGCTAAGGATAATAAGGAAGTAAGATCTAATAACTTAGTAGTAGAGTATTAAAATATTATATATTATATTATTATAAATACATGTATTTTTAATAATGTAATATAGGGTGTTATTATATTATATGTATTTATATTTATAACATTAGGTGTATTATTATATTATAATTACAAAATATATGTATTTGTATTTATAATAATGTAATATATTACACTATATATTAAGTAATTATATTAAATATATTAAAAATACTAGTAAATAGGCTTTTTTATTATTAATTAATATATAGTGTATTTCCCTTATTATTTAGTATATATAACTATAAAAACCTATATAAGTAATAAAAGGAAATTTTATAACATATTAAGAATTTAAGAAAAATAATAAAAGTATAAATAATATTTGAACTATCTAAGTTATATTATTATATATATATATATATATAATATATAGTATAATAAACTTTATATATAATTATAAAAATAATTAAACTAGTAAATATATAGAAATACTTATTAAAACTTATAAAAATAAAGAAAATATACTAAACTATAAAGAAAATAAAAAATAAATAAATATAAGCTAACTAATAGAGTAAGTACTATTACTACTAGTAATAGACATTATATCTTCTATTTCCTTATTATTTATAGTTTCTTCTTCTTCTTCTTCCTCTTCTTCTTCTTCTTCTTCTATATTACTATTATAATCCTCTTCTATAGTAAAATCTAACTTATCCTTAAATACTTTAGAATAATTAAAAATATTACTATATATTTTAGGGGTATATATATCCTCTAAATTATTAGTATTAATACTTTTAGAATTATTTATAATAGAATTCCAGTTTTTTAATAAAACTAGCTGTCTTCTATTATTATGCTTAAGCCTAGTTCTTCTTTTAGTAATAATATTACTTTTTTAGTTAAAACTAGCTTCTACTACTGCTAAAGTAGAAGGAATAGCTAGATATTTTCTAGCTAATATACTTAAAATAGGGAATTTAACTTTGTTTTCTTCCTACTAATGTAAAAGATTAACCTATTAAAAAAAGTATTAGTATTAATATTAAATATAATATATATAAATATATATATTAAAGACTTACTTTATCTCCTTGTAATCCTAATGTAAAGTAATTGTTAATTTTATCTTTTTATATATTTTCGTTTTCTCTTTTACTTTATATAGGAAAAAGATTACTAATAAACTCTTCTTTAGGTTTAGGCCTAGGTATTTTAATATCCTTAGATCTAGACCTATTTTTAGAAGGGTCCATAATAAAGTTAGATAAAGTATTAACTTTATCTTTTCCTTTATTATTTTTATTATTAGGAGAAAGGGTATCTATACTAATCCTATCTTTAATAGAATTAATATATAAGCCTTTTTAGCTAGTAGATTCTAGGTCTACTATAATATACTCTTTTAAACTATTTATATATTAGTTAAATATTAATACTATAATATTAATTAAGTACCTACTTATTATATTCTTTAGCTAAGTTGTCTTTAGCTAATTATATTATATTATTAGGAATAAAAGAAGCTAAAGTAGGATTTCTTAAACTCTTATAATTAAGTCTAGGGTCAAATATAAACCCTATAATATAAACCCTAAAATATAAGGTTTATATTTATTATAGTTATTATTATTAATAGGATAAGGGAAATAGTCTTCTAGCTTTTTTAAGCCTACTTCTATAGAAGGTAAAAGAGGTATAGTATAAGGGTTTAAAGCCTTATAAGCCTATTATATATATTAGTATTATATTAAGTATTAATACTTATTAAATTATTCCTTACCTTGTCTACTTTATTTATTTTATAACTTATTATTTCCTTTTCTTCTAATAAGCTATAATATATATTTCTGATTAAACTAAAAGTAGTACTAATAGTAGTATAGGTTTAACTTTATAAATAAATAGTAGGGTTATAAAATATCTTTAATATATCTCTTAAATAAGTAAGCTAAATCCACTCTATATCTGTTAAATAAAGAGCTTTAAAGATATTATTTTTAGTTAATTTATTTAATATATCTAGAGCTAGTTTTAGCTCTATAGATATATTAATCATTAGGTAAATAGAATTCTACTTAGTTGTATTACCTAATAAATAAATAATAAAGTTAGTAAATACTTAATACCTAACTTTAATATAACTATACTTATTTACTTATATATAAATAATTATATATATATATATAAAGTCTTATTATTACATATATAACGGTATTTTAGTTTTATAAATATTAATAGGAAATTCTCTTCCTTTTTTAGCGTAGTTTATAGCAGTTTTAAACTCCTTATATAAAGTAGTATTATTTCTTAATAGAATAACAATACGCTTAAGTTTACCTAAACTACCTATTATTCTCAATTAGTATATAATTTACTACTAGTTATAAATAACTAATAATAATAAACTATAATAGTAGTATTATAGTTATTAATATTATTAATATAATTATAGTTAATAATAATATATAACTTACTATAATATATTTTTAATAGTTTTTCTTATTCTTTAGGAGATAACTTTTCTATAGATCTATTATGGTTATTAATAATAGAAGGTATTTTAAACTCTAATATATCTATATCTTTAGTACTACTATTAATAAATTTATCTATAATAGCTTTAGCTACTAGATTTAATATATTGTCGGGATGCCAAGCATCTACAGATAGTAGAGGAGCCAATCTAGGTCACATGTCACGCCACGTAACCCACCTCAACGGCTCTTTCAATATCTACAATACTATTACCAGCCAGCATGCTAGCCCTCTTTCTCTTCTATTCAACTCTAGCAACATCTTTAAATATACTACAGTTTAACCCCTATATCTAACATTAGATCCTATAATACTAACACTAATTAGTAGTTAACTTTATAGTTACTACTACTATAGATTAGTAAGGTTAATAGAAGAGACTATAAATACTACCTATCTAGGCCGCCTAGTACTACCTAGAAGAAGGCGCTAATTACCTAGTATAGGTTATATTTAATAATACTAGTAAAAACCCCTTTATCCTTATGTCTATTATATAGAAGATTACTATCTTTAACTTTATTGCTTATAGAGAAGTCCCCTCCTTCTTTACCTATACTTTACTTACTATCTTACTAGCTACAGTAAATCCTCTAACTACATAACTCTCTTAGTTGCCTATTACTATTAAGGGCGTATTATCAGAACCACTACATTAACGCCTTTACTACCAATCAAGGTAAGCAAATTTTTCACCTTTGTAAACGCCTAAGCAAACAGGCCCTTCCTATATTTTCTACTACTTCTTATTAGCACTATAATATCTAACAGTAACATACACAGATCAACAATATCTAATAGTAACACCTATAGATTAATCTACTTCTAACACTACGCCCCTTAATATCTATAGTAATAATTAAGTATTTAAATCTTACTAGCCCTTACCCTTAAGTCCTCTATCTTCTTCTCCTCTATCCTCTTCTATTACTTTCTCTCTTATCTAAACTCCTATTATATCTTTTACCCTTCCTTTTATTACATCCTTTATCTATTATCTATACTACTAGTAGTAATTCCTCTAATAAATAGATTTACCCTTAAGCCTATACGGTTAGGGGTAAGTACCTATGTTTAAGAGGTCGTAAGGCTATTAGAGGGTAGTAGATCTATTCCTAGATAAT
The DNA here is from genome assembly GCA_020631755.1 of Colletotrichum sublineola. NCBI lineage: Eukaryota > Fungi > Ascomycota > Sordariomycetes > Glomerellales > Glomerellaceae > Colletotrichum > Colletotrichum sublineola. The sequence goes on from JAHSQG010000019.1 coordinate 830,146, forward strand.
TACAACTATTATTAATAGCGCCTAGGGATTTCCCTACTAAAGAGTAGGATCCCTTATACCCTATAAATATTAGGAACCTATTCCCTATCCCTAAGTAGTATTAGGGTTAAGTTAATATTAAATAATAGGGTAATACCTATATTAGTAATATCCCTACTAATACCTCTAAGGATAAAAGGAGGAAAGCCCTAGCTGCTATTATTATCTTCTAGATAATAAGGTATATAAGAGAAGGGCTCTATAGGACTAACCTATAGGATACCCTATAGGATAACTTTAAGGGATAGACTAAAGAGGACTTTATAGTAACATACTATAATACCCTAATAGGATTCTATAACTATCTCCTATACTAAGGGATATTTATTAATACTACCTAAGGTAGCTAGATTATACTATAAGTATATACTACTATATTAGCCCCTAAGGTACTAAAGTAGATAAAGGAGTAGGTAATAGCTAATATAGGTAAGACTAATAACTTTAAGATAAGGGCTAATAACCCTAACTTTATCTATAATATTATAGGATTATTACTATTAGACCTATAGCTAGATAGTTTGCTAACTCTAGCTCTAGCTTTAACTCTAGCTCTAGCTCTAGCTCTAGCTCTAGCTCTAGCTCTAGCTCTAGCTAGCTAACAGTCAGTAGTTAATCTAAATTCCTTATATAATAACCCTAACTTTATCCCTCCCTTCCCTAGTATAGTACTAGTACTAATTATAACTATACTATCTACTAGAGGAATACTACCCCTCTACTAGCTTACTAACCTTATTAAGATATACCTAGAGGAGCTTAAATATAGTAGAGGAGTATATAAATTAATTAAATCTAAGCTTACTATTTTTTAAGACTAGTACTTTAAGGTAGGGATACTATAGGATTAATTTGCTAGTATGTTCTTTATTATGCTTAAAGGGGTAATAGTAGACTTCTATACTAACTATCTCTATAATCTATCCCATACCCTTAACTTCTATACTATAGTTATAATACTTAAGGGTAACTTTAAGATAGAAGAAATATATTAAGCCTGCCTTATAGAGCTATAGAGAACTACCTTTACTAGTACTATTTATAATAACCCTAATAAGAGTAAGCCTAAGGCCCTTAAGATCCTTATCTAATAAGTAAATACCCTCCTATAATCTATTATAAGGATTAGCACCCTATCTAATACAGCCCTCTATAATTAGCTCCTTAACTCCTACTAAGGCGTAGAGGAGTACACCCTTATGCTGTTTAACCTAGCCCTAATGTTTACTAGCGTATATAGCTAGCTAAGATCTACTATTAGTAATACTACTAAGATTAAGTAATAATAGTAATATATACTATACTAGTATCCTACTAATATTAACAGCTAATATAAATATCCTAGTAATAATTAGTACTAGACTAACTATATGTATAATAGCTAGTACGGCTACTACTAGTATAACCCTTCTAACTATAACAACTATAATTACGTAAATAACAGCCTATAGCGCCCTTTTAACTATAATTAGCACTAGTATAATACTTCCTTAAAAAAGTATTACGTATATAGGAAGCTAGGATGCTAGTTAACTAAGTACTCTAAGGATAAGTACTAGTAATCCTACTACTAGTATAAGGATTAGTACCTAATAGAGGGATTAATAGAGGCCTTTTAATAATTTATTACTAACTTTAAAGGATATAAGCCCTTTAAATTAGATAATAAGAATAATAATTATGTAGATTATAATAATAAGCTTAGTACTACGTTTTTTATATTAACCACCTTCTTTAACTCTATAGTAGTAGACAGCCCTTTATTATTTTCTAAGCTATATAACTAAGTAACTATATACTTTATTATAAAGGAAGATCTCTAAGGGGATTAAGATAAAGATACCTAGCCTATAGTAGATATCTTTACTATTAACAATTAGTATTTAGTAACTACCTTCTAAGGTATTATACTAGACTTAGGTACTATAGAGTACTTAATAGTAAGATACTAGTAGTATCTTACCCTCTATAAGCTATTTAGAGGAGACTTACCTCTAGATATAGACTATACTAGAGAAGTAAGGATCTAATTTAGTAATAGGATATATTTTATATCTAAGGGTACTATTAATATTACTACTCCCCTAGGCACCCTTACCTTCTATATAATACCTAGTAATACTCCTTTCCTACTCTACCTTATAGATATAGATTACTAGAGGATTAAATTTAATAACCTTACTAACTAACTTATCTAAGGTAATACTATTATCCATATTATATATAAATAGGGGTATCTATAGATACTATTAGAACGCCTAACCTAGAGTATTACCTAGTACTATCTTACTAATACTAAGCTATATTAAGTATACTACTAATTTAGCTATTTGTTAGTCTAGCAGCTTTATAAGGTACTCTAGTAATCTAGTAATAAGGTAGAAATCTTAGCCCTAAGGAAGATTACTAGGGTCTACTACTAGTACTAACTTAATACTATAGCGCCAGGCTAGTTTAAGTTCTCTTTATAGGATAATAACTATAACTTTAACTATAAGATTATTATTAATATAGTATATCTTAATAGTAACTGCCCTATGCTATATGTTATTAATATAGCTACCTCTTTTTAAGTAGTATAATTCCTTAAGAATATTACTACTAAGCATATATAGGAGGCGCTCTATATATATTAGATTGACATATATCTTAGCCTACTAGATTAGATTGTTATGGATACTAGCCTTAACTTTTACACGGCTGAATTCAAACAATCCGCATACGCCCTTTTAATCTATATTAAAGAAGTCCTAATTAAGGCTTATAACAGTATTAGTAAGGTTAAAAGATACCACACACCTCTACGCCACGCGTATAAGATCTTCTATAATAAAGGAGAATCCCCTACTATAGCCTTATAGCTTACTATAAAGGCTATTAATAATACTACTAGCCTAGACAGCCTTATCCCTACCCTACTTATATTTAGGGTATACCCCTAGATTATAGATTCTTTACTACTATTACTATTAATAATAAAGAGGGCTAAAATAGTAAAAAAGGCTATAGAGGTAGTATAGTAGATCTATACTAAGCGCTAAGTTAATAAGGTAATTACTACTTATAATAGCCTAGATATATCTAAGACTACTATACTCCTACTTTAATCCCCTATTTAAGTATAGCATAAAAAAGAGGGTTAGTAAGGCTTATACTACCTTATTATAGTTAATAGTACTAAGTATACTATAGAGTTCCCCTATAGCCTAAGAACCTTCTACTCTACTATTATTAAGCCATACTATTATAAAGAACCTAAAGATTATAAAGGAAATGCTACCTCTAAAGTAGCTAATAAGAGGCCCCTAGAGAATAATAATAATAATAATAAGGGCCTTATGCTAAGTAACGATAAAGAGGAGGATAAGCTTGCTACTATACCTACTGAGAAGGTTTTAGATACTATTGTTATAAGGGCCCTACTACTAAGGAGACAGCCTAGCCGCCCTTATAAATATAATACTAACTTCCTTAATAAGATAGGCCTAGGTATAGTACTTATTACTATATACTAGGTATCTACTACTTACTTCCTATTATTAAAGGAAGAATCTAACCTCCTACTAGTAATTAATCTATATAAGAAGGGTATTATTACTACCCTAGGAAAGCCCTTTAAGTATGCTGTTAAGCTTGAGATTAACGCCCTTATCGCCTATAGTATATTCTAATTTGTTAAGTATAATAAGTACCTCCATATAGGCTAATAAATCTTTAAGGCCTATATTATTAATAAGGTAAAAGGGATAGATAACTAACTATATAAGAAATTACGCCTAGTCGTCTAAGGATATATAGATAATAGTAAGGAAGTAATCCTTACTTAGTCCCCTATAATCTAGTAGGCTAGCTAGTAGTTAATACTTATACTAGCTCTATTACTATTACTTAAGCCTAGATTTGTCGTCTGGCTCTAAGATATAACGTAGGTATACACCTAATCTACTACTCTATTAAATTAAATAATCCTTATAAGATTACCTAAGTAGATCTAACACTATTATCTAAAGGGTATAATTATATAAGTTATTAAACCTTTATATAGTATTATAGAGGTAGGTACCTACTAGTAGGTAACTTATAGCTACTACTATAGAGAAAATCTTAAGATAGATACTTTAACTTTTAATCCCTACCTACTTATATCTATAGTAGAGAATCTAAACTTTAGTATTATTAGGATATAAACTAATAATATAATTAGACTCTTAGATAAATCCTTCTCTACCTATAAGGTAGAAGAACTTACTAAGGCGACCTTTACTACTAAGGAGAAGTAAATCCTTAGTATTAATAATCCCCTAGTATTTAATAGTAGTATTATAACCCTTACTACTAATAGTAAGATAATCCTTAAGCAAAAGGGCTAGGGTAAGAAACTCTACCCTATTAATCTAACTACTATAGATACTATTAAGTAATATGTTAAGTAATAAGCCTATAGTATGTATATTACCTCTATATACTAACCTAAGGCTAGCTTTAATTATTCTATTATAGTATAGTACTAAGTGCCTTAGGCTAAGGAAATTAAGGTGCTTAATTAGTATATTAAGTAGTAGATAGATAACCCTAATTACAGCCTTACTTTTTAACTACTTAATCTAGCTGCTATAAAGCTCTTTATCTTTATAGATAGATCCTTTACTAATAATAAGGATATAATATTATAACTAGGATTCCTTATTACCCTAGCTAATAAGATAACTAGTAAAGGCCCTAATAATAGCAATAAATTCATAATAACTAGGAATATTATCTACTTTAGCTTAATAAAGTATAAGAGAGTTACCTATAGTATACTTACCTCTAAGGTATATAGTATAGTTACTAGTATAGATATAGCATATACTATCTCTATAACCTTAAAGATAGTAACTAATTATATAGGACTTCCTCTAATACTAATAATCCTCTATATAGACTCCTATTTACTCTATAAATACCTTATAAAGCTAGGTACTATAAAGGAGAAGAGGCTTATAATTAATATTATAGCCCTTTAGTAGTCCTATAAGAGACGTAAAGTCCACAAAGTATACTAGATCCACAGCACTAATAACCTAGCTAATAGATTTATAAAGGCAACGCCTAATAAGGCGCTAGAGGAATTAGTAGCTAGCAGGAGAGTAAAGATTAGGATAGAGGGATAGGTTTCTTACATATAATTAGGTTATATGTATTTAAAAAGTGTAATACTTTTTGATCTTTTGTTTTTATTACGTTTTTAAGTTTTTTAGTATTGATAGGCAAAAGGGGGTAATAGGCGTATTTATCACCACTTTAGAAAGTTGCTAGTGTTAGGATGCCAAGCATCTACGGATAGTAGAGGAGCCGATCCGGGTCATATATCACGCTACGTGACCCACCTCGACAGCTCTTTCAATATCTACGGCACTATTGCCAGCCAGCGTGCTGGCCCTCTTTCTCTTCTGTTCAACTCTAGCAACATCTTTAAATATACTACAGTTTAACCCCTATATCTAACGTTAGATCCTGTGATACTAACATATATATACTAAGCACCTTATATTATATAAAGAGAAACTCTTATTATTATTATTATAAGAGTTAATAAATAAATTTAAGAAGGTATTATTATTAGAGCTATTATCTCTAGTAATACTATATAATATTAGTTAGTACTTAATATTATAATATTTTATAAATATAATAAACTTAGCTTACCTAGTAATATTCTACTTAGGAATATTATACTTTTTAATAATACTATTTTTAAATATTTATTATATATATAAACTAGTATAAGAGTTATTTAAGTATTTAAATCCTAAGTATAGTTATTAATATTAATACTATTAGAAATACTTAAATTTATATATAATATTATTACTTACCTAGTTGTATATATACTAGTTTAGAAGAACTATTAATATAAGATCCTATAACTCCTAAATAAGCCTTATTATCTATAGAAGTCTAAATATCTAGTTGTATAGATATATATCTATAGTTATTAAAATACTGTTCTAAGTTATATATAATAGTAGCCTCTAAAGAAGAAAGCTTTAAATTAATATAACTTATTAACTTAGGATAATTAATATTAGGTGACGTACTATATAGCATATTAGTATTTATAATAGTATTTATATTAAAATATTATTTAGTATTAAACACTAAATAATAATATAGTATATAATAAATAATAATAATAATATTACTTACTAGTTTAAAAAGCTTAATAAATTATTAAACTCTATAGAAGTAATAGTATTATAACTAATATTAAACTTTAATAAGTAGTTTATAATATAGTTATAAATATCTTCTTCTTCTATAGTATTAGTATTACTAATTATAGTACCTTCTCTATATCTTTTCTTATTAGAAGTATTATATATAAAGGTATCTATATCGCTTTGTTCTAAGCCTTTATTATTAGACTCTATATAATCTTTAACTATAAAGAAGTCAGTTATAAATACTAGTAAATATATATATATATAACTTACATTTTATTTTTCCTATAGAATCTTCTTCTTTTTCTGAGGTAGCTATAAAAGGGTGATTTTTTTATAGTATACTATAGCGTTAGAAGCTTAAAATCTAGCTGCTTTAGTTATAACCTTTTTATTATAGCCCTTTATATTATAACTTAATTCTATTTCCCTTTCTTTACTTAAGTTAATAGGTAATAACTTATAAGTAAATAGATTATTTATAATAGGATACTATTTAGTGCCTTTAAAAGTATAATCTTTTTGGTTTTCTAGCTTATAGGCGTATATATACTGATTTTTAGTACTATTAATAGATATCTAAGAGTTATTATTAGAAATACTAAGTTAAGAAGATGCCTGAGAGTTTGGGGAGGAAGTATTAGGTTAAAAAGAGTCGCTAGATTCAGAAGCTATTTTTTATAAATTTCTTATAAGTATTTTCCTTAATATAATAATAAAGATAGAAAATATAATAAAGATAATAATAAGACTTATAGCTTTAACTTAATAAGTATATAATAGACTAACTATAGTATAGTTATTCTTTTAATCTTAGGTTCTTAAAGTAATCTACAACACGGATTACCTGCCTTTGGAAATGGTGGTCCTGACATTGCCATTTGCAGTAGCTACTACATCAGGTAATCCTCAGCTATGCTGCCCCTTGCTGTTTTTATCAGCCTATAAAACGGCATCTGCCCCACCACCTGCTCAGATGTACCTCCAAGTTCCCTTCGTACCTTACATTTGTCCTGCCTGCTATGCCGTATTATTTATTGTGCTGTTATAACGTCTCTAATACCTGTTTCTGCCGTAATGTTCTCTCCCACCTAGGCCAATTTTATCTCACTATAACAACCATAGAGCCAGTCCCTCTGCCGCTATTAATTCTAATTAACAATAGAATAATACGTATATATACTTATAGTATTCTATAATACTCCTACTAAACCTTAGACTAATAGGCTATACTAGGTAAGGCTTTAATATTTTCCTACTATAGTAATAATATTTACTAACTTTATTAGCCTCTTACTAGATATAGTAATTCCACCTCTCTACTTACCTCCCTACGCCTTACTAACTTCTTTTATTATTAATACCTAGACTTATAAATATCTAGGTAAAATATAGTATAGATATAGATCTATTCCTAAGGCCCCTTTTTACTACCTACCTACGTCTATATAGCCGTACCCTTATAGTAAAAATTACCTCTTATAGTAATTTAACAGCTCTAGAGAGGTTATAGTATTAGCTGTAGTATTATAATAAGTTAGTAATAGTCCTACATATAGTATTAATTATCCTAATAGAGGCGTCTAGAAATAAAGCTTATAGTCTAGTCTGTTACTTAGCCTACTAGAAGAGGGAAATACTTACCTATAAAATTACTATATTAGGTAATTTTCAGGCCTTTACCCTTAGATTAGTAATCTATAAGAATTAATAACACGTTATATAGTCTAGAGTAGAGTCTGCCGTACTAATCTTGTCTACTCTAGTAATATAATTAGGGGCTATAATAATATATAGTAGAGAACTACCTTAATAGGTAATTTACGTCTTATTAGTACCCCTAAAAATCTAGCTCTACCTATTTTTAGCCTAGACTAAAGTAATATTAATAATAGTAGCCTTATATATACGAGATATAGCGTATAGCTAGACTCTATGCGTATTATAGTCTTAAATAACGATCTAGGGCTTATTATCCTTAAGATAGGAAGTTCCTCTAGGAGGGATAGCTGTTCTAAGGCTTACTAAGAAACCCTCTACCTAATAACCAGCTTGTTTTGGTATCCCCTAACTATTAGTTAAGGGGTAGTTTATATAAAACGTCCTAACTAGTAGTGTAGGTTACTATAATACTAAGCGGTTAGAGATATAATACTAATAATAGTAACTTAACCTGCTAATAACTAAGTTTCCCTTTTAGGATAATTTATACTATAAGAGGGGCTATAGTATGTATGTCTGCCTAGATCTAGTGTGAACTATAGATAAGAGGAATCTAAGGTATGTTAGATACTAGCTAAGGTGACTTCCTAAGTTAATAAAATTACCTATCTAGGTAATTAAAATTACCTATTTAGGTAATTTATGTTTTACTATCCTAGGTATTTCCCTTCTTTCTCTCCCTGATGTAACCTTCTGACTAGGTAATACTAAAGTAGTTGCCTTACCTATATAAGAAGGGGAATACTAGATAGCTCTTACTTATCTTAAGGCACTAGCGTATTATTCCTAATATAATTAAAACTTCTGCTGGATTTTTACCTTATGTAGTAGGTGCCTATTGTGGTCTGGCGACTATAGCTTATACTCTAGACATAGCCTAAGAGCTAAGACTGTCTAGGCTAAGTTTAAAGCTAGTAGTGTGGTTTACTATATCTAGATAGGGGCTTATAGCTTTATAATGCTATAGAGATAGCTAACTATTTACCTAGTAACTCTACTATTAAAGCTATCTTTAGGTAAGGCAGACTAGTAATTATAATTAAGAAGGTGTCTATTAGTAGTTAGGGGTTCTACTAAGGCTTAGAAGAGAATATTATATAATACTAGGTACTATATAATAAAGGGGTTATATAGACCTAGTAGGCTAAGTAATACTGGCTTTGTATTCCCTTATAAGTATAGAAGTAGTAGGCTTTTTTATATTAGATGGATTTTCTAGGTTGATAGTTATGTCTAGGAGGGGAGGGACTTGCTTAAAGATGAATAATATAGATATATAAAGCCTTACTTTCGCTATTACTATGCTAGCCTACTTAAGCTAGATATTTCAACTCGCTATCTTTCCTATTGCCAATATGGTCTACATAAAGTTTAAGGAATTAGACTGATAGTCTATCCCATAGTGGTATAAAAAAAACGAGCGTAGGAGACAACACGCCAAGCAGAAATGTCAACAGGATAACAAGGAGCAGCAAAAGCAGCAGCAGAAGTATAACCAGCCTCAATTCCTATTAACAGCACCTATAACAGGACTTAAACAAAACTTCGGATTTCTAAGTGTGATAGAGGCCTACACTATAAGCTATATGTTAACTATACTCTAACTATATACTACTAACATTAACTTATAAGTAATAAGGATAACCTGTAACCCTTCTAGTAGTATTAGTAACCTTAGGTTTAATTCTAGTGAGAATCTTAAAATCGCTAAAACTTATATATAATAGGACTTTATGTGCTTTAACGTCTTAGTACTATCTTATAAGATCCATAATATCCTATTAATAATACTAAAGCTTACTTTTCTAGGTAATATTAATTTATATTTATAACTTTATTTACCTTACGTACCCCTACTTACTTAGTATTCTATAGAATAAGCCTCTCTTAATAAGACAAATTTATCTTTAACTAAGGAATTATTATTAGCTATTAACCTAGCTAGACTAGTAACTAGGGAACTTTAACTAGTAAATCTAGTTATAAGTAGCATAAATATATATAAATAGCTAATATTCTATTTAGGAAGAAGTATTAAAATAACATACTCCTTATATAGCTATAGTTAAAGTTAAAGATAGTAGTAAGAGTAGTAAGAGTTATAATATTATTAAAACCTCTAATAATAGTAGTAGTTCTAATAATAATAAAACTAATATTAAAAACTACTATTAAGAGATATTAGTTTTAGGATCTAAGCTTATAAGAGATAATCTATTAGATAGTCCTATATTATATATCCTACTAGAAAGTAATACTATAGCGCCTATCTACTAGGAGAGTCTATTTATTATTAGTATTATATATCTTAGTAGCTTAATTAAGGCTAAAGTACTATTTAATTTCTTATATAGGCTAAAAGAGCCTTAGCTAGCTAATTTAACACTCCTAACCCTAACGTCTAATTATACCTCTAATTTAGGGTAAGGTAATTATTTTATTATTAGTTAGAAGAGAAGAGGGGCTAAGTTAACTAAAGGTAGTTATAAATTACACCTAGCTAAACAAATAAGACCTTAGAAAGTTAATAAGAATAATAAGACAGGATTACTAGCTCTACTACCTAGGAGTTTATATATACTACTATCTAAAGTCCTAGTAGAAAAGTCTAGTAATAAATTTTTAAACTAAATTAGAATACAGCTTTATTAGTTACCTAGAATATAGGTATAGACTAAAGTAAATAGCCCTATTAATTTAGTACCCTATAGTAGAGACATACTATATCCTAATAGATTACTTTAGCCTAGCTTAAACAATCCCTAAAAAACAAGTATTTATAAGGAAGTATAGTATAGTCCCTTACTAACTATATTAGGCGTACCCTTACTTAGCCTTAGTTACCTATCTAGTATATATAACTAGAATAAAAGTTATAGATTAGCTCTATCTCTACCTATTACTATACTAAACTAACCTATAATAATATACTATAAATACTGTTTTTCTATAAAACGCCTATTACGTATAATTAGTACTTTTAAGGCTCTTAATAGTAATAGCACTAGGTAGCCTAATAATAAAAGTTAAAAGGATATATATAAGCTGTTCCTTAGGTATATAAAAAATTATACTATAGAGAGACTTCCTTAAGAAGAAAAAGGCATAGAAAAAAATAAAACCTATAACATAACATATTAAGATTTAGAAATAGAGGTTACTATTAGATTCTCATATAGCACTATATCTAGGCATAACAATAGCTTAGATAATAACACTAATAGTATTAATAATAGTTAAAGTAACAACTAGAGTAATGGTAATAGTTCTGATTATTACCTTAACCTAGGTAGTCCTGAGGAAAAGGTTAACAGGACTAACTGCTGTTGGACGCCTTTAGAAGAGCTCTGTCTATAAGTATATATCTAAGAGGGGAAAAAGGAGTTATGGATTGCGAAAAAATTAAACCGTAGCAAGGGAGCTATAAATCAGCATCAGCTTATTATAGAAAGGCTAGACAAGGGGACAGTAAAGTAAATTAGTTATACTTACTATAAGTTGTAAATAACTTCTAGAGGACTAATATTTAATGTCTTTTTAGACTAACCTGAAATACTTTTAACAGAAAGCAGTAAATTACATAACTATTACTAGATTTACTCCTTTCTCCTTCTTGTCAGTAGGTAAGGATATCCTATAGAGTAATAGGTAAGACACATAGGGTAAGCAGTAAGGACAGCCCTATGCTTTAGATTAGTACTAAAGTTAGGTCTATTGCGCCAGACAGTATATAAGAGTCTAAGAAAATATTATACTTAAGATAGGAACTATATTGCTAGGAGATTTCAGTATTAAGTAGAGAATCTATTACCCTTGTCTACATTTTAATTGTTTTCTTATATCTCCTATAAACCATTCCCCTTTAACTAATGATAGCATAGTATGAAATTGGCCATCTACTACCAACAGCTAGTGTATTTTTCCTACCCTTCTAGACGCAAACATCCTCTTAGGTTTTACCCTTTATCTCTTCCTTGCCCTTCTTCTTATTCTTCTTATCAATCTTCAGGCTGTACACATAAGAACTCTCCTGTTTCTGCCGCTAGTTTAGGCTTAGGGTTAAGTTCTGGTATAGTATCCATCTAAAAGTCTAGCTGAGGCTTGGCTGCCAGCTCCTCTAAGGGCTCTGCTTTAATTTTAGCGAGCTCTAGGCTAGGCTCTGCTGGCCAATCAATGTCAGGGACAGGCTCAGGCTCTGGCTCTGCGGCATCAACAGGGTTCACCTTAGTGTCTAAGAGATAATCAACCACCGGCTCCCGCTTAGGCTCTACAGCATCTGTCAATAGGCCAGCCCTTATTCTATTACAAGCAGGTTTCATGCGTAACAGCCTCTCAGTTCATCAGCAGCAGCAAGTCGGCTTGTTTTCTTTGCGATTTGCTTATATTTGTAATTATGGCTCTTCCGCCTTGAGCGCCAGACTTTTTCTACTAGACCTATAGTAATTTTGTTGTCTTAGTTCTATTATGTTTCTGCCACCTCTTAGCTGTTATTTGGCTGATTCTGCCGCCCTGCTAATTTGTTCTGCTAGTAGTATATAGATTTTCTGCTATAATACCTACTTATTTCTGGTTTTTGCTGGACATTAGGGTTAGCTTTCTACTACCTTAGTTGTCCTCTTACCTGTCCACCGCTTGCACTCTATAGGCATTTTCTACTACTTTTCTGCTATTTTTCTGCCGCCCTGCTCCTAACCCTGCTATAAGATCTGTCTAAACCTTTTTTGCCATTTTTCTGCTGTTTCAGCTTCCCTCACTGCCGGCTCCGCCACACTATACCAGCCAGACGTAGGCTCAATACTTCTTTCTGTCCCTAGAGCTTAGTTGTCGTAGGGGATGGTTTTACAAAATATATACCCCACTTGTTCTAAGACTACCGCATATATTAAGAAATTTATTAGCCTTATTCTGTGCCGGTAGTGCTAATATTACATATTATAGTAAATTTAACCGCGGATCGCGGCAATGGATGATGTTAGGCCACATGACACAAGCCCCGTCTGCGTTCAACTCTGACATCCACGACTTCGTCCGGGTAAAAGACGCAGAAGGTGCAGTTGATTTAGCACTGGGAGACATGCGTGCGTTCTCCAGTTACTGCACACGTGTTCATGATGTTTGTGGTCGACGGCACAATTGGCATTTGCGGTTCGTAATTGAGCAAAATAGGCTGCACGCATCATCTCGCCAGTCTCCAGCAGGTAAGGATCAGCAGGTATGCATACTGTCGTTTCCAAACACCAACCCAGGCGAACACCCAGAACCAAGAACATCTGCAATTACTAACAGTGCACTTGTTTACAACGTTTCTGCTGGAGATACAAGGGGTGAGATACAGAATAGGGTAACGTGAGTGACGAAGGGATAATACTATTTTTCTCTTATGCTATCTGTGCACGTAGAAATGAGGGATCTAGTTAGCTGTCTAGGGATTGGTGCCCGAGGTGAGGCGATAAGTTGCAGGTCTCCCTTTTGGGCGTAGTTAGTATGGACCTAGTAAGCCATTTGGCCAGACCGCGCTGAATACCGATTATCATCAAAATGCTATCTTGACAGTTTCATCAGACAAATCATATGTTATTAACGTTTTTCATTCATTAAAATCATGTCAGACCAGCTTCAAACCTGTATGAACGTGAATTTCATGTTACTCCGATTAAAATATTAATCGTAAGATCGCAGTCAGTGTCGCATCTTTTGGAATTGAGTATCGAATGAAGCAACCCGATCAGATAAGGTGCGTCTTTGGTGCAGCACATACCTGGATAGACCTATTGCTTCGACCTGCCATCAACTTACCCATGGCATCACGCATGTGACTGCAACCCAATCAAAGATTAACAACTCCTGTCGGCGTTCAAGAGTGTGCTCAACTCAAAGTGGATCAACATCAGTTTCGGATCCTGTTCCTTGACAAGCGGTGTTGTCTCACGACTAGCCACGGAGGGGAGGCAGCCGCAGCTCTTGCCGGTTGATAGTGGCCATGCTGATATTTGCGCTGTCAACCAGTAATAGTAGAAGGAGGTGATTGGTATATAAGATCAGGTCTCATCTGCAGATACGAAGTCTGATTTCAAGTCTTTCTCTCTTGTTCTCTGATTTATCAAGCATTCTGATATGCTTTTAGCAATTCCTTCCTTAGAAACATCTGATCAAATCTGTAGACAGGAAGAACGTGTCAACATGACCAACCAGTTCTTTACTACCGAATTTACCAACGGTGGATTGCTCTTCACTATTGTCGACAATAACCTGAGTTCCCCAACAGAGCGTATCGACCTTACTCTTGAGGCGAATGATGCTATCAGCCGCACATCCGGAAGAGAGGTCATTGACCTCACTCATGATGCGGATGATGCTCTTGGACATACATTTACAGCAGAGATCATTGATCTCACTGATGGAATTACAATGCCGCTGGCTCGTGACTCTAGTCTTGAGAATTCCAGAGCGACGCCTACTTTCGGCAATGACACTAAGACGCCAACACGCTGCACAACGTGCGACGACAAAATCACCCTTAGCGCCAAAATGTTTTGTTTTCAGATCTGTGAATGTGTAAGTTATTAGTATCCCAAGGGAGAACTTGACTAACCTTGTAAGACTGTTTGTGAACAGTGTTACGATAACCTCGAGCAACCATCAAACGAACAGTGCCATAAGCATAGGATCTGTGGATGGCAAATGGCTGTACGCGCCTTTGACACTGATTGCCCAATTTGTTTATCTACGCCTGATAGACATCGATATAGAGGTAAATGTGGCCATGTAATATGCGCTGGATGTTTTCACAATGAGTACAGGATATTGGAGTGCCCTTTGTGTCGGGTGAGCTTTTAGAGAAAGTATAAGCCAGGCATAGACAGGCTATCGATAGGTAGGTAGTAGGACACAAGAAGTACAGGTTAACGGACAAGGATGATGTGGATATCTAGCTCCAAAGGGAATTGCAATCAAAACCCACGCTAAGTGCATGGCTGATTATTAACATATCTGAGGCGTAATGCAAAGACTCTGGACTTATCACATGCATAATTGGGTGTTCAATGTAACTAGCATAAATCTTGCATTATAGGGGGCGCGATTTATGCTTAGCTAAGGACTGAGCTGCTCAGTCTTTTCTATGATACAGTACTGTCGATCAGGAAGGAGACGGAAGGCGAGGCTTCTTGAGTACAGCCTTGGGTGAGAATTTCTTAAGGCCGGGTACGGCAATGAGATGAGGCCGCAAATGGCTGCTGCTGCCTCCCAAACGAAGACATCCAGTTTCGGCTTTGAAGTCATCATTTCGCGCAAGCAGGTTTCGGTTCCTGTTATGCAACACGAGATTTTTTTTTCTTAGAGACGTTTTTGGACCCCGTCTGCGTCAGAGCCAAATATTCCCCCTGCGTTCTACGACGTATTCATGTGCCCAGCACCCGACGGCTCAGGCTTCTGTTGCGACACTTTCAGCTGTTACTCTCAACGTCCCGGCTGTAGCCTTAGCAAAGAGAAGGTTATCTTGAACAGCAGCTATGTACTGTACCATTGGTTCGAAAAAAAAAACACTAGAAGAGCCAACAGGGGTACAGTAAAAGGCGCAATGGGCTTCACTAGATCTCATCGTCAACATTTTTTATAGGTGTGGTGTGGGGTCACTGCTGACAGGGAACGGTAGGTTACGGCTGTAGTCACCAAGTACTAAAAGAACAGCCGTTATCATCCTCAAGGTGAAAACGCCAGGACTGGCTTACTGAAAATCCTCAATTCCTTACCTCCCAGAACCACCGGACAAAAGCTGCTCTTCTTGAACGGATTCGTCGGGCACAGACAAAACCTTCTAGGATGCGTAAATGTATTGGCGTTGACCGCCGTATGGCTTTAAAGGCCATTGACTGTGTTTGGGAGAAAGTAGTCCTATACAGTAAAAGGCGTAATGGGCGTCGCCAGATCTCATACCTAGTTAACATCTTTTGTAAGGGTGGTATGGGGTCACTGCTGACAGGGGATGGCAGATTACGGCTGTAATTGCCAAGTACTAGAAGAGCAGCCGTTATCAGCATCAATGCGAAGACGCCAAAACTGGCTGACTGATAATCCTCCAGTTTTCAACCTCCTGCGGTTATCGGAGCCTGTTTGAGCTATTGTTTGTTGGTTACAGAGTCTGGCTTTGTTAGATGGAGCATCAACCAACTCATGTCTGCAGCCACTCCGCATCACCACTACTAAAGATGTTAACTAAAACATTTGGCGACACCCATTACGCCTTTTACTGTAACAAAGGATGGCAAAAGAGCGTTCGTTCGAGCCTCAGCCAAAACAAGGTTTGCCAGCGTCTTCCAAGCAGGCGTTCTAACGTTGCATCCAGCTGACTCGCAAAACAGGCCTTTGAACGACTGGACGGCAAGGGCTCGTATTGGCGTCTCGTAGGAGCGGGCTTGACGGCGTTCCAGCCAACGCGCAAACCTCGAGCGGATCGAAAGAAAAAAGTCAAGGTGCTTACCGCAGAGAGCAATGGCGCGGTGTTGTGGTATGCATCCAAATCGTGCGACGTTCCACAGCAGAACATGTCTGAAGTTCACCACGGCTGCAATAACCCTTGGAGCCTCGATGGTTCCGCGCCCCATTCCACATCACTCGAGCATAGCCAGTTAGAGGACGACCTCTCCTCTAGTCGTTCAACGGCGAGTCTGATTACTTCGACGCAAAACGGCCTGGAGTATATGCCAGACCCACAATGGGCTTGGAATTTGGACAGCAGACGTTACGTCAACTGGCCCTACTGCAGCTGCTTCTGTAGCCAACACCAGTTTGGTTGGGCAGACACCAATGGCGCGTTGCAGTCGTGTGACAACAGCCCCGGGTTTCCTACATTCGCAACTGCCGGTGTGGGTTCGAGTCTTCCTCACTCGGAAAGGCTGGTTCATTGGGTGATGTGATGGTAGAGTTTCTTGCGTTTTCACGTCATGTACCGGTAGGTAATTGTTGCAGCCTTGAGGGGGCGCTGTCGAAAGGCAAATGAGTAGAAACATGAACCCTGTACGGACTTGCGCCACAGAAGACAGATAGTTTAGAAAAAAGGGAAAAAAAAGTTGACCGCTTCTAAAAGTGCATCAGCCTTGTCAAGTGGCCAATCAACACTCACTCCACACACGATCGGTGATCGGCTGCGTGACCTGACTTTGTGTCACGACTGTGCACATAGGTACTGCGGTACGGGCCAAAGTAAAACTTGATGTTCAGGTATCCGTGGCAATGCTTCCACGATTATGTAAGCAGATGGCACTTCAAGTTATGAATGAGAGTTAAGTTTGAGACGGCTTGCCAGCCTTCGGAAATGGCGGCCCGACATTGCCATTTGCGGCAGCTGCCACATCGGATAATTCTTGGTCATGCCCCCCTTCGCCAATTTAACCTGCCCCTTGTCCTGCCATCTACGTCGCCTCATTTTCTTAAGCTGTTCGCAAGGTCTTCGACACCCGCTTCTGCCGCGATGTTGTCTTACACCCCAGTTGCCTTCCTCCCACCACAACAACGATAAAGTCTGAGTATCTGCCGATATTAATTCAAATTGACGACAGTATGATACGCATATGTCCTCGCAGTGGCCTACAATTAGTATACTAACCCTCAGAACAATAGGTCCTATAGAGTAAGACTTTAGTATTTCCTTACTGCGGTAATAGTATTTGCTAACTTTATTAGCCTCTTACTAGATACAGTAATTCCACCTCTCTGCTTACCTCCCTACGCCTTACTAACTTCTTTTATTATTAATACTAAGACCTATAAATATCTAGGCAAAACATAGTATAGATATAGATCTATTCCTAAGGCCCCCTTTTACTACCTACCCATATCTATCTAGCCGTACTATTATAGTAAAAGAATTACCTCTTATAGGAATTTAACTACCTAAAAGCAACTATAGAATAGGCCATAAGATTACATAATAAGTTAGTAATAATCCTATAGCTAGTGTATATTATCTAGATAGAGGCGCTTATATATAAAACTCTTAGTCTATGCTATTACCTAGGTTACTTAAAGAGGTAAACGCTTACCTATAAAATTACTATGTCGGGTAATTTTAAGGCCCTTAACCTTAGTTTAGCAATCTGTAAGGCTAAAGTAGAGTCTGCCGCACTAATCTCGTCTACTTAGGCGATACAGTCAGGGGCTATAATAATATATAGTAGAGAACTACCTTAATAGGCAATTCACGTCTTATTAGCGCCCCTAAAAATCCGGCTCTACCTGTTTTTAGCCTAAACTGAAGTAATATTAATAATAGTGGCCTTATATATACGAGATGTAGCGTATAGTCAGGCTGTACGCGTATAGAAGTCTTAAATATAATCTAGGGACTGTCATCCTTGGGATAGTATGTTCTTTTAGACGGGTTAGCTCTTGTGAGGCTCTATAGAAACTCTCTATCTAATCTGAGAACCAGCTTGTGTTAGCATCCCTAAACTATTAGTTAAGGGGTAACTTATGTTAACGCCGTAACTAGTTGCGTGGGTTGCTATAGCCTAGAGTGTTTAAAGACATACAGAAGTAACTTGACCTCTTGCTGACTAAATTTCCCCTTCAGGACAACTCACACCATAGGAGGGGCTGTTAGCTCTCAGACTTCAATAACAGTACGCAGGTCTGTGTTACGAGCAGGTAAGGGCAACTAACTGCACCGCAAGGCAAAAGCTTCGGAATTAATGCACCTGCATCATTATCCCCTATTCTACATTATATAGTTACGCCGGCCAGCACCCTAACTGTCTAGGTCGTAAGAGTCTGCCTAGATCTAATGTAGGCTATGGATAGGAGTAATCTAAGGTGCGTGGGATACCAGCTAAGACGACTTCCTAAGTTAACAAAATTACTTATTAAGGCAATTCAAATTACTTATTAAGGTAATTCAAATTACTTATTAAGGCAATTCACGTCCTGCCACCCTAAGCATTTGTTCCTCCCTTAACCTCCCCCCCCCCCCCCCCCCCCCCCCCCCCCCCCAGACCCCCGATGTGACCTTTCAACCGGGTAATGCCAATATTGGCTGCCTTTCCTACAAGAGAATGGGAATACCAGATAGCTTGAACTGGGCTTAAGGTACCGGCGAATTATTTAAAACACAATCAAACGTTCCGCTAGATTCTTTGCCTCATGTGGTATATCTTGCGAGGCTGGTTTGCGAGGTCAAATCGCTGATGGTCTCATGTTCATCCGTGCTTATCTATACTTAAGGGGAGAGGGCTTAGTTACTTATGCCGATTGACTGGTCAACCAGGCTTAATAGAGTGTGAGGATCAGCTAACAGGCCTTACTTAGTGCCATAAGAACGCCGAAGTTATATAGTAAGTGTGTGGGTGCCTATCGTAGTCTAACGACTATGGTTCATACTCTAGAGATGGCCTGAGAGCTAAGAGCGTGCAGCCTAAGTTCAAAGCTGGTGACATAACTTACTAGGTCTAGACCAGGGCTTATAGCTTTATAATGCTATAGATATAGCTAACTATTCGCTTGGCAACTCTATTATTACAGCCGTCTTTAGATAAGGCGGATTGTTAAACATAAAGCATAAGATACCTATAAGTATATTAGGGGCTTTACTAAGGCTTAAAAGAGAATATCACATCGTACTAAGTACTATATAATAAAGGGGTTATATAGACCTAGTAGGCTAAGTAATACTAGCTTTGTATTCCCTTATAAGTATAGAAGTAGTAGGCTCTTCTATAGGTTGCTAGATAGATGTTTAAGTTAAAGGTTACGTCTAGAAGAGGGGGGCTTACTAAAAGTTAAGTATAAATATATAAAGCCTTTCTTTTACTATAATCATACTAGCTAACTTAAGCTAGATTACTTAACCTTACTATTTATCTTCTTTTACTAATAATAGCCGACATAAACTTTATAATATCTAACGTTAAGTCTATAGAACGGTATATATAAAACGACTTGGCTCCTACTATAAAGCTACTAGTACTAACTTAGGAGATTAGTAATATTATATTAAAAAAGCTAAAGCCTATCTTTTTAGATAAAATTAACTTATTATCGGTATCCTATTCCTCTTACGCACTCCTAGAACAGTCCCCTTATAGAAAGGTAAATACACTCTTAGCTAAGGAATTTTTATTAAATTTTAAACTTACCTAATTAGTAACTAGGTAACTTCACTATACAAATTCTATTATAGGTAGTATAAACGTATATAAGTCGCTAATATTTAATATAGGAAGAAATAACAGCCTAATATAATTATAGTATAGCTATAGTTAAAGATTAAGCTAGTAGTAAGAATAGTAAGAGCTCTAATACTAAGGAGACCTTAGTTAATAGTAGGGGCTCTAATAAAAATAATATTAGTCTTAAGAATTATTAATAAGAGAGTGTGGTTCCCTAATCTAAACCTATAGAAAGCCTCCTATGTAGTCCTATCCTATATGTCCTATCTAAAAGTATATCTATAGCGCCTAACTGCTTAGAGAGTTCTTATGTTACTAGAGATATATTTCTTAGTAATTCCATTAAGGTACTAGTTAGTTCCTTAAATAGGTTAGAAGAGGCCCTAATAGGTAATTCTTTACTTCCTACCCTAGCGTCTAATCACGCTTCTAATACCTAGTAATAGGGCTGAATTGTTACCTGTTAGAGGAAACGTTATTTTAATATAATTAAAGGTGTGTCTAAGTACTTTAAACTACGCCTGGCTAAACAAATAAGGACTTAGAGAGTTAGTAGTAGTATAAATTTGCCGGCTCTACTAACTAGGATCTTACGCCTATTACCATGTCAAGCCCTAGTAGAAAAGCTAAGTAACAACATGTCAGGGGAAATTAAAACACAGCATCGTCGCTTAGCTGGGTTACTAGAACGCCTTAAAGCAGATGGCCCTATCGGGTTGGTACGTCGTGATAATAACACAGTGCGCCCTAATGGATTACTTATTCCCGGCTTGAAAACCCCCCTGAGGAGAACTAGGCGTGAGGTGGCACCACGGCATCGCTCGCTAACCTTTTTGAATCGTCCCACTCTTCGCCACAATCACCTTCCAAGCACGGAACAAACGACCAATAACAACGACTGCCAAAGCGACGACCAGGGTGATGGCGGTGGTTCGGATCATTGCTCCACCCCAGACAGTCTTTAGGAACAGATTAAAAAATCTAAGTGCCGCTATGGGACAGATTTGGAAGAGAAGCATCTGTGTAACTATAGGAGGGAAAAGGTCGCCCTATCACCCAACAGGACCTTTACGACTAGACGGGACACAAAGCGGGCGCAAAGGTCCCCTATGGATAATATGGATAGTCCAGGTGAATCTAGCGCATCTGAATTATCTAGTGAAGCCGAAAGTTGTATATGGGTGGGCGGTAAGCCTGGCGAGATAGGTGGTGGAAGTGGTGGTGGTGATGGCTTGGATGTGGGGGTATCCTAGAAGGGGGGGTGGTTATATATTGACAAAGGGGAGGAGTGGCCATCAATTGTAAAAGCGCTGTATTGGAGCGTGACAACTATAGTCTAGCATTAGGTAATGAGGAAGAAGCAGGGCAAAGGAACGGCAAAGTGATTTAGGCATACTGACAATTGAGTTGCGAATTGTTTTGGCGGTATTAACTTATAAGACTGATATTAAATAAATGTATTTAACTAAGGAAACTTTATAGTATATACTATAACACTAGCAGTGCAGATAAGTTATTAAACTATAATAAGGCTTGTTAATTATTCTATCTACTATAATAAAGTTAATTTGTATTTTCGAAGCTGTATTACAAGCACGGCATGGAAGCCTGGACTCTAGGGTTGGATGGATGTCATAGGCTCGGAGGCAGGAGCAAAGGGGTCACACGGTTATGCCTGTGTTGCGGCCTAATCAGTTGGGGTGCTGGCCGGCGTAACTATATAATGCAGAACAGGGAATAATGATGCAGCAGCATTATTATCAAAGCTTTTGCTTTGCATCAGACTGGCTATGTCAGCTTTGTCAAGGGGACTAATTAATACTTACATTACATACGGTTGGTGATCGGCTGTGTGTCCTGACTTTGTGTTATAACTACATACTGCAGTACCAGGCCAAGTAAAACCCCCTGTTTAGGTATCTATGGCCGTGCTTCCTTGATTATGTTAGCAGTAGGTACTTTGAGAGTATGGTTCTTGTCTAGCACAAATCTAGCCAGTGAGAGTTAGAATGTAAGTAGTTAGGTGTAGACTCTATACTCCCTCCTAGAGGGCCTTGACTTACCCACATAGTACTGTACGCGTCGGAAGCTCAAGCTACTGTTTTTATAGATACTAGAACGGTTATGTAAAGAGCTGATTATTGCTTTCTAGGCATGTACTACTACCTATATAGTAACTAAAGGAAAATGTACTAGGGGATAGTAGTTAGACTGCTAACTAAAACCCCTAGGTAACTAGAGGGTTAGAATTAACCCTTGCTTAAAGTAAAAACTATGATACCGCTTGTGCCGATCTACTTAAGATCTAAGCTGCGCAGGCAGCCATTCTTGCGCGCTATTCTTCGTACGTAACCACCATTCTTACGCCCCCTTCTGCGTACACAGCCATTCTTACGCACTATTCTGCGTACACAGCCATTCTTACGCACTATTCTGTATACGCAGCCTTTCTTACGCCCCCTTCTGCGTACACAGCCATTCTTACGCATCATTCTACGTGCTCCTAAACCTAGATATAGCATTGTAGATGCTACTAATCTCTTACTAACCTAACTACCCTCAGGGTGTGCTTACTGCTAGCATGGCGGCTTTACTACAAGCAAACAAGAATATAATAATAAATAGCCTTACTATTACTTTAAGGTCTATTATGAATAGATTCTACTCTGTTTGTGGACTCTATTATCTTAAAACCTCCTGTGTGTGACCTATAGAGGTGTAGTGTTCTGACCTAACAAACCTGTAGGTGACGCAAGCCCTACCCAACCCTGGAAGCGCAGACGGTACAATAATTCTACAGACACTACTACATATATATATACATAATTAGGTTTCTAGTACTTAACTTATAAAATAGACTTTATAAAAGAGGTTTATAGGATAATAAGGATATTATGAAATATTAAAAATCTCTGTTATGGTACCTATGGTGTCTTCTCTTGAAAGCCACTGTCGGCTTTTAACAATCTAGCCAGCCTAGCAGTAGGTGTTAATAGAGCTGGCTTCTGTTAGTTAGTAACTATTCCCTTTCCTACTACCTAAGATATTAGTATTCCTATCTAGTCTATATTATAACTAAAGAAAATAGCCCCCTTAATTTATCTTTTTACTAAGAACGTAAGAATAGATACTAAATATATTAGTAGCTATTATTTAATAAAATAGAATAGGATAGACCTAGCTTAACTTACTTATATATAATATAGAGGTTATTACTAAGAGAAAGCCTATAATATTTAAATCCTAGTGCTCTAGATTATTAAGCCCTAAGTTAACACCCTCCTTAATATATCCTTATATTAACTCTATTATTATATAGCCTAAATTAACTATATCTTTTCTAGAGCTTAATAGGTAATAATTTTCCTAGCTATTTATATATCTTTATTAATACTATGTTTATAAGTATAAGTAAGTAAGGAACTAGGTATTACTAAGCTTAACCCTACTAGTAGGGTATAATAGAATATAAGAATAGTTAAGATAACTGTGTTATAGTCCTAGTTTCTTAAGATAAACTAGCGCCTTAACTACCTAGTAACCTATAAGATAAAATAAATAATTAGAATAATAGCTAAATAGACCTATCCTATAATTACTACTAGGCGCTAAGGATTAAGATATAGATTTCTAATAGCTTCTAGTAATAATTATAGTATATTCTTATAGATAATATAGTAATTTATCTTATTACTAAAAATCTTATATACTATAATAATATTTAGATATTAAATTAACTATAATATCTTAATTTATTTTATAGATAAGTCTAAAAAGTAGTAGATATTAATAATATTACTAGATATTCCTTTCTTTTTAGTAACTAAGACTATATTACTATCTCTTAGAATCTACTTATATATCCTCTTATATATAGCCTATAGTAATACTAACTTAATTAACATAGTTGCTATAGTAGAGCTTCCTTCTTATCTTACTTTAACAATTCTTAAGGTTTTTATTTAGTAAATATAGTTTTTAATATCTTAAGGGTGCTTCTTATTAATATAAGGTGTCTATTAATAAGTACTTTCTTTATTAGACATTACACCTTAGAGTAAGAAAAAATAGAAGTTAAGTAAAAAAACAAAAGTAGATAAAGAGTAAGGCTAGGAAAAGTTATTCTAGCTGTTTTAAGGGTGGTTTAGCTAAGACTTTATAACTAGACTAGTAGAAACTAATAAATAGTAGATTAAATTAATTCTAGAAACTATAACTAAATTAAGAACTAGGCGTGTTAAAGTACTAGTAATCTATTTTTATTATTTATACCTTAGTTCTAATAGTAGCTACTCTTTTAGTACTTAGTAAGTATAGCTATAATCTACTATCCTATAATAGCTATAACCCTATACTAAACTATATAGATGTTAAGTATAAGATCTAATAGAGTATAATACGCCTTTAACTATATTTATTTATTAGACTAACTATAAATAGCTTATTTTTTATGTAGCTAAGTTATAGAATTATTACTCTATAATATTAGAAAGTAGCTTTACCTAGGTAAATAGGCGACTTAAAGAAGAGTAATAGGCTAAGTATTATAGTACTACTAGTATTAGTATATTATTATTAAAACTAACGTTAAGGGCTACTAACCCTATCTATTATTACGTTCCTAAACTACTTAAGAGATTATACTAAGAAGAATATAGCTATTAGTAAGAAGATTATTATTATTATACTAAAGCTATAATTAGTTAATATAATCTTAATATTACCCTATTAAACATAAGGGTCTTATCTACTAGGCTCTAAAGTAATAATTTACCCTATCTACGCCTTAAAATACTATCTAGAGTATAACTAGAATGTCTTTAAGGATCTAATTATATTTTTATAGCTAATAAAGTGTTTAATAGGACGAATAAGTACTAGGTAGTTAACCTTTTTCTAGATAGTATAACCTTAGATAAATTATTAGAATAAATCCTCTAATAATACCTAGACTTAAGTAATAAGCTAAAAACGTTTTTTATTAAAGAGTATAAGTATTAGAAGAAGCCTAATAATAGGGAATTCTATTATAAGATCTAAGGATACTAAGGGTATTATAGTAATAAAAATCCTTTTTTTAAAAGAATATAGCTAGGGTAACTTTCTGCTTTTTTAAAGAATTATTAATATCTCTTAGACTAGCTATTTTACTATAAAAAATACTTAGATGCCTTTAACTTACTCTTAGCTATTCTAGCCCTCTTTTATAGCTTTTAGCTTACTATAGTCTATAAGGTAATAAGTATAAGATATAATAAGGTATAATAATAATCTAAAATAATAATAATATAGAGTCTAATAAGAGGCAGCCTTATTTATACTATTTAAAACATATACTTAGTATTTAGAGTAAGATATATAGTAGTAACTACTAAACTATACAGCTTATTAATTAACTAATAATAGAACATCTATAAGGGATAGTACTAGGTATATTTAGTATAGACTATAATAAACTTCTTAGTAATATTAGATATAGTTATATCCTTAGAAACTTTTTAGAGTAATAATAAGATAAAATATAGATTTAAATTTATAATACCTTAGAATAATATTTAATACTATTACTCTTTACTTTCTTTAAAGACTAAAAGTTCCTTAGCGCTACTATAGGTTATATAAAAAAGCTAATAGGTGTTAGCTCTAAAGTTATAATTCTAAGGTGTCTAGATAAGATATTCTAAGATATAAATTAGCAGCCTAATTAGTATATAGTATAGGTGTTATAAACGGTATATATAACTATCCTAGGAGATATAGTAACTTATTTTAATCTTAGATACTAGTAATTATAGCTTACTGCCTTTTAGGAGTTCTAAGAACTACTAGTAGATATAAAGAAGAAAGACATACTTATAAAAGCTTATAAGGGAGTAGATAAGACTATACTCTTTAAGTTTGCTTCTCTTATAAATAGACTAACGTAGTATACAAGTGAATAGTCCACACAAGTGAATGGTCTATTTCCTTATCGTACGTTAAAGCCTTATATTTTAATCTTTAATATAATAGTAATTCTAACTCTAAAATAAGATTAAACTAGATAAATAATAATCAATAAGACTTATATATATAAAATAAAATTCTAAGATTTCTTAAATATTTCTAATATATAAAAACTAGAAACCTATCTTATCTAGTTCCCTACTTTTAAAGAATTCTATATATAGCTTATAAATAATAGTTTAAATTCTAGAAGATTTGATTATATATATATAACCTATATTTACTTTAGATTATAAAGTTTTATAAGTTTTAGTAAAAGTCTTTTAGAGATATAAATTATTAAAATATAAGGCTTTAACATATAATAAGGAAATGGACTGTTTACTTGTGTGGACTATTTACTTGTGTACTACGTTAGGGTTTAAATCTAATAACTTAAATACTATTATAAGAGCATCCCTAGATTTTAAAGTTACTAAACGCCTCCTCCTCTCTACAAGAAAGCTAGGCTAGTACTAATATCCTAATTTTAAAAAATATATATAATAAGTAATAGAAATCCTTATAATAGCTTAGCTAGTATTTTTTAT
Organism: Colletotrichum sublineola; assembly: GCA_020631755.1. Classification (NCBI taxonomy): domain Eukaryota; kingdom Fungi; phylum Ascomycota; class Sordariomycetes; order Glomerellales; family Glomerellaceae; genus Colletotrichum; species Colletotrichum sublineola. Next base: position 856,807 of record JAHSQG010000019.1, read on the forward strand.
AGAGGCGTGTAGCTATAAAATAAATAAATGTTACGTAGAGCTACTAATTAGATATAGAGTCCCTTATAATAGCTATTATAACTATAATTAGGTAGAATTATTTCTTCCTAATATACTATTAGAGTTTAAAATAGGATAGGCGTAAGTTACCTTATTCTTTATCTAAAGATTAGTCTACTTATTATATTTTAGTCTCCCTTAACCTATAGTAGATTTTATTATTAATAAATAATTAATATGCTATTTAGATTTAGGGATTTATAGAGCTAACCCTATAGACTAAACTAATTATAATTCTAAAGTATATATAAATTTAGTAGTATAGGTAAAAGAATAGTTAAAACTAGACTAGCTTAGAGAGCTGTCTTAAACTAAACAAGCCAAACTTAATAATCTATAGCAGCTAGCTTAAGAGTAATAAGACTGTTTATACTAGCTAGGTAAGAGTGTTTATAGTACTTCTAATAAAGTAAACTTTTAGTAAGACAATATAGTAGTTAAAGTAGATATAAAAGATAACTAGAATTTAAGTAGTAAGGAACTTTTATTATTTAGTAATATAAATAGTAAGAGAGTATCTTTATTAGATAAAGATGTTATAAAAATTTGTCCTAAAAAAAGTAACCTCTACCCTATAAAATAAACCTAAAGAGTTACTTAATTTAACTTTAATAAAGTATAAGAATAAAATATCTTAAATAAAGATAGTAGTAGTAAAGCCTTATTATTAAGTAAGTAGTAAATTACTATAGAATTTAGAGAGCTTTTTTAAACTAAACAAGCTAAACTTAATAATCTATAGCAGCTAGCTTAAGAGTAATAAGACTGTTTATACTAGCTAAGTAAGAATGTTTAAAACTCTTTAAATAAAGTATATAAAAATAAATTAGCGTAAGTAAGAGAACAGTTAAAACTAGACTAACTTAGAGAGCTATCTTAAAATAAACAAGCTAAACTTAATAATCTATAGCAGCTAGCTTAAGGGTAACAAGACTGTTTACACTAGCTAAGCGAGAGTATTTATAATACTTCTAGTAAGGTATATAAAAATAAATTAGCGTAGGTAAGAGAATAGTTAAAACTAGACTAGCTTAGAGAGGTGTCTTAAACTAAACAAGCTAAACTTAATAATCTACAGCAGGTGGCTTAAACTAAGTAAGCTAAACTTAAAAGCCTATAGTAGATAGCTTAAGAGTAATAAGACTATTTATACTAGCTAAGTAAGGGTGTTTATAATACTTCTAATAAAGTAGACTTTTAGTAAGACTAAATAGTAGCTAAAGTAGCTAAAGAAAATAACTAAAGTTTAAGTAATAGAGAACTTATATAATTTAATAATATAAATAGTAAGAGAGTAACATAGTCTACAAGTAAGTAAATTACATAAGTAAGTAAATTACTTTCTAGCACCTATATAACAAAGTATAAGAGAAATTAACTATAACGCCTTAAATTAATTCAAACTATTTAGAATCCTCTTCTTTAGAGGTAGATATAACTTTCTAACACATATAAGCATTATAACCAGGCTCTCTATAGATACTATATTGTTATACGTATATTTCTATCCTCCTTACACAACCACTACTCTAACCTATTTCTACTTATAACTACTCTATTATATCTATTTAAGACTTTATATCCTATACCTAATTAATTATAAGTATTCTACCCTTCTAAATCTATATTTCTTTATATAGTAATAGTAACTTAGTTACTTATTTACCTCTTAATACTTTATTATCTATACCTATAGTAAAACCTAGTTATATATAACTACTATAATTCCTTTCTTTAGCTACTATATATACCTAATAATTAATATTAGGGAGCTATTCTAATATTATATAATATAATTTATAATAAAATTAGATTATAAAGTAAACTTAATTAGGTTATTTAGTATCTTTAGGACCTAAGCTAGTAGTAGGCTAGTAGAAAAACCTAGTAGTATTAGTATATAAAGCTTTATATCTAGCTATAAAATTATATATTCTAGGTTATATAGAATAAGGCTAGTTACTCTAAAGCCTACTTAAATATTTACTATAGTTATTACCTTATTATATACCTTATAAAAGGCTAAGAGGAAGTCTTCTTTTATAATATACATAATATATACCTATATAAGGATCTTAATTTCTTAGCTGTATGCCTGTTTTAATAGACTAAAACACCTAATATTAAGAGGCTAGAGCTTATATAATAAATAAGGTAGTATATAGAGTATAATAATATTCTACTCCCTATAGTATAGCTTAAAATTAATAAAATAGTAGCTTTTATAGCTATTAAGGATAAAAAGGTAGTAAACACCCTTTATATAACTCTTTATATAGAAATTAAAGTACTTTACCTATTCTAGGCCTTTCTTATTTATTATCTAACTATTTTTAGTAAGTATAATTACCTAGTTAGGTAGGAGGAGGCTATTATATATCTAGGAGTTAAGATAGATCTTACCTATAAAGATAATATATAGTAGGATAGAATAGCTATATAACCTAATACCCTAGATTACTATAACCTATTCCTAGTTCCCTTATTATACTCCTCTTAGCTTACTATATTATTTAGAGGCTATAACAACCATTTTAGAAGACATCTTACCTATTATAAACCTAGTCTTATTAAAGTTATAAATATTAGTATTATCTATCTTATACTTTATAATTATATTTTATATAAGGGAAAACCATATATAATACATATCTAGATCTTTATAAAGGACTCTCTAATAGTTAATTCTTTAATTAAAACACGTCTAAAGCTTAGGTTGTTATTATATAAAGTTTAAGGCCTAGTTTATTCTAATATATTACGCGCTATAGTTATAAAGTAGTTAATTAGCTATTTCTTAAACAGTACTAAGTTATAGTAAAAATACTTATAAATCCAGGTTAATAATATATTAGATAATAGTCTCCTCTTTATATAAAGTTAAATTATAGTTATTTAGTTTAATATTACGTTGTATAGCTTAGCCTTATTTTTGTTATTAGAGGGTTAAGAATAATATATTATAGTATTTTATAGCCTTTTATATACTTAATTTTAGGTCTAATTTAAGCGTATTAAGTGCTAGGACTAAATTGCTTTTATTTAAATACTATACTATAGTTATAGGTAGAGAAAAGTAAAGGGAAAGGTAGGTTATATAAAATAGCTAGAAAGTAATTTACTTACTTATGTAATTTACTTACTTATAGACTATATTATCCTTATTAGATAAAGACGCTATAGAAATTTATCCTAAAAAAAGTAGCCTCTACCCTATAAAACAAACCTAAAGAGTTACTTAATTTAACTTTAATAAAGTATAAGAATAAAATATCTTAAATAAAGATAGTAGTAGTAAAGCCACATTATTAAGTAAGTAGTAAATTACTATAAGATTTATTACGCAACAGGATACTAGCTATTAGTCTATATCTAATATAATTTATGTCTCCCTATTAGATCTATTAGAGGTCTAACAAATAGCAAAAAAGTACTTAAGGAAAAAATTCCTCCTATATAATAAAAATCGTAATAACCTAAGTCCTATAACATGTTTTAATAAAGTAACAGCAGACAGATCAAATATAATTTTAGTTACTTATAAGTTTAAACCGTGTAATTACTAGGAGAAGAAGGAGGAGAAGAAAGAAGAGAAGAATAAGAAGAAGGACGTAGTGGTGGTTAAGGAGGAGGAGGAGGAGGAGGAGATATAATAGAAATTACAAGCATTAGAAATTAAATAGTTAACAAGGTTTTGGTGCTAAGTGACATATATACTATGGGGGACGACAATATTACAATAGCTTGTAGGGATGTAATGCTTGCTGCTTGCTATAGCCTATGGCGGCAATAGTTTATTTATATGTAATTACTACGTTCAGACCTAACGTCTATATCCTAACGCCTAGAGCCGTAATTACAACACAATAAGTTAATAATACATAGCACGTATGCCTAGAGCGTGCTATTACTAGTACGCGCCAGACTATTAAATTAGAAGTATTTAGTATTATAAATAAACTATATACAGAGTATGTTAAGGTAGCCTACTTGCTATGCAGGTATGTTATCTATATTAAATTACGTAGTAGGTCTAGATAGTAAAACTAAAGTATTGTCTGCTAAGGGCAGGACCTAAGTTCCCCTCTACTCTAACGTAGGCAGTAGAATTAATGTTTTCTGGTGTGTATTCTTTTATATCTCTAGCTAGTAATCTAATTCTATTAAATTAACTTTACTTCCTAAATATCCTTAAATAAGCTTTTATAAAGTATACCTTACCTTGAGTAATACTAATACTATACTAGTTAGAAATAGTATAGGTAAGTTAGAGGGATAGCTTACCTAAGACTATTATGTTCTCCCTCTTCTTCTCTTTTCCTTAGACCCTCTAAATATACTTACCTTTAACTTCTTTATATAGAATAGTATTAAAGTCTGGAATGCCTTTTACTATTATAGCCTACAAGTGTGATCTATAACTTTAAGATATATATTTAACATATATAGATATTTTTAAGATCTTACTTATATAAGCTGCTAAATTATAAAATCTTCTATATTACTTATATATCTATTATCTAAAGTGTCTTCTATAAGTATACTATTAAGTAAGTCCTTAATAGTATAAGCTAGTTCTTAATATATTAGTTAAGAAGATAGTCCTAGTAGTAAGTACCTTACCTATTATATATAGTTTTTATACTAAGTAAATATAATAAGTATAAGCTTTATAACTATTAAACTTATAAATAAGCTTTTTTAAGTATAGTAGCTATACTATAATTCTATAGCTACTAGTAACTATAAGGATAATATTATAGTTAGTAACTAGAATACTTATGCTATATAGACTACTAAAGAGGGTAAGGTAAGTCTTCTAGGCCTTTTGTGATTTACTATACTATAAAAATTTCTAAGTTAACCTAGAGCAAGGCTTAACTAATATATTAAGTGTTTTAAGAGGAGAGTTAGACTATAACGCAACTATAAAAGGGTGTGTTTGCTAAAGGGATTAAAGTCTTACTAATAGAGTAAGCACCTAGAGACTTATTAATTGTCTGGCGTTAATAAGGATAGGACGTGATAACGTTAATATAAGGATAATAACGTCGCTAGAGTTGTTAATAGATGTTTGAGGGAAGTTATAGCCTATAAGTCTGTTACAATAGATAATAAGGCATAATAATAATAGTATAGATAGAGTAGATGTGCTAATTAGTACGTAGAGACATAGGCGCGCCTAGGGAGATTGTAAAGCCAGGTGCTCCTATATTCTATAGATAGCTAATATTGCTAAGCCTTGATGGAGGCGTAAAAATACTTTATAGAAGTTGTTTTTAAAGATAGGAATAGAGAGAAGAACAAGAGTCCTAATAGCTGCTGCCGCCTATTATTTCTAATTAACAGATTACTTATAGTCTAGACTTTAGGCTTTACATAACTTACTAGAACTACTCCTCTGTTTACTGATATATCTAATAGGAACAACTTAGAAGATATCTAAGCGACTATTATATAGAATAGAAGTAATAATAAAGTCATGATGCCTACTAAGCCGTGTAAACGACAAACTAAACGCCATCTAATACCAAGCAAATCAGTTAGTAAGTCTAGGTGCCATGCTGTATATTGAAAAACTAGGTGAATAAGGGCTAAATCAGCTGCATGTCGACTGGCGTCTAATAGTAAGTAACACTAAAACCAGAGACAGAGGATATTTAACGCCAGGTAGGTTATTAAAGCCAAGACATCTGCTAAACTCTATTAGGCAAACAATATTAGATAGACAAGATATTAGAGAAGAGGAATACGTATAATTAGCACTACAACCCAATTAGATATCACCCCACATATCTCAATCAAATAAGTTAAATACAGCCCTTTTTATATATCAATCAATCAAATACGTATTCAACGATTTGACAGATATATCTAAGATATCCAGAGGTTTTCAGGAGAATATATCTCTAGCACCAGACCAATAGGATTACAGGATCTAATATAAATATAGGGCAAAAATGAAGTTATTCTGGTGTTAGCTAATAGATTTACTAGGTTGTAACCCTCTAAGCTATTACTTTAATTCAAGCCAGAAATAATACTATAGCTAGGATTTAAACCTAAAGCACCTTAACCTAAAATACTAGTCTTAGCTCTGTTAACTATTACACTACTATAGTTAATAACTTCTAAAAAAAAAAGGGGTATATAGTATAGAGCTGGCTTCTAGGGGGGCTGTTTCTCTAGTTCTAGGCTGGGGGTGGGGCTGCATACTTTAATCTAATATAGCTACTACGCTAAATTTACTAGTAATATTGTTAACTAATAATACTTCTACTACGCTAAATTCGCTAGTAATATTATTAACTAACAACACTTCTACTATGCTAAATTTGCTAGTAATAGCCTATAGTTATTTAAGTCTTTTACCCTCCTTTAGCCTTTCTAAATAGCTTTATAGCTTCTTAGTATACTACCGCCTTATTAACTTATCCCCTAACTTAACTAACCTTAATCTACTACTAGTAATATGTTAACCTATAATCTTAACGCCTAAGATACTATTAATGCTATACCTTATGTTATATTTAAAGGGCGGAAGTATGTTAACAACTTACTGCTATTAATAAAGGGCTTAAAGGGTTAGACTACTTAGATTAAGGATTATAGCCTTTTTATCTACTATATACTACTAGGTAGGATAAAGGGTAATATATACTAGATATACTATTAATATAATAAGAAGGGCTACCTAAGGGTATTTATTATAATATTAACCTTATTAGTAGGGTCCTATCTTAATAATACTTATTATATATTTAAGATAATAAACATAACTACTAAGTAAGGGGATAAGATAGATCTATTATTATTACCTCTACTAGTAAAATAAGCCTAATCTACCCCTATTACTATTATAAAGAACTAAGTAATAATATGCTATAAGCTTACTATTACTTTTCTTATTAATATAAGTAATCCCTTTTTAACCTTTTTAAATTAATAGATATAGTACCTCCTTTTTAAACTTAACCCTAATTTATTATTCTAGATACTATAGTCTTATAAAAGTATAAGGTAGTATATAAATACTCTCTATTAGGTAAAGAAGGTTAAGATCTATAATAAGATACATAACATAATAACTAAAATCTACCTCTCTTTTAACCTCTAGACTTTACCTAACAAGTATGCTATTATTGCTGTCTTCTGCTACTTCCTTAACGTAAGGGTAAAGTAGACCTAGTATCTTATTACCCTCTACTATTAACCTAGGTCCCATAAGGGTGTAAATATCGCCTAGATACTCCTTTAAGTTATTAATAAGTAGGGGATTACAGGCTGTATTAGTATAGTTATTTATAATAACGTAAGTAATAATAATACTTACGTAATATATCTCTTTACTAGTCTATTAATAGACTATACCTAAGCTAATATACTAGATTAGTAGATATAATGCTATAGGTATATTCTTAACCTTATAGGTTAGGCCTTTTTATATAGTACTAATAGTAAAGCTTTTAAATAGGAGTCTAATAAGGTCCTTAATACTAGTTAACTAAAGGTAGACCTTAAGCTCTAGCGTATGTGCGGCCTAGTTAGTAAGCTCTAGAATATTGTTAAGTATATTTAATCCTTACCCTAATAATACGAAAGGTTCCTTAAGATTAGTAATAAGGTGCCTAATAGCTTTATAATATTTAAGCCCTTACTATAGGAGTTATAGTTAATACTTAATAATAATATGTGTTAGAACTTAACCTACCTTATAATATAACGCGCCCTCCTTAAGTAAAGTTAGATTATAGGTTATATCCTTAATAATCTAACTCTACTGTAACTAAACAAGTGAATACCTACTAAGGACTACCTTATAGAGGAGGATTAGTATCTTCTTATTAAGATCTAGGATGTACTTAAGCCCCTTTATAGTTAGATAATATAGTACTAAGGCTAGGGGAAGGGTAATAGTTATGGTTAACTATAGGATGTAATAGTTAGTATTAAATACCTTATAGACTATCTAGAGGAGTAGAAGAGGCTTTTTAATAAGCCTATAGTTAAAGAGATTAATCTTATAGTATTATAACTATCTACCTATTAGTCTACTATAACTTAAAGGTTAAGGTTATTATAAATAACTATATCATAAGTAACTATACTACTAGCTCCCTTAATAAATAGTATCCCTTAATACTTACTTAATAAGTATACCCTATGTTAATATTATAACTAACTACTATAACTCTATAGGGGTACCTTTAACTCCTGTAGATACTTCTGCTTATCTATACTTAATAGATAGAAGGTTTTAAATAAATACTATACCTAGCTAGGGGACTTAGTACTCTACGCAGCCTTAATTATTCTTTATCCTAGCTAGGGCCTGAGATAGTTAGAGAAGTAATAGACTAATCTAGCGTAATAAGTATGGCTTCGCGACATAAAGGAAGGTCTATATAACTATTAGTAATGCTAGTATGCTAGTAATACCCTTTGTAGAGGATCTTAGTCTCTAGGTAGAGGGATATTTACCCTAATTACTATACTACTATATATAGAGGACTCTAAGTATTAATAATAGCTAAATAGCCGTGCTACTAAAGCTATTACAAATAAGGCTTCTAAGTTAGATTAGTACCTCTACTAATCTATTACCTAACCTGTTAATAACCCTATTTAGTGGTGGATAAACTATTATTAGGCCTTTCTTACTCTTAGCAACCTTGCCCTGGATATCCTTACTATACCTATGATGGCGACAGACTGTAAGAGGGTATTTAGCCTTATGAAGTTAACCTTAACGTCGTAGAGGCTCTTAATAATGCCATCCACGCTAGAGGAGGCATAATGTCTATAGAACTGGCTCTAAGGCGGCAGGGTTACTATAGGAGGGCACTACTTTAAACAGAAGAGGGATAGGTAGAGGGATAGGTATATTAGCACTATAGACGTACTTTGTAATAACTTCACTGACTTCCTAAATAGGTAAAGCATATAGATATCTTAGATATCTTCTAATTAATTAAATATTAGCACCTAAAGTGGTCAATTAATTAGATATAGGGGGGTCTGTTTGATTGATTGATTGGGTTGCAGCGCTGCGTATAATAGACGCTAATCGTAACAACTAGGAACAAAAACAAAGATAAATAATAAATATAACTAGACTGAGAGCAGAAATAGCATAAGAAATAACAAGGTAGTTATCTAACTTTTGTATGTTTAGGAGGGAAGTCTTACTTAACGTTAGTTACTGTATTACAACAGGATTTGATTTAAATTAAGTAGGTAGGTTAATAGATTACTTTTAAATAATCTCCGCTGTTTTTCCTTAACGTTAAGAAGGGTTGGAACTTTTAATCTGGTAAATAATGGTACTGCTAGTGTAAGTAAATACAGTACACACCTGCGTCGTACATAGAATAGGTGGCACTTTACTATAGCATATACAGTACCGTTTGATGGCCATTTCTGGCTCTTAGTATTTCTAACTATTATTATTTCTAGCTTTTGTCGTTTCTAGCTCTGCTTATTTCTATTTCGGTTAATAACTGCTCCCCAAGCGTCTGATTACTTGGTGAAGCCTATTGCAGCTTTTACTTTGGCTGCTGTATTAAAAAAAGGATATTTCTTATTAACTAATTACTTTAATATTTGATTCCTAAGAGATATTTAAACCTGCAGAGGCCCTGTTGTTTAAATCCCTTTCTCATACTCAATCCATATTATAGAATATTATTATGTCTGCAGATAATCTAGATTCCTAACAGAACCTTCTTAATCCTTCTGATGCCAAAGGCACCCAGAATAATTTAGGTCTGATAACACCAGATCTAGATAAGGCTAGGAATGTAGCTGATTAAAAGAGGAGGGATGCCGCCAAGCAACAACCTCCTGATACTCCATCAAACAGCCTAGGAGGGACAGAGGGAAACAAAGCCAACAGAAGTAAAAGCAACGCTAATGCACGCCTTAAAGAAGTAGACGTGGAGACTAAACGTATTCTTGCCTGCCCTAATACTTTATATGCCGAAATCTTAGGAGTTAAGCTAGACTCCTGTGAGCGTGAAAAGGTACTGGCTTGGAGACGCCTAGGATGCTTGTTACACGAAAAGTCTACTGACGATAAAGATGCCGAGACAGCCTTTAAAAGTAGGATTGCTTTATCCTTTTACACTAATTAAATGCTTATAATAGCTATGTAAGGACTCTACGTTACGGCAGAAGATATGGGAGTAGAGCTCCCTGAGCTAGACCAGGTGATTGAGTAGGACGGCAAGAAGGTGCTCTTGGATCCTTAGGAATCTGAAGAAGATGCTAAGATGGATAGTATGATACTAGAAAACCCCATCCCCAACCTACCGGCCGCTATGAAGGACATTTACAGTAGAGCAACCCCTGTACTTCATTAATTAGGAGAAGACTCTACTGATTAGGGAGCTCTAGAAGAGTTAAATAGGCTGAACGTAGAGATATTGAAGTTGAACGCAGTAGAAAAGGAAACTTTAGGCCCTAGTGGTATAGAAATTTCTCCAGACCAGTGGACGATCCCTATAGCATTTTTCCCCCCCCATTACAACGTCGTCTAGGAAAAATACAAAATCCTTAAAAATGATAGAAGTAACTAAGAAGTAAGAAAGGACATTACTGTTGAAAAGCAATTAATTGACGAAATAATTGAAAGAGACTATTTTCCGTAAAGCTGGACTGTTCTCACAGCAGATAAGTATCTTTAACAGAAGGACAAACAAGCTGCGGCTGCTAGAGCCGTAAGCCTACCTGCAGATCTAGACACTATACCCTATTAGTAGACTACAGACAAGGACAAATCCTCCATTATTATTAGCGTACAAAAGTAGGGAACTAGGCATTAGGTATTAATTGGGAGGCCGGAGAATAGTCAGACCATTTACCGTCTCAAGGCGGCTTCTGAAGTTAGGCTTAGACGAGTAGACTAATATATTAACAAGACAGGGTTTAAGGAACTTATAAAAGGCCAATCTAAGTAGTCCTATAAAGATTGTGACGACTTTGAAAGGCTGCTTTAGGTCACTAGATCCCAGACGAAGCGTAGGAATACTACTGCTAGGAGGAAAGATACAAGTATAGATTGCTACGTTAAGTTTAACTAAAAGGGTATCTAGATCCTTACTCTATCTAGCCTTCGCAGGGTCCTTGGTTATGGGGATGCAAATAATAAGATTGAGGAGGTCTGTAAAAGAGATGGGTTTCCCCCTCCCTAGAAAGCTGGTAATATCAGCGAGTTCTATAACGAATTAGTACTTAAAAAAGACCTTACTAAGCGTAGGGCCCTAGCGGACGCTTAGGCAGCTCTGTCTACTAAGAACCGCTTAAGCCAGCTAAAGCAAAGCCTAGGTAAAGGTATAAAGAAGGAGAACAATAAGCAGCTAGATAACAGGCTTATAAGACTTAAGAACGACATAAGTAAGATAAAAGCCAGGACAACAAGGTTAGATCAAAACATAGAGAAATTAACAAAAATGTTTATAGCGTTTATGGACAAGGTGACGCCTATTCTGGACAAGGCAAAGTAGGGTGTATCTCTGTTCTCAAAGCCTTGTGGCTGATCTCTCTTTATGTTGTATTGCGTCCCCCCTCAGACACACATATAATTTTCTCTCTCTCTTGCTTTTATTCAGGTCGTTTAGTTCCTATGTATAGGGCGCTAGTTATAGCTAAACATTTTAGTTTACATCATGTGCATCTCTATTTAGATTATACCTGTCTTTACTGTAGATAATGCCGTTAAGGATAGTTATTCTATAATTAATACTAAGTATACCTATGTTAGTGACCTCTGTTTTGGCTGTCAAGTGACAGGCGCTTAATTAGGTAAACCTCCTGGCTTGTTGGGACCCCTATGTAGACATAAAGCACGGCCTAAGCAGTAGGTTCTAGGCACTTATCTAAGTCGTTTTCCAACTTGTTGCGTTCAAAACGGCTGGTCGCGCCCAGGATTACCTGAAGAAACGGCATAAAAATAAGGCATCAGTAGCAAGGCGACCAAGGGTATACTAAGGCGGTGTAAGCAAATGGGCGGCAGAGGAGATATACGTTAAAAAAGAAAGAAAACAAAACTTGTAGAGTGACAAGTTTGTACGGTACACATCGACATTGGTTTCCATGTTTTAAGGACAGGTATCTTTCTATGCATAGACATAATGGATCTGCTTGCTGACAGGACACATTATGGAACCCAAACAGTACATCCCTCGGTAACCTCTGCTGCCTAAGCTGGAAAATGCTCCTATACTGTGTTTGTATTCCAGACCTATGTCACCAGTCTGAGATCTCCACACAGCAACAGTAACGGCATTGTATGCACGCAGGGTATTTACTATATAGGCAGGGTTTGTATCTAGCAATATGGATGAAAGCAAGCGACATAACACAGAGACTGCACTAGTACTGCAGTATGTGGATGTATTGTATGCGTTACAGGTTAAGATTACATAGTATAGAAGCAGTTTCTAGCTTTGCTGGAGTGATTAAAAATACACTTACTAGGCTTTATGTTAGCAAATAGATTCATAAGCGCCTATGCCCAGAAGATCTTCTATTTAGGATACTAGAAACTAATTTTAAACTCTGTTATAGAAATGCGGACAGGCCAAATGGGGAGGCATTGTCAGAGACTGCTGGAAATTATCTTAGTTATGGTTACTATAGAGGGTTAATAGGGTGTTTTGTGAAAAGGGCGGTACCGAGACGCACAGCGCGGCGCTAGTGTACCCACCCTTGACGCATCCTACGCGAAACACGCAGGCGGATGGGGACATGGTGAATGTCGCGTCCGACTAGGGAGGCCAGTAGAACAGAGCAGCTACAGCGACGTATGCGTAACCAACAACTAAAGCCTAGCTAAATAAAGGAAACCAACAGATTATTAACGGTAGAACTATAGAACCAAGCAATTAAGCAGGAAATGCCATAGAGGGCAGCCACCTGAGGCGTGTTAGCCGCCAAAGTAAGGATTAAGGCGGCCGAGGATGACAGAACACTGCTCCTAGCTCTATAAAAGCAGACAGAGGAGCATTATTCATCCCTTTAGGTTGTTTTCAGCACATAGGAGGAATTAGAGCTATAGGAGAAGAACATCTAGGCCAAGCTTCAGCAAGCCACAACTAAACTTCAGACGGCAAACAAGGAACTCTAGTCAACTAAAGATAAGCTACAGACAGTCTGCATTAACAGGCATACAGATTGCTTTATGGCATAGTCTGTCCCAGACATAAGGATGGTGTATACACTGTTTTGCCCTTACAGAACAGCATCAGCTTCTGCCAGGTACTGCTCTCTGCTTCTTACGTATTATCTTAGTAAGAGAAACTCAAATGGCTGTGTGGAAAGAGATTATGGATTAACAGCTAGAAGCCCGTTCTGGTTCTGGCTATATTAGGAAGATACAGTTCCCTCTGTTTTACAGCCTCTCGTTATTTTAGAACCCTATAATCCCCACTATTTCTGCTTCTAACATCTGCAATCCAGCGCCAACAGTTTACGCTACTTATCCCTATTAATATGTAGTCTGGGGGCTGTGTTTTACGTAGTGGCGGTAGCCTCGCGTGGTTTAATAGGAATTATTATAACTATTACTTACTCTATAAACTAAGCCAGTTCGCCTAATAGACTATTATAATTAATACTATGCCTATAAATACGCCATATCTAATTCCATTAAGGTCTAAATAGAAAATACTTAAGGTGTCTAATAGGAATTAAAATAACGCTATATATAATAGACTACTATATAACTTATAGGATAGGCTATAGTATAACTATACTTTTATTTCCTCCTAATACTATATATATAGTATAAAAGTATAATTAGGATAGATAATATATATATAAGTCCTCTAGTAATACTAACTTTAAATAGTATTATTATAGAGAAGGAAGGTTAAAGAGGAGAAACATAAAAGATAAAAGCATAGTATTTTAAATATCTATACTAAAATTAAGATATAGCTTACTATCTATATATATACACGTAGTATATCTTATCTTAAGGTTTAGTATAGTAAAAGCTAGATTTAACTTTATAGTAATTTATAAGCCGTTCTAGCTTAGGGTCCTATTACGTGTAAATAGCGCCTAAAAGTAAGGCGCTGTTATATAAAAATTCGCTAAATTTAACTACTAGAATTATAGTATAGGGAGTTTATAATATAGTAAAATATATACTCTCGTCCTTAGTAGTTTAACCCTATAGATGCTTATAGATCTTTATGTTAACAGACTATATAGTAATAGATTAGTATAGCCTAGGGAAGAGATACTATAACTACGTTCTTAAGTAAATCCTAATACAGGAGGCTAAAAACGGCCTCTAAACTTATAGTTAGCTCCTTAGTATAAGTAGAGAGGTAGTTAATAATTAGTAATAGTAAACTAAGTTAATATAAAGCTAGGCTACTATATAATCTTATATAGTCTTTATTCTTAATAGTCTATGTAGACTATAATTAAGGGATAATAGACAACTATAAGGTTTTTTATAACCTAGCTATATATCCCTATTTGCTTTATTCTCTCTATATACTAGGCAGCATATTAGTAATTATTAAGAATTACTACTCTTAGTTCTCTACCTCTAATTTAGATACTAACCTATAGGAGTTTCTATTAAGAGAATATTTTATAGAATTAAAAGATACTAATATTCCTATTAACTATTAGTAGACTAATTATATAGAAATAATAGCTAATTTAAATCCTAATTATAGTAATAAATTATAATTAATATAGTAACTAGCTAGTAATAACTACTTAGACGTTATTATAGTAATAAAGTATATTAAACTATTATAGCTCTCTTTACCTTCCTCCCCTTTTCTACCTTCCTACTAAACTTAGTAGCCTATTACTATTAGTATAGGAGTAAATATAATTATAATTAACCTAGAAGTTAAAATAACTCTACTCTAATATAATATAAGAATTCTTAGTTTATAGTAGTTATATATACTAATTATATATACGTCTATAACTTAGATAATAAAGGCGCTATACTACCTAAGATATAGAAATAGCTCTTAAGTATATTTCTAACCTATTAGATATACTACTATACCCTTACTAAAGCCTTAGAACAGAAGGATTTAGGACTCTTTATACTCCTAGCTATATAGATACTTATATCTAGTAGGGCGCCTATACGTAAAAATAATAGAGAATTTATTTGCTATCTAAGAGCTAAGACCTTTATTAAGCTTCTAATAGGGAACCTAAATACTAGTAACTAGGACATAGAAACACTATATAAAGCTTTTAATAAAGATACGTCCTACTACTTTAATAACGCCTTTATTTCCTACCGTTCTTCTCTATATAGTCTAGACTTAAGTTCTATAGTAGATATAGGTACTATAGCCTAAATACTACTAGAATCTATTAGATTAATAGAAGATTAGCCTATGCCTTTTAATATATATGTTACCTCCTAGGAAACTTTAATAGGCTTAGGCAGCTATTCTAAGAGGCTGCTATTATAAGTAGTCTCATCTAGAAGTAACGTAAACGCCTAGGACAGTATAACAGAGATAACTGTCCCTAATAGCTAAAACACTAAAGGACGCTCTAGGAATTGTTCTATAACGCCACCTAACATACCTTAAGAATATAAAAATATTCTATAACTACTTAGTAAGGCTGTCGTATTTTACTATAGCTCTTAGCTTATAGGCAGCTCTAATCTTATAACCCTATAGTCGTTTATTAGGAATAATTTTGGTAATAGTTTTAAGAGTAAGTTCTATTACTAGTATAACAGAGTTCTTTTTTATAAGAAGATATTAGGACTTTACTCTAACTAAGAAATTATAACGTTATTAGACTTACCGATAGGTAATATAAGGGACCTATAAGAAGTAAAAAAGTTATAATCCTACTTTAAGGTATAGTATAAAATCTACTAACTACGTAACAGCTAGGGTAAGGGTAGGTATATACTACTATATACTATATCTAATAGGTTATCTCTTAAACAAGCTAGTAGTAAATAAAAGGAAAATAAACTCTCCTGCCTTAAGTTATAACTAGAGGATAAAAAAGATCCTCTTTTAGGATAGATTAATAGTACTAGAGAGCTTTATTATTCCCTAATTAAAGACTATTTCCCTTAAGACAGGCTAATAATTAATAACTATTATCTTAAGGCAGGCTAGACCTTATATAAGCTAGAGTTTACTATATATATTAGTATAAACCCTAATATAACTATTAAGATAGAAAGGATAGCAGCCTAAATAAGAATTAAATTAGCTACTCTAATAGGCTATATAATAATAAGGAAAAAAATATCTTATTCTACCTTTACTTAATATAGATAAATATAACTAGTTACTTAAGCTTTAGGTAGCTATATTTCCCTACTATAAGTAGCCTATCCCTTATTACTATATAGAGTTTTTATACTTAAGCTTTTATATACTTCTTATTAGTATAATAGAAAGAAACTATTCTAAAATAAATATGTAACGATATCCCTGGGCCGAGGGGCGGGATGCCTATGGATCGATCGGCGGGCCCTCGGCGAGACGTCGGCCCGGCCAGGATTAGTCATTAAGCACACACATAGAAAACCCTCACGCTGGAGCAACCAGCCAGGAGTGGTTAAGTTGAATTCTATATTATTACCTATACCTATTATCGTGATATCTATCTATTCTTTCCTAGGCTCTGCCCCCTAGGCATGATCCCCTTATAATTATTTAAATTCTACCTCCTAGAGGGAGCCTGCCTGAGAATAGAAGAATCACGATCTACTAGATTGTTAGTAACTACTTGCCAACCTATTGACGTAGAGCTAGCTTCTAGCTTATTATCCTTAGATCTGTCCTAAACTAACCTATTAATAACTAAGCTAATAAGGATTATTTAGGCCTAGAATGCCTAATTATAGGAGTAGAACGCAACCTTCTTATAAATACTTACTAAGCGCCTAGCGATAGAGAAGTAATATAAGCGCCCTTTAGTATACACGTGTGGCATTCTATAAGAAAACAGTACGCCTAAGTAAGTATTAGATTAGCTAGCAGCAATCTAGGCTGGAAATTAGCTATAGCCTACTACCTTAGAAAGCTACTATATTAAATAGGCTCTAATAAAGGTTACCTTAGTACTCTAGACGTAATAGCATAACTACTAATTTACTATTAACGTAATAGGTAATAGAGAAGAGGTTAGCCTATAGGCTGCCTTTAATATGTTTATTTACTAATCGTATGTTAATCTAGAACTCTAGGAGAGACGCCTTTATAGCTAGCTCTATAATGCCTGTTAGTAGAATAGCTAATCGCCTCTATAATTCTTTACTAAATAGTTAGTAATCTATTAGGCCTTAGGCACTAAGGACCTAGAAGAGAATTAGCTACTAGCCTTCTCCTTTTTTTACTGCCTATAGCTAGGGTTATAAAGGGTATTAATCCGACAGAAGCATTCTATCTAGAAGCTAAGGGATGTTACCCTAGCTGGTGAACGCCTATAGGAGCTCCAGATAGACCAGACTTCTAATTAGACTTTAGATAGGGTATCTATGTCTAATTAGATGTCTAAAGTGCCGGATTGCCTAGCGGTCGCTAAGCTGCTAGTAAAGAAAGCCTAGATTGATAAAGAGATTAACTATATTAAGTGTAGTAAGAAAGGCTATAAAGCAGAAGACTACTATAGTAAGAGAGTCTGTACTAAGTACCTTAGAAAAGGTTATATAGAATTAATCTGCTATACCCTAACTACTAGGGTTAATACTATATATAATGCTAGATATTAAAAGGTAATTAACGTGTATAGAGATAATAATAATAGATACTAGCTGGCGATAGCTTGCTAAGCGCCTAGCAAAGCTGGCAATAGCTTAGTAAGCACCTAGTGACTTAGAAGGATATCTACTAACTAGGTAAGCTCTAGCCGCACCTGACCCTGGCTAATAACCCGGACAGTTAGTAATAGCTAGCTAAGAAGCCCCTAGAGGTCTGACCCTTCTGCCTCTTTAAGTCTACTCTATTAAAGGGGTCTTAGATCCTATTTATTATTAGGTTTAAATCCTATTTATTATAGTTAGTAATAGCTTACAGAGCGCTAGGCGAATAGAATACGAATATAACAAATATAATAATAGTTTAAATCTGGTAGCAAGCAAATGATAAGAATCTATCTATACCTACGATTAGTAATAGCAAAAGAAGCACCTAACGATAGGAGTACGGCCTAGGGACTAGCCCTTTAAAAAGGGGGGGTAATTATAATAATATCCCTAGGCCGAGGGGCGGGATGCCTATGGATCGATCGGCAGGCCCTTAGCGAGACGTCGGCCCGGCTAGGATTAGTTATTAAGCATACACATAGAAAACCCTCACGCTGGAGTAACTAGCTAGGAGTGGTTAAGTTGAATTCTATATTATTACCTATACCTATTATTGTGATATCTATCTATTCTTTCCTAGGCTCTGCCCCCCTAGGCACGATCCCCTTATAAAATAATAGTATTATATACCTAAAGTAATATTAGTAAGGTATAGGCTAATAGAAAATAACTATACTAAAGCTAATTCTTTAGTATAATAACTATACTTAGATAGGAACCTTAATAAGAAGCTCCCTAAGGGATATTAATACGTTTCTACTTTATTAACCTATATATATTATAGGTACTCTCTATAATACCTATATCTAGACGTAGTAGGCTAGTAGTAGTATTATAGTTATAATAGAAAAGCCTATTAAGGTATATATAATAATCTAAAACTAGTATATTATTAAAAGTATTAATATTTATAGGGTAGTTTAATAACTATAATAGGAAGAGTAGGGACTAGTAAAATAGTAGAGAAATATAGCTCTACTATATATATCTAAGGGAAGGTAGACTACTAGTTTCTATATTATCTAAGTTATAATATATATAATTATTATCTTAGGTATAACTACTTTATAGTAGTAATACTAAAGTATAATAAGCTTTAGGCTAAAAAATTAATAATATACTTTATCTAAGGCTGTCTACTATTAGTTTAAAATTACTTATTACTTTAGCTATAGCTATACTATATATAATATATAACTAGGGTCTTAGGGTTCTATAAGGCCTATAAGGGGTGCTCTCTAGATAGTCTTTATAGGACCTTATTAAGGGTGTTACTTAGTACTTTAAGTAGAGACTATAGTAGGTAGTATATAGGCTAGTTAGATACTAGTAAGGTAAAATAGCGCTATAAAGCACTAAAACTAGTTAAGAGTAGAAGGTAGATAATACCTATAGAACGTAAGAAAGGCGGATTGTAAAGGATATAAGTAATAAAGTAATAATAATATAAGGCTGTTCTAACTTAGTTA
This sequence comes from Colletotrichum sublineola, assembly GCA_020631755.1. NCBI lineage: Eukaryota > Fungi > Ascomycota > Sordariomycetes > Glomerellales > Glomerellaceae > Colletotrichum > Colletotrichum sublineola. The sequence goes on from JAHSQG010000019.1 coordinate 876,169, forward strand.
GTAGCTATAATATCTAGAAGGATACTAACTAGGGACACCCTAGCAGATTAAAATTACTCTCTACTAGGAATATTTAACTAACAGATTTTATATAGTATAGCTATATAGTCCCCTCCTTACATACTAACTATAGTAGTTTAGATAAGTAACATAATAAGGGCTATTTCTAAATAGTCTTTAGGCCTTTTAGAAAGATATAGTCTATAAAGTAACTATTACTAGTTAAGGTCTAATTTTAGCTATAGATAAGCCTAGTTACTAATATAAGCTTAATAAGGTAAAGACGACTTATAATAAAGAGAGCTATTTTAGCTTCTACTATTTAAAATAGGATACTTTATAATAGTTTATAAAGCTAAAAATAGCTTTAAAGCTATATAGAGATAACTAAGGCTATAAGCTAATAAACGTAAATATAGCTAGGAAACTATAAAGAATCCTACGTTTAATATTCTATTATAAGGCACTAAAAGTCTCTTTTTTACTATAGCCTACTAAAGTAAAGAATATAGTAGTATTCTCTTCTTATAGTACTAAGTATAAGTATAATAAGAAGGAAAAGGAGAAGGTTTAGAAATATAACAATAGTATAAAGAATAAGATAGTTAAACTTAGATAAGAAGTAAGGGTATTCTCTACTATAGTATATTATAACCTAACCTATAGACAGCTTAATAGAGCTATCTATATCCCTAAGGGCTAAAGCATCCTAGACGTAAATAAATTTATAAGCTAGCTATATTAGAGGAGGTATAGTATTTTATATAAGGCGTAATAGAGACTAAGATATAGATTAGCTACTAGATTTATACTATAGTTAGTAGCCTATTAACTATAAACGCTATAGCTAGCTTACCTAATCTACTACCTATTAGCTACTAAGAGAGAGTATACTAACTCTTAATAAAATTACTATTAAGATAAGTAATAATAATAGTTAGGAGCTTAAGAGAGGTATAGCCTATAGAGGGGGTATAAGGGAAGATACCTATAGGGATCTATAACTAGCTATAGGAGACTAATATAACATAAACTATCTTAAAGGGGAATTAAGTATAGGAGGTTTCTTAGGAAGTAAAGAAGATACTACTTATAACCTAACTAAGAGTATTAATAATATTAATAATACTAACGTTAATACTATTAGTTCTCTTAAACTAGCTACTATAACTCTTATAACATCTAAGGTAATAAGGAAGGATACTATAGATAAATCTATAGGCTACTAGATAGATAGGGATACTTCTATTAGGGATACTCTTACTATATAAGGGGTGTATAATATAAAGATTAGCTACTAAGTAGGTATAAACATTAACTTTAACTAGTCCAGGCTTAAGCTACCTAACTTTATAGAAAACAAGCTAGTAACATCTAATTAGCCTATAGTAAACATAGAGAAGACCCTTTATAGTAGATAGCTAAGTAAAGATATAGAACGTATAATAGCTAAAAGTATATAGATAAAAAGTATAGGCTAACGCTAGTTATTTAAAAGCGTATTAGTATAGCTCTAGTAAATAAAGTAGGATTATATAGTAGCTAAGAGGGTAGTAAGAGGCAGCACGCCCTTTAGTAATAGTATACTAAGATAGTCTAGGGATGTTTTTAAGTATAGCTATAAATAAAGATTATAACCTAATATAAGAAGGTAAGGTAGTATAGGGTTAATAGCTAACCTAATAATAATAGTTAGGTTACTAATAATAGTTATATCTAAGGTTAGTACTCTAATATAGTAATAGATCTACTTCTTCTATACTCTTACTCTATAGTTCTATTACTATATCTAGGCTAGGGCTATAATATTATAACCTAGTTCTAGTAGTAGTATAGTACTCTTAGCCTAGTAGATAAGTATAACTAGGTATAGCCTTATATAGTTAAAAGGGTTCTTATAATCTAGTATATAGTATAAATAGTAAGATTAGAAATAGGAGATAGTTATATATATAGTATCTAACCCCTATAAGTATAAACGTAAATTATTCCTCCTTCTATACTATATAAAGTATACTATAGGCTAGGGCTAGCTATTTCTACCTTAGTAGAACATCTTAGTTATACCCTCTATAGTCTTTTAGGCCTTTAGGCTATAGGCTAGTAGTTTAGTAGACTATAAGCTAGTATTTATAACTCTATTAAGGGCCTTAGAGCTATCTATAAGAGACTAAAGCTAGTACTAAATTAATATAAATAGAAGCCTAGCCTAAGAAGATACTACTACTTCTACCTTTATCTATATAGTAATTAGGTTATAATTTAGTATTAGGTACTATAGAGCTAAAATAGCTAGTATTTTATATTTTCTATAGCCTATAATTATATTTCTCTTCCTACTAAAAGAGTAAATAAAAGCTACCTTACTACATAAGGGTGCTAGTAATAAGGGATTACCTATTCTACTATTTACTACTACCTTATTATTAGATATATAAGTTAGGGTTTACTTTACTATCCCCTTTAGGCCTCCTAACATATACTTCTATACTCTTAAGTTAAATACCTAATACGCCTTACGTCCTCCTTAGGTATCTAGACTATACTAGTAATAGGCGCCTACTATTAAAACACTATTTAGATATAAAAGGGCCTAAGCTATAGATAGATAGGGTATATTATACTATTTTTATATAACTATAAACCCTAGTATAACTATATACTCCTACTTTAGTAAAGCTGCCTCTATAATATATATAAGTACCTATATCTAATACTATTACGTCTCCATACTAGCTTTATCTTTTTTAGATATAAAAAAGATAGGTTCCTAGGTAGTACTATATAGAGGTTATAAAGTCTAGTTTTACTACCCCTTTACTAGTAGAATAAACGTTAATATAGTAGGAGAAGTAGTTATTACTAGTAGAATAAATATTAGTATAGTAGGTAGAGTAGTTATTATAAGTAGGAGGAGCTATGTCTTAGTAAGAAAAAGTTAGTAAAAAAGCCTAAGACTATTACTAGTAGAATAAATGTTAACATAATAGGAGAAAGTTAGTATAAAAGCCTAAGACTATTACTAGTAAAATAAACGTTAATATAATAAGTAGAGTAGTTATTATAGGTAGGAGAAACTACATCCTAGTAGGAGAAGGCTAGTATAAGAGCCTAAGTTTAGTATAAGAACCTAAGACTATTACTAGTAGAATAAATATTAATATAGTAGGAGAAAGTTAGTATAAAAGCCTAAGACTATTACTAGTAGATAAATATTAACGTAGTAGGAGAAAATAGTTATTATAGGTAGGAGAAACTACGTCCTAATAGTAGGGGTAAGAGGCCTTAAATTAAGAAAGATAATATAGCTTATAGTATAGTACTATTATATTCTCTTATACTTTTTTTACTCTCTACTCCTAAGAGCTAAATAAAGTAAAGAAGTAGTAACTTACTTTAAGGCTAACTAGTTTACTTTATAATACTTATAGGGTCCCCTACTAATCTGTCCTACTTACTATTCCTAGTTAGTAAGTAAATAATCTAATAATATACTAATCTTAGTTCCTACTATAAAGCTAAGAATAGCTATATAGTCCTCTATACCTTTACTAGTATGTTAATACCTTAGGAAAGTAATAGCTTAAACTACTATTAGTATCTCTTATTAATACCTATAGAGCTATAATAGGTACTACTTAATAAACTACAGAAGATAAGTTAGGTAAAAGCTAGAACTAACCCTTAGGATATTAGAACTCCTAACTTATATAAATAGTAGGTTCTAGCTTTAGGTATTACCTACACTATATATATCCTATTATAACCCTAGTAGTAGGGTTTATAACTAGTTTTTATCCTCTATAGATAGTAATTCTTAATAACCTCTATAGTAAGGCTAGAAATTATTTCTTTACTATATTCCTAATCTAGACTAATATTATATAAGTTAAGGTCTATAAATAGTAGTAGTTAGTATAGGCTTATTTTATACTACTTATATTTACTTAACTATATATAGAGCTAACTTAGGCTTATAGATTAGTTTATTAATTATAGTATACCTAAAATAGTCCTTAAGGACTTTAAGCCTTATATAGTAAGTAATCTTAGGGTAGTCTATTAAGGTAGATAGAATATATAGCTAGATATAATAAGTAAAGAAGTCTATTTATAAATTAATATAGATAAAAAGTATATAAGACGGTAATTTTCTAACTAGATGATATTTCTATTAGCTATAGGGTAAATAGCTATATATAGTAGTAGGGGTAATAACCTCTACTACCTTATTCTTTACCTAGCTATTTCCTTACCTACTTAGGATTAGTTAGCCTAACTATACGTAGAAAAGTCTAAGGTCTAGTTAGAGGTAGGCTACTCTACTTCTAAGATGCTATATATTACTACTTTTCTATAGGTAGAATTTAGTTCTAAGAGAGGGATATCTAGGCTTTATTATTAGCTTATCCCTATAGGTAAAGGCCCTCTAAATACTATATAACCTTATTAGCATTTATTATATGCTTCTAGTAAGCTAATAGAAAGAGATTAGTCTACTTAGGCTATTTTATTTTAGGGCTATATAGGTAAAAAGAGGGTAGGAAGACCTATACTAGTTAGTAGCTAATTAACTAAGGATTAATAGAGGATTACCCCTATATAGGATAACTTAGTAATAGTTGTATACTAGTAGGCTATTAATAGGCGCTAGCCTATCTTAATACGTCTTTTCTATAAAGGTAATAAAGTAGTCTACGTCCTCTATTATTAATATAAAGCTAAAAGAGATATAGACAGCCCTAGTAGGGGCTAATAGCTATATATAGCCGTCTAAGCAGCTAGTATTAACTTTCTTTAGTAGCTTTAGTAGCCTTATCTCTAGCCTAAAGGCTGTTTTACTAGTGCCTAGGTTATAAAAGCAGCTAGTATGTAATAAGATCTTCTATACTAATAATTCTATAGCTACTAGCCTCTTATCTACTACCTAGCTACTAGCGTCTAGGAAGTTAAAGTATATTATACTACCTTATAATACTATATTTATTAGGCTATAAATCCTAACTACTAGTAACCTATTACTATATTCTAGGGCGTATAGATAGTTAATGTACTATCTAGTTAAATACTAAACCTTAGTAGAGATTAGGTATATACTAATACTATTTAGTTAGTTTAGGCTATAATAGACGTTAGGGATTAATAAAAAGTTAACTATACTATCTTTAAATACTACTTTATCTAGTACTATAATATACTAAGGTACCCTAACTAATACTACTATAATAGTACCTCCTAAGAACTATAGCTACGTACTAGCTAGCTAGGCTAGTATGTTATACTATATAACTAGGCTGCTAACCCTAGTTAGGTACCTAAATAGCTTATACTAGCTAATAATAACAAACTTAGGCTATATACTAGTAGCTAATAGATTAAGTTTTACTATTAGTAAGTAAGCTACTATATTAAGTAGTATATTATACCCCTACTACTATACTATACTAATCTATAATAGTAAGTAACATATAACGTATATGCATAGTGAGTGGCCTATTAGAGTAAGTGGCCTAGTTCCTTATTACACCTTAAAGACTACTTTTTTACCTATTTTTTAAAAATCAAACTTAAGTCTAAAAAAGATTTAGTTTTCGATATTAGGCTTTGATAAGAGTTAGATTATAAGAAATAATAGTATAGAAATTATAACCTAACTAGTTACTAGGGCATAGACCCTAACCCTTATCTAAGGAGCTAGATAAGGAATATAAGGGTTAGTGTAGGATAATAATTTCTATACTATTATTTCTTATAGTTTAACTCTTATTAAAACCTAATATAGAAAACTAGACTTTTTTTAGGCTTAAATTCGATTTTTAAAAAATAGGTAAAAAAGTGGTCTTTAAGGTGCGATAAGGAAGTGGGCCACTCACTCTAATAGGCCACTCACTATGCATATACGTTACTACTAAAGTTACTTTAGGCTAGGTATATAAATAAGCCACTCCTATAGGGGTAGGAAGGGCTAAACAGCCCTTACTTATAAGGTTTAAGTACTAATATTAAATTAGATAATTCTACCCTAAGCTCTAGCATATAGATAGGGATATAAATAGTCTATATATAGTTCCTATATATAAACTTCCTTAGCCTATTAACTAAGTTATAGTTATTAGACGTAAGGATTAGTCTTATCCCCCTCTTAAAGGGGTAGGCCTTAGTAATAAGCTATACTATACCTATAGCATTTAAGGTAAAAATAATAGTATACTTATCTAGGGATACATTTAGGTAGGTAAGGATATAGGCCTTAGTATCCTCTATAAGGTTAGTAATAGACTAGCTTATTAGGTTAATAGAGTAGGGGTTCCCTAAGAGTATCTTCTTAAGCTAGCTCTTATAGGTATAGAGCTAAAACTATATAGCTAGGCCTATACTAGTAAAATTTAGGTAGAGATAGCCTTACTTATTAAGGTAGCTATAGTCTATTATATAGAGGTTATCTAGAGGAGATATTATGTTATACTCTAGGTAGTTATTAAGTATATTTTCTATCCTACTTTATATTTACCTATAAAGCTAAGCTATAATATAAATTACCTAAAATATTTACTAAGTAAACTTAAAAGTATATAGAAGAGAGATAAGAGGTAGGCTTAGGATATTATATTAAAGCTATTATCCCTTAGGGTGTTTTTATATATAGTAAGAGTAGCTTAACTAGTATATAGCTTACTTATAGGTAAGGCCTTTACTAAGATATTATATTATACCTAATTATTTATGCTATTTAAGGCGCCTAAACCCTTATATAATTTTAATCTAAGAGGTTCTTATTACTAGTTTCTCTTTTTTTATCCTTATACTTACTAATAAGTAATATCCCTATTTTAAGTTAAAGTTTAAGCTAAAAATAGTATAATATAAAATAGCGTTATTATAATATCTATTAAGCCTAGGTAGAAGTTAAAATTAGTTTTAATATTCTAAGGATATAGATCTACTTACTAATAGAATATATAGGACTTAAATACTATATCTCTTAATAGCCTCTACTATAAAAGCTAGAATTAGCTTCTAGCCTATATTTATATTTTAGACCTATACTACTAATCTAAGATCTATAAATATAATATAAAGTATTTATATAATATAGGTGCCCTAAATATATTAGTATAGCTTATAGTAAAGTAGATATAAGTAAGTAGTATATAGCTAATTACTACTAGTTATAAATATTAGCTCCTATAATATAGGGTTAAAATTATAAATATAATATAGAAATAGTAGAATCTTTCTATATAGAAGAATAAGAATTATTAAGCCTATTACTCTAACGCTTCTACTTAAGATCTTATTATATATAGTCCTACTTAGCTAGTAGTTTTACTAGGAGTGTCTATTACCTATATTATTTTAGTATTAATAACTAGGAGTATAAGCTTATAGTACGTATAGGCTAGGTAGGTAGGGAGACAAAACGGCTATTTATAGCTATCCTTAGCCTATAGGATAGTAATACTATTACTATAAGATATAGTAGGACTTTATAGTACTAAGGTAAGTATATATAGCCTAGGCTAAAGGTAGGTATGAGAGTAATCTAGTCTAACTATCTCTCCTATATTATAATACGTAACTATCTAACTAAAAGCCTTACTCTCTTATATTCTTACTATATTAATCCCTTACTATAGCTTATATTTAGGCCTAAACGCCTTTACTTTAATAGTAAACTACGTCTTATATATAGACCTATATATACGGCTATTAATTCTAAGTTTAAAAAGGTAATTAAGAGTTTCTTCCCTTAATATTAGAAACTAAGGTATAAAGTAGACTAGTATTTACCTATATAGGTCTACTATAGTTACCTTACCCTCTCTAAATAGGTCTAGCTATAAAAGGACTTACTAAAGACTAGTAGTAGATACTATAAAGGTAGGATTTAAGCTACTAAGCTTTTAAAATAGAGGATCTTTTATAGGGTGCTTTATATAACATAGTAGTAGTAACTAAATAGTACTATCTATTAATTCCTTATTATAAGTATTAGATTCTAAAAGGAAAGAGAGGATTTTATTATAGCCTAATAAGACTATAAGCTAGAAAGTAGATAAGAGCTATATACCTTAGAACTAGTTATCCTATTAGTAGGTAAAAACCTTAATTTAGTAGTATTAAATAAAGTAGTTATAAGGTAGTCTCTTTTAAAAATCCTTACCTAATTACTATATATACTTTAGTATAACATAGTTTATAAGTAAGTGAGCCACATAAGTGAGTGAGCTACTTTTCTAGAATTTTACACGACCTACCTTTCCCTTTACTTTTCTCCACCTATAACTATAGTATAGCAATTAAACGAAAGTAATTTAGTTCTAGTGCTTAAAACGCTCAAATCCAACCTAAAATTAAGCATGCAAAAGGCTATATTATATTACAATATATCTTATATAACCCTTTAATAATAATACTATAGCTAACCTACACGACATAATATCTAACTACCTTACTAGAATTTAACCTTATATAAAGAGGAGACTATTATTTAATATATTATTAACCTAGATTCGTAAGTATTTTTGCCAAGCTTAAGTACTATTTGAGAAATAGCTAATTAACTACTTTGCAACCGTGGCGTGTGACGTATTAGAACAAACTAGGCCTTAAACTTTATATAATAACAACCTAAGCTTAAGACGTGTTTTAATTAAAGAATTAACTATTAGAGGGTCCTCTATAAAGATCCTAATACATATTATATATGGTTTTCCCTTATATAAAACATAATTATAAAGTATAGGATATATAATAATAATATTTATAACTTTAATAAGACTAGGTTTATAATAGGTAAGATATCTTTAGAAATAGTTGTTATAGCTTCTAAAAGACATAGCAAGCTAAGAGGAGTATAATAAGGGAATTAGGAATAGGTTATAGTAATCTAGGGTATTAGGTTATATAGCTATTCTATCCTACTATATATTATCTTTATAGGTAAAGTCTATCTTAACTCCTAGACGTATAACAGCCCTCTCCTACCTAACTAGGTAATAATACTTATAGAAAATAGTTAGATAATAAATAAGAAAGGCCTAGAATAGGTAAAGTACTTTAATTTCTATATAAGGAGTTATATAAAGGGTGCTTACTGCCTCCTTATCCTTAATAGCTATAAAAGCTACTATTCTATTAATTTTAAGCTATACTATAAGGAGTAGAATATTATTATGCTCTATATGCTACCTTATTTATTATATAAGCTCTAGCCTCTTAATGTTAGGTGTTTTAGTCTGTTAAAATAGGTGTATGGTTAAGAAATTGAGGTCCTTATGCAGGTGTATATTACACATATTATAAAGGAAGACTTCCTCCTAGCCTTTTACAAGGTATATAATAAGGTAATAACTATAGTAAACATTTAAGTAGGCTTTAGAGTAACTAGCCTTATCCTATACGACCCTAAATATATAATTTCACAGCTAGATATAAAGCTTTATACGCCAACACTACTAGGTTCTTCTACTAGCCTACTACCAGCTTAGGTCCCTAAGACACTAAACAACCTAATTGAATTTACTTTACAGTCTGATTTTATTATAAATCGCATCATATAACACCAGAATAGCTCCCTAATATTAATTATTAGGTATATATAGCAGCTAAAGAAAGGAATTATAGTAGTTATATATAACTAGGTTCTACTATAGGTATAGATAACTAAGTATTAAGAGGTAAATAAGCATATAAGCTACTATTGCTATATAAAAAAAAAACAGATTTAGAAAGGTAGAATACTTATAATTAATTAGGTATAGGATATAAAGTCTTAAATAGATATAACAGAGCAGTTATAGGTAGAAACAGGTCAGAGTAGTAGTCGTATGAGGAGGACAGAAACACACGCATGACGATGTGGCATCTGTGGAGAGCCTGGTTATAATGCCCGCATATGTCAGAAAGTTGAATCTACCTCTAAAGAAGAGGATTCTAAATAGTTTGAATTGATTTAAAGGCGTTATGGTTGATTTCTCTTATACATTGTCGTACAGGTGCTAAAAAGTGGCTCACTTACTTGTATGGCTTAATTACTTATAAACTACGTTATAGAGTAATATAGAGTTATTATTATACTTAGATATTACCTAAGAAATAGAATAAGGGATAAAAGACTATAAGTCCTATCTATAAAGAACTAGTATACTAATATACTAAAATAGTCTGTTATATAATACTAAAATTTAAAGGGTGTCTTAGTTAAAATACTTTATAATTATAGTAAGGATCTTAGTTAGAAAATATATAGTTATAGTAGAAGTAAAGTAAATCTATAGGGAACTATTTTACCTTAGCCTATATTACGTTTTTACTATTAATTACTAATAAGCTTATAGCTTAAGCTATATAAGACGTTCTTAGTCTAGGCTTTTTAAAGAATATTAAAACAGCAGGTAGGTTTCTATATAGCTACTTTATCTAAATAAACTATATGTTACTACTAAAACCTAAAAATTATATTTTATAGTATATATAATAAGGGGTAGAGTAAAAAATAACCTAAATAATAGTATAGGTATTCTTAGTAGATTATAAGAGCTAATAGTAATATTATAGTAGTAATAACTTATGCTAGTTAACTATTTAGCTAGAAGAGGCTTTTAGGGTAGACTATATAAAATAAATAGTTAGCTAAATCCTATTAGTAACTATTAGATAGATAGATAGACTTAAAAATAGTCTACTTCTTTTAATTTATTTCTATAGTAAAGGAAAGGGATATAATAGATATTAATAAAGATATATTATACTATCCTTATTTAGATACTACCCCTTATTACTCCTCTCCTTAACCTATCTACCCTCTAAAGGCTACTATATTTAATCTAAGAATATAGAAAGTAAAGAACTATATAGTTACTTTAGGGTCTCTATAAGGCTAATTACTATACTATACTAAGAGCTAGCTTACTTTAGAGTTCTTAGTAGAGGAGCTAAGCCTAACTATATCCCTAGTAGACCTAGACCTTTCTAAAGAACTTATATACTACTATAGGAGTTAGGGATTATAGGGGAAAGGAGGTATTAAGCTTCTAAACTAAGAAGTAAATATATAGGTAGGTAAGATTAATAGTAATATTATTATTTATATTTAAGTATAGGGATTTATTTCTTAGTATATTATATTAGGTAATAAAGCTAGGGGTTAAAGAGTTAAAGGGTTATATAGAGGTAACTTTTATTATAAAGCTCTTAATATAGAAATAAGGTAAATAGAATATTTATATAATAGGACTATACTTAACTCTAAAGCTATAGAGGAATATAGTAGCTAAGAATACTAACTAGGTATATTACTATAGGCTCTTAAGTAACTTTATAGCCTATAAAAGTAATAGATAGAGAGACTTAAAAATAAGAGTATATTTATCTAGTTTATACCTAACTATATTTCTCTAATAGTAGTAACTTAGATAATATAGTATAATACCTAAGGAAGAATACTAATAGCTACTATAATAATAGAATAGATAGGTCTTTATAAGTAGGAATTATATATTTAGCTATAGTTCTTCTACTCTAACTTATTAGGATTTATTATATTATATAGAAGGACTACCTACTAATTTTAGAGGTACTATTAATACTAAGGCTACTAGCTATGTTACTAGTATATATCTCCTATTTAGTAATTATATTAGTTTGCTAAGTATTCTTTAAGCTCCCTCTTACTATAAAAAGAGATATAGAATATCTCTATAGGTAGAGGAAGATACTTTATAGTAAAGCTAGTAGTACCTATCTAGTATAAATAGGCGCTAGGAGAGGAAGTAGGAGTATCTATATTTATAATACTATAGAACTATTATTAGAAGTAATAAAGCTAATAGAAAAGATAATAAATAATAGAAATATAATAGTTAAATAGCTTATATTATATAGCTAAGGCCTTAAAGTTTATACTAGCTTTAATACTTATATAATATAGTAGGGAGACTAAGACTAGTATAGATAGGTCCCCTATTAGAAATAGTACGTCTAAGTATAGGTTTTTAGCTAAGTAGATATTTAGTATAGTAAATAGATATTTTTATATTATAGTTCTAAGGTAATAAATAATAATATTATATATAATTTTATTTATTTTTAGTATATAACTAAGCTAGCTAGTAGTTAGGTTAGCTAGGTTATAGTAGCTATATAGTACTAATCTAACTAATATAAGAGCGTCTATTAGGAAACTTAGTAGGTAGTTATAAGTATAATTAGAAAGCTAATACTATTAGTCCTTAGACTTTATCTCCCCTTATCTCCCTAAATAACTATATAAGCTAGCCTTTACTACTATCTATATAGCTATAGCTACTATTATTATAAATAAGGATCCTATAAGTAGACCTAAAATAGTAGTATACTACTAGGTATATATAACTATAAACTAAAAAACCAGACTAATAACTAGTTTAAATACTATAATATTAAAAAAAAAGATAGGTACTTATACTATTACTTAATATGTCTAGGTAGGCTTTAAGATATCCTAAAAGTTAAATATAAGTATGATAGTAACTATTATTATAAATACAGCCGTAATAGTAAAGCTAATAAGGAGGTATATTAATATACTATTTATAATTAACGTAGTTTTTAGTAATCTACTAAGTAACCTAAATATAGTAGTACTACTAGAAATAGTAGATATAAGGTTAAGTATTAGATATAGACTTCTTAGGTAGTTAGTTTTAGTAATCTCTATAACGTATTAGTTATAAGCCTAGCTATAAACGTTAATAATAGGGCTATTACTAGGAGATAAGACTAATATTATACTTTCTCTTAGGGTTGTTATTTTAATAGATTACTAGTTATTTAAGATACCTACCTTAAATAAGGAGTTTAGACGTTTAAATATATATATATCTTACTAGTATACTATCTATTCTTATTACTTATCTTTAGGTTTTAAGGAATAGTATAGGTTATTTATTACCTATAGATAGGTGTGTTTTTAGTAGAGCTAATATTAGCTACTTATTATAAAAAACGCTTTAAACCTATAGGCTAAAATTAAATACCCTAACTATAGACTAGCTACTATTACTTCTTTAATATAGGATAGATTCTACTTACTACTAACGTATAAAGCCTTTTATACCTTCTTAGATAAGTCTATTAATATTATAAGATAGCCTCTAACTTTATATCTTAAGGCTGTACTATTAAGTTATAGTCCTCTTTTAATATCTATAGGGCTGCTTTAGTATAATCCTTTTAGGTATTATGCCTTAGGGTTTTAGTAGAAGTATATATTTATATAGGACTCTAGGATTATATATAATAACTATCTATATAAGTAGTAAGGTTTCTTATATAGTTAAAGATAGCTTAGATAAAAAGTATAGGATTTAGTTAGGGGCTAAAAGGCGGCATACTTATCTACTAAACTACTCTACTTAATATTTTAGACTACTAGATCTAGTAGTAAAAGTATATAAGCTTTAAACTGCTATTTATATCTATAAATATAGCTAAAACTAGCTTTTAGGTAATATAGTAAAGAGCTATATAAAGCTAATATGCCTCTTAGTATTAGCTACTCTCTTATATATTTAAAAAACTAAGCCTATATCTAGAGGTTCTCTATAATTTATAAACTATACTATTTATTTTAGTATAGTATTTATTTATATCTTATTTATTATTAATAACTAATACTCTAGAAATTAGTTCTTCCTATACGTTTTTAAGTATGTTATATATAACTATACTACTTATACTAGTATAGTAATCTCTATTATAGTTATCTATAGCGTTATGTCTATTATCTATTAATATATAGAGTTATAGTATATTAAGGGCCCCCCTAGCTTAGGTTTTATAAAATAGTAGCTTATATATACTATTTATAGTAGTAGGATATACCTTAATTTCTATAATACCTATAAGAAATATAGTATATTTAAACTTTATATTACCTATAGGAATAACTATATGTCTAATAATATAGGGCCCCTTATATATATTAGGCTAAGAGATCTTATTATAAGTAATCTAGACCTTATAAAGTATATACTTAGTATATATATAAAGTTTAAGTAATTAGATTAGTATAACACTATAAGGCTTAATCCTAATAAAGATAATATACTATTTATAAGAGATAACACTTTATATATTAAGCTCTAATTAAAAATAGTAGCTAGGGTAAGTTATATCCTAACTTAGTATTATTAAGAAAACCTAACTACTAGACGTCCTTAGTACTTAGGTAAAGAAGTAGAAAACCTTAAAGCTAAGGTTAATAAGAATATCTTTTAGCTTATTAATCTAGTTAATAGTTATATCTCTAAGGATAAGCTATTTAACTTTAGTCTAAAGGTATAGTATTTTATACTTAACGTTATTATAGATCTTATGTTTAGTAAGCTGTTTAGTAGCCTAGCTTTTAACTCTAATGTTTATAAATATATCTATATAGTAGAAAAGAACATACCTAATATTATACTAATAATAGTCCTACTATAGCTATTAGTACTACTCTTATTACCCCTATTTTAGTACTTACTACCTTCTAATAAGGACGCTATAAGGCTTAGAAAGATAATTAGGTATATATTTCTAAATAGGAGGAGCTATAAATATATCTAGTTACTTTATACCCTAGCTTAATACGTTCTTTAATATTATTAGCCATAATAATAACTATATATTATAGATAGGATTACTAAATAAGTTATTATAGAGTGTTTTAGGCTAAATAAAAAGATTAAGAAAGACATACTTAGCTCCTTTATAGCTTACAGCCTAATATAAGAAGAGGCCTTATTAGAGATCCTTATATAGATATATAAATCCCTTAGCCTATATAGTATTAGCTAATACTACCTAACACTAGTCTTATTAGATCTAATATAATAGTAATAGCTATCTATACTATACTCCTTTATATTATTACTAGCCCCTAGGTAACTACTATGCTTTATATAGAAATTAAGTCTACTAAGCTATTATAGCTTATAATTATAGAGGTAGAAGCATATTAGATACTATACCTATAAGTAGTAATTAAGGAAGGACTTTATATCTTCCTATCTATTATAGGCTAAATATCTAAAGAAGTCCCCTAAGGTAGAGACATATTTAAGAGGGTATACTTACTAGAGGGAACCTAGATAGGGTATAGTATATAGGCTATCTTCTACTAGACTAATTTATAGGGGCTAAATATATATAAGTTCTAGCTAGAGTAGTAGCTAGAAGTAGATAAGGAGGAGCTAAAATAGATAGAAGGGAGGCTAGAACTTATCTTTAGGTATAGTAAATAGAAGTATTTAGGGAGGAATATAGCTATAATAGAGCTATAGAAAGTTTTTATTAAGGTAAGTTAGGGCTACTACCTAGTTTATAGGGAGTATCTCTCTACTATAGTCTGCTAATTTTATAACTAGCTTCTAAGGAGATTTAAGCTAGAGCTTATTAACCCTACTAAACTATAGGAGTCCTATAACTATAGTATCTTCCTATAGTTAGGCTTTTAGATTTAGGGGTATAAGCTAGCTACTTAGGATTAATATAAATAAATTAACCTAGTAAGGATACTTACTATATATTATAGTATTTATCTAGTAGTATAGGTCTAGCTATTAGGAGGCAGGTAGTTATTTAGTAATTAAGAACTAAAAAGTATAAAGTATAAGATACTACCTGAATTAATTACTTCCCTATAGTAATTAACCTCTTACTCCTAAAGGAAATAGTAGATCTCTAGATTTAACTATATATAAATAAGAAGGCTATATATATATATTATATATACTCTTAACAAGGTAGGGTGTAATCTTATATTAGTAAATCCTTATAGGTAGTAGTAGTAATTTTAATATAGTCCCTAGGTAGTATGTCTAAACTTATTAAAGCTATATACTACTTTATTCCTACTAGATAAAAAGTATAGGCTAGCTAAATAATACGTAGTTAAATAATAAATAACTAATTAAGGTAAAGAATATTAATATTTATATATAGGTAGGCCTTTATGTAATATTTCTTACTTCCCCTATACGGCCTAGACTATTAAACCCTATACTAAGGCTAAAGATATTAGTATTTTATAACTCTAAACTATCTTAAACTAATACTAAGGGTGCGTTATATTTAAGGTTATTTCTACTTATAGACTAGCCTTATAATTCTTAATTTATTTAATTATCTAGCTAATTAAGGCGGCTAGACATATAATAAACCCTAAAGCATTTATCTCTATTACTTTTTATATATACTAGCCTAGCTGCCTTTACTCTCTATCTTCTAGCTAGGAACTAATAGGTATCTAGGATCCTCTATTAGTATTTACCTACTTATAATATTATAATACCTACCTTATAGTTTAACTCCTTTATATTACTAAACCTAGCCTCCTCTATAGCCCCTTTCTATATACTATATTATACTATAGAAAATATTTAGCTAGTTTGTTTTCTATATTTATTAAATATCCTAGGCTATTAATTCTAGGTGCTATACTTATCTACTATACTATTATTACTCTTAATAATAAATAATAGCTCTAAACTCTTAAGAATCCTACCTATTCTTAGATAGTAATAAGCCTCTTTTATTATAAATTTCTAATTCCTAATAGCGCTAGTAAGAAACCATATATAGATATAATTAAGGGAGTTATTACTAAATGTCTATAATTTATTTAAGTTATTAATCTAGCTATAGATAAATTAGTCTTAGTATATATATAAAAGTAGTAGGTAGGGAAATAAAAAAGTTAGATAGACTAATAAATATACGTTTAATAGAATATATTTAGGCTAAATTAGTAATATATTAATTCTAATAACTATACTCTAAGGCTATAAATTACTAACTTTACTAATATATAAACGTTAGCAAAGTATTAGTATAACTATTATTTAAGATAGCTATATATAGCCTAAGCGCCTATTCCTATTCTAACGTCTAAGATTTTCTATAATAAAATAAGTATAGATATAAGGTAACCTAGTTTATAGTAGAGATACCTAAGTATTCTTTAGAAACTAAGTAAAGTAGAGCTTACTATTAAAAACTATATAAAAGAGATTATAGCTAAGAGATTCTTATTAGTAATAAGCTTATATTTTAATTCTTTATTCTTAGCTAATCTTACTAAAGTTCTATTATATTACCCTATAGTCTATTATTTAGAGCCCTAAGGGATAGGTTAGTCCTTAATTATATAGTACTAGTTAGCTCTATATACTAGTATATAAAAACAAACTAATTACTATAGTATATCCTATTATAGAAGTTTTTATAATAATAAATACTAGACGTTATTAACTTATCTAAGTCTTATTTATTATTAAGGCCTAAATTAGATTTATTCTCTTATAATTCTACCTAGGTAGGTTACCTATTAGTAGTACCTATATGCTATTTAGGATAAGAGACCTTACTTTAGATAGGGTTATAGGTACTATTTACTCCTTAAAAAAGGCTATATAGTTAAGTTACCCTACCTCTAGACTATTACTAGTTACTAGGCGTAGTATAGCTAAGTTAGATAGTATATTAGACATCTCTATAAGAAGTAGAAGAGTTAGGATATTAAAGAGAATTATTAGTTACGTCTTTTTAATAGGCTATACTCCTTATATATATAAGTACTAGTAGTATAGGTATTAGCTATATTATTAGCTTAGCTAAGTAATCTAGATTAGTACTATAGTATAGACCTTATAATTACCTATAGGGCCTTAGTAAGGATTAAGGAGTAATTAAGATTATTAGGTTAAGAGACTCTTAAGGAGTGAAACTAGCTATATAGGTGTTCAATAGTAAAGAGCTTAATAAAGTAGGCACTACTAAGATGTCTACTATCTAGTCTTAATAATCTACCTAACCTAAACCTAATAGACCTTTAACTACCTAAACTATTATAATTGTAGGGTGTTATAGGAATATTCTAATACGTACTTAGCTAGTTAATAAATAATAAATATTAGACTAAGTTTACTATTAAAAATAAAAATTATTTATAGCTATAACACCTAACTATATTAGTACTATATATATAAGTTAGTATTATACCCTAAAGTTATAAAGAGTTCTAAATAGACTACTAATTATAATATAATACTATCTTCTTAGTCTTATAACTATTCCTCTTATAATTTATAGCTTATAATAGTACTAGTTAATCTAAACTTACTAGCTTATTTAGACATTCTACTACTAAGAATAGTCTTATTATTACCTAATACTATATAAGCTATTTAGTTCTAATAGGAATAAAGAGATATAGGACTATATACTAACGTCCTACTTACTAGTATATATAATATAGAACTATAGTTATATATTTCTTAGATATAATTTCTTAGAGATGCTAGGGATAAGGCCCTAAAAAGCCCCTTTTATCTTTTATAATACTAGACTATTTATTAGAATCTATAATCTTATTTTAGATAGAGCTATTATTAGGTATAAATAGGTTAGGTATAAACTACCTTATAGCTTAGAGCTTAATAGTTATATTATAATATAGTAATAGTACTACTTAGCTATCTAATAGAAGTAATACTATAAACTATAGGTCTTTAGCTCTATTTTAGTTTAAAGCTAATATAAAAGATTCTAGTAGCTATATCTAGAACATAATCTTTAAGGATATATCTTAGACTAATATAATTATAAAGCTAGATATTATAGGAGGGTCTCTATTTCCCTATCTTATTAGTAGTAGGTTAAAAAGCTTATACTATAGTAAGTCTACTAAGGTATACTTAGTGTTATTTATTAGTAATTAGGATAGTAATTTATTTTACTTAAAGGAGTAGTTCTTTTTATCCTTATAGGATTATAAGTATAATACTAAGAAACATAAGATTTAGTTTTATAACTTAAACCTTATACTATATATTACTAATATAATTAGCGTTATAGATAAGAGGTAGGTAATAATAGTAGATCTATAAAAACTTTTTTATAGATAATAACGTAATAATCTATATATATATACGTTATATCTCTATAATAATAACCTAGTCTATTAGAATAGCAATCTCATATAACCATACGGCAAACCCTTAAGTTATACATAAACAATAAAGGGCATTAGATTAGATACTTAGACCTTAGGTATGAACTATAGTACGACTCAGACTAAACTGACTTAAGCCTCATAACTGAGTACATAACCACCATACGACAGCCATCTTATAGTTAGGAGAGATAGTCACAGATAATAGATCTTTAGTTTACCCTATATTTTGTTTACCCCCTTACGCATAAGGGACTCTTATAGATAGGAGAGAGTCTATTTAACACTAATTAGTAGTTACTTAAGTAATTATACGTAATTACTTTATGTAATTATAGATTAGTAAGAGTAAAGAGATAAGGACTTAGGAATCTAGAAGGATTACCTCATGCTAAGAGCCCTAATCTTACTATTATTGCCTAGTAAGTTAGAACTAGATAGTAAGGGTAGGGAAGACTAGATACTATTATATTATATAAGAAAGCATCCTATATCTACTCTAGTAAGTTAGAACTAGGTAGGAAACCTATTATACGCTTTACTAGTAGATAGTATATACCATAGTATATTACATAATAATCTAACGCCATATAAGATAAAACAGCTACTACCTAACTATAGCTTTAGCTTAAGAGATAGAAGCCTCTTAACTAGAAGAGGAAATCTAGTAGAATAATAATAACATAGATAAATATTAGATTACATATAAAGACATAAGCAAGAGGAGTAGTATTCCTCTTAGTATCTAGAAGAAGTTAACTAACCTAAGATTCTAGATATAAATACTAGATATTATAGCTACCCTAATAGAAGTAAAGCTTACTATATATGTTAGGTATATTATAATAAACATAATTATTATAAGACTACTAAATAAGATCTTTATTAATTAACTATATAAAGATTTTAAGGACTAGTTACTATATTAATAGTTAAGGGTTAGTTATATATACTAAGACAAGTTTATCTAACTCCTTACTAAGTAAGGAATTTAGCTTCTAAAGGGTAAGGAAAGATTAGTATCTATATAAATCTTAAACTTTATTAAAGGGATTAATAAGGAAGATATAAAGGACACTACTATAACTACTCCATCCTATATAATTAATATACTAGTAACTACTATTAGGAACCCTAAGGCAGCCCCTTAATAGAACACAGCTAAGCAGCTAGTAGAGTTAATTAAACTCTAAGATATATTACTAGCTTAAGGGACTAGAAGGCCTAACATATAAATAACTCCCCTTAGGATAAGGTTTACATAAGAGGTAGAAAGTTTTCTAAGGCCCTAAAGTTAAAGCGTACCCCTACTATAGAGAGATATCTATAACCTCCTGCTAAAATGAATTATTAGGAATAGTCTATATAAGCCCTATATAATCTTAGTCTTCTAGAAGGGATAGAAAAAAGATAGGAACTATACTAGGAAACTATATAATATACTTTATAATAAGGTAAAGGTTTTTATTAGTTTCTATTAGCATCTCTAGATTATAGAGGATTAATACTATATAGTATTTCTAGATATTATAGCTAAGTATATAGAAGAATTCTACCTATACTATATTAGCCCTATATAAAGATAGGATAAGATATATAGTATACTAGATATATATTTTAACACTAGTATTAACTATAGTCTATATTAGACTAACTAGACTACTATGTCCTTTATATGAGTTAAGAGGGAGAATCTAGATAAGACACCTATAGAGGTGTTTAAAGCACTTCTAGATAAGCTACCCCTTATATAACAAGTACTTAGTGATGGTTTCTAAGGAGAGATTATGCTTCGTACGTAGGTCACCTAGGCCTGCCGTAGCGTACTAGAACTTAAGACAGCTCTTAGCAACCTTAAGGCACATCACATATATAAAGAGTTCTTCTCTAATCTTAAGGCTTCTTTATAAGTTACCTTAGATAGGAAGACTACCTTACATAACATATACTTTATAGATAGGAGATACATATCTAACTATAAAGACTAGTAGTAATAGTATTTATATAAGAAAGGTCTACTATATTAACTATTCTATAAGGGTAGAGGTACTTAGAATAGTAGGCTAAGACCCTATTATATAAATAGACCTAAGAAATGTTTTATATATTAAAAGGAGGGATGTTAGTTAACTAATTACTTAGATAGAGAACAGAATTATATAAAGAACTAGTACCTTTAAGTATATAACATACTTAACTAGGAACTATATAAAGATTTCTTACTATACCTCTTAAAGGTAGAAGGAGAAAACCCTATTAAGGAAGAAGGGGAGAAATTATATAATAAAGATAAATACTAAGAAGATTAGGATATCTCCTAATACCTCCTATTAATATTATTCCTTTATTATATAATAAGAGAAGACATCTTCTCTAAACAGGTAATAGAAGAAGAGGAAATTTTTATATTATAAGACCTATATAGTACTATATACTAAGGAGAACTATAGGACATAAGGGTAGCTAAATTCTTAACTATTAGAAGGCTATAAGTTATAGCATACTTATAAGAGAACCTATATATAAAGGTAATATAGAAGCTAGGATCTACTAATATATAATTTAGAGGAGGTAAATCTATTACGTCTATAGGGATAATAGAGATAGATAACTAAATTAGATAAGTTACCTATTATATCCTAGATATACTAATACTATTCCTTTTCTTATTATATAATATAGATAGACTAAGAGCCTATTTTAATAATATATAAAACACTATTATTATAAAAGATAGTAAATAGATACCTATTATATAAAAATAGGGATACCTATTCTTTAACCTAAGTCGTATAGAAGCTAGGATATTCTTTACTAAACCCTAGCTAAGGCGACTTTATAGGAGGTTTAGACATCCTTATATAGATTGCCTATACTACCTCCTAAAGAAGGCTAGACATAAGGATGTTAATTTTAACATTCTAGAAAAGATCTAGAAGTTCTATTATTACTACTAATCACACGACTAGGCCCTAAGAAGATTTAAGTTCTTACTTAAGGATAAGAATTATTTTAACTATAAGATTATTATAGATATTATATAACTAAGGGATAAGAATGCCCTTTATGTTATTAATATAGAGACTAGCTTCTAGGGAGCTATATTTCTTAAGTTACTATCTATATAAGATACCTAGTATGTACTCCTAAAATACTAGATTAATATATATATAGGTCCTCTAGACTATATCGTACACAACCTAGGTACAAACTTTACTTTAGAAGAATTTAGGAACAATACTAAGATCATAGGCATATTATATAAAGAAATACTAGTTAAAGCATATTAGGCTATAGGCAAAGTTAAAAGGGCATATATACCCTTAAGATGTGTATATAAGATACTCTATAAGGAGTTAGGGTATAACATAGATAAAGAAGTTATTCTTTAGATAGCAATTAAGGCCCTAAATGACACTACTAGACCACATGGCATTATACTAACCCTACTAGTCTTTAGAATATATCTAAGGATTAACTAGGATTTACCTCTATTACACGACATCACCTAGTAAGCTAAGGCCATACAAAAGGCTATAAAGGTGCTCTAAGGTATTTAGGCTAAGGTGGAAGTTAATTATATAATTAATATATAGAATAGTCCTAACCTTTACTAGGTATTATTACTTCCTATCTAGAGTAAAGTCCTTATATAGAGAGAAAATAAGGGATAGACTAGACTATATAAGATCTAGGGAATAAAAGGATATACTATTATAGTTAATATAGTTAATAGTCCTACCTAGTTTTATATAACACATGTTAAGCCCTATTATAGGGAGGAGACACTACTAGAGGATCCCTAGGATGTTATATAACCAACCCCTTAATAGCAACCTAAGAAGAGGGGAAGACCTAAGAAAGGGTAGAGGAAGGCTATATAATAATTACTAAGAGCCTTCCTATCCTAAAAGGAAAAGGACTACTATAAGCTAGCCCTAAAGTTAAGGCGTAATAACATTATTACTACTCTAGGAGTACCTTATAAAGAATCTAATAATATTAAGATTAACTCCCTTATTAATAAAGGAGTATTCTCCTTTATATATTATAAGCTAGATATATATAATTAAATATAGATCTATAAAATAAGGATAGTAAGAGAAGTTAAGAACCTACTTACTAAGCTATATAAGAAGTCTAGACTTATTATCTAAGGTTATGGAGATTAGGAGAAAGAGACGCTTCTTATATAAGCTCCTACTATCTAGAGGATAAGCTAGAGACTCCTCCTTACCCTTAGACCTACCCTCATATAATTATTTAGCTATTAAGGAGAGCTTAGGGATATTACCTAGGCGTACACCTAATCTAACAACACCCTTACTAGGATAATTATTATATAACTCCTAAAAGAACTAGAGGATAGATATCCCCTAGACATACTCCTATATATTACTAAACTATTATATAGACTAGTAGAGTTAGGCCTCTATTAGTATAAGACCTACTCTAAGTACTATAAAGAGGACTTAGGCATAATAGAGTTAATATATAACCTATATCTCCTTTATATAGCTAAGGATATAGAAATAGAGACTTTTAGTATTATAGTAATACAGATAGATAACACCCTTACCTTCTATATAAAGGCATTCTCTAAGAAGGAGGAAGAAGTACTATAGACAAAAGGTCTTTATATAAAACTAAAGATAATACTTACTATTAATTAAGAAATTAATTTTAATAGTAGAAGGATTTACTTATATAAAGATAATAGTATTATATTTACCCTAAAAGGGTAAGCTACTAACCTCTAGTAAGTTAATACTAAAGTAGAGGACACATAGTAATAATATATATCCTAGAGAGTAAGAGGTGCCTATCTTACCTCTATTTACTAACTAGAAGTATTATACAACCTAGCTATTACTACCTAGGTTAAGGCCCTAGAAGAGAAAGACATTTAAGCCTTAAATATATAACTAAAATAGTAGATAGATAACTACTAAAAGGGACTTACCTATATCCTACTTAACCTTATATATATAAAGATATATATCTTTATAGATAGGTTTTTTATAAATAATATAGACCTATCCTTATAACTTAGATATATAATTATCCTTATAGAAGAAACTACTTATATAAATAAGGACTTTAAGATTAAAGGTAATATACTATACTAGAGTTTAACTAAGTATAAGAGAGTTATATAAAGCATACTAGCTAGTAAGCTATATAGTATGACTACTAGTTTTAATAGTAGTATTACCTTAAGTATAATACTTAACTAGATACTCTATATGCTTTAGATACCTTACATACTAGTAGTAGTATACTCTAATTTATATTCCTTATATAAATACCTTATATAACTAGGTATAATAGATAAAAAGAGGTTAATAATAGATATTATAAGCCTATATAAGTTATATAAGAAGAAAGAGATCTTAGAAGTAAGATAGATTAATAGATAAGACAACCCTATAGATATATTTACTAAGAAGTTACTAAATTTAGTACTCTAATAACTTATCTTATATAACATACTTAAGATATATATTAAAGTATATATAGATAGATTAGGAGAAGTAACTTCTAATTAATAATTGTTTATATACTTACCTATATAAATTAACTATTTACTTCTTAAAAGGAAATACTAATTAACCTAGGTATTATATAGAAACTAAAAACCCTAACTCTAAAGTATAACTAGGAGAAATTAACTTAATAAAAAGTATAGATAGGAACCTACCCTATACGCCCTATCCTATTATAACTATAATACGTATAAGGATTAGATATACCCCTTACTCCTAATTAATAATATATAGAGAAGAGTAGTTGTTAAGGTGGATAAGCTAGCGAGATGTAACGCGCTTATAAGCACCAGCCTTAGGAGTAGGGAGAGCCTTCTTAGTAGAAGGAGCCTCCAAACTATTATCTAAACCACCTCTACTAGAACTAGAGCTAGAACTACTATTACTATTATCATCTTTATCTAAAGACTTGTAACCATAATATATGTAGGAAGCAGCCTTAGACTACTAGGCGTACTTAGTATATACTCCACCTTAGAAGTTAGCTATATAACGACACTCACAGAAGTACTTCTAACTATAGGCAGAGCAGCAACTATATAGAGTAGTATAGAGACGTCTATAGGACTAAATAATAATTCTAACTATATATAAAGACTATTATATAATTAAAGTAATAAACTCCTAGACAGACATTCTAGTAGTTATTTAGATCTTAATGTTATAAGAAAGGTAATTAAGGGTATAATGCTCCTTATCCTAGAAAAGATTATTAGTATATAAATAAGGTATAAAAAGGAAAAAGTAATATACATTAAGAGTAAGAGTAGCCATAAAGTTATAGTTGCCTTAGGTTAATATTAGAATAGTTAGCTAGTAAATACTACCCTTAGAGTAGATAGTAATATTACTAAGGGTAGAAGGCTAGTTATAGATAAGAGATATAATAATAGGTATATAATTAATCTATTAAAGTTAGTAGATTAATAGGTAAGAAGGGAAAGGAAGGAAACATATAAGAGATATAAAGAGAAGAAAAGAATAATAGTAAGGAAGATAGGTAAAGTTATATGTTAGAAGAATTAATAATATATATAAATATTATTAGTATATAAAAGTTTTAATATAGCATAAGGAAGAAAAGGGAAAAGGAGGAAAAAGGTAGGAAGAAGAGAGGCTTATATACTACTAGGGGGTAAAGGCTAATTAGCACCCTCTAGGTAGTAGTATAGGCAGAAGGTAAAGTTAAGAAAGGAGCTTATATACATACCTACTAAACTTATTTATAATAAGGAAGGTATATATATAAAGAGTTTTTACCTTACCTATTATTTAGTTTAGAAAGGGTATATTTAGAGTTTATTTTTTACCTAAGTAAATAACTTTATTATATATTTAGTAGGCAGGACTAGCTAAAGGGAAGATAAAGCTATTTATAGGTTTACTTTAAGGGATTTAATTAGACAAAAGGGTGTATAGTTATAAAAAGAAAAGTTGTAAGTATTAGAATAGTAATCTTATATAACTATATAGTAAACCCTTAAGTTATATATAAATAATAAAGGGTATTAGATTAGATACTTAGACCTTAGGTATAAACTATAGTACGACTTAGACTAAACTAACTTAAGCCTTATAACTAAGTATATAACTACTATATAACAGCTATCTTATAGTTAGGAGAGATAGTCATAAATAATAGATCTTTAGTTCACCCTATATTTTGTTTACCCCCTTACGCGTAAGGGACTCTTATAGATAGGAGAGAGTCTATTTAACATAGTCTTTATTATATTAGATATAGTTAGTAGGATTAAAAAGGTAGGTAAGAAGGATATTAGCTAAATCTACTTAGTCTAACTTAAGTTTTATAAAGGAAACCTAGCGTATTATATACTTAGTAGGATAGATAGGTTAAGAAAGGTAGTAAGTATTCTTAAAAAGGATAAATATAGAAGGGAATAGATAAAAACCTAGAGGCCTCCTAGGCTAGGTAATAGAGATATAAGGCCTATAAGATAGGGTAATTAAGAGTAGATTATATAAGGCTAGGGGCTCCTTTATAATACTAGATAGGGTAGACTTTACTTATATTACTAGGAGGATAGTAGTGTTTTAATAGTAAGAAAAATAGTCTATTAACGCCTAGGCTGCTTTTTAGTTAAAGTAATTCTAAGTTCTTAAGGAGAAATAAATACCTATAGATATATAGAAAATTCTAAAATAAAAAAGTAAGAGGATAAAGGGGCGTAAATAACACTTAGAAATAAGGCCCTATTATACTTATAACTAAAATCTATTAGATTAATAGGTATATAAGACCCCTTAGTATAAAGGTTTAAATATCTATTTATTATAAAGCTAAAATAGCTTTATATAGCTAGTATTAACTATAACCTACTTTATATATAGCTTACTATATATAACGTATATATATAGTAAGTGGCCTATTATAGTAAGTAGCCTACCTCCTCCTACCTTTCTACCTTTTATATAAGTTAATTAAGCCATAACATATGAAATTAATTAAAACTACTTGTTATCTCCTTCCTTATTACTATCCTAAACTACTTCACAGGTTTGTGCGTTATGTCTAGTCTTCCTATAATTACCACATTGTCGCACGCGCGGTTTACCACCCTCTATACGACCCCTATTTTAGGACGTTTCCTTACCTCTAGTACTAACACCTTCCTTTTCCTTTTATAGCGCCTCTACTTTAGCTATATTAAGTAACCCTCTAAGGCGTACTTAGGTCTTTTTAGCCCTCTAGTACTTACTTAGTACCTCTATCCCTATATAAAGTCCTTTATTCTTAGCCTTAAGAATAGTAACCCTATAGGCTAACTTACTAATACTTTTAGCCTAAAAGTTAATTACTTTATATATTACTATTAGTAAGCTACCTTAATACTACTAGATCCTCTTTTTAAGGGAACTATAGCTTTATATACCCTTAATTACTATAGTTAGTGTCTTTAGGTCCTAAGAGCTATTACTACCTAGGGGTGAGGTAGGGGGTGTTAGTATCTTTAGCTTAAAATCTAGTTGAGAAATAACTACTTTAGGGTTAAAAGGTATAAGGCCTACCTATCTAAAACTAGCTTGTATGTTACTTTTACCTATTAAGGTAAAGAATACTACTTTAAAGGTAGGAAAGAAGTTATCCTTTATAATATATAAAATCTATATCTATATTATCTTCTTAATTTCCTTACTATATAAGTACTTTAATAGGCTAAAACACCTAATATTAAGAGGCTAAAGCTTATATAATAAATAGGGAGGTATATAAAGAGTAATAATGTTCTCTTTCTTATAGTATTTATTAAAGTTAGTTAATTTATAGCTATTATAGCTATTAAGGATTAAGAGGTAATAAGTACCCTTTATATAGGACTTTATATATTAATTAAAATAATTTAACTAATCTAGGCTAATTTTATTTATTATCTATCTATTTTTACTTAGGTAGATATACTATATAGCTAGGAATTAGCTATTAGTATACTAAAAGAGGAGGTAATATTTACCCTTTATAATAATATATAGAGGTATTACCTAGCTATTTATATATATACCCTAAATAATAGAAACCTATTTATAATTACTAGGCTGCTTTATATAAGGCCTTCCCTTATAGTTAGAAGTTATGATAACCTTAGTATATAATAGTATTCCTATTAGGAAGCTAGTCTTATTAAAATTATAAATATTATAATCCTATATCCTATACTTTATAATTATATTTTATATAAGTATAAACTAGCCTTATATAATTATAAGATCCTTAGCTAAGGCCCTCTAATAGTTAATTTAACATTAAAATTGTATTTTTAATTAGGGTTGTTATTATATAAAGTTCTCTACCTATTAGGGTCTAACATATATTATGTTATGTTTAGAAAGGAGTTAGTCAGCCATATCTTATATGTCGTCTTATTACAGAGGAAACCCTTAATTAATTAGGTTAATAACCTATTTAAGAATCACCTCCTCTTTAGATATAGTTATCTTTATTAATTTTAAACACATCTTAGCTTATGCAACACGTCTAGTATGTTAGCAGCAGAGTGTTAATCTTAGGACTTTAAAGATAGAGGCTGCACTTCGTACAGACATCTTTAGGTCTTTTTTGAGAGCCTAGATAGTAAGGATAATATGACTTTTAATTAAGGTAGAATATATGTTTATATGTAGAGGAAAGTGAGTGTAAAGGTTGAAGTACTAGAAAGTAGGAGGAGGTGGGCCACTTACTATAATAGGCCACTTACTATACATATACGTTATAGACTACTATATTTAGGTATTTTAATTAAATACTAGTTAGGATCTTATTTCTAAATAGGTTAACTAGTTTTAAATTAACCTTAACATACGTCCCTATTAACTAACCCTATTAAGAATATAATTACTTTATTAAGACTACCTTTCTATTACCCTTACCTTTAAGTTTAGAATTACTATATAAATTATAAATACTATTATAAATTATAGCATAGTAGTTAATATACTATATAGTAACTAAAAATACTATACGCCTAATAAAAGCTAAATACTACGTATAAGGCTATATATATATCTAGTTATTTTATCCTAGCCTATATTAGACTATATAGAAGTATCTTTATAGCTAGGGCTAGTTACTAATATACTAAGTTTATAGATAATAGCTATAATAGTAGCTATATACTAGTACCTAGTAAGAAGACTAAACGTAATAATTATAATATACGTAATAAAGAACTAAATAAAATTCTTCTAGATATAGTTTTAGAGGTTATTAAATAATATAGGGAGGGTAAGATAGTTAGGGTTAATAAAGTTAAATAAGGGACTACTAGTTAAACTCTCTAGTCTATAAGTAATATAAGGCTAGTAGTCTATCCTAAACATAAAAATAATAACCTAAAGGTTTTTAAAAGACAGTATATTAAGCTAAGTATAGAGTATATTAGCCTATAAAGCCTAACCTATAGGATTTTATAAGATATACCTTATAACTATATAACTTATCCTATTATTATACTAGTTTATACTACTACTATTAACCTTAAAGTAAGATATATATAATAGGATAAAAGTTAATAAGACTATTCTTATAGTTAGATATAAAGCTAGGCTAGGTTAAGGCCTAACATATATAATAAAACGTAGTAATAGATATATATATTATAGTAGCGTTCTATTTAATATTCCTATATAAATATAAGTAAGAATAGTAAGTACTACTATAGATAGGTTATTATCTTACCTAACTAGCTAATATTAGAGCTTACTAGTACTAAGACGTATAAGTAATCTAAGGTAGAATATAGCTTTTATATAGCCTTTTAGTTTCTACTTTATTAAGAACTAACTTAGTATAAAAAATAAAGAAGATTAAACTTATTACTAAGTATATTCTTAATTAAGATATAAGCCGTTTAAGTAGTTTTAATTTATACTATTTATATTTCTAGCTAACGTCTATTAAACCTTTTATATTACTTCCTATATATTACTATTATAATATAGCTATACCATCTACTTATTATAATTAGAGCTAGTAGTATAGGACTTTCCCTTACCTATTAACTTAGCTCTTTATACTATATCCTTATTAGTAATTATTCCCTTATATCCCTCTTAGTAGCTAAGAGCTCTCTCTACTCTACTAGTTATCTTATAATAGCTAAGAATATTAACATTTCTTCTAGAGTATTAGTTACCTCCTTTACCTAGATTACTACTAAGCTTAGTAAAATTAAGATAGTTATCCTTATAGTAGGTATATCTAGTACTATAAATAATACCTAGCTAATCTATACTATTAACCTTATTAGTACTACTCTTATTCTTAATAGCTTCCTCCCTCTTATACCTAGGGGGAGCTCCCTAACTATTATAGCTTTAGTTACTAGTTACTTACTCCCTTAAGACCTAGATCTAGAGAATTACCTAGTAATAGCCCTAGCTACTTTTCTTATTAAGTATTATAAGATCTAACTAGACGTAGACCTAAGTAATACCTATAGCATCTTAAAGCTTAGTTATATTATATAAGCTAAATATAAGGCTGTTAAATAGGGACGTAAAGGCGTATATATTAATACTATTAGCCTTAGTACTATTAAGACCCTTATACTTAGTTAAGTTTTATAATTAGAGTAGGGACCCTTTACGTAAAGTATAATTAATAATACTCTACTTAGTAGAATAGGAACGCCTAATAAGATTACTAAGGTAGTAGTATTTCTAGTTAGGCTAGAAGTAGGTTTTATTACTAGATCTAACTTAATTATTAATAGTACTATATTAATAGTATACTAATAGTCTATAACTATTATAGAATTAAAAGCTAAGGTTTTAAGATTAGATAAATATAAGGGATAGGCCTATAAGGGATAGGCCTATATTCCTATATATAGTTAGGGGTTATATCTCCTAAGCCTTAGTAGGTATTTAATATAGCCTAGTAGGCTTATAGCTATTAGTATTATTACTAAAAGGCTATTTAGCTTAATATATCTAGTTAATATCTTAATTTATTACGTATTACGCTAATACTATAGTTTACTATAGTACCTCTACTTTAATTCCTAGTTACTTTTTATATATTAATAAATTATAAGACTAGTAGGAACGTAATATAAGCTAGTTATAATAGCTAACTATATAAGAAATAACGTTTTATAATACTATAATATAGTATACTTACCTAGCTATTTACTAGCTAGATATATAGCTAAGGTAATAAAGTTATAATAAGATAACTAAGATAATAATATATATAGGGGTTTATAATAATAGTATATTCTATTCTCTACTCTTTAATAACTTTCTATACTCCTATACTATATTAATACTATAAGAAACTCCTCTAATAGATAGCCTTAGAAATATAAATAACGTAGTACACAAGTGAATGGTCTACATAAGTAAACGGTCTATTTCCTTATTATACGTTAAAGCCTTATATTTTAATAATTTATATCTCTATAAGACTTTTACTAAAACTTATAAAACTTTATAATCTAAAGTAAATATAGGTTATATATATATAATTAAATCTTCTAGAATTTAAACTATTATTTATAAGCTATATATAGAATTCTTTAAAAGTAGGGAACTAGATAAGATAGGTTTCTAGTTTTTATATATTAGAAATATTTAAGAAATCTTAGAATTTTATTTTATATATATAAGTCTTATTGATTATTATTTATCTACTTTAATCTTATTTTAGAGTTAGAATTACTATTATATTAAAGATTAAAATATAAGGCTTTAACGTACGATAAGGAAATAGACTATTCACTTGTGTGGACCATTCACTTGTGTGGACCATTCACTTGTATACTACGTTAGTACTTATATAATAGGAAGCTAAATATAGTAGATATACTTATAGTAGAGAGAGAACTACCTTAGCTTATTAGCTAGCTAAAGCTAACTACCTATAGTAGAGGTATTTTTACTAAGAATAGTTAGGTAAATTAGTAGCTAGCTATTACTATATAAAGATAGGCTAGCTAGCCTAAGTATAATAGCTAAAAGTAGTAGCTAATCTTAGGTAGTACTAGCTTAGCTATACCCCTAACTTAGAAGAATATGTTTTAATAGCTTTAAGAGCTAGTTCTAGCTACTATAAGGGACCCTAGAGAGCCCCTATTAGTTTATCTAGCTTCTAGTTAACATCTATAGATACTATACTAAAACTAACTAGTAGCCTTTTTACCTTAGGAATACTATATAAATCTAGGTTTACTTTAAGTTATTATAATATAAACTTATAATAATAATAAGCTATTATAGCCTCTATATAACTAATATACCTATACTAGGCCTACTAGCTTATAGAAAAGCTATATATAATTATTATACTATTAAGATAATATAAGTATACCTATTTATTATATTAAATATACTAAATATTAAGGATAAAAATAAAAGTAAAGGAGTAGATTAGTCTATTTAAAGGTCTATTAGTCTTATATAAAAGATATAAGTATTTATATTAAGTATATAGTCCTACTACTACTAAACTTTAGTATTTAACCTCCTCTAATCTATATACTTTATTACCTTATTTACTACTATTACTTAAACTAACTAGCTCTAAAGTAGTAATAGATTCCCCTAGATTAGTTAAAAACTACCTTAAACTTTAACAGCTAGCTACAAACCTACTTAGAGAAATTATAGAATATACACTCTATAGTAACTTAGACTAAGTATAAGAATCTTCTCTCTAGCTTAAAATTCTTAATCTAGTAGGGAATATTTATAACCTAGTTATATAGCCCTAAGACTAATAGCTATTATATATAATTAAAAGTAATAAGATAGCTACTATTAAGCTCTTTATTTACTAATACATTTTTAAATATATCCTAACTAGGTAATCTATTTCCTATATATAGCTAAGTAGCTAGGTAAGGGTTAATCCTACTCTTCTTAGTAAGTAATAGTACCTTAGCCTATAGTCTATAAAGACGTTATTAACCTCTCTTTAGTATAGGTTATATATATACTTATATCTATAGGCGTACTAAAGTATAATAGATCTAATAGAGTTATATATACTATAAAGTCTAAGATCTTGCTTCTTAGAAACCTATATAGAGACCTAGACTAAGTTATATATAAATCTTTCTAATAGTAGTATAGGATTAGGCTAATTCTTCTAGAATAAAGTATAGATTATTAGGTTATAATATAATCTAGTACTTTAAAAATAACAGATAGAATAAACTAAATAGCGTTAGCCTTAGTCCTTTTACCTTTATAAAGGGGATATAGTATAATAATATATAGGGTATTTATAATAACTATAATAAAAAGGAGTAGTTTATATAGGTAATAATAGTGTTAGATTACTTAGTGCCTATTATTAGTATATATAACTTCTTATAGATTAAAGTATTAACTAAGGCTAATAATAATAGGATCCTACTAGTTAATATTAGTAGTAGTAGTAGGTATATAGTCTATACTATCTATAAGAGTATTAATCTACTATTAGAGTACTATATACTATAAGATAAAGAGCTAGTTATTTTAAGGATTAAAGAGACTAGTAATCTATTAAGACTAAATCTTATGTCTATTAATATATATAAGGAGTAGCTAGTCTAAGGTATATAGGCATCCCTCCCTTAGTAGTATTATAGGAACTAACACGTAATAAGGGGCTTTAGTATACTATATCTATTATTATTTTTATATTTATAATAATAAAAAGGCCTAACGTATTCTATAGTATATCTCCTAAGCTATAGCAGTAGATAGTACCCTACTAATAGCCAAACATATTATTAAGTAGCCCCTAAAACCTAAGTCTACTACTATAGATATACTTATATTAGCTATTAGTAGGAAGGAGTAGACTATTATAGAGTAAGAGAGCCTTATATAGAGTAGGGGGATAACTCTAAAATCTATCTATTAGGACCCTACCTTATACTATTATATTATTTAGTATAGTAAGGCTATACTTATAGTTAGCTAGACCTAGTTAGTAGTTAAAGCTTAGGCAGGCCTTATAGCCTAGTATAAGGATTTTATATATTAAAGTAGGTATTAATATAGTAAATATAAAGAACATAATTAAGTAAGTACTCTAAGTAGTACTTAACTATATTCCTATTATATCTCTAATATCCTATTTAATATAGTTATAGTATATATAAACTTATTTTTTACATAATAGCCTATATAATAGCTAAGTAATTATATATACCTACTAGTTCTATATATATAATCTAGCTATATTTACTATTAATATATATAGAATCTTATTTAACTAACAGCTTATAAGAAGTTAAAATAAGCTACTTAATAGTAGAATACTTACTAAGGTTAAACCTATATTATAAACCGTATTTATACCCTCTATTATTAGTAATAAGTATAATATAGTACTTTAGTATAAGGTGCTTCTTATATAGTAGGGTTAGCTAGCTTATTCCTAAAATAACTCTATAGGGAAGATATATATATAATAATATACCTAGCCTTTTTACTATATAGTACCTACTATTATAGTAGTAACAGGAATAAAAATAATTATACTAAATAGTAGTAAGCTAAAGAAGTAACTAACTTAGCTTACTATCTCTAGGTATAACTAAATAGTCTTAGAGAATAATAAAGATATTAACTAGTAGTAGTTACTACTTACTAAGATCTTTTTATAGCTATTACTTACTAGTTATATTATCTTCCCTTCTACGTTTATATCCTTATAGTAATTAAGGGCGCTTAAGAGTATAGGTATAGTAAGGTATATAGTATTAAGGGGAGTTAATAATTTTCTTATCTCTCTTATATCTATCCTCTTAGGTAGTACGTCTATTAGCCTTACTTAGTTATAGTTTAAGTAGTATATAAACTATATTTAGGTTAATTAGTATATTATAATATAAGTCCTATAGCCTATATATTACTATATTACTCTCTACTTATAATTAGCCCTATACTAGTAAACTCCCTAATAGGGTTTTTTTCTACCCTACTTAATCTTTATACTATCTATAGTAGTAAGTAGTCTATAATAGTAATTATGATAGTAACAGCTTAGTAGCTTTTTATATCTTATATTTTATCCCTTATTTATTAATACCTACTTAGCTAGCTATAGCGTATTAAAGTAGATAATATAGACTAACTAAATCTCCCTAAAAAGATATAATAGCTATAAAATACAGACTTTTTTTAGTTAGATATACTACTAGTTACTACTTAGTCTTATATAGGTAGCTTCCTACTAGCCTTAATAGTTCCTAGGTTTTAATCTAAGGTTATTTAGTTAAATCTTCTTAGAAGTAGCTATTATGTTATATAATTATTAGCCTTCTCAAGAGGGAAGAAAGATATTACTAATTAACTATATTAACTAGTTATTAAGGTTAACTATAAAAGCTAATATAGCCTAATAGTAATAACTAGAATTCTAAGATTAATATCTATATGTTCCCTAAAGAAAATCTAGTATATAAGGACTATAGCTAAGAGTACTATCTCTACTATAACGTTAAGGTTATTATAGTAAAGTAGGAAGCATTTAATAGTACTAATAAAGTTTAAGTATTATAAATATAGTTAGTAATTAATATAGGCTTCTAGAGATAATAGCGTCTTATAGTACGTATACCTAAGTTAATAGAAACTTACTAAGGTAGTAAAGAGCCCTTTTATATATTAGCGCTAAATTGAGCTCCCTTTTTAGTAGTAATTACCTCTATATAGCGTTACTAAACTAGCTCTAGTAGTAAACCCTAGTAAGGCCTACTAACCTACCTTTATAAAAGAATACCTTACTACTTTAATACCTAGTGTTAATATTACCTAAGTATAATTTATAGAAACTATATCTCTATAATATAGACTAGTATTACTAAAAGTAGAATATAGTTATATCTATATATAAAACTACTTAGGACCTTATTAGCTTAGGAGAGAGGAGCGTCTTAACTAATTCCTAGTCTTCTAGCTTTAACACCCTCTCTTCTCTTAATAATAAACTTACTAACCCTATTCTTAAATAAATCTAGGTAGCGTCTTCTAATAAGGATACTTCCTTATACTCTATAACATAAGTTTTAATAAGGCCTATATTACCTAGGGAATTATTAATAGATACTTAGGATAGAATAATAAATAGGGCCTTTAACCTACTAGTAGAGTTATTTAGTAGCTAGGGTAGTTATAATAAGGAAGGAGTTAATATAATATAAGGCTTCCTATCTATAAAGAGGGGAGATTCTCTAATATATACTATAGGATAACTTAATTTTCTATATCCTAGTATAGACGCCTAAATGCTTTTTCTAGTAAGAAGTTACTCTTAATATATTCTATTAGTACTGCCTTAACGTAAGTTAGAAGTCTATAGTGCTATATTATATCCTAAGAAAGAATATAAATCTATTTTTAAGAGATTTAATAGGAGACTTAATACTATATATACTAGCTAGTAACTTTAGGCTACTAGACCTATCTAGTAAGACTAAGGGCTTTAATATCTTAACTTAGTTCTTTAATAGTAGTATAAATAGCTTTAGACTATTAGTTAAATTATATTACCTCTCTATAATTAACTTATAAAATAATAGATACTATATAATAGAGAAGGGTGTTATAGAACCCTTCTTATATACCCCTCTTAGGGTAGCTATTCTATATAACAACCTTAAGTATACTAAGCTCCTACTCTAATATAGTACTAATCCTAATATTCTAGGTAAATAGGGTAGGACCCTACTATTCTTTATAAACTAAAATAGTAGTAAGGAAGTAGTTAGGCTACTTATTAACTATAGAGCGTATATATAAACTAAGATAAGGAGTTTAAAGCCTATAGGGGTATACTTATATTTAAGGTTAGGTACTATATTATTAAGTAATAGCTCTTTTTATAACTAGTATACTAGTAAAGCTAAAAAGAGGTATAGGCTATATAGTTACTTAGTAACTAATAGGGATGCTTAATCTAAAGATATAATACTACTTTCTACCTAACTATAAGTAGTAGTATTAGTAGGTATAAAGAGAGATAAAACGTTATAAACGTAATTATTTATATAAGTTAGTAAAGCCTAGTATATATAGTAGCTACTAAAATATAATAAGAATATATTACTTTTATAGTTATAAATCTATACGTATTTTTATTACTTATTATACTTAACTACTAAAGACTAATATAGCCTACTACTACTATTATATACTAATATAGTAATCCCTACCTATCTAGGCTTTAGCTAAAGCCTTATCCTAGTTATTAAGATAAAACTATATAGTAATATATTAGAAAAAGTAGCTCTTAGTTTAGTTATTATTAAACCTATTAACTAAGGCTATTTATAGCCTTCTATCTAGTATAGTTATTATTAAGGTATTTAATAGCCCTAGCCTAGCGTCTAGTTATATATTAGCTTTCTAGCCTAGTAAGTCCTACTATAGTAACTAGCCTACTACTACTACCTTTACTACCTATTACTTAGCTTACTAAAGTTTATTTAAGACTTATAGGAAAAATTAGGTTTTATATATCTTCTTATTTTTAGTATATACTAAAGGACTAAGCTCTTCCCTAACGTTATATATAACCTATACCTTATTACTTAGTATAGCCTCCTCTACTTTTATAAATAGCTAGTTAGGTATAACTAAATCTTCTATAAGCTCTATTAGCCTCTTTAGCTTATTATTTTTAAATAAAATAACATCTAGCTATTTAATATCCTTATTTACCCTATAAATTAGTTACCCTATCTTAATACTACCTATTCCTAGCCTAATAGGGCTACTAGTATTAGTTTATTAGTCTAAGTACTCCTTTATACTTTTAGTTTTCTAGCCCTAATAGCTATAGTTAGGTAATTATTAACTTTTAGTAATTTAGCCTTAGGCTATTTCTTACCTCTACTATAAGCTTATTAAGATAGATTACTATAGCTAAGACTTAGGATGTTAACCCTATATTTAAATAGCTATAAATCTAGGGTTAGCTTATAAGGGGATCTAAATAGGATCTTCTAACCTTATAGTATATAGGTCGTTCTATCTAGCTAGTAAGTAGAAGGGTCTTATATTAAAAAAGACCCTTACCCTTACTTTTATTCTAAAGGTCTTATAGTTAGTATTAGCCTATACTAAACTAATATATAGGAATCTTCTTACTTAGGAATCTTCTTACTAATAAGAGAACTAAAATATTATAGGTATATATACTTACATTCCTATAGTTTTCTTAAAAACTAATTATAGTTTCTATATTATAATATTACTAGCTCTCTTGGTTAGTAGTATAATATAGTCTTAGTTCTTTAGGAGTAGTTTATAACTATATAGTAACTATAGTTATCCTTATATACTATAAGTACCTAAATTAGCTCTTAATACTAATACTATTTTACTATAGCTACTTCTATTAGTAAGAGTCTAATAAGTAAAAAGTAGGGACCTCTTATAAGGAGTACCCTAACTAGCATTTAGCCTAAGTATACTACTAATTATATACCTTCTACTTACTAATATAAAGGTTAGAATAGGACGTTAATAAGTAGTATTTATATACTATAGAATAGTCCTAGCTAGTTAAGAGTTACTTTAAATAATATAGGAAGCCTAGACTAAATAGATATAAATACTAAAGATCTACTCCTACTTCCTAATTATAGTATGTAACGTAAGGGGAATATATACTATTATATAGTGCTATACTAAGTAATATAAAGTATTTTTACCTAACTTAATAAAACATAAATTAGTTCCTTATATATATCTATATAACTAGTCCTCCTAAAATATAAACTAGAGGCTTACTATTAGATAGTTAGGATCTATAACTATAGTTATATATTAGCCTTAGTTTTAAGTTATATATTTACTATATATATTTTTAATAATATTCCTTAGCATAGAGTTGTCTAGTACCTTTACTAGCTATTAATCTATACTAAAGAAAAATAATTAATAGATCTTAGCTATACTAAATTAAATAATACTCTTAGTATAAGACTCTAACTATAGTAATATAATAGGTAACCCTTTCTATTTATTATCCTCTAGCCTATATCTTATACTATTTATACTATTATATAGACTACTATCTCTTTAGGGTTCTACTTACGTCTTTCCCCTCTTACTTCCTTTAGGCCTTATACTAAGTCCCTTACTACTAAATAACTTATAGCTATATTATTAACTACTATTTTAACTAACTTATAAGACCTTCCCTAAGATTATAACTAAAGGCTTTATCTCCTATACTTAGCTATAGCTTAATAATAGAGCCTAAAGGGCCTAAATACTATAGAGCTTTATAAAAGGCTAGTAATAATATTAGTCTAGTTATTAAACGTATCTATATTATCTCTAAGTCTAGGCTTTAGATATATATAGCCTAGCTAGTAGTTATCTACTCTTATAGCTTACTCTTATCCTAGCTTATATTACGTCTTTTTCTAAGCTTATAAATCTTAGTATCTTTTAAAGTAGTAAAAGCCTACTACTATAAGATCTAGGTTATCTTTCTACTATAATAACAGTAGTAAGCCTTACTACTAAGCTAGTAAGCCCCTAGCTAGGTACGTACTACAGCCTATCTATTAAAGTTAGATATATATTAGATAACTAATAAATAGTAATATAAAAGATAGATTATACTACCCTTTTTAGTTATAACTTCTAATACTAGTTCTAGATAACTAGTAATATATTTAATTAGTATATTAGAGGTTATACTACTAGCCCTTACCTTTACTTTAACATAAGCTTATAACACACTCTAAGTCTATAGCTATAAAAGCTAACTAACCTAAAGCTCTAATTCTAGCTATAGCTATATTAAGAAACCTATAATACTTAGCGTCTTACTTTAGACTTATAGTATTAGGTATAAGAGCTTATATCTTAGTTTCTTCTCTTTATATCTACTTTATCTTATATTCTACTATATATATTTATCTTTTATAACATACCTACTATTAGCTATATATTAGCCTTAGGTATAAGGGCACCTAGCCCTTAAGCCTTCTTACTAGGCCCTACATACAGCACCCTACTAAGATTAATACTATTATACTCCCTAAGGTACTAATTACTAATAGGCTATTAGTAAGAAACTAATACTATAGATAAATATATAGGTATTTCCTATAAGATAGACTATATATAGCTAACCTAGCTTAGCTAGGGGTTAGTATAAATAGAAGCCTATATAATAACTCTTAGCATAAGCCTACTATTTTACTTATCTACCTATAAAGAATAACACGTAATAGTCCTATAACCCCCTCTAACTACTACTAGCCTAATTATAGAATTATATATATATTACTTATAAGTATATAAGATATATAGTAATACCTTTATATCTATCTAATAAGATCTTAGTAATATAAACATAGAGTTTTTTAATATAAGTAGAAATACTAATAATATATCTAGAGTTTAACTTAAAAGAATTAAAGTAAAGTATGTCTTCTATATAGCGTCTAACGTTACTAATACTAACTAGTATCTAAGAATAAAGGATATTATAGAAATAACCTAAGATATTCTTAACATTTTTATAAGAGTAAGGGCTACTAAAGTAAAAGCTAGCTCCTAACTTAGTTATAAAGGAAACGTAAATTAATAAATATAGTTCTAAGTAAAAATATACTTCTATAGTATAATATAAGAAATAAGACCTATATTATATATATTAAAATAAACGTTCTTTTTATATTTCTTATCTTACTATCTTATCTTACTATCCTTAGTTTAATTAAGCACCCCTCTAAGGAAGTATTAGTTTATCTCTAGATTTTTTATTATATTAAGAGGCTATTACTAAGGTTTCCTACTATAGCTAATTACCTCCTAGACTAATATTATTCTAGAGGACTAAGTATCCTATATAAAGCTAGCCTAAATAGCTATCTATTATATACGGCTTATAATAGATTCTTAGAAATAACTACTCCTACCTTAGCTATTAAGATGTTTATACCTACTTAACCTTAGTTCTTATATTCCTTAAAGTAATAGACTATTCTATATAAGGGGTAAGAATAATAGTAAGGTCTTATATTCTTTATCTTTATAATACTATTTATCCTATTTAAGACGTCTAAATAGAGCTATAAGTATAAAGTATATATTATTTAGGCCCCTCTTTTAATACTTTACTAATAAGAAGTACTTTACTATTAGAAGTACTTATATAGCCTAAGAGCCTATATAGAGACTATAAGACGTTTATCCTATATATTACTAAAAGTAAATATCTAAGATAACTACCTATTATTTTAGCTTCCCTTATATGTTTAAGGCTTATAATACTTTATAGACGTTTTAAAGCTAGTAAAGAAATAAAGATCCTTATTAAGTAGTTTAGTAATAGGCTACTACTACTAAGGCTAGTATATAAGGTAGGAACTAATATATTTTCCTATTAGCTATACTATAGTTTAGATTTAGTTATAGTATAGCTAATAGTTTCTAAAAGCTACTAAAAATACTAATAGAGCCCTAATCTCTAGTGAAGTATAAAAGATATTACTAAACGTTATAGTTTAGTATATAGCCTATATTAGTATATATAGTTAGAAGATTAGTAAGCCTTAGGTTCCTAATACGTTAAAGTAGAAAACGTTCCTCTATAAGGCTATTATAAAATACCTTAAAATAAAAATAGCCTATTATACTATTTTTATCTCCTAATATAAGACCTAAAAAGAAGTATAGGCCTAAAGTATAGATAATAGTATCTATATTATTAATATATCTATTACCTTTTAAAGACTAATAACCTAAAGAGGAGATTTATACTAATTAAGTTAGATACTATTAGAAATCTAGTAAGTATATTAAATACCTACTTAATAGTCTATAGGTATTTAATAGGATAAAGAATAGAGGTAGGAGAACTATAGCTATATTTATATACCTTAGGCCTTAGTTAATTATATCTTAGAGAGCCTATAATAAATTACGTAGATTTAAGGTTAAGTTAAAAGGTAATAAGATCTCTTTACGTAAGCTACCTTATAAGGTATATAACTCTACTAGTAGTATTAATAACCCTTTAGCTATATTATAGCTTATATAGTAAGGGCTATAGTTAGTATATAAATACTTTAGCATATACTTAAGTTCCTTATAGCTTAGAGTCTAGCTAACTATATGTTAGAGAGCCTATAATAAGTAAAGTAGATTTAGGGTTACCCTAGAGGATAAAGGAACGTCTTACTAAATAGCTATTAATATAGTTTTAGGTGTTATAATACTTATAAGAATAGAGTTAAAGGATAGGATACTTAGGGTAAATTTAGCAGACTAGTAGTGTCTAGGTAAGTTTATATACCTATTAATTATTAATTTAAGGCCTAGAAGATATATTATTTAATATATAACTATATTACTATTATTATAGGCCCTTACCTAAAGAGATAAGGGTCTTTATAACCTAGGTTTAAAGGTATAAGAATATATTAAAGATAGTCTCCTAATACTATTAAGGTCCTACTTTAAAGGAGGTATAAAGTAATAATAAATTAAACTAACCTTTTTAGATTAGGTTAAAACTATATAGTAATAGTAATATAACGCTTTATCCTCTAACCCCCTTACTAACAGATAGTTTAAGACGTCCCCTCTTCCTAAAATACTAAGCTCTACTAATTACACCTAGCTACTTCTAGCTAAAGATCCTAATTTAATTCTACTATATAGTATAAATATATGTAACATACTCTTTATTACGTATATTATCCCTCTTACGCCTTATCTATAAATTCTTTACTTATACTACTTAGTATATTAGTACCTTAAGTAATAAGACTAAGGTCTAATTTATTTAACTACTTATATAGTAGCCTTAGTTAGTAGGATACTAATAGCCTAGAATCTCTATTTAATAGATATAGATAGGAGTATAATATAAATAAAGGGAAAGAGTACT
Source organism: Colletotrichum sublineola (assembly GCA_020631755.1). Lineage (NCBI taxonomy): Eukaryota > Fungi > Ascomycota > Sordariomycetes > Glomerellales > Glomerellaceae > Colletotrichum > Colletotrichum sublineola. Next base: position 919,073 of record JAHSQG010000019.1, read on the forward strand.
ATAGCTAACCCTATATAGAAGTATAAAAAGGCTAATTATAACTCTACGTTCTATTATGCTATTTACTATTATTACTAAAAAGTATTATAAGCTAGAGTTAGCTTTATATAAAAATAGCTAGAAGTTACTTTTATATAATTTACTAGACCTAGGTATAAGACCCTTATTATATATTTGTTTATACTATTACTATAGGGTACCTTTACTAAGGTAGTAGTATAGTTAGAAGAAGATAATTTTTAAATAATAGGTAGGTATAATACCTATTTTTTTATACTTTTCTTACTCTTTTACTTTTAATCCCTTATCCTTACTATTACATCTACGTTAGAGCCTTAAGGCCCTTTTAGGTATTACTATTAGAATTCTTCCTATATTTATTACCTATAAGGGTAGATATAAGCCTTTAAGGCCCCTATCTCTATTATCCTATCTAAAGAGAGTATATTAAAGCTAAATAGAGGTTTCTTATATAAGACCTAAAGTAAGATAAGTTGTTAAAGTAGATATTAATAGATATTTTAGTATAGCTATTAAAAATATATAGTATATAAGCCTTAGTATAATATAGACGTATTAAACTACTTATATATATATAGGTACTAGTCTAGGTAGTATATTATTAGTAGAGGTAACTAAACTATATTAGTTTATATTATACTATAATACCTTAAAAGCTCTTATAATTAGGATACTACTACTATAGCCTTCTCTCTATAAAAAGCGTCCTCTTTAGGCTATATTACTTCTTAAATAATACTAGGCTTAGTCTTTAGATAGGCTAAAACCTAGGCTATTTAGTAACCTTACTAAGAACTAACACTTAAAGGTAAGATATAATACAGCCTTAATAATAAACAGCTATATAACTAGTAAGCTATAGTAGAGTAAGGCAGAAGCCTATTTAATAAATAACTATATAATAATATTAATATAGTCCTATATTATATTAAACGTATTAGTATACTAAACTAAAAACTTTATATAGATTATAGAAGTTAAATAAGCGCTAGGAGGGAGTTTAAGTCTTTATTAGCTAACTAATATTCTAGTCTAATAGGGCCTAAATAGAGAGGTTATATAAAAACCTAAGGCTAAATAGTACTAGTAATCCTAGACGTTAGTTAAGTAGTATCTATAGCTACTATACCTATAGAATAGATAGGAGAAGGATAGTAACATCTTTAGCTATTACTAAGGTACTACTACTATAGCTAATAGTAGGTAAAGTAATATATCATTAATCTATAATATTTTAGTCCTAAATTAAGTCTATAGGGATATACTATATAGCGTATAGTATTAGAAATAACACGCCATATAGGACGACTAGTATCCTAAGTACTTATGTAAGTTATTAGAATAACTATAATAGGAAGATCTATATTAAAAATAATACTATAGACAGCTTTATAACAGCTTATAGCACTATATATAGTAGGGAGCTAACATATAAGAGCTAAGGGCTATTAGTACTACTAACTATCCTAGAGAGTAAAGGTATACTTTAAGGATAATAGTTTTACTACTAATAGAAACTATCTAGTAGTATATCCTAAAGCTAATATAAGTAGTATATAAATATATAGTAGAGAGTACTACTAGTAAGAACTACTCTTAGATATAAGCTATTACTATAGATAGATAGGAATACCTATATACTACCCTAAGAATTATAGTATAATTATTAGCCTATAGCTACTTAGTATATTATACTTTAGTAAATAACCTAAGGGTAATAATAGGAAATATAATTATAGAACTAATAATAATTATATGTTTAATAGTCTAACTCTATAAGGCCTTTAGGTATATAGTATATAGGTTACCTTTAATAATAGTTATACCTTTATCTAATTAGTAATAGTTATTTCTATAAATACTAAATCCTTTTATACTAAGCTAGTATTTAAAGGAGTAGTATGTCTAGGCGTATATTAATAGCTTAGCCTATAACGTAATATTAGTATATATATAAGACGTAATATTATCTAGAGAATAAGTAGCTAAGGTAAGAGAATTAATAATATAGTTATACTAATACTTAGAATTAGCTTTTATATTTAGTAATAGGCTAGTATTACTTATAGTATAAGCTAGTATCTATAAAAGAACCTTAATTACTAAAGCTACTTAGGCTTACTTTATCCCTACTAGCTATAATAGGGGTAGTAAATATAATTACTATATTACGCCTAGTATAGAATAGTATAATTTAGGACCTCTATTAGCTAGGGATTAATTTAATAAATACTAACTAGTAGTACTAAATATATAACTATATAGTACTAGTAAGTCTTTTTACGTAATATTATAAACGCCTAAAATAACTTTAGCTTTTAGTAGCTACTTATAGTACCTAAAAGATAAGACCCTAAGACTATATCTAGTAGTATATATAATAATACCTATAATAGCTCTTAAAAACCTATAAAACCTTACCTAATAACGTAGTATTATATTAACCTAGCTTCTATCTATTATAGGTCCTTAATATATATTAAATCTAAATACCTATATTAAATCCCTTACCTCTATAATTTTAGCTAATAAATACTATAATAGAGCTATAGGACACCCTATTATTACGTAGTACTACTAAAAGAAATATTAATAAATAGGGCGCTATTAAATAGAAGCTATTATTAGATAAGCTTATTATTATATTATCTCTTACTATTCTATCCTTAATAGTAGCTCTTAATACCTACGTTATTATTACCTCCTTAGATATTTATTAATTATAACTCCCCTCCCCCCTTTTACCTACTATAAGTATTAACCCTTTTACTCCTTTCTAAGTAATTATAAAAGATCTAAAGACTAGTACTAATAGAGGCTTTTAGATTAGTATAGCCTACTTACTAATAAATACTATTACTATACCCTTTATAGCTAATCTAAGTAAGGTTTTTAGTTACTAGTTATACTTAATAGTATCTTTAATCTTCTTTATAGTTAGAACTATCCTCTACTATCTATCTTATAGTATTATATAGATACTTATTAGTTAATCCCTTTAAGGTATTAGTAAAGTTAGTATTATTATGCTCTATCTTATTATTTATACTAATATAGTACCCCTATAGGCCTAGCTAAAGTAGTATAGTATAATATAAGATCCCTATACCTAAGACCTTATCTATAGTACTAATTTTGCTTAGCTAAGCTAGGCTTAGAGTATAGGCACTAGGAAACTATACTAGTCTTATTATTAGTAGTACTATTACCTAGTATACTACGTAACGTTAGATATTTTATATTATATTCCTATTTTATACTATTAGTATAGTAGTAGTTTAGCTAAGGGTAAGATTAAAGACTTAAGCGGCTTTTATTTATAAAAGGCTAACTATAATTAACTAGGCTAGTAGCCTCTTCTTTATAAGCTTAGTAACCTTATTTCTTATAGCTATCTCTAGTAGTAGTATATAATTTACCTAGGATAGTCCTAGTATACTAGTACCCTTATGTCTTAGTATAGCTAGCTTACTTTAGACGTTTATATATAAGACTAAGCTATTAAAGTAGCCCTTCCTTAATCTTAGCCTTTTCTAGGGCTTTACCCCTATTATAATTTATATCTATAAAGCCCTTTAAGGCCTTATAGTAAGTTATAAGTTATATATAGTCCTACTCCTACTAACTAATATAGATTTATAGCTAGCTATATTATATCCCTTAGTTCTTTATCCTTATTAAGGGGTTTTTACCTATTAATACTAGTCTTACTTTATTCCCTATTATGTTTATACTTATTCTAAGCTTAATTATAACTAGTATTTTAGTTATATAAACTAATAACTACTACTACCTAATTTAGGTAGGCTAGATATTAACTATAGCTTTATTAGGCTTAACTCTCCTCTAGGATACTAATACGCCTACTAGTATTTAGGTACTAATACTTATACTACTTAGCTTAGGCTATAGTACTATTCTTAACGTATAAAACTTTACCTTATAGGCTACCTATAGATATAAAGTAGAGAGCGTTATAGTAGTAATATATATGTTTATAAGGTAATCTAGTATAGTAGTAAGTATTAGTATTAGTACCTTTATATTTTAGAATCTTATTAAGTAGTATTTAGAATTAGTTAGCCTGCTTAGAGATAGTATAACTAGTATATAGGTAAATATAGTAGGACTCCTAAAGGCTACTACTAATAATAAGGCTAGGACTTATATATTAGATATATATATCCTTAGCCTATATAGGGTGTATAGGCTCTATCTTAGACTATTAGGGGCTATATTATTACTAAGCCTTTTAATTAAAGGCTTTAATATAAATTAAGCTCTTATAATAAAGTAGAAGTTATAGCCTAGTAGGATAGATTAGGGGATATTATATAGATAACCTAATATAGGTATTTAAAGTATACCTCTTTTTATAAAGGAAGGCTTTATATAGACCCTTACTATTAGGTATTTATTTACTAAAACCTTTAAGGGAAACTTTATAGGACTAATAATAAAGACCTATAGCCTATAAAAGATATAGAGTTAGATATTTAGTATATAACTAATATATACTAAGATATAAGTATAGTATTCTAGTATTATAAATACTAAGCTAGATAGTATATAAATATAACCTATAAATAAGAGTATATCTATTAAGTAATAATAGAGTCTAATTACTAAAGCTAACATACTAAATTCTTAGTTATATATCTAACCTATAATCTTAGAGATAATATAGTAGTTATGTCTTAGTACTATATAGCTATAAATAAAAGTTCCTTAATTACTTTTAACTATAATTTAGGGCGTAGCTAATCTTATAGGTAATCTATAATATCTTTATACCTTAGTATAGGTAAATCTAGTCTTAGTATTCCTATTTTAATATAAACGTTAGGACTATATTCTATAACATACCTATATAGTAAGTAGCATATTATAGTAAGCAGCATACTTTCCTTAACCCTTTTACCTTTTATATAAGTAAATTTAGCCATAATATATAAAATTAATTAAAACTACTAATTACCCTCTTCCTTATTACTATCCTAAACTACTTCATAAGTTTATGCGTTATACCTAGGCTTTCCGTAATTGCTATATTGTCACACGCGTGGTTTAGTACCTTCTATATGACCCTCCTCCTAAGGGTTATTCTCTCCCCTAGCACTAACACCTTCCTTTTCTCCTTATAGTGCCTCTACTTTAGCAGTATTAAGTAACCCTCTAAGATATAGTCTAGTCTTTTTAGCCCTCTAGTGCTTACTTAGTACCTCTATCCTTATATAAAGCTTATAGTTCTTAGCCTTAATAATAGTAAGCCTATAGGCTAACTTACTAATACCTTTAGCCTAAAAGTTAATTACTTTATATATTACTATTAGGGAGCTACCTTAATATGCTTAGATCTTCTTTTTAAGGGAAGTAGTACTTTATATACCCTCTAGTACTATAGTTAGTATCTTTAGGTCCTAGGAGCCTTAGCTGCTTGGCCTTAAGTTTAATAGTGTTAGTATCTTTAGCTTGAAATCTAGGTAAGAAATAACTACTTTAGGGTTAAAAGGTATAAGGCCTGCCTATCTAAAACCAGCTTGTATGTTGTTTTTGCCTATTAAGGTAAAGAATACTACTTTAAAGGCTAGAAAGAAGTCATCCTTTATAATATATAAAATCTATATCTATATTATCTTCTTAATTTCCTTACTATATACGTACTTTAATAGGCTAAAATACCTAATATTAAGAGGCTAAAGCTTATATGATAAATAGGGAGGCATATAAAGAGTAATAATACTCTCTTTCTTATAGTATTTATTAAAGTCTATTAATTTATAGCTGTTATGGCTATTAAGGATTAAGAGGCAATAAGTACCCTTTGTATAGGACTTTATATATTAATTAAAATAATTTAGCTAATCTAGGCTAATCTTATTTATTATCTATCTATTTTTACTTAGATAGATATACTATATAGCTAGGAATTAGCTATTTTAGTACTAAGAGAGGAGGTAATATTTACCCTTTATAATAATATATAGAGGTATTACCTAACTATCTATATATATACCCTAAATAATAGAAACCTATTTGTAATTACTAGGCTGCTTTATATAAGGCCTTCCCTTATAGTTAGAAGTTATAATAACCTTAGTATATAATAGTATTCCTATTAAAAAGCTAGTCTTATTAAAATTATAGATATTATAATCCTATATCCTATACTTTATAATTATATTTTATATAAGTATAAACTAGCCTTATATAATTATAGGATCTTTAGCTAAGGCCCTCTAATAGTTAATTTAATATTAAAATTATATTTTTAATTAGGGATGTTATTATATAAAGTTCTCTACCTATTAGGGTCTAACATACGTCACGTTACGTTTAGAAAGGAGTTAGTTAGCTATATCTTATATGTCGTCTTATTATAGAGGAAACCCTTAATTAATTAGGTTAATAACCTATTTAAGAATTACCTCCTCTTTAAATATAGTTATCTTTATTAATTTTAAATACGTCTCGGCTTGTGTGACGTGTCTAGCATGTTAGTAGTAGAGTGTTAATTTAGGGACCTTAAAGGTAGAGGTAGCTCTTTATATAGACATTTTTAGGTCTTTTTTAATAGCCTGGATAGTAAGGATAATACGGCTTTTAATTAAGGTAGATTACATGTTTGTATGTAAAGGAAAGTTATCCTAAAGATAAAGAGGGGAGATTTAGGAGGACGTATACTACTTACTATAATGCGCTACTTACTATATAGGTACGTTACTATAAGATAAGTTATATAAAGTCTATAATAAAAAAGTATATCCCCTATCTATTACTATTTTAAAGTATAATTTATTAGTAGTCCTAATACTATATATATAAGCTATATATAGGTAGTAATATATATACTTTATAGTAGTATATTAGTAGTTAGTAGCTATTACTATATAAGATACTACCTTATTTAGTAAAGGCTCTCCCTTTATTTTATTAGCCTTTTTCTATACTAAACTTATCTTATTATAGGCTAGGCTGTTTTAGGTAAATTTATTATTAGAATCTAAGTAAAGAAATATTTAATAGGAGGTATAGTAAAGTAGTAATCTAACTTAGCTTATAATTCTTTTTATAGTAGTGTCTAAAGGAGTAATAACGTCTAACTTCTTTATCTATAGAAGTAAGGTTATATAAAGTATATCAACCTTAGGCTAGTAAACTATATCTAGGTATATTTCTTATAAATAGAAGGAGGGTATATTAACCTATAGCTATAAAGGTAGCGTCGTACTATATTTATAATAATTTATTTTTATTATAGCACCTATACTACCCTAGTTACTATATAAGTAGGATTACCTATTAATCTAGTACGTATTTAGTCTTAGAGAACTAGAGGCTAGAAATTTTATATAAAACCCTAAGCTCCTAGGTAGACCTTAGTTATAGATCTATTTACTAATATAAAATAATAGACTAGGCCCCTATTAATAAACTTAGTAATAAGCTTACTATTAACTACCTAGTTAAACTACTTATATAGACTATTTAATAAGCTACTATTATAACGTAGTAGGTTAGAATATATAGCTAGCTTCTACCTCTTACTTTAGCTACTATTAGGTAAGTAATATTTACTATCTAACCCTATTAAGTATCTACTACTTACTAAGACGTATATAATATATTTTAGGAAGGCTCTTTTAGATCTAGAGACTTAGTAGGAATTAACAGCTCCCTATAATAATTACTTACTATATTAAAATCTGTCTTTTCTATAGCTAATAACTTTACTTATAGTTATTTAGGACTAGAGGTGTAATAGTAAGTATGTCTAGTTAGCATATATATAGTTCCTTATATAAGGGAACCTTACTCTTCTAGAGGGACAGACTTAAGTAAGGCTGTTATTCTTTAGATAGTTAGGTTATAGCTAATATAACTAAACAGCTGTCTATTACTAGAATATTAGTCTATAGTATAGGAGTCTTACTTTGGTACGCTCTAATAATAGATAGTATTAACTTATTAAAATAGTTACTATAGTTATTAGTAATAACGTAATAGCTATTTTATTTTATAAGACCTAGTTAGCGTTATAGTAGAAATACTAGTAGTAGCTAGGTATAGCTATAAATAGGGCTAGTATTACGACTTTATATAATATTTCTTCTTAACTATCTAGATAATATATATACTCTACTCTACTTTATATGTAGGGAAAAGGCTAAAGAATTCCTTTATTATAGAACAGGCCTTTAGTAGTATAACTGTTAGGGGTGTCTCTTAGTATAAAACTACTCTCTAGGTATATAAAGACAAAGCTAATTTTAGTATTTACTCTTAATTTAATCCTTATTTAAGCTATATAGCTTTACCTAGTATTATAGTATAGTACGTATACGTATACTTACCTAATATTAACTAAATAAACTATAGTATAGCTTTTAGATGTCTCTACGTTAGGGTCTTAGTATATTTAGATTTAATAAGGGATATCTATAGTTTCTTTTTACCTATATAGATCTATTCTCTTTATAACTAAATGTAATTTATATTATATAAATCGTATGGTTTAGCTAGTAAGAATACTACTCTAGGGAATTATAGTATAAGGACTATTAATAATACCTCTTAACTTAGGATAGTACTAAGCTACCTAAAATATATACGTACTTATAATAACTTCTAATACTAGTTAGATAATATTACTTATATCTAATTATACTATAGGCTGCTATAGAGTAATATTAGCCTATAGTCTTTAGTATCTATAATTTAGTAGTTATATTTCTTCTCTCTAACCCTAATAGGAGTAAAGTTAATATTCTATAAGTTTGCCTCTTAAGGTTTTAGTTAAGCCTTTTAAGAAGAATAGCCTTTAACTTACTTATCTATAGATAATAAACGTACTAAGCTAGTATCTAGCCTTACCTCTTCTATCTATTTAGTATTACTATAGTTAATATTATTATTAAAAGATATAATTATTACGTTTATTTACTTAAGTCTTATATTAAGCTTAGCTAGGAGAGATAACACTCTACTAGTAATATTTCTTTAGTAGTCTAGCTCTAGCTAAAGGCAGCCTACCTTATAAGTAAGCTCTTTTAATCTCTTTTCTTTTATTACTAGTACTTTTTATAATTATATACTACCTTATAAGGTATTAAAAGCATAAGTACTACCTCCTAGAGCTCTTACTTTATAGTTAATATCTATAGGTATCTATAGCTATCCTACTAAGGGTAGAAAGTAGTCTCTATATCCCCTAGGCTTAGCTATTATATAGTATTATAGTACGTAATATTATTTTATTTTAAAAAGACTTTAAGTAATGTTAATTAAGGTAGAGGTCTTATTTAACCTATATATTAGAACCTAATATTATACTACTAAGAAAAGCTATAATAGGAATTAGTACTAAGCTAAAAGTAGACCTAAAATAAGTACTAAAGTAGCTAGGATAACTAGTAATAAACATCTACGTTAAGGAAATATATATTTAGAACTATAGTAGGGATTTATAGTATATAAAGTAGTCTAGTATAATACTATAGTAAGTTATAGTATTATATTCTAAGAATAAAATAACATACTAAAATACTATATAGTTTATAAGGTATCTATTCCTATCTTTACTTATTAAGAAAGCCGTTTTATCTAAGCTCTACCTTAACTATACTAATAGGTTATAAACCTACTATATAGTTATATAGACTATTCTACTAAATTATTATAAGGCTAGGATTTCTTTTATTAGTATATCTCTCTCTTAACTAAGTAAGTAGATTATAGCCTTATTCTACTTATCTACCTATTTAGATATTCTATAGAGTTAGTTATTAAGCTTAAAGGTGTTAGAGTATATACTAGACGTCTGTTTAGTACTTATAGTAGATATATCCTATAAGCTAGATTATTAAAAAGGGCTTATCCTAACCTTAAACGGTAGTTATTTAAGGGTTAGTATTTATTTATAAGATACTATATAACTATTATAATAAAGCAGAAAGGCTTATATAGGTAGGTAGACATAAAAGTTACTCTAATACTTATGTTATATATAAAGTAGACATCCCTTCCTAATTAGGCTAAACTATTCTATAATAGGCATTAAGTATAGCTGTTTTATATAAAGGATAGCTATTAGATTTTATAGGGCTATAATTAAGAGCTAATAATATCTCTCTTTAGGCTAACTAGAGAAGGTAAGGCCTTACTAATTATAAGTTTATACTTAGCGCCTTTAGGGATGCTATACTTAAGGGTCTTTACAGCCTATACTTCTCTCTAAGTTCTTAAGCTTACTTAGGAGAGCTTTAAAGTAATAATAGATAATCTATAGTAAGTAATTAGCTAACTTAGGGTTAGGGTTAGCCTAAATAAAAGTATACTTATAGTAGTAAAAGGAATAACCTTATTACCTAAGAAGAGTACTATTACCTTATAATATACTTAGTAGTAAACTCTCCCTACCTTAACTTATATAATATTATAAAGTAAATTAATAGTATATTAGGTAATTAATTTATATCTTACCTTATAGGCTGTCTATATAGACTACTATAGGGGTAGGAGTTTACTACTAAAGTTACTACCCTACTTACTTATTTTAAAATATAAGTATACTTAAAGACTCCTAACCTTTACTAAAGGATAAATCTACTTTTTAAACTTAATAAAATCTTAGACTATAATTTTAGTAAAGTCTATATTAGTATAAAAGTACTAAAATAGATATTATAGTTTTCTATTTAGGCGCTTAAAAACTAATCTCTATACTAGACTTTTAAGCCTAGCCTACTTCCCCTATCCTATAGTTAGGGCCTTAATTCTATATCTAGCTAGATACTATAGTTATACTATGTTATCTATTACTTATACCTAACTACCTATAAAGTATTATAGTATTAGGTTTATAACTTCCTTTAAATAGCTAACTTTTATTTAGCTAAGGATTCTATTAATTAGTTAGCTAAAGGGGAGGTAGAATTAGACCTTTTATCTTTATTTAAAATAGAGAACGTAATATCTAAGGATAAGTACTAAGAGACTTTAAGCTCTAAGTTAGAGTTTAGTACTATATTAGATAATTTAGATAAATATATTCTTAGTAAAAGCTCTAACTTATCTAAAGATAAAGATAAGGATAATAATCCTACTAGAGATATATAGAATTAAAAGGAGTATATATAATTTTATTTTATTTTTATTTACCTAAGTATTCTAAAGAGTTCTTAACCTACCTAAGACCCTTAGTATTAGTCCTACTAAGTAACCTTATTAATAAGGCGTTAAAATAGGTTAGTACTATAATACTAGATTAGACTATTTATACTAAAATACTAAATAATAGTAGACTAAGTAGTAGAGAGTATCTAGTTTATACCTATTATCCCTTTACTATAAATAATATAGGTGTTATATAGCTATATAATCTTAGTCTTATAATACTTCTTAATCTTATAATACTAAATATATAACTAGTTATACCTTAGCTAGAGATAAGGTAATCTAATATATTAATAAGAAGGAGTATCTTCTCTTAAAGGGGTCTATTATACCTAGAGTAGAAGTATAAAAGCTTCTTATTCCCTTTAGTAATATTAATAGTAACTATCTTTAAATTTAGTATGTAATTATAGATATAAGAGAGGTAGTAAAAAAGTATATAGAGATAATAATAGCTTTTACTCTTCTTATAAATCTAGAGTATTCCTACCTTAACTCCTATAACCTCTATACCTTATAACCCTAATATAATTATAACTATTATAGATCCCCTTAACTTAGCCTATACCCTACTATCTATAAGGGGAAATAAGAGCGTACTATTATAGGGATTTATGTTTAGACTATATTAGTATAAACCTAGTAAAAGTAAATACTAGATAATATCCTAATACCTATTCCTATACTAATATACTACTTACTAGTAAACTAGCTATATAAAAGTAAAAACTATATATAAGACTATAATATTAGTTACCTTACTACTATATCTAACATAGTAGTATACTTTAGGCCCTCTAGCTATAAGAATAAGCTAGAAATAATTAACCTAATATATAGATTCCCTCCTCCTTATATCTTAATTATTTTAAATAACTTAGTCCTAGTTAAGCTAATATTCTACTTAGCTATTTCTATTATAAGATAAACAGCTAGTTATAGTAACTCCTAGAGAAATAAGGAAGTAATAGAGTCCCTACTCTTTAGTAAGGTATAGAAGTAGTAGGTATATAAAGCTTAAAATACTACTAATAGTTTTAGCTCTTAAGTTAGGACTATAACTAACTCCTAATAGTTAGTAGCCTTAGTTAAGTATTATAGCTTATCTATTACTTTCTATAAGATAGTTACTTTTAGTATTATACTATATTATAATAACTTAAATACTATTTAAGTATTACTATAACTAGTAGAAAGTAACTATATAAGGCTAGTTACCTCTTATAAATCCTATTTATTAATCTCTATACGCCCTATTAATAGTAGGAACCTAGCTACCTATTATTATTTTAAATAGATAAGCTTTAATAGGAGTAGCCCTATCTAGTAAGAACGTAATAAGATATAGACTATTACATTTAGGTCTACCCCTAATATAAGTAGTCCCTTAATAAGATTCCTTTTCTTAGCTATTATCTAACCTTCTTCCTATTAAGCTATTATAAGTAGAGCTAGCTTAAGTAGATATTATATATAATACCCTAGCTATAGGTTAGTACTAATAACTAAACGGTCTATTATACTAGTTATATCTATACTAGTATCTAAGAGGCTTTAGGTAATACTAAATAAGCCCTCTTTATAAGCTAGGCTTAAAGGTAATATATACTATATTTTAATAGTTATTAGCTTATTAATATTAGTATTATACTACTTAAGGTATAATATTATATCTTTTAGTATAGTAGATAGTATTAAGTAGATTAATAGTATATCCCTATTTTTATTACCTTTATTAATATTAATCCCTCTCTCTTCTACTAAATAGCTTATAATATCTTAAAGATTAGTAGTAGTAGCTTAGTATAGTATATTAATCCTAAAAGCTTTTAACTTAAGACTAGCCCTATAGTATATAAGAGTTAGTAAAGTAGATAAGTTCTTTTTTATTAGTAATATAAATAGAGGCGTCTATAGTTAATAATCTAAGGCGCTATTAATATTAATACTATAGTTAAGAAGGAAGGTAGCTATTTACCCCTTATTTATTAATATAGCTAGATATAAGGGCGTAATAGAGAACGTTATCTTATAGTAGAGCTCTAGTAAGGCTATTAATATAGCTATACTAAAGTCTACCCTAGCCTTATATATAGCTTATAGTATCTTTAGAGTAATTTCCTTATCCCTATAGTTTACTATAGTCTTAAATACTACTAAAGAGTTATAGTATTAAACGTTATTTTAGTATAGAAAAGGATTAAAAAAGTTATACTATATATAGTAGTAGTATATTAAAGTTAACTAGGTTTAAATCTTATAGATATAAAAAATCTACTATATAATCTTAAGAGGTATACTAGCTATCTTTAGTAGATATAGTACTATAGTATATTATGAGCAACCTAAAAAGCAGGCCCGCTACTTAGTTGTAACGGAATTAGCCTTAAGTAGGAATTAACATTCTAACATATATTAATCTTTATAATAAGCTTCTAGACTAGGGTAGGAATTTAATAAGGGAGTATATAATAGATATAAGAGAATAGGGTATAATAAGCTCTCTATATATATATTAAGTATATATATATACTATCTTTAGGACTTACTAGGATATTTATATTATAAGAGCTAAAATTAGTAATAAACCGGCTGATTTTATACGTAACTAGCTAGTATTATATTAAACTATAGCTAAATAAAAGAAGGTAATCTAATTTCTTAACGTTTTATATTACTACCCTTCCTATAATAGGGTACTACCCTTTACTTTAATTTATTATTATCTATATATTATTATCTTATGTATAGTAGTAATAAGTACCTTTATAGCTTATAAATATATCTAGCTAGGCTATATATAATACTACTATATTTTATACTATATAGCTATAATTATATAATATTTATTAGTACGCCTAACTTAAGGTTATAAGTCTATAGGTCTCTAGATAATAGGAAAGGGATACTACCTATAGATCCTAATATTTACCTAGGCGCTAGAGGGTTAATCTTTAGGAAAGCTAGTATTTACTATAATACTAAAGTAAGTACTAAAGTAGACGTTTCTAAGGTATAAACCCTCTAGTAGTATAAATATCTTACTTATATTATAGGTTATACCTAGCTAGGCTAAGCTAGTAGTATAGTAGGTAACCTAAGTATAATATCTAAATAAAGCTAAAACTAGCTGTTATCTTAACTTCTAGTAATTACTTACCTATTCTATAGGGTACTTTATGCTATCTACCTACCCTACTCCTCTCTTACTTTCTCCTTAACCTTTTTCTCTTAGTTCTTTTTCTTTCTATATAAAATATATTAAATATATAGCTAGTAGCTCTTAGGCTATATATTATAATTAGACGTTAGAGATAAACTCTATTATTAGCTATAGTAAATATAAAAAATAATTAGCTATAAGTATAACTAGTATACTAAGGTTATTAGTATTTTATAAGGCTGTACGACTATAATAGTAGCTATATTATAACGTTATAATAGTATAAGTAAAGGTTTATAAGGAAATAAAGACTAAAGGAAAGGTTAAATATAGGAAGATAATAAATAGAAATATTTATAAATTATAATCTATAGATCTATTTTATAATTAGTACCTTCTATAATATTATAAATATATAAATATTCTAAGTAAAAAGTAGGTATGTCTAGTATAATAAAAACCATATCTATTAAAATCTTTTTAGGGAAGAATAGGCCTATAAAAGATAATCCTAACTATATATATATTACGTTCTAATTAGTTAGGGTACTAGCTAGTATAACTATATAATATAGAATAAGGGATAATAATACGCTAGTATTATTACTAAAGCTTTTACTTATAGTATAGTTAGTTACCCTAACCTACTTATAATAATATAATAACTCTACTACTATACCCCTAACCTACTCTATATAAGAATATAAAACCATATAAGCTAGTTTAATTATATAAGCTTAAGGTTTTATTCCTAGCTTATCCCTTAATCTCTAGGGCGCCTAAAGATATTAAGTTAACCCTAGCCCTAGTTACCTAAATATATTACTTATAAAATAGTTAGTTTAAAAAGTATAGTCTTTCTATAAATCCTTAATTTTATATAATTTCTATAATACTAAGAGTAATATATAGAAGAGCCTACTAATTCCTCTAAGGATACCTATTTTTAGTAGAGTTATTATTTATTAGTATGTTATTTATTATCCCTAAAAGAAGAGCTATTATTCTATATATATAAGGTAAATACGTTAAGTTATATAGGCTAACAGCCCTATAGTAGGAACTAGCTATATTACTAAGGATATAAAATACCCCTTTAGCATAAGTAATATATATTTAACACTACTTATAACTAATCTTTCTAAGCTAGTATTAGTATATATTATAAGAACCACATACTTTTATTAATCTTTCCTTCTAGCTTTATTTATATATAAGGCTCTCTATAATAGATTAGGAGTACGCCTTATTACCTATTTATATTTCTTAGAGCTACCTATAATAACTATAGTTAATTAAATTCCTATAGGTTAGACGTATAATTCTAAGGGAAGGGGGGCTTTAATAAAGACAGTCCTGTCTACTATAGGGACCTTAGAGAGCTCTAATAGGGGTTAAATTAGAGGGGGAAAGCTATTAATTACTATAATTATACTAACGTTAATGTTAACCTCTACTATTACGTTAGCTATTATAAAGGTATAATAGAGATTATAAGGCTTTATATTAATTAAAGTACATACTTAGTTAACATAGCTTACTTATAGGTTAGCTTTTATATATATAATAGAAGATAGTATAGTACTATTAGCACCCTTAGTATAGCATTTAAGATACTAGTATACTTAGTAATAGAGACCTCTTTTAAACTAAGATATATTAGATAATTCTTTAGTCTTTTTAATTCTAGCTATATAATACACCTAATATAACCTACGTAATATTACTTACCTATATATAAAGAGGTAGCCCCTTTCTCTATAATTATAATATAATAGATTATATAAGTATAGAAAGGACTATAAGAAAGAATATAAAACTTATATTATACTATATTAATCTATTACTTATAACTATTCTAGATAGGCATAGAGGTATTAGTAAATAAAACGTCTATAATAGTTTTATAGACACTATTAAATTACTTAATAGGCTTATATCTATATTAAGGTATAGCGTTCTAGTTATAAGGCTTATAGTCTCCCTAGTTACGCTCTATAAAGATAGGCTTAAAGATTCTATCTCTTTACTTAAAACTAAGGTAAGCCTAACTATAGGAAATATTACTAGTATACCTTTAGTTATTATTAGCATACTAGTATAGGTATTTAAGTAACTAGTAACTATAATTATATATATTATAACGCTATAAGAGCCTATATTAGCTATAATAATCTTAGTGCCTCCCTAGATTTCTATTCTAAAGATATTATAGTATTACTTCTTAAGATAAGAAATAGTATTTATATAGATATTTATTTAGACTACTTCTTATACTTCTTATTTATACGTCTTTTACTATATATAGTAATAAGTTAGGAGTATAAAGTTACTATAAGGTAACTAGTAGCTATAGTCTAAAAGTCTTTATTATATACTAATATTACTATAGTAATTTTCCTATAAATTTACTAGTTTCTCCTAACTACCTACTATTCCTACTAGGCGTATTTTTTAAGAGCTTTATACTTTATCTATTAAGATAATTTCTAAGCTTATAGTACTACTATACGTTATACTAATAGTAGTAGTCCTGTTCCTTACGGTTAGGGTGTTATATAATAATAATAATTAGAAATAGGGTATTATATAGATCTTAGTTTATATAAGCTTATTATAGTAGTAATACTATAAATATTACTAACTCTATAGTAGATCTATAACTAAGTAAAGTACTTTATTTTTATACTTAATATAGTTAGTTCTATTACTACTATAGTAATGTCTATAGCCTTTAGCCTAGCTACTTCTACTATTATAGTAGTTAAGTCTCTAATAGCCTAAACCCTTCTATTAAGTATCTTAATAGGGATAAAGTTTACTTATATAGTATTAGACTACTTACTTATTCCTAGCTTTAGACTCTACTTAGTTAAGAGTCTTACTAGATTCTTCCCCTCTACTAGCTAGATTAAGAAGCTCTAAAGGATTATGAATAAGAGTCTAAACTTTAAGACTATACTAGTAGCTAGGCTAAGGCTTATATTAGTATTAACTATATTACTTCTTATAAGTCTAAAGTTTAAACTACTTAGCTTTATATTACTAAGGTTAAATATAGTTACTATAATTTTATTTATAGCTCTTACTATATTTACTATCTTAATATATAATATATCTTAGGTAGTAGGGGACCTTCTTAAAGCTTAGATAGAGTATAAAGGTATGTTTAAGGTATCTATTAGTAATCTTATTACTAGTATAATTATATATATATTAGCTTTATTATATAGTATTATATAAAATAAAGCCTTAGATAGTTTAGTTATGTTATATAGCTTTATATACTAGATCTCTTATAATACCCTTTACCTAAAATATAATTTTATATTTATAGAAATATTCTTTCTATATTTATACCCTAAGAAACCTTATATCTAGAAATACTAGGGTACTAAGTACTTATACTTTTAACTTTCCCCCTCTTTTCTTCCTTCTTATCTTTTTTTTCTTTTTAATACCCTTAGAAAGATAAGTACTATAAGTATAGTTTAGGTAAAAGTCTTTTAACTATTAAGTAGGCCTAATTTAGTATTACTTTCCCTAACTACTACTATTAGCTAGTATAGTCTTAGCCTTATTCTAAGACTTACTAAAACTTATAATTAGTAACTAACTTATAAGGTATAGGTTATAAATATACCTACTAGTTATAGAATTAGCTAAAAGGAAGAGTAGTATAGTAAAGTAGAATAGGTTACTAAGTAGCCTATTAACCCCTAGGTTATACTATAATAAGAAATAAGGCTTAAAAGGGCTATTTATAGTTAACTATTCTCTATTATTCTATAGGAGCCTTACTAAAGGTAATAGTATAAATATAGTAAGGTCCTAAGTTAACCTATAGCGTATTAGTTAAATATTAGAATAAGGGTAACTTAGTTTAACGTATACTATAGGATCTACTAGTGCTAAAGGTTTATTAAAACTAAAGTAGCTATAGGGTATTAAGGGAAATATTTTATTATTACCCTAAGGCTTAGGGATATAGAATTAATTAGCTAGATAGTAAGGACTAAAGAGAGAAGATAGAGAAGAGTCTACTCTTAGAGCTGTTTTATCTAAAAGTAAGGGAGAGTTATTCCCTATCTTTTAGGTTATTATAGCTTTACTAAGACTAGGTAGATAGTATGTAAATAAGCTAATTAAATAAGCTTATAAGTATAGTATATAATTAGTTACCTATAATATAAACGTAAATAAAAATAAGTTCTCTACTTATATATATTATATATATAAGTAAAGTAGTTATTTCTAGGTGTGTATTATCCTAACTTATAGCTAAATAGTAGCTACTACTTCTAGATACTTATAGCCCCTAAAATAGCTATAAATAGAGTAAACTATATGAAAATAATAGGATAATAAAATAAAGTACTATATAAGTAATATTAGAAGTAGTAGTTACCCTTATATTCTATTCCTACTATATACCTATATTAGGAGTAGTATGTCTTTATACTATAGTATAAGGATATATATATATTATAATAAAGGAATTAGTATTTTCTAGAAATAAAGTAATATTATATTCTAAAGGATAATAGGAACCCTAGTATGTCTTTATCCCTACTTACTTATTAAGTAAATTTATTTATTTTAGCTAATAATAACTAAAGGCATACTTCTTAGTTATTACTATATTAGCTAGTAGATAAAGGCCTTATTATACGTTATAGTTTAGTAAACTAGCCTAGGAGTATAGTATTTACTATAGCCTATTATAAGTCCCTTAGGAAACTAAGAGCCTTATTTTAGTACTACTAATACCTAGCCTATACTATCCCTAATATAATAATATAAAAGCTAGTCTAAATACTAACTTAAAGGCCTAACCTATATATATATATCTATAAGGTTTAGTAGGAAGGCATCTTAAGGTTTCCTAAGGCTAGCTATAGTTACTATAGGACGTATAAGCTTTACTAGTTTAGATACCTACTAGGAATTTTTAAGTACCTATTAAAGGAGACTTTAGCCTCCCTTATAGTATATAGTAATAGGTATTATCTTAGTAGCTAGTAGCATTTTTTTTTTAAGGCCTAGGATAGAGGCCTAGTAGTTTCTTAATTCTTCTATAGTACCTATGTATAGGATATAGTATAAAGACCTATTTAAATAATAGAAAAGCCGTTTCTAGCTAGAAGAGTAAGGAAGTATATATTAGTACTATAGAGGTATAGTAGTTACTAGGTTAATACTAGACTGTTAGTATAGTAAAGATAAAAGCTTAGAGTAAAAACTATAAGTAGTAATAGGAATTAAAACTAGGTTTAATGTTTTAATAGCTTTAGGTACTAATAGGATATAATCTTAATAGCCTTATATTATTCTAGTAACTTATCTGTTATAAGTTAGGGTATATAATAGGGTATATAAGAATAAGCGTAAAACATACTTAGTTTTATAAAGGTTTTAAGTTAAAAGGGTGCTTTTATACTAGTAATATAAGTAAAAGATACTATACTATATAATAGGTATATAATAAGGCTAATTCTAAGTATTAGTTATAGGTAAAGCTATTATAATGATATATATCTATAGATTATTAATAAGGGCTCCTATAAAGTTACCTATAAATATTAAGCTAGGACGTAATAAAGACTATAAAAAGAAGACCTACTATATAGTATAGATATAAGTATATAGTACTTATAGATAACTAATAATAAATTACTACTTTAAAAATAATCCGTCTAACTTAGTAATACTAGCTGCTTTCCTTAGGGTTTACTATATCCTTAATCTAAATTATCTCTTTATTATTAGACATAGCTATAGCTTATATTAGTATAGACTACTAAGATATACTACCCTAGCTGTATACGTAAGAGCTTATATATTAACGTAAATACCCTAAAAGAATACTATAAACCCTATATAATTACCTAGATACACTCTAGTATACTCTTTTAGCCTTAAAGTTACTATATACGCCTTATTTCTAATACTTAGTGTAATTAGTACTATATAGGTAACCTAGATATAAAGTCTTATATTAATACTTAGACAGCTAATATTAACTAAGTTCCTTAACTTTCTACTTCTTTACCTTTACTAGCTATATAGTATGTCTACCCTATAAGTATTTAATTTACCCTTATAATCTTTATAGGTTATATAAATATTAGGCCTCTTATTAGGCGTAGATAAAATAGTCTTTATAATAGTCTAACGCTATTTCTACTATCTCTTAGTATAACTTCTGCTTATTTAGTATCTCCTTATAATAATATAGCTACTCTTTAACTTATTCTAATTCTATCTATATCTATACTAACTTATCCTTAATTAGTAAGTAGTAGCTTTAGGGGTCTAGGCTTTCTTAGGCTAATATCTTATTATAATAATATAGAGGAATAGTAGGTAAGCTTACTATAAATTATATAATTAAATAGTATACTACTTTATATAAGTACTAATAGAGTATCTACTACTAGGCTTATAGTATAAAGGCTAGAAGTAGCTTACTTATAGCTACTACTAGTTCTTAATTTTATTATAGTATGCTTTCTAGAGTGTTAATCTTAGTTCTAGCTCTATAGGTAGGAGTATCTACTAACCTATATAAACAGTACTATACTACTATTATAAGACATAGTAACTTAATAATCTTATAACTTATTACGCCTTTTACTATACTATAGAACCTAAGTATATTAAGCCTCTATCTATATTTATATAATAATAATTACATAATATAGATTTTACTATTATAATATAAGTATTAAAACAACTCTTTATTTACTTAGTAGTAGCTATATACTAAGCTAAAACATAATATATAACTATTTATATATACTAATAAAGCACTCCTTAGTTAGAATAGGGTCTATTATAGAGTTATACTTATAGATATCTTTTAAGATACTAGAGATTAGGTGTTATTATATAAGCTAGGATATAAAGCTGCTTTCTACTCTTAGAAAGGCCTAGCCTAGCCCTCTAGAGACTTATAGTAGGATATAGTTACCTAGTTCTCTAGGATCTCTACTAGTAGTACCTAGTTATATAAAGCTGCTTTTCTAATTACTATACTATACTATATAAGTAGGTATGTTTATACCCTATTTAGTAGTACCTTATTAGGGCCTATAGAGAATAACTATTAAGAACCTAGGAAGATATACTTATACTACTAATCTAGCTCTATTATTAGCTATACTACCTTAAGGATTAAGGACCTATTAGAGCTTTAAAGTAACTAAGGCTTAGTAGAATACTAAAATTTTATTATAGGCTAGTATTAGTAGTCCTTATAACTAATATTACGCTCTAGATAACTATATAACTAAGATTATATACCTACTAACCTATTAAAAGTTAACGCTATTAATATCTTATTAAACTCTCTTATATTTTAATTATTAAAAATACTATAACTCTTAAGTATAATAGTTTTACTATCTATCCTATTTAATCTCTAAAGTAGTATCCTATATTACTAATAACCTAAGCTATAGTTATTAAAATCTATTACTTTAAGTACGTAAGGTTAGTAAAGATTATATTAATAGATAATATGATATCCTATAGTATAGTTCTAATAAGCTATAACTTATATTATTACTCTCCTTATACTAAGACTACTAGGTTTATTACTAAGGTTATAAAAAAAAACTAAATCTATTACTTCTACTACTTCTATTAGGCGTTAGACTTACCTTTACCTACCCTCCTCCTCTTATAGTAGTTAGTACTACTAAAGTACTTATTAAGCTTCTACTTACGTATAAGCTACTATAGGCTAAAGGGTAAACTACTAATATTATAACCTTTATTAGGGCTCTCCTAAAGAGTAATAGTAACTAGCTCTTCTAAACTAGCTATGTAAAACCTAACCTCTTTATAAAAGTAGCTATTACTACCTAATAGTAACTAATTATAAAAGCTACCTACTAGGGTGTAATTACTAATATAAAATAAAGTATAGGCTATATTAAGCTATACTATAAACTTAATAAACATATTAGAGTTTACTCCTAGCTAGTACTATAAATAGCTAAGATATTTATACTTACTATTAATAAAGTAGAATAGCTATATTAGGCTTAACTTAAATATAAATAGCTCTACCCTTATATAGAGGACTAACTACTCTAACTTAGGTAAGCCCTTAAAGGTACCTTTACTATTCTTACTACTATCTTTTATATTAGAAAGTTTAGATAAATTATCTAATACTAGCTTTATACCTAGAGAACTAGTATTAAAATAGAAGAACTTACTAGTATAGCCTATATTTTTATAAGTAATTACTTACTACTAGGTCCTTTTTATACTTCTAAGGTTCTATAAAGCTTATATAAGCTATAGTAAAAAGGAGTCCCTCTATAGCTACTAAGACTCTAATAGTTATAACTTATTACCTTAGCTAGATCCTATCCTAAGTAAGATAAAAATACTTAGGTCTAGGGTAGTAGGGTATAAAGAAGTAATTTTACGTAAGGCTATAGAGGATAGGTTATTAGTAACTAGACTACTATCTTAGAATATTTTAAGGCCTTTAATATTCTAAGGTGTAAAGTAACTATATAGTAGTTTAATATATAGATACTTACCTCTTTCTTTTATTTTAGTTATATAGTACTTACTATAGTACTACTATTATGCTTTAGATACTATAAGGTCTTAATATACTAGTAAGATAGTAAGAAGTATAAATACTTATATCTCCTATAAGGGAATCTTTTTAGTTCCCCCCTCTAGTATAAGAACGTAATAATTTACCTATATTTGTTAGAGTAATATATAGACTAAGAGGGAGGTAATTAAAACCTTAATCTTTATCTTATTACCTTACTCTATTATAGCTAGTAAAGATATAGGTACTTATGTCTTAGATAGTTATAACTATTATACCTACTATTATGCCTATAGTATTAGTAGGAGAATAGTTTATAATACTCTTCTCTACCCTAAAGACCTAACGTAAGGCCTCCTCTATAGGCTGTAATAAGTACTAGCTATTAAATATAAGTAGAGCTATAAGACAAACTAAAGTAGGGACTAAAGGTAGACATATTAAAACTTATAGAAGTAGGCGTATAAATAGAATTATAGGTAAGTAGTAGGGTATAAATATATAGCTTACTACTAACTTAAAGCTAGTAATATACTCTTTAATAGTCTAGCTATTAAGACATAACATACCTACTATAATTACCCCTATTTAATACTACTATTATAAGCTTAACTTATATAGTATATATTATTTATAAATATACTAAAACTTATGCTGTATATTATGTTAAAGTTCTACTATACTAAATAGTTAGGTAGGTTAATACTATCCTATAACTATTTTAATAATATTAATAGGTACTTCCCTCTTATACTACTACTATTAAAATAAAGGACCTAAGTAGTAGCTATATCTAGCTTTATCCTAATAGTTATCTATAGCTCTTACCTATATAGGAGGTACCTATTAATTTAGATAAGCTATAGGTTATCCTAGCTATAGACGCTAAATATAGTTATATAGTTTATATACTAGCTATAGCTATAGATAAAGAAGAACTATAGTTAGCGTTATAGATAATAATAGTATATATTTTCTAACTAAAACTAAGGCTAGTTATCCTAAAACTAACTAATAAGCTACTAGTAAAGTAATACTACTAACTTACCTAACCTTAGTAGTCTAAACTAGTATGCTATCTCTATCTTAATTAGCTTAGAGAACTATAAAGGTAAGAGGAGTTTAGTTAAGCCCTTATATATAAGAATACTACTTTTATATATATTATAGTAGGTATCCCTATAAAATAGTTAGAACATATTATAAGGATTAAAGTCTATAAGGCGTTAGAATAAGTATCTTATCTCTAGCTTATAAGCTTAATAGGCTTATAGCTTATTTACTTATTAGTATACTAACTTATAGTATATCCTTAGTAGATAATAATTAAGAAGAAAGCTTAAGGTAATTACTAGGACTATAAAGGCCCTTAGGAGCTCTAGAGATTAGAAGCCTTAAAGGAAGCTAGTTAGGTATGTTTCTAAGTCTAATACTACTAGGTTATTAATCTAAGAGATAGTAAGAAGTTTAGGGGTAATACTACTATATTAACCTACTTATTAACTATATAGTATAGAAAAGTAGTAAGGTAGTTTACTAAAAAAAGGCTGCTAGTAAGCTAGTACTTAATCTATTTACTTTTAGCTATATATAAGAGTTTATTATAAAGTATATCCTATTATATAGATAGAGTGCCTTAATATAGCGTCTTTAGTAAGATATAATATAGACTAATAATATAGATACCCTAAAAGATCTCTAAGATATTAGTACTTATCTTTATATAAAGTATATCTAAAAAGGTCTACTAGATAATAGTTTCTTTACTATTATTAACTACTATTACTAGCTAGGGGTATATAGTTAAGTTTAATAACCTACCTAGATCTAGCTATACTACTAAGTAGTAGGTAACATTATATAGACCCCCTATATTATTAGTAAAAAAGTAAATAACGTCTATAAAAGGGAGTAATATATAGCTATAGATATAATTAGCTATATACTCTACCTTAGGTAAGGTATTATCCTCTTATAGCTATAGAAGTAGCTAGGACGTAATTTTATAATAGAGTAAGGGCTTTTTAGGCTATCCTAGCCTATTATAAGATAGAATATTACTATTAGTAATTAAGAGGGGCCTCTTACCTATCTTAGTAGCTAAGGAAAAAAAAAGGTATACCTTACTATAACCTCTACTAGTATTTAGTATAGTAATTTCTATACCTAACTACTATATAGCTAGCTGTTTTATTATATTACCTAATAAGGTAACTATACTAAAGAACTAGCTCTCTAGGTATAATAGGCTATCTAGTAGCCTCTAAGTGTAATTAGAGACCTCTAGTATATATCCCTACTCTTTAGTTAATAGATATAACTAGCTAGTATATTTATAAAGGTCTATTATATTAATATTATATAGAGGTATTATAAGTTTTTAGTAAAATAGTACTTTTTATAGTATTTATAGGATTTTTAGCTATTAATAGCTTTTATTAGCCTCTAGACTATAAGGTTTAGATAATAAGAGTACTAATAAGAAAGTTTAGGCTTACCTATATTAGAGAATTAATATATAACTTTCTAAATAGAAAGCTGTTTTCTACTAATAAACTTTACGTCTTAGTAAAGTTATAGGGGCTAAGTAAATAATATACTAGCTAGTATAAATTAATCTATTTTATTTACCTTCCTATTATCTTATTAGCTTAGACTCTAGCTTTTTAAGATACTATAGACCTAAAACCTATCTCTATCTCTACTAGCCTTTACTACTCTACCTAGTCTTATTATTCTCTTTAAGAGTACTAAAAACTTAATAGTTCTTAAGAAGGCCTTATGTTTTATACTACTACTTTTAGCTAGGCTATAAAAGAATTAGAGAATAAGTAGCCTAAAAGTTAAGACTTTAGAGCTAAGTAGGAATTAGGTACTATTCTATATTAAATATAAATAAGGTAATAAGATAAAGTAAATAGGTACTACTAGTCTTAGTAATATACTATAATAACCCTTAATACTATAACTAACTACTTATATTACCTTATAATTTATAGCTATATATACCTATACTACTATACTTTTCCTTAGATTACCTTTTAAATAGCTATTACTTCCCTAACCTACTTCCTAATTATATATCCTTTCTTAACCTATTAACTTCTCTACCCTTAGCTAATATCCCTCTTAGCTATATAAGTAATATATACTAACTATACCTATCTAGCTAAATAAGAGTATTTTTAGTATCTCTATTAGCTAGTAGCTTTAACTTATAACTACTAATACTATAAGTAAACACTACTTTACCTATATCCCTTAATACTAGGCTTAGTCTCTTATAGTCCTAGCCTAGGATTAATAATAGAACTATAGAGTAAAAGCCTAAAAGAAGTAGGCTTAGTATTATATTAGAATATTAACCCTAGATCTAGCTGCTATTAGGCTAGCTATTAACTCTATACTGCCTTATACTACTATATTAGGTTACACCCTTTATTTATAGCTATCCCTAAAAATATCCCTAGACTATCCTAACATACTATCTCTATTAGATAAGCCGCCCTCTATAGTAATCTTAGCTACTATACTATCCTAATTTATATACTAAAGGTGTTTTAATATATATTTAAATAACTAACGTTAGCCTATATTTTCTATTTATATATTTCTAAGTATTAGATACCCTATATCTTCTCCTAGCCCTCTAGTCTTTAGGGCTCCCCCTATATCTACTACTAGCTAATCTAATATAGCTAGCTTATTTTCTATCTACTTAGGCTACTTAAGCCTAGACTAGTTAAAGTTACTATTAGTACTTAGTTAATAGCTACTCTCTACCTTATACGTCCCTTCTATTATAAGATTACCTAAATAGTTATTCTCTACCCTATTATATAACATACCTATATAGCAAGTCGCCACTTATAGTAAGTTACTACCTTTCCTCTACCCTTCTACCTTATATATAAGTAAATTCAGCTATAACATATAAAATTAATTAAAACTACTAATCACCCTCTTCCTTATTACTATCCTAAACTACTTTATAGGTTTATACGTTATGTCTAGCCTTTCTGTAATTACCATATTGTCGCGCATGTAGTTTAGCACCTTCTGTATAACCCTCCTTCTAAGGGTTATTCTCCCCCCTAGTACTAAGACCTTCCTTTTCTCCTTATAGTACCTCTACTTTAGTAGTATTAAGTAACCCTCTAAGACATAGTCTAGTCTTTTTTGCCCTCTAGTACTTACTTAGTACCTCTATCCCTATATAAAGCTTATAGTTCTTAGCCTTAATAATAGTAAGCCTATAGGCTAACTTACTAATACCTTTAGCCTAGAAGTTAATTACTTTATATATTACTAATAGTAAGCTACCTTAATATACCTAGATCTTCTTTTTAAGGGAAGTAGTACTTTATATACCCTCTAATACTATAGTTAGTATCTTTAGGTCCTAGGAGCCTTAGCTACTTAGCCTTAAGTTTAATAGTGTTAGAGTCTTTAGCTTAAAATCTAGTTAAGAAATAACTACTTTAGGGTTAAAAGGTATAAGGCCTACCTATCTAAAACTAGCTTGTATGTTATTTTTACCTATAGAGGTAAAGAATACTACTTTAAAGGTAGGAAAGAAGTTATCCTTTATAATATATAAAATCTATATCTATATTATCTTCTTAATTTCCTTACTATATAAGTACTTTAATAGGCTAAAATACCTAATATTAAGAGGCTAAAGCTTATATAATAAATAGGGAGGTATATAAAGAGTAATAATATTCTCTTTCTTATAGTATTTATTAAAGTTAGTTAATTTATAGCTATTATAGCTATTAAGGATTAAGAGGCAATAAGTACCCTTTATATAAGACTTTATATATTAATAAAAATAATTTAACTAATCTAGGCTAATATTATTTATTATCTATCTATTTTTACTTAGATAGATATACTATATAGCTAGGAATTAGCTATTTTAGTACTAAGAGAGGAGGTAATATTTACCCTTTATAATAACATATAGAGGTATTACCTAGCTATCTATATATATACCCTAAATAATAGAAACCTATTCCTAATTACTAGGCTACTTTATATAAGGCCTTCCCTTATAGTTAGAGGTTATAACAACCTTAGTATATAATAGTATTCCTATTAGGAAGCTAGTCTTATTAAAATTATAGATATTATAATCCTATATCCTATACTTTATAATTATATTTTATATAAGTATAAACTAGCCTTATATAATTATAGGATATTCTACTAAGGCCCTCTAATAGTTAATTTAACATTAAAATCGCATTTTTAATTTAGGGATATATTATATAAAGTTCTCTACCTATTAGGGTCTAGTATGCGTCCTATTACGTATGTTAAGGAGTTAGTTAGCTATTTCTTATATGTCTTCTTATTATAGAGGGAACCCTTAATTAATTAGGTTAATAACTTATTTAAGAATTACCTCCTCTTCTAATATAGTTATCTTTATTAAATTTAGTTATCTTTCGCCTTATGCGACACGTCTAGTGTGTTAGTCGTAAAGGGTTGTTTAGGGGACCTTATAAATAGATACTACTTTTTTTATAGACATTTTTAGGTCTTTCTTAATAGCCTAGAGGGTAAGGATAATATAACTTTTAATTAAGGTAGATTATATGTTTATATGTAAAGGAAAGTTAGTATAAAGGTTAAAGAGGTAGAAAGAAAGGAAAAGTAGCGACTTACTATAAGTAGCAACTTGCTATGTAGGTATGTTATTATAATTAATATACTAACTTTCTTTAGGGAACTATTAGTATTAATATTAGTATTACTAATACTACTTATATTATTAGCTAGGTTATAGATTATATCTACTAGGCTTCCTTACTAACCTACTATAACTCCTTTTATTATAAGATACTTTATATTATGTTAATCTACTCCTAAAGCTAGCTATAGATCTATACTAGTATTCTTTCTATCTCTAATATTAGTTAGTAGCTTTTAGCTCTTACTTTTACTTATCTTAATAGTAGTTTTGTCTAAAACTAGTATACTCTCTCTCTACTAATAGTAGATAGTAGGCTAAGTAGGCTAGCTATAATACTAATAGTTAATTTACTCCTAGCTATAATATAAGTCTAATAGCTAACTTACGTCTTAGTTACTATTATACCTCTTATAAAATAATATAGTTAGTATCTTATAAGTTAGCTAATATTTAGGATACTCTAACCCTTAGGGATGTAAATAGCTCCCTAGTACTCTTTAAGCCTTAGGTACTAGTATACTATAGTAGAAAACCCCCCTACTAGTTTTCTAAGTTTAACTGTTTTATATTATAGGCTTTTACTATATTTCTAGACCTTAATACTAGTTTTACTCTTATCTAAGGAGGTTACTATAGTCTCTACTTTAGTAAGCTATAGTAGAAACCTAATTCTTAGTCCCTATATAGTAGAAGATTAAGTATTAGATACTTTTATAGGTTCTTAGCTATAGTTATATTTACTAGTTTATATAGCTAGTTATTACTCTTCTTAATATGGCTTTAAAGTAGTTTTTAGCCCTTTACCCTACTATAATATCTTCTATCTTAACTAATATAAGCCTAAAATAGTTATCTTTTATTACTATAGCCTACCTATCCTTATACTAATAAGTCTATACTTATAGTTAACTATACTTACTACTAAATATAGATTATTATAGGCCTTATAGGCCTTATAAACTATACGTTTATATAATATTAATAGTTATAGTAACTTTAGGGTTTTAGGCGTTAGAGACTACCTCTATTTAGGTATTAAATACTTCCTATATCTATTAAGTACTTACTTTACTTACCTAGTAGAAAGTAATATTTACTCTACTAGGATATCCTAGCTAGGGTTCTTTTAAACTCTAAACTAATATAGACTAAGTTAGAAATATTATATTATTTAGCTAGTATTAAGTATTAAAATTAGTTAGTACCTCTATTCTTTACTTTAGACTATATATCTAAACCCTAAAAACCTATTAATATATAGCTCTACCTTACTAATTTACTATGCTTAAGAATCTACTATGTTATTTCTTAGCATCCCTATTATACTAACTAAGCCCTTTTATAACCTTAGAAATGTCTTTTACCCCCTACTTTTAAGTTATTTTATTACTTTCTAATACTAGCTTATACCCTACTATTAGATAGTCTACTACTACGCCTCCTATTATATACTCTACTAGTGTTATAAGTAGAGTAAGACCCTAGAATAGGTCCTAGCCTAGACTATCTAGGGAATACTACTTAGGAGCTTTATAAGAACCCTAAAGAAGTCCCCTATAAGAACCCTAATTAATTATCTACCCTATTATAAGTAAGTAAAGCTTACTATTAGAGTCTACTAGGTCTAAGGCTAGTAGTAAGTATAAGTTAATACTAGCTACTAATAATAGCTATAGTAATACGTATAACTATACTAAGTTATACTTAAGGCTTTATATATATACTGTTTAGTTATTTACTACCTAGGTTTACTACTTATATATAGTCTTAATACTATTAAGCTGGCTTTTTAGGGCGTAAATCTCTTCCTTATTTAAAATAATAACTACTTAGTACTATAATAAGGAGACTAATATCTCTATAGTAGTTATAATAAGTCTCTCTATATACCCCTAGCTAGATATATACTATAGTATAGCTATATTAAAGCTAGGATAAGTAGTTTTAAACTAATAGCTGTTAACGTTAGGTAGTAAATATTACTACCTTTTTAGTTTTAATAAGTAATATTAGTTCTATACTATTAGTAAGATAGCTAATTAGCTGCTTATTAATATTCTTCTTTCTTACTCTATCTAAATAGCGTTAAATTATACTCCTTCTATATAGCTATAAAAGCTATTAGGTCTAAAATAATAATTCTAAATAGGAGTATTTAACTATATAGAAATTAGTAGAGCTCTCCTATTTATTAGTCTTTATACTTTATAACTCTATTATACTTATTTTTAGATATATATTAATCTTAGCTAAGCAGCCTAAACTTATAATATAATAATTCTAAAAAGTAGAGATAGACCTTATAACAGGCCTTAGTTACTATAAGGTAATAGTATAATAGTTACTAGCAGCTAGCCTAGGTATAATAGAGTAGGCTATAAGATAATTTAACCTACCCTCCTATAGAGGCTATAAAAGACCTAAATAGCTTTATAGATAGTTTATATAAGTACCTAGTAGTAGAGAGTTTAGTAATATAAGAAGGGAATAGTCTTATGTCTACTAGTTACTAACGTCTTATAGGTACTTTTAGTTTTAGTATCCTATATTACTAATTAGGTAAGTTAAAGCCTATATAATAGTAATTATATATAAAGAGACTATTTATCTAATATATAAATAGTAATAATATATTATAAATATTAAATAATACTTAGTATTAAGCTGTTAATCTTAATAATCTAAAGTAGAAGTTAGTATTTCTATATTCCTTAAGTAATAGTAGCTTTTAATATTATACTTAGGGTTAATTATCTTTCTATAGTATTAAAGTATTTCTACTATTTTATTATTAAGAAGGCTACTAAGCTATAATCTTATATATCTATAGACCTATAGCCTAAACATAATAGATAGAATATTAATAAGGAATAGGATATAGGTAGTAATAGTACTATAACTATTAAATAAGTAGAACTATTACTTACTAGCCTAAGAATTTCCTTAGAATATATAATAGATATAATCCTTACGCCCTATAGGATAGTTTTACTTATAACTAGACTATAGGCTTTTATTAAAAATAAGAGGAAATAAAAATAGCTTCTATAAAATAAAAAACCTATACTATCTACCTCTATATAGCTATACTTCTTATTTAACTATATAATAGAGCTAAATTTCTATTTAGAAGTTATACTATACTATCCCTTTATCTTAAAGCTATATCTACTTATAGTGTTACTAATAGCTACTAGCTAAATAGTCTTCTTCTTATATTTAGTTCTAAAGATATCTACTATAAGAATACTATAATTTACTTAGTTATTCCTATTTACTATTAATAGTTCTAGTATACTATTATATTAGCTAGTTCTATAACGTAGCTAGTATATTACCTACGTAATAGCACTATTAGTAGTCTATACTAGAACACACCTAAGAGATAAATATAAATAAGTAAGAGCTGTTACTAATAGCTAGATTAGTACGTTCTTCTGTTAGTTAGAGAGCCCTAAGAGGCCTTAAATAGTTATAGTCTATAAGGTACTAAGTATTATAATTATATAGTTTAAATTCTTAACTAAATGAGCTAATCTAAATGTAGTATAGCTTTTTAGTCTCTATCTAAGTAAAAGAACGTATATAATATATAAATATATAGGCTTAGACGTCTTTAAACTCTACCTTACATATAAGTAGGAGATCTCTACTATTATATCTTAGGTTTATGCCTCCTATTAATTATTAAAGGTAATTACCCCTAGTCTTATAGCTTCTTCCTACTATTAAATATCTTTAATTGCTTTCTCTAAGACTTAGAATTTATAGTATCTATGTTTCTACCTCTAGCGTTATTAAAATTAGTAAGAGAACTTACCTTAACATATATGCTATAACTAACCCTTAACTACCTAACTTTACTACTATTTTAATACCTAGTACTATCTTAAGGCCTGCCTCTATGCTATCTTATTAGATAGTTACAGCCTTTTTATAGTAAGTTATAGATTAACTTAGGATTAATATAAGTTAATAGTTAAATAATACACTTAAGTTCCTAAAAGTCTTAAAGATAGGGTATTAGCCTCCTAGTACTATAAGTATTAGAAAATATATTTATGCTATAAGAAGCTAATATAATATAGATTATATTCCTAGCTATATTAGGAGGACTAAGTGTCTTAAGATAAGCTGTTAGCCTTTTAGTAAATAGTATAATACTAAGACGTAATTTATAATAGGTCTATATATAGTAGTAGTATAAATACTTAGTTTAGCTTATTCTTTTACTAGCCTTAACTACTAAACTACTTAATAATATCTTATGTTGTTTTATGTTACTTTAGTGTTGTTTCCTCTATAAATAGCTGTAGTGCTTATATCTAATACCTTAATAAATATATATATTCCCTATTACGTAACTAAGCTTTAGGCTTACTAGTCTAGAGATATAGATAATACCTATATAAAGGTAATATTAATAGGCTCTAGATTATAGCTTAAGTTAGGCTATAGCTTATATTTTAGTAGATTAGTTAGCTTTAACTTAATTAGTAGGGGAATAGCTAGGGGAGGTTTTAGAATTCTATTTTCTACTAAATAGTTTTATTTATAACTTAAAATAGGTTAACGTACTTATATAGTAAGTAGGCTAATATAGTAAGTAGGCTACCTTCCTCTACCCTTCTACCTTATATATAAGTAAATTTAGCTATAACGTATAAAATTAATTAAAACTACTTATTATCCTCTTCCTTATTAGTATCCTAAACTACTTTATAGGTTTATATGTTATGTCTAGCCTTTCTGTAATTACTATATTGTCGCGTATGTGGTTTAGTACCTTCTGTATAACCCTCCTTCTAAGGGTTATTCTCTCCCCTAGTACTAACACCTTTCTTTTCTCCTTATAGTACATCTACTTTAGTAGTATTAAGTAACCCTCTAAGACATAGTCTAGTCTTTTTAGCCCTTTAGTGCTTACTTAGTACCTCTATCCCTATATAAAGCTTATAGTTCTTAGCCTCAATAATAGTAAGCCTATAGGCTAACTTACTAATACCTTTAGCCTAGAAGTTAATTACTTTATATATTACTATTAGGGAGCTACCTTAATATGCCTAGATCTTCTTTTTAAGGGAAGTAGTACTTTATATGCCCTCTAGTGCTGTAGTTAGTGTCTTTAGGTCCTAGGAGCCTTAGCTGCTTGGCCTTAAGTTTGATAGTATTAGCGTCTTTAGCTTAAAATCTAGGCGAGAAATAACTACTTTAGGGTTAAAAGGTATAAGGCCTGCCTATCTAAAACTAGCTTATATATTACTTTTACCTATTAAGGTAAAGAATACTACTTTAAAGGTAGGAAAGAAGTTATCCTTTATAATATATAAAATCTATATCTATATTATCTTCTTAATTTCCTTACTATATAAGTACTTTAATAGGCTAAAACACCTAATATTAAGAGGCTAAAGCTTATGTAATAAATAGGGAGGTATATAAAGAGTAATAATGTTCTCTTTCTTATAGTATTTATTAAAGTTAGTTAATTTATAGCTATTATAGCTATTAAGGATTAAGAGGTAATAAGTACCCTTTATATAGGACTTTATGTATTAATTAAAATGATTTAGCTAATCTAGGCTAATATTATTTGTTATCTATCTATTTTTGCTTAGGTAGATATACTATATGGCTAGGAATTAGCTGTTAGTATACTAGGAGAGGAGGTAATATTTACCCTTTATAATAACATATAGAGGTATTACCTAGCTATCTATATACATACCCTAAATAATAGAAACCTATTTGTAATTACTAGGCTGCTTTATATAAGGCCTTCCCTTATAGTTAGAAGTTATAACAACCTTAGTATATAATAGTATTCCTATTAGGAAGCTAGTCTTATTAAAATTATAGATTTTATTATCCTATATTTTATACTTTATAATTATATTTTATATAAGTATAAACTAGCCTTATATAATTATAGGATCTTTAGTTAAGGCCCTCTAATAATTAATTTAATATTAAAATTATATTTTTAATTTAGGGATATATTATATAAAGTTCTCTACCTATTAGGGTCTAGTATACGTCCTATTATATATGTTTAGGAGTTAGTTAGCTATTTCTTATATATCTTCTTATTATAGAGGGAACCCTTAATTAATTAGGTTAATAACTTATTTAAGAATTACCTCCTCTTTAGATATAGTTATCTTTATTAAATTTAGTTGTCTTTTAGGTTATGTAACGCGTCTAGTGTATTAGTACTAAAGGGTTATCTAAGGGACCTTAAAGGTAGAAGCTGCTTTTTATATAGACATTTTTAGGTTATTTTTGATAGCCTAGAGGGTAAGGATAATACGGCTTTTAATTGAGGTGGATTGCATGTTTATATGTGGAGGAAAGTTAGTGTAAAGGTTAAAGAGGTAGAAAGTAGGAAAAGTGGCCTGCTTGCTATGTTGGCCTGCTTGCTATGTGAGTATGTTACTATATTTTGTTTTTTATTATTCTTTAAAACTAGTAATTTATAGGTAGTAAGGTATAGTCTAGGTTTCTAGAATTATAGCTAAGCTAGTTATAGTAGACGTTATTTTATAAAAAGACTTAGTACTAAAAGTATATAACTTACTATATCTACTTTTAGATATAGAGTCTTATAAGAAGATAGATAGCCCTTTATAAATCTTATCTATAGTATACTCTTATTTATATGTTAGTATAGTATCTAGCTCTTAGGCTACTTCTAAGTTTTTAGATTAATTATCTTTTACCTAAAAATACTTAGTATTACTAAGGGAACTTCTATAAAAGGAGACTAGTTATTACGTATTATTATCTACTATATAGTTTATACCCTATAATCCTATAAGTAAATATTTTTTAGTATTCTTACTAAGAACTAAGAGCCTTACCTATAGAATTAGCCTAATTTAGATATTCTTCTATAGGTCTTTAATAATAGCTAGTATATTAAAGTATGGCAAGAATATACTTAGCGTCCTTATATTATTAAAGGCTAATACGGCTACGTACTTAACTTAGTTATAGGACACTATAAAGTAACAAATGGCGTGGTCTACTATAGAGTTAAGTAGGCCGGATATAAGTGTCTAACTTAGGAGCTGGAAAGTAATCTCTAGATGCATGGCTATCTTCTTGTGGCGTACCACAGTACCCTGTGATCTTAGGTCTAGAAGAAGCGCTCTTTGCTGTTAAAACATAAAATAACTAAGATATAACCTATGTTTGAGCCTTAATGGGCTAAGTGGGTTCAAAACAGACTTCCTATATTCACTTTAAGGATTCAAAGTCTAGGGATGCTCAGGGATCTTTCTTTTTCTAACAAGCTATAGGGTAATACATTAGTTGTAGTATTTAGAAATAGCCAAAGCATCTACTATATAAGCCAATGGAGAATTGTTGTTAAGGTGTCTTAATTAATACATAGTGTAAAAGGCAAACCCTGGCTTTCGTCATAGGTGTAATTACTTTTATTAAGTCTTACTAAAAAGAAAAGTAGTAAGCTCTAACGTAAGGTCTGTCCGGCTTGTTTTTCTTCGCAAGAAGACCTCATGCTGCCCGACAAGACTCATTGGAATTCTGGCGTAGCTCAGACTTTAGGGACCTTAGCACCAGGATATAGGTGAGGTCCCTAATACTTTTAGGTGCTGACAGGGTTTTAATTAAACAAGTACGATGTTGGAGGATGTTTTCTAATAGTTTTGTGTTTCTGTTGACACCCCTAAGCACCTAAGTCAACCACAGCTTAAGCATAGGGCCTAGCATGACGATAACTAAGGAAGCCTTCATGGCATAAGTCGCTACATGTGATTGCCGGAGTCCATATATAATACTTAAAATCTAGAAGGTTTGGAACAGAGACTGATTTCTTTGCTATTATGGGGAGCTAGAAAGTGGAGGGGGCTTATTTATACTAATCGGTGGCTGCCTGCCTCTGCTCCTCGCTCCGTCCCTCCATCTAGTTCTATCCTGCGGTAGAAAATAAGCCCATAAGTAATTTTCACAACTCATTGTCTCATATAAATAAAATAAAGAATCTACATGTTTGTTCTATAGTATAAGGATACTGCCTTAGTCTTACAAACTACATAGATGGAAAAATCTTACCCAGCTCCAAACGCTAGGATGTACACCTACCCTAGACACATTCTGCCGTTAACATAGGTAGTTTGACAAGCAGAACAGGGCAACCAACTGTACCACAAAGCAAAAGCTTTGGTGGTGATGCTGGCGCATCATTATCCTCTGTTCTACATTAGGTAGTTACGCTAGCCAGCACCCCAACTGGTTAGGCCGTAACACGTAGTCCGTCACGTTAATAACCTAAGCAAGCATCCCATAAGTATCAGTTAACAGTTTATTATTAGACATCAGTATGATGAAACTTGCTGCAGACTTTTTCTTCTTTTTGCCTACCAGTATGTAAGTTAGCTATGTTTCTACTTTTTTCTGTGATTTATACGTGCCGTGGTATATAGAGAGCTTCCCTATTGTTGTTATTAGGGCCCTTAAAACCCAATTCTACCGGTGTAAGAGATAGTTTTTCCTAAAGAAAGCTAGACTATGCGACTCCCTCTGCGAAAAATATTTATAAGGGGACACAAGCGAAACAAGAATTACCTAATACTAGGTACCATCATTGGGCTCTAGGACTAAGATATAATCATGCAATCGTAGTGACAGTGAGGGCAACCATAGTCTTCAGGGCTTGGTTCTAGTAACAGAGGCTCAGAACTAGATTTCATTGTCTTAGTAGTCTTAATAACTATATCTGTAATGACTGCTGTTGTTCTTGTGTTTGTTATGGTTATTACTGTATTCTCTGTTGTGATCAGATTAATGCTGGCCATCATTTCAGTCGTTTGCCTAGTTAAGGGGCTAACAAACAAAGTATGAATGGCTGTAATAACTCTACTAATAGTAATAGTGGCAAACCCTATAGCTTAAGCACACGTATTAAGTACAAATAAGACTATTAGGAGCACTTTGAACAACATCCTTTTGAGTAGGTTTGTGCAGACCAAACCATACTGAGTTCCAAGTAAATACTATAATATTAAGTATAAATATGTACTATATATAGAGCTAAAAGCTTGTCGCTTGGCAAATTACCTAGATTTTCTCCAGGTTTGGCCCTTATATTTTAGGCGCTAACAAATTTATCTATACCTGTGCAGCTAACAGAAACCACTGTTATTGGCTGTGGTGTATTTCAGAGCTTCTATTAAGTCATATCCTGCTTTGAACCGCAGTCCATACGGCCAGGCAGTTGGTAGACAAATGAATCCGATGTCCCCAAACACAGCCCTAGAAGCTCCGAACCTGCGTCACTATACTACGTTAGTATGTACTATACACATAATAAGCCAAGTCACAACAGACTGTTCCTATAAAGTTTTCACTACTTAACAGTCGCAACACGCAGACCACAAGGACCTACGTTTTGAAAATACATACATAGCTAAGCAAGTATAGAGTCATAACAGGCTTTTATTTACTAAGGTAATAAGTGAGATTGCACATAAGCAATAGGTTCTAATCATGTGAAGCTATTATCGGCTTCAAGATTACTTAAGTAGTGCACACGTCTTCTTTTTAACAGTTCCTCCATAATGGTGTTTATTTCCCCACACAAGCTTTATAATGTATTCTAAATCCTTGGTGCAGTTCGTCTTCTTTGCTGTAAGCGTGTCGTCCAAGCTTCCAGGATCCAGCTGGAATGCAGCGGACTTCCAAAAAACCTGCAGTTTGTGGTATGTAATGGGCCCAAGTGGCAGTATGATAGCAGCAGTCTGTAACAGTACAATCTCAGCCCCTATTTGGTCCTCGTTAGACCTTGGTTAATGTTTATGGAATGATGGTGGTCAATTAAAACAAGGAAACAGGTAAGAGACGAATTAAATCTAGATGAGCGTGCTATTTTCTTACTTTTGATAGGGGTGCCTTTAATGAGTTATGCTCGTCTTGTTTGCTTAATCAATCGGCAGAGTTACCAACCATATATAAATGCCAGTATCAGACAGGCGGTAGTCAGACAGTACTAAGCCCAATTAACTTAGGTACGTTAAAAAAGGGCCTATAGAGCAGTTTTTTCATCTTATAAAATGACAGGTTAAGTTGTTAGCAATTAGGACGGTCAGCTGTGTTGTGGCGAGGGTGACCACAGCTGCGGCAAGACATCTCAGACTCCACCAATATATTTCTGAGAGCGTACTTCCCTTCACCTTAAGCTACCATGTAGCTCTAGTCTTTGGCACGCTTGAGAAGCTTTTATTTTATTGACTTCACGTTGTATTGATTGCATACACACTCTTGAAATTTGTGAAGAGGCTTTTGTTTTCCATTATCTAATTGACCTGGGGATAGAACTAATAGAGTCGTTAGTTTAAGGAGAAGAATGATGCCTTGGCCCTTATGAGATACAACTCAATCTGCACGCCATAAGTAAAGCGTTAGGGCTTGATACCTACTGTATATAACCTTGGCTTTTACCTTGATAACGTTAACCTAACGGCCCATGCACTTCTTCGTCCTGATCAGACCTGCGAAGCAGTGAACTATTAGAAGCCTTTTCTCCTTTTCTTCTTTGGCTTAAGATAAAAACACCAGCGCTTTTAGGTCAGGGGGCAGAGGTGAATATTGCTTAGTAACTAACAATATATGAATGCCGGCTTGTGTAGACGTATCTTATCCAACAAACGGCGGGTTTGGATTCTTTAGAGTGAGCACAACGTCGCCGTCTGGACTGGGCTTGTGGCAAGCCTCGTCAGGCATAGTGGTGATGGAGCGGAAGTTTTTTTGCTTGGATACTTCGTACACAGTTGAGCCTGTAAACGTCCAGTCTTCTATTTATCTGCGGCACAGCCTGCATGTTTCCACAGCCTCCTGCAGTTGTGGCCGTGATGCAGGAACAGGGATGCTGTATCCTTTACGTAACTCCTGAAGGCCGCAAGAAGGCTGTTTGCCTATTTGTTGTGTATGTATAGTACCGTAGAAATCAAAATTGGTTTCCATATTCTCAAACAGAAATTCTTCTCTACATAGATATTTGTGGATCTACTTACTGACAGGCTACTACGTACATCACAAGACCTAAAGAGTACTTCCTTACTGACCTTTGCAGCAAAGCTAGAAATGGCTTCTATACTATGTTCTTAGTTCAGACCCATGCCACATAAGCCAAGATCCACAAGTAGTAGCAATAAGTGCAAACTTAATTTTATGCCATTTATTTATGTTTAGTAGACTGCATACACATCTTTTGCTCATAGATCCGTTTATTAATTACTCTACGTCCAAAACAGTCCCTAATATAGCTTCTTCCATATTACTATGCTTCATCCACCCTATGCCAAGACGTCGAGTCGTTTGTATAATATACTGTCGCAATGGCTTCATAACATTGCGGAGCCTCATGTGAGATTTGGCCCGGGCACGGAACATCTAATAGTCCGGGCCCACCGGCCCGACCCACTTCGGCGATACGTATCTCTACGCAAGCCAGAACCAATCTCCCACAAAGAAAATCAAGCTCTCTTCCCATGCCATTTTTCCACCCGAAAAGTGACTCTGTGACATGTACCATATCACGCCTATTAGACGATACAAATGTGAATAAGCTACCTCGGCATGCGGGATCATCTTTAAGGGAGAAGCATGACTCTGAAATGTGGAGAACAGGCCACTTAATTAACACTAAGCCCCGCCGATGAGATTCACTCTAGTTGCCGCCACAGAGTTGATCCCTGCCCTGGTTTGATTCTTGACGAACTGCCTTCGTTCCACTCAAAACGAGCTGTGAAATAGGCCATGGACTTCGTGTCAAAAGGAGCTCTACAGCTTCAACATAAGCTTCACGAAACCCAAGCGATCTTAAGGATCTTGATGTGATCTTCGAAGACTGCAAATGCCAGGCGTGAAAGTGGCCAGTCTTCCTTGTCTGTGACGAAGTGAGTGGCTGACAGACCTAACGCTGAGCAGCTTGCCTACTATGAGAGCAGGGCTGTGCTTCTGGCCTGCAGGTAATGTTGGTAGCCGTGTAGGGACTAGCAGCGCTTGGGGCTGCGGTTGGCCTTCCCTTCCTGCTAACTGTACACATTAACCACCAGCACATTGCATGCGATTGGCCACTAACCGTCGGGTCTGTCGGGATCACACCAATAAACAAGGGTGGTGCGCGAGGACTGCCTGTTTGGCTGTCCTTCCGACGTCCCCGCCAGCACATGGCCTAGTAAGCGTCTATAGGTATGAGGGCAGACTCCCGCCGTTATTGCTCCCTCTGAAAAGGCCCAGGTTGTTGTCGGTGAGCAGGGTCCCCATACAAGCCAGCAGCTAACTTGCAGCTAGCGATACGCCAAGCGTGTTGGTCCGTGGTATCGGGGGCTGTAAGGGCTCAATTAGAGGCAGGCGTACGCACTCGCGTTACGCCCAGGGTGTACAGTCAAGTACCTGGACTTTGGTGCACATCCTCCAAGCCAGACAGCATAGAAAAACGTGCGCGAGATCGACTGACCATTATCGCTATAGTAGTATGTTAAATGAGAAAACAGTCTGATACCGTTCAAATCCATACGATTAGTGCAGTATGTACGGCCCCCTTGACTTTTCTTAAGCGCAGTTAACGCAGTATTATTAACCAACAATTGCCAGCATAGTAGTCAGCTTCCTCAGTTGTGCCGTTGAACTGCAAAGCAGGATATATGTACATATAAGCTGGTATTATTGCAACAAGAGTTAAGCAAACCTTGGTCTGATACCTATTATAAACAAAACTATAGACGTGATAAGAACGCTAACAATGAAGCTTAAGATTTTGGCGGTAGCGCTAAACGGCAAGCAATCCAGCTAGGCCAGGAGGTTAATGTGTTTTCTGCCGTCATCTACTACGACCTGATCTCCAGACAACTAGACAGGGCCATTCATGTTCTGAGAGGGTAGAGCATCCTGAATGTGAACTAATTTGTAAGTTGTCGTACTGAAGAAAAAGATACTGCTTGGACTGACACGATTACGGTCTAGTTACAAGCACTTTCAAACGGCATGCAACCCTATGTCCCGCACCGACATGTCTGAGCTACTCCAAGTGGACGGCAGACAAGCACCCCTGTGTAGAACGAAATTTTAGTAGAGATGATTAACAAAGCTGACAGAAGGGAAAAAAACCCCAATGCCATTGTCTTTGAGGCTGCTGTTACTCTTTGCCGTATCCAAGAAAAGCCATGCCACATAGCCAACTTGGCGACTACTAGTAAAAAGAGGCCATTAACCTCCTATGGTGGGGCTAACTGTTCAGTTGCAGAAGGGCAGTACAGCGTGTAGTTTACTGAAGTGCCGCAGCGGATGGCCATGGGCGGCATAGAGTCTCTTCTGAAGGCCTGAGACCGACTTCCCCGCCCTGCTTGGGTTTGCAGTA
This sequence comes from Colletotrichum sublineola, assembly GCA_020631755.1. Classification (NCBI taxonomy): domain Eukaryota; kingdom Fungi; phylum Ascomycota; class Sordariomycetes; order Glomerellales; family Glomerellaceae; genus Colletotrichum; species Colletotrichum sublineola. Next base: position 961,098 of record JAHSQG010000019.1, read on the forward strand.
GAGGGCTGGAAATGTCGCTAAAGGATGCTCTTGAGGCTGTAGAGATTAGAAGGTACTGCTTTTCTGATTGGTTGCTATGTAGCTTTGACGTAGTAGTAAGCACGCAAAGTGAACTAGAAGACATGGCCTTTAGTAGATAGGGAGTCTGCACCGTTCTGTAAGCCCTAAAGCTACTGCCTTACTTTTGTGTAATTACATAGTAAGTCTAGATCTTACTGCTTGGACTTGCTTCTTTTCTATATCCGCTCTTTTGATTTATGTAGATAGATCGCGCTATCGTAGTATCTCTCTGTGTTAATAATTCGTGTTATGCCATCCTTAATGGTACTAGTCCTGTTGATTTGGCGTGGATGTCATGGACTGTCATGCCCTCCCTAAAGGTGTTAGCCCTCTTGGTTATGTGTGGACATTATGTATTGTTATGCCATATTTGATGGTGTTGATTTTCTTAACTTGCTGCTGATTATTCCTGTGATGCTATCCTTGGCGGTGTTGGTCTACTTGATCACGTGGGGATACCATACACTGTCATACTATCCTTAATAGTGTTAGTCTAGTTGATTATATGTGGATTATGTGTGGATACTACTGTTATGCTATCCCTGGAGATTGTGTTAGTTACTTGTGTCTGTTATTCTTGGCGGTGTTAGTCCTCTTGATTACGTGTGGATACTATGTACTATTATGCCATCCCTGATGGTGTTGGTCCAGGCCTTCATGACGTAGTAGATAAGCAGATATACGTATCTTGTCTGGAGTCTAGCCATACTTCTTTTCCTTGGTTAAGTGCATTGGTAGCTTTAATGATTTCATGAGCCTTGGTGAACAATGTATAGTTACTTAATACATAATTCAGGCGTAGACTCTGCCTCTGCATTCGCATAACTGATGTTGGAAAACCGCGAGGGGAAAAACTAACACCAAGGCAGCAAAACGGTTGTCTAGATTAAATAAGTATAATATATACTATGTAGAAGTATATTTCCAAGGATCCTAATAATTAGTTAACTAAAGGAGTTAAAATAAAGCATATTAATCTAGGGGCGTAGATAGCAAAGTTACAGATAACATAAGGTGCAGGTTCAGGATAGCAGGCTTAAGTTCAGTTCTTTTAAGCTAATTTGCAGGCAATCAGCAAAAGAACATAGCTATACCCTATATAACTTTTGCTTTTTAGGCTCTAACCTAACCCTCAGGACTTCCTTATTAGAGAGTTAAGAGACTGTCCTAGGCGAAAAGAAGGTCAGTAGTAGGGTTAAAATATAACGTTTAATAACCTACTGGCAAACATTATTAACAAAGGTCTTCTAGGAAACCTATTAACTAAGTTAGTTAAAACCTAAGTTAATACCTATAAAATTAAGTTACCTTATAGTACGCTACTATTCCCTCTAAGCCTTCTTAATAGGCATAGTTCTCTATATTCACTACGACTTAATTCTATAGGACGCTAGAGATATAACTAATATTATCTAGATTGTTACTAATATAAAACTTTCTATACTAATCCTCTTAAATAGCGTCTTTAAGAGCTACCTAAACTACTCTTTTCTAAGAATTATTTTAGGCTTTATAGATATTATTTACAAAGTAATAGTTATATATAATAGGTTGTCTTCTTTTATTATACTAAAGACATAATAACTTATTATATATCTATAAGCATGCTTATTTAAGACAATCCTAATATAAGGAGAGAATATCTTATTAGAGTCCCTCTTTATCTATTATTAACACTAAGGCTTATTAGAGCTATTTCCTAATAATTAATATGACGTTATTAATATATTACTTAGCTATAGTTAGCTAAGGGCTTAAGTACTCTTAGAAAAGCTCGCTAAGGAGGCTATAGTTATAGTTCCCTAGTAGTTCTAGGCCCTACGTTCTAATATATACCTATATAAGTATTAGTAGGAAGTAGTCTTAGGGGTTAGAATTAGCTAACCTATTCCACCTATTCTATTATTTCCTACTTAGTTACATAGAGTTACTTTGTTTTAACTCCTTTAGTTAACTAATTATTAGAATCTATATTAGTACTACTATCTAATATCTTTCTCTTTAATCCTTCTACTTACATATAGTCTAAAAATTATCTGTTTATATAATATACTAGTATATATAGCTATATATTACTCTTAAAAAACTTAATATTAACACCTAGGTAGTGTCTATTAAGAGAATCTTAGGCTAGCTAATAAAAGTGTATACTTATTTTAATTAAGAAAGATTAAACGTAATATAACGTAGGTCTCTTAAGCCTTAGTTTCTATAAACGTCTTTTAACCTTAATAAGCTTTTACTTAATTTCCTCTTTAACTTTTAGAATCTCTTTCTTAAAATGCTTATATAAGAGATCCTAAACATACTCCTTAAGTTAGGAAGCTCCTACTTATTATAGATTAATAGGGTGCTCCTTCTAAGTAGGTATTAAGAAGAACTCCTGTTCTAGCTAACTAGCGTTGTTAGAATTAAGGCCCCTTTTAAGCTCTTAGGGAGTAGGATTCTTTAATAAAAAGAAACTAAGGCTAAGTTTAATATTATCTCTATTATTTACTAAGCGTGTAATCTAACTTTTAGTACCCTTATTTATTAGGTCTAGCTTAGTAATAATTCCTACTATATATAAGCTGTTAATATTAAAGTCTTATACCTTAGTAATAATAGGTTAGTTTATAATATTATTACTAGCTTATACTACTATAAGAATAATTATCTTTAGATTTCTTATATAACTTTTAATAAGCTAGTATATAATTTTAATATCTCTTTTTATTTACTTTTTACTCTCTACTAATATAAGACCTAGTAGGTTAACAATAGTTAGGTATAAGCCTATTAGTCTACTAACGTTAATTTAAAGAGCGTCTAGCATAAAAGTATTACTTCTTTTTACATTACTATATCTATAGATCCCTATAAGCTTTATAGCCTCCTTAATAATTTAAGGAAGGGTAGAGAAATTAGGTATCTTCTTATAGTACTTATCTAGAGTCTCTCTATCTTTATAACTACATAATAAGTTAGCTTAAATACTAGTAGTAATTTCTAAAGGCTTTATACTATATTATAAGATAATCTTAGTTATAAATCTTATATAAAGACTGTCTTAATAAGGGAAGGGAATACTAGTTAGGCGCTTAAGTACTAAGCTCTTACCTGCTGACTAATCTCTATATATAATAAGCTATAGAAGAGAGATATAATTACTAATACTACTAGCCCTTATTTTGTTAATTTAATTAAGTCTGAAGGCTGACTTAGGCGTGCTAAGCTGTGTTAAAGGGTTTGTTAATATAACAGCTATACTAAATGTGGATAAAACACGTAATGCTACTTATATGTCTTTTTACACTAGTATAACTGTAATAAATTTTTCCTATAGTTAAGATCCCTAAGCTTAAATAGTCTAGGTTTTATAATCTAAATACTTTATAGGCTCTATATTTATATGTTTAATTAAAGAGTAAGTAAACTAATATATTTAAGGGGGAACCTTAGGATTATAGATATTAAACCTTAGGTTGTATAATTAAAAAGTACATTCTAGTTAATAGAAGAATAAGGTTAAAAAAGAAATACCAGTTGAATTATTATTAAGACCTTTTATGTTAACGTACTTATATAGCAAGCAGGCTAATATAGTAAGTAGGCTACCTTCCTCTACCCTTCTGCCTTATATATAAGTAAATTTAGCTATAACATATAAAATTAATTAAAACTACTTATTATCCTCTTCCTTATTAGTATCCTAAACTACTTTATAGTTTTATATGTTATGTCTAGCCTTTCTGTAATTACCATATTGTCATGCATGTGGTTTAGCACCTTCTATACAACCCTCCTTCTAAGGGTTATTCTCTCCCCTAGTACTAACACCTTCCTTTTCTCCTTATAGTATATCTACTTTAGTAGTATTAAGTAACCCTCTAAGACGTAGTCTAGTCTTTTTAGCCCTCTAGTACTTACTTAGTACCTCTATCCCTATATAAAGCTTATGGTTCTTAGCCTTAATAATAGTAAGCCTATAGGCTAACTTACTAATACTTTTAGCCTAGAAGTTAATTACTTTATATATTACTATTAGGGAGCTACCTTAATATGCCTAGATCTTCTTTTTAAGGGAAGTAGTACTTTATATACCCTCTAGTATTATGGTTAGTGTCTTTAGGTCCTAGGAGCCTTGGCTGCTTAGCCTTAAGTGTAATAGTATTAGCATCTTTAGCTTAAAATCTAGTTAAGAAATAACTACTTTAGGGTTAAAAGGTATAAGGCCTACCTATCTAAAACTAGCTTATATATTACTTTTGCCTATTAAGGTAAAGAATACTACTTTAAAGGTAGGAAAAAAGTTATCCTTTATAATATATAAAATCTATATCTATATTATCTTCTTAATTTCCTTACTATATAAGTACTTTAATAGGCTAAAATACCTAATATTAAGAGGCTAAAGCTTATATAATAAATAGGGAGGTATATAAAGAGTAATAATATTCTCTTTCTTATAGTATTTATTAAAGTTAGTTAATTTATAGCTATTATAGCTATTAAGGATTAAGAGGTAATAAGTACCCTTTATATAGGACTTTATATATTAATTAAAATAATTTAGCTAATTTAGGCTAATATTATTTATTATCTATCTATTTTTACTTAGGTAGATATACTATATAGCTAGGAATTAGCTGTTAGTATACTAAGAGAGGAGGTAATATTTACCCTTTATAATAATATATAGAGGTATTACCTAGCTATCTATATATACACCCTAAATAATAGAAACCTATTTATAATTACTAGGCTGCTTTATATAAGGCCTTCCCTTATAGTTAGAAGTTATAATAACCTTAGTATATAATAGTATTCCTATTAGGAAGCTAGTCTTATTAAAATTATAGATTTTATTATCTTATATCTTATACTTTATAATTATATTTTATATAAGTATAAACTAGCCTTATATAATTATAGGATTTTTAGCTAAGGCCCTCTAATAGTTAATTTAATATTAAAATTATATTTTTAATTTAGGGATATATTATATAAAGTTCTCTACCTATTAGGGTCTAGTATATATCCTATTACGTGTGTTTAGGAGTTAGTTAGCTATTTCTTATATATCTTCTTGTTATAGAGGGAACCCTTAATTAATTAGGTTAATAACTTATTTAAGAATTACCTCCTCTTTAGATATAGTTATCTTTATTAAATTTAGTTATCTTTTAGGTTATGTAACGCGTCTAGTGTATTAGTACTAAAGGGTTATCTAAGGGACCTTAAAGGTAGAAGCTGCTTTTTATATAGACATTTTTAGGTCATTTTTGATAGCCTAGAGGGTAAGGATAATACAGCTTTTAATTGAGGTGGATTGTATGTTCATATGTGGAGGAAAGTTAGTGTAAAGGTTAAAGAGGTAGAAAGTAGGAAAAGTGGCCTGCTTGCTATGTTGGCCTGCTTGCTATGTGAGTATGTTAGTTTAAATCTATGTTATTTAAGTTTAACTTCCCACTACTTATGATTAAACTAAGATGGTTTTACTTAGGATTGGTCTGAGATCTTATGTAAGGTCTTAATTATAGATGGCGTCTTAGATTATATATGTCTCTACTGTTAGAGCGGTTTTTGTTCTTCTAACAATACCTGAAAGGATAGAGAAGCCCTGCAATCTAGTAAAGGCACTATCTGTAGATTAGGTGCTGTTAAAGTTAATATTAAAAGGTTAGATAGGGGATCATATGGGATGGTTGAATTTAACATAGCATCTTTCTATCTAATTGTTAAAAAGAATAGAATGATAGCGTTTAGGAATATATGAAAGAAAGGCGGATTTGAGATTACAGAATGATGTTAAAGGTTAAAGGTTTTGGCTTGCTGAGAAACTAGTAACTAAGACAGACCTGATTGATATGCTATGGCTATCTTCTGGAAAGGCGAGATGTGCCTTTTGAAGCTCTAAGGTCTGATGCGTTGCAGCAGGTAATTGTTAGGTAATGTCTGGAGACGTACCTAGGACTTGGTTGCTTTCCTATTGAATTGTTCCTGGGCTGAGTGTATGCTTGTTTCTCCTTTGGCGACCTTTGTGGCTGCTGTGTTGAAGAATGATTGCTTGGGCTCTAATTCTCTGTACCTGTCGTTTGATAAGACATATGCGCCAAGTAACTTAACAGGCCGCTGTGCTTTAGCGTTGTAATTAGTTCTCAACATTGGTTTTGTCATCATTATAACCCCTACCGTAAGCAGGTAGGGATGTATAAGACAACTAAAATGACAAATATGAGTTAATACTGTCTGGAAAGGTTGACTTTAGTAGTGCTTCCATTCGTCTTCAGCCTTTTGTCGTACTTACTGTCTTGAAGATAAAAGTAAAACATTCAGCCATAGGCTATGTGACTGGCATCTACACTATGTTTGTATAAGATCTGTCTGATCTCAGCGTTGCCACCAGTTACTACAGCCTGTATAGCAATGTGCTACCTTGTAGAGAAAGATATCCTAAGAGCTCTTTTGCCTCCTACAGAAGATAGTATAGATACTAATGACGAAATGGACACAGATGAAGCAATTAGTACGCTGATTGCGTATGCATTTACAATAAAGCAGGATGTTGAGAATAGGTTTGATATTTATCAACTGGTGAGCTTAGTAATGCGTAACTGGTTAAGAGAGTAAGAAAATGAAAAAGAGGAGGTAATAAAGACAATTTACTAGCTTTCTGAGAGGTTCCCTTGGCCAGACTACTAGAACAGAGGAGTATGGATGGCTTACCTACCACATGCGTAAGCGGCGTTTTAAGTTAGGGGTTGGTGCACAGACGATGAGGCGTTGTGGGACCTGCTGTCTATTACAGTTGATAGCAACATGCTGCTTGGGAAATATGGGGAGGCAGAGTAAATGTATCGACAGGCACTGGAGCTGAAAGAGAAGGTTCTGGGACCAGAGAATCCTTCCATACTCGGCAACATGAACAACCTGGCACTCATGCTTCAACATCAAGGGAAGTACAACAAGGTAGAGCAGATGTATTGGCAGACACTGGAGCTGAAGGAGAAGGTATTGGGACCAAATCATCATTTGACGCTGAACATACGACATGACCTCACAGCTAGTCTAGAAGCTTGGACCAACTCTAGTTCAGCGTCTTGGATAGGCTGACTTTGGTTCCATATATCTGAACTTGGATTGCATTGCTCAATAGATTATTCCACATTGACGTGTGTTAAATGCATCTTGCTGACCATCCGAGACGCATGCAAATGGAATTACTGTAACATTTAGAGGCCCTAGTGTAGCCTTGTATCTGTGAACCCTCAGTAAGAAACTTCTGATTTCTTTTTGCTTAGGTATGTATATAGACTATTTAGAGACGTAGGGATTTATACTCTACTAATACACAAGCTGATATCAGAAATTTGACTAAAGTCAGACAGGTTAGCCAAATGTTGCTGATGCTATTGTAAGCGCCATCGTCTTTCTGAGGCTAATAATGACACGCGAATTAGGCTTGAATAAGCTGGATGTATAGATAGGACTTGTACATATAGAGAAGCAAATATAAGCAAGCTATATAAAACCAAGTCTGTACTGATTGAGCTGTTGGTGGATTCAGGATTATGCGACATGGGTCTGAACCTCTAAATATAGTGTAGAAGCTATTTCTAGCTTTGCTGTGAAGGTTATTAAGTAATATACTCTATAGGTCTCGTCATATATCCTGTTAGGAAACAGATCTATAAATGTCTGTGTGGAGAACAATTTCTGTCTATGAATATGGAAACCGATTTCGAATTTCACTATACCCTACCTAGCTTTGATTAGTACTTTTATCTGGTTCTTAAGACCATACACAGACTTGGCGGTGCCGACATGGCCTGTGTCGCCTTCATGCTTTACTATCTTTCTAACTAGGTTGTAGATAAGTACTAACACTATTTTAAGTTAATATAATTCCTAGAGCTTAGATCTAGTTTAATTGAATTTATGTGATTGATGTAAGTCAGGTGTAATAGAGCTTCACCTTAGAAGTAAGGAACTTTAACTATCCGCAGCTGCTAAGGCAGGCTATTCAAAAGTAGTCAAACCTAATTACTACGTAGTAATTACAAGCAAGATCGCTCTATTAACACCACTCTATTTACTATAACTTTATTATCTAAGCTGTCTTCTATACTCAATAAAGGGCTTTATAAGCTAATAGTACTATCTAGGCTTATATCTAGATAGTATATACTTAGAAATAGTTTAAGTACTTTAAATAGATAATATAGAATATTAACTTATAGTTTTTAGGTAATTTAACCCTATTAATATTTCTAAATATATCTATTTCTAAATCTAAATTACTATTTATACTAGCCTAAGATACTTGTCGGGATGCCAAGCATCTACAGATAGTAGAGGAGCCGATCCGGGTCACGTGTCACGCCACGTGACCCACCTCAACGGCTCTTTTAATATCTACAGCACTGTTGCCAGCTAGCGTGCTAGCCCTCTTTCTCTTCTGTTTAACTCTAGCAACATCTTTAAATATACTACAGTTCAACCCCTATATCTAACGTTAGATCCTATAATACTAACACTAATTAGTAGTTAACTTTATAGTTACTACTACTATAGATTAGTAAGGTTAACAGAAGAGACTATAAATACTACCTATCTAGGCTGCCTAGTACTACCTAGAAGAAGGTACTAATTACTTAGTATAGGTTATATTTAATAATACTAGTAAAAACCCTTTTATCCCTATGTCTGTTATATAGAAGATTACTATCTTTAACTTTATTACTTATAGAGAAGTCCCCTCCTTCTTTACCTATACTTTACTTACTATCTTACTAGCTATAGTAAATCCTCTAACTATATAACTCTCTTAGTTACCTATTACTATTAAGGGCGTATTATTAAAACTACTATGTTAGTATCTTTACTACTAATTAAGGTAAGTAAATTTTTCACCTTTATAAACACCTAAGCAAACAGGCCCTTCCCATACTTTCTACTACTTCCTATTAGTACTATAATATCTAATAGTAACGCCTATAGATTAATAATATCTAATAGTAACACCTATAGATTAATCTACTTCTAACACCATAAGGTAGCTAGTAGTAAGTAATCTACTTCTAACACTACGCCCCTTAATATCTATAGTAATAATTAAGTATTTGAATCTTACTAGCCCTTACCCTTAAGTCCTCTATCTTCTTCTTCTCTATCCTCTTCTATTACTTTCTCCCTTATCTAAACTCCTGTTATATCTTTCACCCTTCCTTTTATTACATCCTTTATCTATTATCTATACTACTAGTAGTAATTCCTCTAACAAATAGATTCACCCCTAAGCCTATATAGTTAGGGGTAAGTGCCTATGTTTAAGAGGTCGTAAGGCTATTAGAGGGTAGTAGATCTATTCCTAGACAATTATAACTATTATTAATAGCACCTAAGGATTTCCCTACTAAAGAGTAAGATCCCTTATACCCTATAAATATTAGGAACCTATTCCTTATCCCTAAGTAGTATTAGGGTTAAGTTAATATTAAATAATAGGGTAATACCTATATTAGTAATATCCCTACTAATACCTCTAAGGATAAAAGGAGGAAAGCCCTAGCTACTATTATTATCTTCTAGATAATAAGGTATATAAGAGAAGGGCTCTATAGGACTAACCTATAGGATGCCCTATAGGATAACTTTAAGGGATAGACTAAAGAGGACTTTATAGTAATATACTATAATACCTTAATAGGATTCTATAACTATCTCCTATGCTAAGGGATATTTATTAATACTACCTAAGGTAGCTAGATTATACTATAAGTATATACTGCTATATTAGCCCCTAAGGTACTAAAGTAGATAAAGGAGTAGGTAATAGCTAACATAGGTAAGACTAATAACTTTAAGATAAGGGCTAATAACCCTAACTTCATCTGTAATATTATAGGATTATTACTATTAGACCTATAGCCAGATAGTTTACTAACTAACTCTAGCTCTAGCTCTAGCTCCAGCTCTAGCTCCAGCTCTAGCTCCAGCTCCAGCCAGCTAACAGTCAGCAGTCAATCTAAATTCCTTATATAACAACCCTAACTTTATCCCTCCCTTCCCCAGCATAGTACTAGTACTAATCGCAACCATGCTATCTACTAAAGGAACACTACCCCTCTACTAGCTTACTAACCTTATTAAGATATACCTAGAGGAGCTTAAATATAGTAGAGGAGCATATAAATTAATTAAATCTAAGCTTACTATTTTCTAAGACTAGTACTTTAAGGTAGGGATACTATAGGATTAATTTACTAGTATGTTCTTTATTATACTTAAAGGGGTAGTAGTAGACTTCTATACTAACTATCTCTATAATCTATCTTATACCCTTAACTTCTATACTATAGTTATAATACTTAAGGGTAACTTTAAAACAGAAGAAACATATTAAGCCTACCTTATAGAGCTATAGAGAACTACCTTTACTAGTATTATCTATAATAACCCTAATAAGAGTAAGCCTAAGGCCCTTAAGATCCTTATCTAATAAGTAAATACCCTCCTATAATCTGTTATAAGGATTAGTACCCTATCTAATATAGCCCTCTACAATTAGCTCCTTAACTCTTACTAAGGCGTAGAGGAGTATACCCTTATGCTATTTAACTTAGCCCTAACGTTTACTAGTATATATAGCTAGCTAAGATCTACTATTAGTAATACTACTAAGATTAAGTAATAATAGTAACATATACTATACTAGTATCCTACTAATATTAATAGCTAATATAAATATCCTAGTAATAATTAGTACTAGACTAACTATATATATAACAGTTAGTATAGCTACTATTAGTATAACCCTTCTAACTATAACAACTATAATTATATAAATAACAGCCTATAGCACCCTTTTAACTATAATTAGTACTAGTATAATACTTCCTTAAAAAAGTATTATATATATAGAAAGCTAGGATACTAGTTAACTAAGCACTCTAAGGATAAGTACTAGTAATCCTACTACTAGTATAAGGATTAGTACCTAATAGAGGGATTAATAGAGGCCTTTTAATAATTTATTACTAACTTTAAAGGATATAAGCCCTTTAAATTAAATAATAAGAATAATAATTGCGTAGATTATAATAATAAGCTTAGTACTATGTTTTTTATATTAACTACCTTCTTTAACTCTATAGTAGTAGACAGCCCTTTGTTATTTTCTAAGCTATATAACTAAGCAACTATATACTTTATTATAAAGGAAGATCTCTAAGGGGATTAAGATAAAGATACCTAGCCTATAGTAGATATCTTTACTATTAATAATTAGTATTTAGTAACTACCTTCTAAGGTATTATACTAGACTTAGGTACTATAGAGTACTTAACAGTAGGATACTAGTAGTATCTTACCCTCTATAAGCTATTTAGAGGAGACTTACCCCTAGATACAGACCATACTAGAGAAGTAAGGATCTAATTTAGTAATAGGATATATTTTATATCTAAGGGTACTATTAATATTACTACTCCCTTAGGCACCCTTAGCTTCTATATAATGCCTAGTAATACTCCCTTCCTACTCTACCTTATAGATATAAATTACTAGAGGATTAAATTTAACAACCTTACTAACTAACTTATCTAAGGTAATACTATTATCCCTATTATATGTAAATAGGGGTATCTATAGATGCTATTAGAACGCCTAACCTAGAGTATTACCTAGTACTATCTTACTAATACTAAGCTATATTAAGTATACTACTAATTTAGCTATCTATTAGTCTAGTAGCTTTATAAGGTGCTCTAGTAATCTAGTAATAAGGTAGAAATCTTAGCCCTAAGGAAGATTACTAGGGTCTACTACTAGTACTAACTTAACGCTATAGTACTAGGCTAGTTTAAGTTCTCTTTATAGGATAATAACTATAACTTTAACTATAAGATTATTATTAATATAGTATATCTTAATAGTAACTACCCTATACTATATGTTATTAATATAGCTACCTCTTTTTAAGTAGTATAATTCCTTAAGAATATTACTACTAAGTATATATAAGAGGCGCTCTATATATGTTAGATTAATATATATCTTAGCCTACTAGATTAGATTATTATAGATACTAGCCTTAACTTTTATACAGCTAAATTTAAATAATCTATATATACCCTTTTAATCTATATTAAAGAAGTCCTAATTAAGGCTTATAATAGTATTAGTAAGGTTAAAAGATACTATATACCTCTATACTATATATATAAGATCTTCTATAATAAAGGAGAATCCCCTACTATAGCCTTACAGCTTACTATAAAGGCTATTAATAATACTACTAGCCTAGACAGCCTTATCCCTACCCTACTTATATTTAGGGTATACCCCTAGATTATAGATTCTTTACTACTATTACTATTAATAATAAAGAGGGCTAAAATAGTAAAAAAGGCCATAAAGGTAGTATAGTAGATCTATACTAAGCGCTAAGTTAATAAGGTAATTACTACTTATAATAGCCTAGATATATCTAAGACTACTATACTCCTACTTTAATCCCCTATTTAAGTATAGTATAAAAAAGAGGGTTAGTAGGGCCTATACTACCTTATTATAGTTAATAGTACTAAGTATACTATAGAGTTCCCCTATAGCCTAAGAACCTTCTACTCTACTATTATTAAGCTATACTATTATAAAGAACCTAAAGATTACAAAGGAAACGCCACCTTTAAAGCAGCTAACAAGAGGCCCCTAGAGAATAATAATAATAACAATAAGGGCCCTACACTAAGTAATAATAAAGAGGAGGATAAGCTTACTACTATACCTACTAAGAAGGTTTTAGATACTATTATCATAAGGGCTCTACTACTAAGGAGACAGCCTGGCCGCCCTTACAAATACAACACTAACTTCCTTAATAAGATAGGCCTAGGTGCGGCACTTATTACTATATACTAGGTATCTACTACTTACTTCCTATTATTAAAGGAAGAATCTAACCTCCTACTAGTAATTAATCTATATAAGAAGGGTATTATTACTACCCTAGGAAAGCCCTTTAAGCATACTGTTAAGCTTAAGATTAACACCCTTATTACCTATAGTATATTCTAATTTGTTAAGTATAATAAGCACCTCTATGTAGGCTAATAAATCTTTAAGGCCTATATTATTAATAAGGTGAAAGGGACAGATAACTAACTATATAAGAAATTATGCCTAGTTATCTAAGGATATATAGATAATAGTAAGGAAGCAATCCTCACCTAGTCCCCTACAATCTAGTAGGCTAGCTAGTAGTTAATACTTATACTAGCTCTATTACTATTACTTAAGCCTAGATTTATTATCTAGCTCTAAGATATAATATAGGTATATACCTAATCTACTACTCTATTAAATTAAACAATCCTTATAAGATTACCTAAGTAGATCTAATACTATTATCTAAAGGGTATAATTATATAAGTTATTAAACCTCTATATAGTATTATAGAGGTAGGTACCTACTAGTAGGTAACTTATAGCTACTACTATAGAGAAAATCTTAAGATAGATACTTTAACTTTTAATCCCTACCTACTTATATCTATAGTAGAGAATCTAAACTTTAGTATTATTAGGATGTAAACTAATAATATAATTAGACTCTTAGATAAATCCTTCTCTACTTATAAGGTAGAAGAACTTACTAAGGCGACCTTTACTACTAAGGAGAAGTAAATCCTTAGTATTAATAATCCCCTAGCGTTTAATAGTAGTATTATAACCCTTACTACTAATAGTAAGATAATCCTTAAGCAAAAGGGCTAGGGTAAGAAACTCTACCTTATTAATCTAACTACTATAGATACTATTAAGTAATACGTTAAGTAATAAGCCTATAATATGTATATTACCTCTATATACTAACCTAAGGCTAGCTTTAATTATTCTATTATAGTATAGCACTAAGTACTCTAGGCTAAGGAAATTAAGGTACTTAATTAGTATATTAAGTAGTAGATAGATAACCCTAATTATAGCCTTACTTTTTAACTACTTAATCTAGCTACTATAAAGCTCTTTATCTTTATAGATAGATCTTTTACTAATAATAAGGATATAATATTATAACTAGGATTCCTTATTACCCTAGCTAATAAGATAACTAGTAAAGGCCCTAATAATAGTAATAAATTTATAATAACTAGGAATATTATCTACTTTAGCTTAATAAAGTATAAGAGAGTTACCTATAGCATACTTACCTCTAAGGTATATAGTATAGTTACTAGTATAGATATAATATATACTATCTCTATAACCTTAAAGATAGTAACTAATTATATAGGACTTCCTCTAATACTAATAATCCTCTATATAGACTCCTATTTACTCTATAAATACCTTATAAAGCTAGGTACTATAAAGGAGAAGAGGCTTATAATTAATATTATAGCCCTTTAGTAGTCCTATAAGAGACGTAAAGTCTATAAAATACGCTAGATCTATAGTACTAATAACCTAGCTAATAGATTTATAAAGGTAACACCTAATAAGGCGCTAGAGGAATTAGTAGCTAGCAGGAGAGTAAAGATTAGGATAGAGGGATAGGTTTCTTATATATAATTAGGTTATATATATTTAAAAAGTATAATACTTTTTAATCTTTTGTTTTTATTATGTTTTTAAGTTTTTTAGTATTAATAGGCAAAAGGGGGTAATAGGCGTATTTATTACTACTTTAGAAAGTTGCTAGTATTAGGATGCTAAGTATCTACAGATAGTAGAGGAGCTAATCTAGGTCACATGTCACGCTATGTAACCTACCTTAACAGCTCTTTTAATATCTACAGCACTGTTGCCAGCCAGCGTGCTGGCCCTCTTTCTCTTCTGTTCAACTCTAGCAACATCTTTAAATATACTACGGTTCAACCCCCATATCTAACGTTAGATCCTATGATACCAACAATACTATTATCTATATTAATATGTCTTAATACTTATAGCTTAAAATCTATAGCTCTAATATTTAGTTAAGGATAATAGATTTTAGATCTCCTATTATATTATTTATAATCTTATAGTGCTTAAGCCATTTAGGATTCTCCATCCTGCCTATAAGACTTAAGACGCCCTAATTTAGGTACGCTCTTTAGTGTGAGTTAAGTAGGTAGGCTCTAGCAGGATAATAATAAAAGTATAGCTTATAACAGATATATACAGGTTTGCTACACGCAATGTATCTGTCTTAGTAGCATACTGACGTCCTTTGCTATATAAGTAATACAGCAGCTGAACCTTAGCATGGACTCTAGGCTTTAGTTTGCCTAACCTGAACTCCTCCTATAGCCTAGACTTAATATAGACTTAACTGTCTAGGTGCGTAAGGAGATAGAGATACAGTTAATATCTACTGTCTTAATCAGGGAGCAAGCATCTAAGTACACCACTCAAGGTCGTATATGAGTCAGCCCTAGGGACCACGGTACTGACAGGGCGTTTAGTACTGTACACAATGCAACGGTCCATAAGAAGTTTACGTAAACAGCTTCTGCCGTCAAGAAGCTGAGAAACAGCACAAACATAAGCTGCGAGTCGTCCGATCATATGCTGGACTGCGCGGAATGCAGGCGCAGCCTGCATCACATCAGCAGTGTCTTTAGATTCCTGGCCAAGTTGCTTGATCTGACGTAGTTCTTCGTTATTGCAAGCGCAATACGCTGCCCAACATATAGACAGCTCAGAGGAGTTTTGTTCCTCAACGCTTTGAAGCCAATTTATGATGCTGTTATCTGATTGTGTTAGTTGGCTTACTAAAAATTTGAATTAGGGCTGAGAGGTTGTACCTACTGTGCTCCTCCTAAGCGCCCTCTAAAGTCACTTGGCACTTTCTAGCTGCGTTGCGTAGAATTTAGATCAGCTGTCTGATCCACAACGAAGCAAATGTAGTGCACATGACCATCAAAGTCTCCTCCAATGTATCGCGATTGTTGTTATGACTAGTAAAACGCTGCACATGATTAAGAACGTCACTAAGGTGGCGTGTAACCCTCTTACTAGGTCCCTCATTTGAGGAAACCTAGAAGACATAATAATCTTTACATTCTTTTACAGCTATGGTAGTGGTACTATTACCCCCTTTTTTATAGTCACAAAGGAAGCACAAGTTTCTAAGAAAGCACCTTCTGGCGTCTTAAAGGGAGTAGTTGCTAAGCTATGTAATAAGATATGCCCCACTCACTAGTCGCATAATTAAAAGCAAAACAAGGGCCTTATATAAGCAGAAAAGCAGCCACACATAGGGATCCATTTAGGGTGTAAGGGCCATTTTGATTAAGTTATGTGGTCTAGTAATATTTCCAATAGCAACATAATAATTTAAGATTAATTAATAATCATCTCTACTGGACAGAGAGCTGTAAAATTGCCTCCCAACCTCTTGCCTGTTTGCTTTCCTTATATAACAAGTAAAGGACAGCTTTGCTGTCTCTAGTATCAATCCTAGCGCCAAAGCCTTATTTTTAAAGGGTTATGTTAATAACTTAAACTTAATTCCTACTAAGAGTATTATATTAAGCCTCTCAAAGCGATTTTGGCTGAAAAAGTGTGTAGACACATGCCCGATTGGTATTATAGTAGGCGTTTCAATATTAACGTTTGGATTACCAAAGAGGCTAGAAAGGGTCTAGTCTAAGCAGTGAACCGCGTACGATCGGAGCGAAAAGGGAGCTGGGGTTGCTGGCCATGGCCTAACGCAGAGATGCTGACGCTAGGGCGTCTTAAGTCTTGTAGGCGGGACAGAGAATCCTAAATAGCCTAAGCACTATAAGATTATAAATAATATAATAGGAGATCTAAAATCTATTATCCTTAACTAGATATTAGAGCTATAGATTTTAAGCTATAAGCGTTAAGATATATTAATATAAATAATAGTATCCTAGGCTAGTATAAATAGTAATTTAGATTTAAAAATAGATATATTTAGAAATATTAATAGGGTTAAATTACTTAGAAACTATAAGTTAATATTCTATATTATCTATTTAAAATACTTAAACTATTTCTAAGTATATACTATCTAGATATAAGCCTAAATAGTACTATTAGCTTATAAAGCCCTTTATTAAGTATAGAAGATAGCTTAGATAATAAAGTTATAGTAAATAGAGTAGTATTAATATAGACTTTAAAGGATTTAATTTATTATAAAAAGAATGTATATAATTATTTCTGCCTATATATTATTTATGTTAAATGTTTTAAAGGTGCTATTTCTAATTTTATCTACTAATAATTATAGGAAAAAAAGAAAAAGAAAAAAAAGGAAAAACCTCCCTCTAATTTAAAAAGTTAGAAAACAAGCGGTAAACTCTTTTTTTTTTGTTTTTATTAGAATCACATCCGTGCCTGTTTTCTCTGAACATAACAGTTAAGGTTATACATTCTTATAAAGGTCGCTCCACATCTATATATAAACTAAAGCTATTAAAAATACGTTCCGTAATGCTTCCTTATGTCCCTTTAACAAGCTGATGTAAAGGGGCATATAGGACATTAAACAGGCTTGTAGTGAATTCTGATGTATTTCCTGTTCACAAGTTTAGTATACCCTTTCCTATGTTTAGTCATATACAATCCGACATACCTCTAGTGGTTTGAAGTTAAAAACTGCCTTCTACAGCCAGGCCACCTACATTTTAATATTCCCTTTTAACATCTTTCGTTAGTACATAACGTTAATTCCTTCTCCTTGAATTTGATTTGAATTTCTGTATCTGTTTGTGGTCTGAAAGGAAAGTATGCTGACGGTCTGCTTAGGCTTATTGTTCTAACGAAAAAGTGTTCCGCCTTGCTTATATTGTTATACTCTCCTGATTTGTTTATAGCTAGTCCCCTAAAAGGTCTCTTAGTGGATGCTAAGTGATTACTCTAAAGAGGATCTAAAGCATTAATAAACCCAGAGCCATTCTGCTGGACAGGAGATGTATCTATGCCTGGCTTTATCGTTCTGCCTGCAGGTAACTCTGTCTTGAAGCCTGAAACGACGTGGCTTGTCCCTTCTATTAATTAGTTTTTTTCTTATAAACTACATATATTAATTGTAATACTTATAATCATTTTAAACATCAAAGGTTCTATTTTTAAGTTTTGTTGGGGTTGTTTAACACTATTTGGTTAGAAACCATCTTATAGTGGTGTAGGCGTAGAGCCAGCCAATCAGGCTAGCAGCCGTTACAAAATAGTTTAAGATTATCTATTCTAGTATGAAAACTCAATCTGGCTATTATTACTATAGTAATATGTCTACCTAATAAGAAGACCGCCCTGCTTGTAGAGTAGGAGAGCTAGCCCTATAGGCTGAAACGAAAGTATAATATGGCTATAACCTTATTCTAACTAATAAAAAAAGAACATAAGGCTAGTAAGAATATACTATATATAGAGAAGTAGTCTATAAAAGGCAATAAAGATGTTAATATCCTATTAAGTGTAGGCTAATTAGAAAAAGTTAAATTAAATTAGTAAGTTCTTTATGTATATAAAACTATCTGGCTTTGTCTGTATATTGATAACTTGTCCTATACCTAAGAACCCCCTTATAAAGTCGCTAAGGAAAGTTTCAGATGGATTTCTTTATTAATTTACTCTACGTGATATTTAGCTAAGCCCTACAGCAGTACGACTCCGTATAGTAATATCAGCCAGCCATGTTTTCCACTTTGATATTAGATAAGTTGATAGGCATGGTGATTAACATAAGACATACATCACTACCTAATATAACCCGTCCAGGCTTATAGCGCAGTCGGCCAGTATTACCTAACTTGATGATGTCATGTAGGCTAATAACTTATAGGGCAGCAGAATTTTCCTTGGCGCCAAATGTTTCAGCAGGTTATAAAGACTAGTAACATATTATGTTATAATAGTATATAGAATGCAGTTGTAGCAGTGTAACTGTGGTTCCCCTTCTGTATTATATAGCATTAATAGTAACTTCCTCTTAAATAAAGTGTAATCTTCTCTTCTTAACCTACGTCCAATAATTCCATGAGGTCAGAACCATAAGGATATAGTAGTATTGCTCTGGTTATAATAAGTTTAATTATCCTAGTGATTTCCCTAAACGTATGGTATGAATAGAATGTTACTATACATAAGGTTATAGTTGTTAAATTAAGAATATAAGATCTTATTAGATTAGAAGATAAAAGATCTTTTAATTACTATATTTCTTATAAGACTTTTTTAAGTAGTAATTAGCATTCTTCCCTTATCATTTCTATTGCACGCCTATGCAAAAGTACAACCATTCTCCTATTATTGCCTATCTGGTGGGGATCTACCCTAAAACCTAAGTCTTAATTTCAATATAACTACAAAACGCGGCTTTCCTTTACTAGCTTACTAGTCGTTTAGGTTTAATTATTAGCTTTAAATACTATAGGGGTAGTATCTATCTGCTTAAATTATAACTATTAATACATCTAGCGCTATAAGAAACCTTAGTTAAACATAGTAGCCGTAATGTTATGGCTGTCTGTATTAAACGTAAAGTTTTTTAAACAAGTCTGCAAAAAGTGGCGTAAGATATAGAAAGATATCTATAAACAAATCTTAAAGTCAGGACTATAAATCTATAGAAGTTATTAGTTATCTATAAACCCTTAATTACTTAGGGATTCTTTAGCTAGATTTTACTATATTAATTATTCCTAGATTAGTAGTGTTCTAACTTGTTGTCTATAGGGTGTTCCTATAGTTATATAGCATAACAGTTATTTTCTAATAATAGCTACAGTTAGGTATAGCTAATAGGCTACCAGACTATTAGCACTAGTTATAAGTTAGGCTATAAGTTAAGTTATATATATAGATAGCTATATTACCTCTCTTTTAGCTTACTTTCCTCTATTTATAGTTAGGATAATTCCTAAAGTTAGTTACCTAGGAGGTGTACTAGTTATTAGGCCACGCCTTATAGGTAGCCTACTTAGCGCTACTAACCTTAGGATAGATTATTATAATAACACTAACTTTTCTTCTAAGTACGCCTATAAGAATTAGCTCTTCTATATCTTAGTAGTTTATTATCCCTAATAAATAGAATTAATATAGTAGTAGGGGTGTTAAGACTATTATAAGTTAACCTTAAGATATATACTAAGTAAATAAAGCTAATACTCCTCTTATATATAATTTCTAATTTTAAAAACATAACTTCCTTCTATATTTAGTATTTCCTAGCTCTATAAGAGGACCTATATAAATAGTAAGTATTTAATATTTATACTATAAGGCCTAATCCTTAGTTTTAGAGTAATCTATCCTACTTTATAAGACCTAGTTATTATCCTGCCACACTTTATTAAACTATATATAGATCTCTTTTACTTTATTTTAGGTAAGGTATTTTAGATAGATCTATAAGATAAGGTGTTTATATCCTATTGGGTTATTATTTATTTATCTAATAGGTAACTTCTTCTAATGCCTAAGGTCGTCTATATGCTAATTAGCAGCTTCCTAACTCTTAAAGTAACAAATATAGGTATTATAGTTAAAGTAAGCGTTAGGTAATATTACAGCTAATAGATATTAATAATTAAGAGCTTCTATATGCTAATTAACAGCTTGCCGACTCTTAAAGTAACAAGTATAGGTGTTATAATTAAATTAAGCATTAGGTAAGGTTACAGCTAGGTTCTTCTAGTAACCAAGGTTGTCTATATACTAACTAATAGCTTCTTAACTCCTAAAGTAATAATTATAGGTGTCGTAACTAAATTTAGCATTAGGTAAAGCCACAGGTAACAGCTTCTAGTAATAAAGAGCTTTTATATACTAATTAGCTACTTGCCAACTCTTAAAGTAACGCTTATAGGTGTTGTAATTAAATTAAGCGTTAGCTAAAGTCACAGCTAACAGCTTTCTAACTCTTAAAGTAACGCTTATAGGTGTCACAATTAAATTAAAGGACTTAGTGTCCTATGTCAGCTATATGTTAGTCTTAATAGTCCTTTTTGAACTACGTTTTCACGTAGCTAGGACAACTAAAACTCATTTTATATAGTAGTAGTGTTTTAAAAAGTCATAAGCCTAGCTCCAGATAGGGAGAAATCTTATAAAGAAGGTAGCTAAGATAAAATCAATTACTCTTAAAGTTAATATAAACTTACAATAGTAATAGTACTAGCTTTAGCCTTGCTTAGAGACTTATAGTATAGCTTATTAAAGATGCCTAAGATAATAAGTATTACTAGAATAAACTAGGACTTAGATTATTTAATAGTAAAGTTTTTTATATATAGGGCAGATTAGCTAGCGCTAAGCCCTATAAAGAACAGGTAACTTAAAATCAGTTTAATTATAGTTCTAAAGGTCTTAAGTACTAGGTATATCATCCTATGTAACTGCTTCTGGAGATGGTCTTAGACTAAGCGGAAGGATACTACTCCACATGCTTAATTGCTTAAACCTTACGCCAAAAATCCACCAGCTCCAATAGATCTAAGCTAATATGTGTTCCTAAGGCGGACTTAGGCTTAAGTTTAAGTCTTAGGTTTGTCTGTGTAGGGCATCTTATGTCCTATGTTGACTAGCAAGACTGGCTAACACTTTATTGAACATAAATTTAAGCTGTATTGCCGCTAAGCCGGCTAATAGGAATCTTTAGATTAGGTTTTATTAGAAGTCTATTAATATACCCCTACATTTGGTACCTATTTTATAAGCTATGTATATGTCTGGGTTAGAAGCTATTAAGAGGCCTATCCTTACGTATCCGTTCTTACTGCAAAGGCAGTACAGCCATAATTACTCAGCGCTGCCGTTAGTGCGACTAGTGATTGCGCTAGCTGGTCTTAGTGTAGGAGTCTATCAGTCAGGGGAAGGGCATAGCAGGTGCTAAGTCCAAGGACTGCTTGACAATCAGAGGGTATTACTGTCGAAACTAGTTGTCTACATAACACTGTACTAACTAGGCCACCTCACTAGCTATGCTACTGGGAGCTCATAATCGGCTAGGCGGTATAGGTGGTCTACTGCACTGTATGATTAATTACCTAGGGTTAGGCCTAGTAAATACACTGTGGTTTGGTTATTATACGCTTTTCTTTTTCTCTTGGCTGCCGTCCTCTTAAAGGGAAGGGAAGAAGGAAAGGTATAATACCTGACTACCTATCCTCTAGCTAGATTTAAACTGACTTCCCTATAGGGTAGGTGTCTATAGGGCATCTAGGATACCCTAAATAGTCTAAGCTATAGGTACACAGGCTATAAGAATCCTGTTGAGGCTTATAGGCAGTAGTTTATTCCTTAATTCTCTTAGCTCAGCCTGAATATCTACCGCTAGTCTTTGCGCAAGCCACTATAATTATGTAAGAAAATAGTAATTTAATTACTAATTATAGTAAAGGGCGTATTAGGTTTCTCTGGATTGGTTAGTTCTAATGGTTAGGCTATAGCTACCTAACATGTGTAGGCTAGTGAGGATAGGGAGGAAATCACTTTGCACTTGCTATGGGAAATAGGGGTTACTAGAAAAGGAAAAGAGTTATTTGTATTAACCGCTTTAGATAGATCTTAAACTAGTGCGATACTATTCATGATTGGTTTAGACTTACAATGTTTGGCGTATAGATTGCCTATTATTCAGTAAGATAACTAGGTGCATAATAATGGTGAAAGGGTCTATACGTTTAGTGAGCTATATCCTATGGTGACCACAACTAGTACAAGCCACACGAAGCTATCCCAGCTTCACTATACTATAGGTGTTATAGAAAGCCTATCCCCAATTACTTATATAGTAATCTAAGTGTTCTAGGTAGGAATCCCTATAGCTTATATACCTGATATTCGAGAGTCCTTTGTTAAATCTATCCTTAGGCTTTTGAAGAAGAAGAAGAAACGTCTCGTACCAGTCACATTAGGCTAGACAGGTGATTCGAGATCTACTAGTAAACCTACTTGATAGGAGTAGTTTAGACAGTTTAATAGAGATTAACTATAAGGATATCTAAACTCAGCAAGAAATGTTACTAAACCAACAATTGTCTACTACGTGCTACCTCCTTCTTAACCATTTGGGTTAAAGCACTCTCTGAATCTATAATATTAAAAAGTAATAAGGCTCTATAAACTAATAGCTCTAGATTTAGAAATTAGCGTTAAGGCCTATAGATCTATTTAAAACTCCTTATAATACTCTACTACTGTTTGTAAATATTAAGTTGCTACGTTTATGTGTATCGCCTTAGGACCTTAGGTATAATTAGAGGTCTGATAGGGCTGCAAACAAGTAGCATGTATGGCTCTATGTTGCCTATAAATAGGTCTGCTGGTAATGGTTAATCCTTAGGGTACTATAGAGGGAGGTAGCAATTAAGACTAATTGATAAGCTTACCTAGCTGGCTGAAGAGCTTTAGTCTTTAGGTAAATTAAGAACTAAGTTAAACTAAAGTTTAATCTTTAAATAGAATCCTAATAGAATTTTAAGGACAGACAGAGACGCTGTGATTAAGTTCGCTTTAATATCTAACTAATTAATCACTACCCTCTACTCAACAGTTTGCGCTCACCAGTATGCTTTAGGCGTTACTAGGCTTTATATAATATATACTAATACTCTATAACGAGGCCTTTTACATTCTCTAGGTTGGCCTCTAGCTCTATAGTTACTTCCTACTAAATCTTATAGTAAAACAGGCCATCTACCTTTTTCCTCCTAATTACTTTTCCCTACTAGTGCTCTAGGTTAGGATTAAATTAATATAATAGTTTATTTTTAGATTTAGGATAGCTATAAAGAGTATTCTAAGTAATAATAGTAGGTAGTATATACCTAAGTTTATCTTTAGATTCCTAGGTTACTTTCTAAACTATATAGTAGTAGGTTATACTATAAATAACGCTATATCCTTAGATTTATTTTATCTATTACTTAGTTATAAATAGGTCTTTATTACTACTACTTTAGTTAACTAATTGCCTTTCTATAGTAAAGAGTATTTAGGGCTATAAGTAAGTAGTTAGTATATCTTAAGAGTAGAGGATAGTATAGTAGGCATAGGTTATAACTTAAAGGATAGGTAGTAAAATACAGGTTAACGTTATAAGTTAAGGAGAATATGGCGTTTCTTATGGGAATTACTTTCTATCTTTTAAGAGGTAGAGATAGTCTTATGTGTATATTATAATCTTATGTAACTATAGGTATTTATCCTTTCCTAGGTAAGGCGTAAAGTCCTGATGCTTAATAATAAGGACGAGTAAGTAGGTACTAGCCTATAACCTATAAAGCTCTAAAAACAGACATATAACATACTTAGAATTTCTAGGTATACTTCTGATCTAATTGGAATCTGTTTCTGGTTTATAATTTAGGGATTCTATAGTAGGGGTTTGCATTTGTGTTATGTAGGTAGATCTACAAACGGCTGTAATTAGAAAGAATTAAGAAACGCTTTAAACCATCTAATTAAAATTAGGGCCTAAGGTATAGAGACAGTTAGAAAAGCATCACATAATTAGCTATAGATATACAAGTAATATCAGCTTAGTTATATATAGATTATGCTGTATGGTATTGTTAGTTATCCCGTCCTCCTATTTATTAATAAAGACAAACTGATAAGAGGATAGCAGAAGTCTACTATCTAATATAGTAAAGTTAGATTTGAAATTGGTTTCTATATTCTTAGACAGAAATTCTTCTGCGCATAGACATTTGTAGATTTGCTTGCTGATAGGATACTACTACTTAAAGACTACAGTCTGTTGTATTAGCAGCTTTAAAAACCTAAAACGTCTATGCATGCGACACTATATTTTTTACTTACTTTAATTCCTAGCTAACTAAATATCTAATAAATCTAAGAAAAGTAATTTAAGTACTATACATATAGAAGCTCTTATATCTTAAATTTCTTCAAGTTTAAGAGTCTAGTAGTTAAGATATAAGGAATACTATACTTATATAACAATAAAAATCCAACTTTTTACATTAGTAGCGTCGTTACATTACAGTGTCCTAGCTAATTAGAGGGCTAGGATTTTAAGATTCTTAGCTTCTAATTAGCTAGGACAGTGCAATACAACAACGCTACTAATACAAAAAAGTCAGATTTTTGTCGTTATGTAAGTATAGTATTCCTTATATCTTAAGCTAGAAAAAGGTATAAAATCTAGAAAACAATATATAAGTAGATTATATAACATACCTATATAGTAAGTAGCGCATTATAGTAAGCAGCATACTTTCCTTAACCCTTCTACCTTTTATATAAGTAAATTCAGCTATAATATATAAAATTAATTAAAACTACTAATTACCCTCTTCCTTATTACTATCCTAAACTACTTTATAAGTTTATATGTTATGCCTAGGCTTTCTGTAATTGCCATATTGTCGCATGTGTAGTTTAGCACCTTCTATATAACCCTCCTCCTAAGGGTTATTCTCTCCCCTAGTACTAATACCTTCCTTTTCTCCTTATAGTACCTCTGCTTTAGTAGTATTAAGTAACCCTCTAAGACGTAGTCTAGTCTTTTTAGCCCTTTAGTACTTACTTAGTACCTCTATCCCTATATAAAGCTTATAGTTCTTAGCCTTAATAATAGTAAGCCTATAGGCTAACTTGCTAATACCTTTAGCCTAGAAGTTAATTACTTTATATATTACTATTAGGGAGCTACCTTAATATGCCTAGATCTTCTTTTTAAGGGAAGTAGTACTTTATATACCCTCTAGTACTATAGTTAGTATCTTTAGGTCTTAAGAGCCTTAGCTACTTAGCCTTAAGTTTAATAGTATTAGTATCTTTAGCTTAAAATCTAGGTAAGAAATAACTACTTTAGGGTTAAAAGGTATAAGGCCTACCTATCTAAAACTAGCTTGTATATTATTTTTGCCTATTAAGGTAAAGAATACTACTTTAAAGGCTAGAAAGAAGTTATCCTTTATAATATATAAAATCTATATCTATATTATCTTCTTAATTTCCTTACTATATACGTACTTTAATAGGCTAAAATACCTAATATTAAGAGGCTAAAGCTTATGTAATAAATAGGGAGGTATATAAAGAGTAATAATACTCTCTTTCTTATAGTATTTATTAAAGTCTGTTAATTTATAGCTATTATAGCTATTAAGGATTAAGAGGTAATAAGTACCCTTTATATAGGACTTTATATATTAATTAAAATAATTTAGCTAATCTAGGCTAATCTTATTTGTTATCTATCTATTTTTACTTAGATAGATATACTATATAGCTAGGAATTAGCTGTTTTAGTACTAGGAGAGGAGGTAATATTTACCCTTTATAATAACATATAGAGGTATTACCTAGCTATCTATATATATACCCTAAATAATAGAAACCTATTTATAATTACTAGGCTGCTTTATATAAGGCCTTCCCTTATAGTTAGAAGTTATAACAACCTTAGTATATAATAGTATTCCTATTAGGAAGCTAGTCTTATTAAAATTATAGATTTTATTATCTTATATCCTATACTTTATAATTATGTTTTATATAAGTATAAACTAGCCTTATATAATTATAGGATCCTTAGTTAAGGCCCTCTAATAGTTAATTTAACGTTAAAATCGCATTTTTAATTAGGGATATTATTATATAAAGTTCTCTACCTATTAGGGTCTAATATGTATCGCATTACGTTTAGAAAGGAGTTAGTTAGCTATATCTTATATGTTGTCTTATTATAGAGGAAACCCTTAATTAATTAGGTTAATAACCTATTTAAGAATCACCTCCTCTTTAGATATAGTTATCTTTATTGATTTTAAACGCATCTCAGCTTATATAACACGTCTAGCATGTTAGTAGTAGAGTATTAATTTAGGGACCTTAAAGGTAGAGGCAGCTCTTTATACAGACATTTTTAGGTCTTTTTTAATAGCCTAGATAGCAAGGATAATACGGCTTTTAATTAAGGTAGATTATATGTTTATATATAAAGGAAAGTTGTCCTAAAGATAAAGAGGGGAGATTTAGGAGGACATGCGCCGCTCACTATGATGCGCCGCTCACTATGTAGGTACGTTATAGAAGTAACTAATTTTAAATTCTTATTAGGTTCTATTAAGTAGATTATAAGATATAGTAATAGGAATAAAACGCAGTATCACATGCACAGACGTTTTAGGTTTTTAAAGCTGCTAATGCAATAGACTATAAAGCCCTATAATATTGGATTAGTGGGGTATTGTTACAAGTAGGGCAGAATGATAAACTACAACACAAAGCAAAATGTTCCAGCTTTTCCACCCAAGTGAAATAACAGGTTATATCTATATGTATCTATTTGTTAGATCATAAGGGTACGTTACGCTGTTCATTTGGTGTATTAGAAGACTCTCCTCTCCACTGATTTGGTTGTTTTTGTTGTTTGCCCCTTAGATGCCACACATGTTAGGTTCCTTACGGCACAGTACTGTTAAACTAGTAGTGTACTAAGGTATGAAAGTTTAACTTTAGTATACTATATACGTAATATACGCCTGTAAAGAGATCTGTTCTGTAAAAAACACTTTCAGAGCTAATAGGAATTCCAAGTGACTTAGAGTCAGTTAAACCGACATCTTCGGCAAGTATGGATGCAGCATTAAGCGCATTTGTAGATATAAACAGACAACTAATTATGACACTCTTCATATTGATAAGAGCCGCTACGGCTTCTCTATATATTGTGTAAATACTGATGGTTAATAACTAGATTCTGTGCCTCTCTCTCAATCCTTTAAGCTTGGCCCTTATGATCTAGAAGAAAGGCATTTGCGTCCTGGTTTACAATAATATTAGCATGGGCGTAGAGCCATTCCTTATTCTATTGCTCATAGGAGCATGTCTTCTATTAGAGACTGCATACGTAGTAGAATTGTGCACTATAGCGATAAGCTATGTGGTAATGTAAGTTAAGCTTATGTAGAAGGCTCTAATAAGTAATAGGACTTACTTATATAGTTACACCTATAATCTAGCTCTATAATTATTTAGTAAGAAAAGTATCTTTACTAACTGCTTATAGTAGTAACCTCTAATAGATTTTAAGTTAAGGTATCTTAAACATAATCTTAATTATTATGCTTAGCGCCCTTACATATAGTATAGGTATGTTACCTATATTGTTTACACGTTATAATATTAGCTTTAATAAACTCCTTAGGTATAAATTTTAAATATGTTAGTATATAGTAATATATCTAATTAGTTGTTAAGAACTTAACCTCTTTAGCTAAGAACTCTATGACTAATATTAAAGGAAGAAGTTACCTGTAATTATTTATAGGTATAGACGTTTTATAGTACCTTAGAGGGAAGAGTGACTTATCTATAAGTAATGTTTTAAAAAGCACCTATAGGTAGGTTTAATAATAATAATACCTATATGGATAACATGCTATTTCAGCACTAGTGAAAATATTGAGGTAACTAATATATTGCCTTTTTATTACCTTGTCTATCTTTATATTTTCTATCCTCTACATCCTAGATAATGCCTATGTGGATGACTTAGCCTGGTCTAGAATATCGGCATATCTGTCTGTTAACATATAAATTGATTTAAGCCTGCTTAACAAATCCTCATTAACATCTATAGGGGTACTTCCCTAAGTAGAATCCACAGAATAATTTTCATTAACCTGCTCCCTACGGCTTAACTGAACGGCTACTTATCTGTCCTATGCGGCCTGCTTCTCCTAACCCCCTAAAATAGAAATAAGACGCCTATCAAGCCTGTTTGCTTTTACAATGCTTTTGCACATACGTCTGTCTAAGGCGATAAGGATAAGGGTCCTCAGGTCTAACTTATACGCCTTAATGGTAAGAGCTGCGTTAGTAATCTCATCTTAGCAGTTTTTCTCTTTACTTCTCTACTTAATGTTTTCTAGATCCTTAATTTGTATTTAGAGAATAAGACTAAGCATTTTATTGTTAATATTATAGCATAGTATTACTATAGAATTAAGAAAATTTAACTAAGTAAAATATCCCTAGTTATAGTACTAGTATATTACTTTATAGACTTGTTTTAGATAAATATAAGAGGGGAGAGCTTATACTACTAAAAGATACCTAAGAGCTATAGTAGAAAGTTAGACTCCCTAATAATAGTTAACTCTAATGTTCTTATTAAATACTTATCTCTAATTAGGTTAAAGCTATATAACTAAAGTATAGCCTCCTATATAATACTTATTTAAGACTAGTAGGGTTCTATAGAACATCCTAGGTCCTAGTAAAGTATGCTAACATAAAATATCTAATAATTTACTTTATAATAAGATCTATACTTATTAGCTAAAGTAAATTATAGTTTAGACCTATTTAATATTAAGAAGAATAATAGACATTAATAGGCATATGTGTTTTATAACACTAGAAGTAGCCCCCACCTAAACAGAAATTAAGAGTAGCTTCCTATACTAAAGTTAGGGGTAAACCTATCTATACTCTACTTTACGTAGACTCTAACAATAGGGCGTCCTTATAACAGCACTAAGGCTTAAGAGTAATTAAGAGGTTATTTATTACTATTATTATAGTAGGTTGTTATTACCTAGATCTGCTTAGTAAGATACCCCTTATTCCTTAAAGAATAAAAAGAGCCTAAAGCATAATTCAGATTTATAAGCTTTAAATTAAGGGGCTAGGCTACTAACTATTATAGTATACTTTAGCTTTATAGCTAGGTATTCCTATAACCTTATTATACTATATTATACTTTAACATACGTAAATCAGACGTATATCTATCTAGCCTTAGATTGTTAGTAAACGTAATACATACTATATAAGATCCTATTTCTAGTACTAGAGTAAACCTAACTTTATTAAGGTTAGTTATGTAATAAGAATAATTAGAGTTATCTAAATTTATATAGACCTATAGACACGCTTTCTCCTATACTATCTTTAGAGCTTTACTTATATTAGTATAATACTTCTTACTAAAAAGAACATATTATTATTACTTATAATTTACTTAAGGACGCTATGCAGTAAAATTAAAAGGTCCTATTTTCCTATTCCTAACTTAATCTTAGTACTCTAAGAGCTTTACTATTCTATATTCTATTACTACTTACTAGAACTTAATACTACTAGTATTAATTAGGAGGCAGGATAGGACCTGTTAGTAGCTCCCTTTTGTTACTAACATCCTCCCTACCCTACGTTCTAATAAGACTGGTTAGCTATAGGGTTTACTAGGCAGGATGTTCATCTATGGTCATAGCGTGTTATACAGCCACAGGTACTACTTGGGGCGCCACGTTAGGGCTTACAGCCAGCACATCTGTTATTAGCTGCAATCTAGCATTTAGTAAATACCAGGCAGCCTGTACTACTGTGCTCCTCGCTCTAACCCTATGAGAGGGTAAAGAATTTTCTGGCTATTTAATACCTAGTATATTGGTTTTACCCTTTTACAGTCCGTAGGAGTACTAAGATAGAAAGTAGGGCTTGTTCCTTTTCGACAGCAATCTAGTGGGTTCCTACAAACAACAGGCACACTAAGCTAATATCAAATAAGGAACAGAGATTATATTACGGCATAGAACATTCTACTAAGCTTGGGATTTAGTTTCAAAATGGTACTATAGGCCTCACATGACTTTATTAAGCCCTAAGAAAAAAAGAAGGCTTTTTAATAACCTTGCCTTTAAAGTGAAGTAATATAGCAACTGCACGGCTATGTCAAATAGAATCTCACATTACGTTAGGTTAAGATAGTAATAAGGTTTTTTTTCCTTCTAGAAAATACCACAACAATAGGGCCAACTATAGCAGAGTCAGATACCTTAAGGGTTAGAAAACCTTTAGACGGCACAAGTACCTATTTAAGTATTACAGCTATATTAAACTAAATAAGATCTTATGGAGTAAGTATAGTTATAATGTGTTTGTTAGGTTTTTAGGGGGATTACGCCACAGCCTTTCTCTAACGTGTCGTTCTATTAATATTAACAGCATATACAATACAAGTGAAATAGATTAAAGCCATATAGAGGCAGACTCATACTAGAGGCTAATTAACTTCTTAATCCATAAGACTTATACTACAAATGGAGTTGTAATTTTATTAACTACTATTAGCCTAAAACTATTATAAATTAGTAGAAAAGGACTAAGTATAGTTAAAGGACTTTACAGACTAGGTATAGTATTTATATATAATAAAGTCTCTTAAAATCCTTGAAATATAACGTCTTTATAGCTTTACTTTTACCTATCGTACAATAAGACTTAAGATAGTTCCTTATTATAAGCCTACCTGGGCTCTACCTTCCCTAACACCAACTAGGAGGGCTATACGTTATAAGACTCTATTACAGAGACTTTAGGGTATACCATAAGAGGTTTGCTTACATACTAGGACGCATAGGGTAAGCTTAGTTGGAATGCCAAACCGCTTATGTCTACTAATATATAGTAAAACTAGCAGACTTTCTGTTAAATCTCCTAGTCAGGCTATAATATAGGCTGCATAAGGGGCTAACCTAATAGCCATAAAGGTTAGTAGTGTAATTAAGGACATACTGTTCTATGCTATGGTATTAAGCTATGGAGTTTTTCTTCTAAGAAGACACTTTATAACTAGAGTATTTACGTACTTCTGTTTACAGTCTTAATCTCAGTAACCTCTAAGTAGTGTCCACTTAAATGCAGAGTAGTATAAGCCACTTAATTAGATAGAGCTAAAGTCTATAACCATATATATACATCCTTGTTTTTAGTAACTTTAAATATAACTTATAGACTCTCTAGCTATCTAGCTTATAGAGAAATTTAACATAGATATCTAGATCTTTAAAATACCCTTCTAGGTCTAAATCATTCTAAATTAAAACCTCTAATATTAGTAGCTGTTCTCCCTTCCTTAAATACCATACTATGGAGTTATCTTATAAATAAAGAGTGTGCTAATAATAAGAAATTAAATACGCTAGTTTGTCGCCTTCCTAAAACTTCCTATCCCTTAAGCTTCTAGGTACCCTCTTCTAAACAACAACAGCCTTATTCGCAAAGCAGCAGCTATTACTATTAAACTCTTACCTATCTAACACCTAAATTCTCTTCTTATTTAGTGTGTTCCTAAAGCTCTCTAGGTTATACTTCTTATATATAAACTCTATAAATAACTACTTCTCCTACTATATTATCACGTAATACTAAAATAGTATAGCTAGTATATCTCTCATAAGGTCTAAGTAGGTACTAGCAAACAGTAGGTATGTTAAGGAGGGCTAGGTTGCCTAAGCATAGCTAATAGTTGCAAAGCTAGGCCAAACTTGTTTACGCCTATATATAGTGTTAGTAATAATAAGGATATAGTACTCTAAGGACTAAATAAAGGGTAATAGACTTAAAATCTATATAGAAGAACTAGGCTAAAGGAGTAGATGTTTAGATAACTAGAGGCCTAAAGTCCTCTATTAATCTTATAATAGGGAGGCACTACAATAAGGAGTAAAATACAGCTCTCTAACCTTAGTAGCTGATTTTATTTTTACTAGCTAGAATAAAAAGCTAACTCTAGATATCCTTAATAATATATATATTAATTTCTGTTCCTAAAGCTTATATTTATCTCTTTATTATTTACTCCCCCTAGAGATAGCTGCCTTTTGTTATAGGAGATTTCTATATTAGTTGTTAGTATTATCTAGTCTTATATGTCTTCTTTTAGGATGCTTAGGGCTAATAGAAACTATTAGTGTAAATAGAGGAAATAGCCTAACCTATATTAATAGGTTTTTATCCTTATATATTAATTAGGGTGTGTTAATAAATAAGAAGTATAAAGTAGTAGTATACTATAGATTAAGAAGTAGCGTATAGCACTAGTCTATCCTTAACCTAAACTCCTGTCTTATTAACTATTAGGGTAAACTAATAGCATAAGATAAGTAAGTTATAATAATATTGTTATAATAAAGCTAATATTAACTAGTAGACTTTTCTTCTATATATATAGCCCCTACTAGTATAATAACTTAACTTCTTCCTAGGTAAATTATGCCTATAGTTATGAGATCTTAGTAGGAGAGGGGAGACATACTGTGTATGGAATTAACCTTAGTATGTTAAATAACTGATTAGCTCTAAAATACTACTGACTTTTAGTAGATAACCTACTTAAGAATAACAACAGTATTCTCGTCTATAGCTATTAAAGAACCTATAGTAAGGTAGTGGATGAGGGAAAAATCACCTGGTTAGGACTAGACCTCCTTTTAAAACTATCTTAGATAGAATCTAAGGTAAAGAGGACCTAGTACTAGATAATAGTATATTAACGTAACTTCTTACTATAGTATTATACTAGTATAAAGGAAAGTACTGGGATAGCATTTAGATATAATTATATACTATAAGTCAAACAAGGGACTAAGGTCACAGATAAGAACACAGCCTATACCTGACTTTTGTATAACTATTAGTAGTATTATATGTTTCTCTAAGGGGAGTATAAAGGGTGCTACTAGAACTACTATTATTAAGAGCTTACTAATAAAGAGTTTAATATTTTATAGTATATAACATAAAAGGGGTAGTATAAGAAAAGCCAGAAAGCAGATAAAGGCAGTACTAACTATTTAGACAAAAGGTATGTTTATGGCCATAGAAACGCGACCAGCCTTACTAGGAGTAAGTAAGAGATTAGGAGATAGATGTTAATTTTTCTACAGGAGCGAAATGTTTGATCACAGGAGAACATAAGTAAGAAGGCATATGTGATTTAGTTATATCTTAAGGATGCTGGAATTTAAGGAACAGGGGTATGTAATTACTTTACTTAATTATAAGTTAATGTATTCAGTTTACGCTCTGTAACATACGCCTTTTAGAGGCAGCAACTTACAGTCTTGCTAAGTAAGAAGTACTAATTAAGAGCCTACTAATTATTCTAGCCCTACTCTAGGGCTAGTCCTATACAAATCTGCCTCTGCTTGTACTATATCTATCTGTTCTTACCACCATGTTGTAGATTTATTACCATCCCTAGATATATTAGAATATAAACAGCAAGGGGTCTTTCTAGTATAAGACAAGCTAATGAGAACAGAACTGATGCTAGTAGTGGTTGCGAAGGTCGTCGTCTTGTTGTGTGATAGGGCGGATTTTCTTTCTTATGCACGTAATTAATTGTAGGGTCCGGCTGAGTAATTAATAAGGAAGACGATTATGCTGGGAAGGAATTAGAAAAGACTGCCTTAGAAATAGTAAAAACATTATTTGCAGACGGTGTATAGTCATAAGCATATATCTCTTCCTCTTAGTAGCACACTTCAGTTCTCTCTATTTGCCCCAATTGCACTGTCGCAAGCACCTTGACTCCACATTTTGTTTGTAAACAGGCAACTACAGCTAATGACAAGCATTTGAAACAGACGTAGCAGCAGGTTCTGGCTCTTCTAAATATTGAAAACTTTTGTAAAAGAGGAATAGGTTTATGCTCCATACTGTACAGGTGTAAACAAAATACGTACTATACTTGCACTCCACAGAAGACAATGTTCAGGTGGAGAGACATTACTACTTATAAGTACCTAAATATATAAGCTAGAACTGGCTTGGCCTGTTGTTTTCTGTTTAGTTTAATAGCCATATGCTGCTCTATGCTGTACTGTAAAGTCGTCTACTGTGCTTCTGATCTGTGTGCTGAGATTATAGGGGTGTGTGAAGAGGACATTAAATTCATACATAGCTGTTACAAGCTAACCCTGAACCTGAGCATTTCTCCTTTACATTAGGCTTAAGGTCAGAACAGAATCCCTATAGCACAGAACTAGTAGCAATAGTATATACGTTAAGGTGATTACTACAAGGGGTCATAGGGGAGAGGATTACGGTGGTGACAAGCAATAAAGGGGCGGCTCTCTCACTCAAACGGCCCTATTAGTAATCTGGACAGGCATATACTTACAGTATGTACGACTCTGTGGAAGAACTTCAAAGAGATGGTAACAACATTATAGTATAGTAGGCGGCAGTAAGGGAGGAAGACAAATTACTTAAGCAAGCAAAGACCTAAGCGCGCGAAGCGACTAAAGACGGCGCCATCCCACAAGTACAGTTCCCTATAATAAAGTCAACAACGCTTAATATAGTATGAGCAAAAGTAGCATAAGGACGCATACTACCTAAAAAATTCAGACGATTCTCTAAACGAGTTAACAAAGCGCTACTAGGAAAACATACCTACTAGTTATACGACCAGCTTACATAAAAAGAAGTAACAACTCTCACATAGCTTAGAACTAGAATAGCTAGACTAAACTACTACCTATATTAGATTAACAAAGCACCCTTAGATTTATATAGATATAGATAGGCAGCAGAAATAGTAGAGCATTTTCTATTTAGATATACTAGATAGATAACGTTCTAAACTAAGATACTCTAGTACACCAATACACAGAGAAGCAATATCTCCTTCTACCTAGAAGGTAAGAGCCCCTTAGACAATAAGAAATAGAAGCCAAACATATAAGCAGTTTAAGCGATAATACGGTTTACGCTAGTAATAGGCCGTCTAGACGTAAGGTGACGAGAGAGGGGATTAAAGGAGCCCCTAACACACCAAAACCAATATAACCCTAACAAACTACCAACCTATGCTACAAACAGCAGGCACTGCTTTAGCCGCTATAGATAGGACGTTAAATACTTAAAGAATAGGCTTTAAGATAGCATACTAATAATATAATAACACTATAGGAATCTATAGTAAGAAGGCAGATTTAGAAGATTAAGTAGGAAATAGAAATAGTACTTATAGGCTTTTAGGAGACTAAGGTATAAAATCAGCACTGTATATGTAGTTAGCTTTAGTAGCCCTTTTGGCTTTACTGCTAGGCGTAATAAATTATGTGTGTGTGTGTGTGTGTGTGTGTACGAACTCATGCCACGCAAGGCGCATGCTTAGTCTACCTGTAAAGCCTTACTATTACTTAGTATATAAGTATGTAGAGTTAGTTGTGGTTAGGTTTGGCAAGGTAATCTACAAGCGTCCCTATGCTATACATAGCTGTTAGCTAGGAATAACGCTGTTTATAGTCTAGCTTTAGGGCTCCCTACTATAGGGACTAGCTTAACCGTAATAACGCTATTAAGTAGTCTATACCTAATTAGATTATTTAGCTAGAAATAGCTTTAGATTGCTAGCTAAGGGGTTATAGATAATTATAGATTCTCCTAATATATTAGACTTTAAGTTATTATGCCTAGGCCTATTTTAGCGTCTATACTACCCTCTACTACTACTATAAGACAGACATACTTCTTATCTACTTTATAGTAGCTAGTAAACTTAAACTAGTATATATAATAACCTGTTATAAACATACTAGCTAGCTGCACGTAGCTACTAAAGACTAAACATATATTCTTAAAAGCTTAGATTATACCTAGAGACTAATAGATAGTCTACTACGCCTAGATAGCTAGTATCTAAGTACCCTTATACTAATAGGAAATACAACTAAGTAGGTTATTATATAAAGGCTTAGTATGGCTATAATAGGGCTAAATATAACCTAAGGCTATAGTAAGATCTATCTTTCTCTAGCCCTAGTTAGTACGTCTAGCATAAAGCCTATATTAATTACTAATACTAATATTCTACCTTATAAGTAGCTTAGGAGGCTAAGGAAATCTACCCTCTACTATAAACTTATAGTATAACTACTATTAATCTCTTATAGTAAAGCTAGCCTACCTATAGTAGTAAAGTCTAGTAACTATATCTACTATTATATACTTCTCCTGTTTGCTAATACTATCTGCTTTTTTACTAATAATGTTAGTAGTATAGAGGTTATTACCTAGCGGCTTATGTTATAGCTAGACTAAGGCGTACTATCTATATTATTAGTATAGGCTTAGTTAGTAATTATTATAAATAGTAGTAAGGAGAACTCTATATAGGATTACTTACTATAGGCTGTCTGTAAGAGGATAAGCGTTTATATATCTAAACGTTTCTATAGAGTCTATATTATCAGCCTAGCTAATACTACTCCTAAGTCTCTATAATGCTACCTTTACTCCCTACGCTAGGACATACTTAGTAATAAGCTTTCCTATATAATAGAGATAAAATATATTAAGTATATACTTACTAGCTATCTCTTCTTAGCTATCTACCTTACCTACCTTCTTTACTACGCTATAGAGTACGTTAGCTATATTAGCTACCTTAGTAATACTAACACCCTACTACCCCTTAACTTTCTTACTATATCTTAGCTAGATAACTTAGTAGTAGCTAATCTATAAGCCTACCTTACGTATTTCCTTACGTATTACAACACTATTAACAACCTAAAGAGATTTACTATACCTATTATTACCTCTAGCTTTATATTAGACTATTATCCCCTAGATATATATTATATGTCTATAGGCATCCCCTTACTTTTAGCCCCTACTAACAGCCTGTAGTCTTTAATTTACGTAACGTCTTCTAGATATTCTATAAGGATATATACTATAACGTATATAGCACTACTATCCTTACATATAAAGGGTCTACTAACTTTGTCTTACCCTCTTAGTTCTCTAAGATAATTAAGGTATAGATAGCCTATATATTCTAATAGCTAGTAACAGGCCAAACTATAGCGTTACTTTATTAATAGCTTATTACTACTTTTACTAATAACTAAGCCTAGCTTTAGTCTAATAGCTTATACTATTACTATCTCTAGTACTGTCTATAGTTCTTTCCCTACTATAGCTACAGCTAGTATATAAACTATATTAAGGTATTTAGCGTCGTAAGTATAGCTAATTTATAGCTTATTAAAGTTAATAAGTATATCCTCTATAGATAAAATATTAATATATAGATCTATATAAAGCTAGACACTATGTCTATATACGTTTTATATATTAATAGTAGTAGGATATAAGGGAAATACCCCCTTAAGCTATTAAAGTAGCTTAAAGATAATATTAGCCTACCTAGCCACCCTATATAGTAAAACTTTAATATAGTCTTTAGGATAAGCTTAGGTCTATTTATAGAACGCTACTATAGAAGGTGCTAATATAGGTAACTCCTTAGCTAATAGGTAGATTATAATAGGCGCTATTAGTACTAGTGCTTTTTATATTAACGGCTAGATAGTAGATAAGTATATTACCTACTTAAGTCTTTTTTATATTACGTATTTACCCCTTATAGGGTTCTATTTATCCCTATCTTAGGCTTCTTTATATAACTAATAATATAGGCTCCTCTCTTTACTATAGTTATCTATACTATAGCGTTACTTCTTTTTAATAGTAGGTATCTATTATACTATATTAAGTAGGCCTTATAAGATATATTTAGCTCTAATAGAAGTATTACTAACTACTTAGCTGCTAATAAGATAGGTACTATAGTTAGCATAATAGTTACTACTATATAGGACGTAAGCACCTATATCTTTACTAACTATAATAGAGTAGGCTAGTAGGGTAGGGATTATAGTAGTTTTCCTATCTCTATTAAGGTAATAAAATACTATAAGCTAATACTAACAGGCTGTTTAGACTATAAGCTACTAAAAATAGGTAAGTATAGTAGGTAGGTAGCCCTATAGGAGATATATATAGTTCCTATATATTCCCTATATTAGGCCTATGTCTTTCTTAGTAACTAACCTAATCTATAGCGTCTATTATATAACTATAGCCCCTTAGTTAGTACTAACTATTTCTTATATTACTATATATTTTTTACTTACTACCTATAATAACTATAATTAACTATATAATTGTTTACTACTAATAGATAGTATAGCTATTTTACGCCTTAGTCTATTAATAGCCTTAGTACGTTTTAGGATAGCAGCTTAGTAGCTAATAGCCTGTCTTTAATTACTTTATAAGAGGTAGCTTCCTTATTCCCTAAAGCTCTAGACCTAAGCCTTCTAGTCTTAGTAGGTACTAGCTCCTCTTATGAAGGGAGTAAGCTAATATACGCGCCTAACGGTAGGTAGTAGGACTACTTCCCCTTCTACCTAGCGTAAGCATTTCTAAACTATAATAGGAACGCCTAGTAGTAGGTTGTTATGTAAAAAAAGGACAGCTAATTAGATAAGTTCTTCTGTTTTAATATTAAGTTTAATAGTCCTAAACTACTATTAGATAGCCTATCTAGCTTTAACAACCCTAAACGTAATAATAATTATACCTTTAAAGGCCTACCTATACTAAGACGTTTAGTACTATATGTAAGGGTAGAGCTGTTTGTCTTAGAGCTATATACCTTATAGCTATACCTGTTTTCTAATAGGGGGTATAAGTACTACAGACATATACGTTACTAGCTGGCTACTAGCTTAAATAGCCTTAAAGAGCTTATATAGTAGCTTACTAGAAGTAAGGCTTACTTCTATATTAGTAGCTATAAAATAGTAGCTAACTTTACGTTATACTTTATAGCCTTTCTAGATAGACATTTCTATCTAGAGGTGAAATTTCACGTAGCTAGTCTATAGGAGTTACTTACTATTTACCTCTAGGAGACTCCTAGTAAGGGTTGTAATATTAGTAGCTTACCTTTTATAGTACAGCAGCTAGTATAGAGCTAAAAGCTTAAGTAGTACTTTAGCACCTTAGACTATTATAAAAAACAGAATTAAGGTAATAATAATAATAATATAAGCTATAAACAACTAAGGTTAAGGCAGTAATAGTATATATCTAGTAGAAGAGGAGACGTCTAATACTATTACTATATTAGTACTAGTAGTATAGTTAAGAAAAAAGGCTGTTTAATAGAGGGTATTAAAACATAACCCCCCTATAAAGTAGAGGCTATTACTATAAGTAGACCTTAGAGCTACCCTTTATTTATATATTATATAGTATACTTAATACTATGTTTAGTTTTAGGCGCTCTTCTCTAGTAATATTACTTAATAACCAAGACGTCTATAGGTAATAGTTAGGTCTATAAAGAGTTATATTTAGGTCTTCTACTATAGGCTGTACTTATCTATAGAGATGCTGCTTAACTGGCTAGCTCTATAATAGCAAAGTGGCGGCATAGTGAGGTCTAGGTAACAGGTTGATATTAGCCCTACGCTTGTTAATTGGTGTAAGGACTAGTGTAGCAAAAGATAGCCAAGGTGGTCTAAGCTCCTTTGCCTAGTTCTAAGGAAAGGGAGGCCAGTTAGCTTTAGCGTTTACACATATTAATCCTATACCTCTAAATTAGCATAGACTCTACTAAGGGCTTATAATCTTATGTTATGCCTAAAGGCTACTAAGAGGTTAACTAGTTTTAAAAAGAAATAGGTATTTTAGACGTTTAGAAATATCTATACTTTTAACTAGAGTTAAATAGTATTTATTATAAGATAAGGAGACTACTAACTAGATAGCTAAACCTTTAGACTCTAATCTAAATGCTTACTATTAAGATGGTAAGGGATATTAGAGCACTAGGGCTAAAGAACTAGGGGAGTATAGTATATTTATATACTAGCATAGCTAGTAGAGGAGGACTTATAGCAAGCATATATAATAATCTATAGAACTAAAAACTATCCTAAATTTAAGCTATATATAAGGTTATTATAACTATTAGGGGTTACTCCCTTACTTAAGGCGTTTAATTATAAAAAATCATATATATCTCTATTACTTATAAGTAATTAGAGTCCTAGTAGTTACTATAAGGTATATCCTCCTCTATAGTTATATCATCCTCCTATAAGTCCACTACTAGCTACTTATCTAATTCCTTTTTCTACTTAAAAAAAGGCGTATAGGTAGAATTAAAAGCTTACTAGATCACCTTCTATGTTTTATACCTAAATATTCTAAAATAGGAGACTACAAACAAGGTTGTATTATATACTATATTACTATCTTCTATTTTCTCTTCTAAGAAGATATAGAGAAGTTAGAATATAGAGTCTTACGTGACTCTTTTTAACATAGAGATTTCTATATCCTAGTCCTCCTTACTGCTTCTTAGATCAGCCATTAGGTCATAAACCTAGCACCCTTAGAGGACATCTACATTTAAAGCCCTAAGTGATTAGCAGAGGGTATAGTAGTCTTTAAGGCTTGTTAGTATGTTATAAAAGAATTAATAGAAACCTTTTATTACTATAGACTAAATAATAGCAGTAAAAGGCAGGTTGTTACAGATAATATACCCTCCTATCCCCATCTTAAGTAAAGTATTTTCCTTATTATAATTAGGAAATTAGCTAGTCTTATTATTATGCTATCTATAATTAATATAGGAATCTCTAACTAGCTCTTCTTAAGCAGCATTACTGTCACCCTATAGGGCGTAGAGATCCCTAAGCAACATCTTATCTAAGCTGGTATTCTCATAAAACACAAGCTTAGCCCTCATAGTGTTATATTTAACTATTACCTTCCTACTAAACCTCTTTATAATATAAATAATCTTCTTAATTAAGCTACTAAGCTTTATTAAATCTAATTAGTTAGCTACTTCCTAGTATTAGATTATTCTAGAAATATCTTCTACCTTTAGTTTAAGGAACTTACCTCTATTATGATATGCCCTTACTAAATTAGGAGTCTAAGAGATCTAGAGCTGTAGCGCTACTTTATTAATACTAAGAGGCTTCTTTATAGAGTAAGTTTTAATCTTAAGCGTGGACTTAAGGGGTACTATATAGCTGCTATCTCTAACTCTTAATCTAGACCTAGTAATACTAGTATAGGAGGAGCTTGCTAGTAATAACGATGCGTTTCTAAGTAAACTAGAGAGTTTATTACCTAGTTTTTAGTACCCTTCTTAATATAACTATGTGTTTTATAGTAAATCACAAATTTTATCTTATAGAAATAGTATAATAGAATATAATAGTGGCCTCTACTCCTATAGAGCTTAGTAGTAGTATATATAGTCTTAAACTAGTAACTAAATCCCTAGAACTTATAAGGTCTAATATGTTTGATAGCGGCTACTTTAGACTAACCTAGGATAGTAGTGTTCTTAATTACTTTAATGTTAATAGTAAACCCTTTAAGTAGGTAGGTCTCTTATCTAGGATTAATAAACTAAAGAAGCTTGTGTATATTATTCTGATTGGTAATAAC
Source organism: Colletotrichum sublineola (assembly GCA_020631755.1). Lineage (NCBI taxonomy): Eukaryota > Fungi > Ascomycota > Sordariomycetes > Glomerellales > Glomerellaceae > Colletotrichum > Colletotrichum sublineola. The sequence goes on from JAHSQG010000019.1 coordinate 1,003,225, forward strand.
GTTAATTAAGAGAATATTAAACAAGGGATGCATAATTAATAACGCTTGGAATAAGGACTCTATTAGGCTCTTAGGATGTCACGCCACGTTCTGAGCTATATAAATAGCATTAGAATCTTTCTATAGAGTCTTAGGTCCCTTTAGAGGTGTCTAAAGACGTAGAAGACCAGGCACGGCAATTATTAGGGTGTTCTCTTTAATCCAGCTGTAGGAGGACAGATGCTTGACATCTATAATTAATACTAAACAAGATGTATTAAGCTCTTTAAGATCTACACAAGAGATCTCTACTATTAAACTAGAAGCCATGCTTTATAGTTGATTCTGCAACCATGTGGAAGACTGAGAGCCACGCTATATAAAGAATAATAATGGGATAAAAGAGGAGGAGCTGCTGAGATATTCTATTGACTGCCACTGGACTACAGGTACAAGCCATGAGGGGTAGCAGGAGCTCGCCACATACTTTTAGTTTGACGGCTATATACAGATAAAAGGTAGTTTAGATTAGCTTATCTGAATAATTGTTATATATAAGAACCGGTTAGTTTATTTCTAAGCCTTTAGCTATTTCTGACTAGGACTTAACTACCTCGTCCGTTTTACGTCTAAACCAAGCAGTACACACTCATATGAATAACTACCATAGTTCTCTAGATCAGGCATGTACTATACGCTGCTTTGTTCGCCACGCCATTAACAGACATGATACTAATATTATTATTTCCTTAACCAAATTTCTTTGATAATTAGTTTAATCCCAATAATTACTGGATAGAGAAAATCTAACACTCCTTATAAGTACTCCGCAATAGTATTGTAATATCTACTCCCTAATCTTCTAGACTACTTTGGCGACTAAAAAGCATATTGTGATGTAGTTAAGTAACGCAGATAACCTAATAGCTCTCTATCAGGCTGCAAATCAAAAATTCCCTAATGATATATATGTACTGTAGGTGCACCTAAGAGTATGTTGCCGCAATCTACAACATCTATCAAGCTTGCAAAGATAGCCCTGAAGTCCGTGTAGGATATCCAAAGTCTTTCCTACAAACTTACGCCTCTGGACGTTAATCTCGTCTATGTCGAGGCATCATTAATGATAACTATATTGAACTGGCATCGGCGTGTGGCACTTAGCCCGGCGGTTATGCAGGTCGCAAATATCAGCCATAATTGCATGGTTATAAAGGACTTAAAGGTGTAAAGTTTTAAGAGGAACCTTGTTTTATTTTATGCCAACGCAATGCATGACCTTAACTCACTTTACCCTGTAGTTCTTTTATAAGGGCTGGATTGTGAATAAGCTCCTAAATTAACCTTTCTACTCCAGGTAGGAGTCTTTATTTGCAGCAATCTAAACAATGCGGTGGGGCCATAGAGTCATCAAAGTTACCACAAGGTGATTACAGTTCAAATTTCTCATCCTTGTATTCATTACCAGTTTTCTAGGCTGCTCATGTGAATCCAGTAATCTATAAGCTAGGGACAACCAATTATTTTACAGCAGTGTCTTGGTCATGCCGTACTTAAGCGTATCTATATCTTGTTAGTGCGTATAGTCTTGATCAAAATTATATTAAGATCGCCTTAAGAGTATGTGCAAAGAGACGGGATGTAAATCGTCCGCAACAAAGCGCTAGTAGAAGCAGAGCTTCAAAAGCTGAACGCCGGTGGCTTGCAAGTTTCTGTTATTGCTATTGATGTTATTATCAGCAGCGTTATTGCAATAGTGACTGTTATTATGGAGGATACTACTACTATTAGGTTTGCCTGTGTTACTTAATCTGGTGTCTTATGGCAGCGGCTATTATAGAAGTAAGATTAGGCTTAAATATTGTGACAATAAAGCAGCTTAAGAGGGGCGTATTATGGTAAGCGTATCCTATAAGTGCTATTCTTTTACTAAGGAGGAAGCTATGCGATAGGTTGATACAATTCATTCAACTCAGAGGACAAGGTAGGGTGGAGTAAGTTAACAAAAGTAAGTTGAAGTGAGAGTAGATTAAGATAAGAGCGGCTTAAGGTAGACTTACCTTAGTATTTAGCTATTAAGATGCTTTGCTAGATGGAGTAGGAGATAGACTAAGCCTATCTATAGGGCAAATGTCACTACGTCTAGTAATAGTAGACATACAAAGGCGTATTAGAGGGATATAAAAGCTAAAGCTAGAACATAAAAACCCTTACTATTAGTAGGCAACTAGGAGACTAAAACAGGGAGATATACTTAGCGCCAGACTAAGATTAAGACTAGAGACTAACTATTACTACTATTAATATTTTTGTTTAGCATACTAAGGAGCGGGGTTAATACATTCCACTTACTTATATGTGTTAGTAATACTACTTATAATACTAACTAAGAAGGGGATACTCTAACCTAGGGGTTCCTTACGCCACAGTACTACTAAACTAATAGTATACTAAGGTGTAAAAGCTTATCCTTAGTATATACATATGTTAAAGTAGAGTAAATAAACTTTAAAGTTCTTATTAAAATGTTTATCTCTAATTAGTTCAAAGCTGCGTAACTAAAGTATGGCCTCCTGTATAATACTTATTTAAGGCTGGTGGGGTCCTATAGAACCTCCTAGGTCCTAGCAAAGTATGCTAACATAAAATGTTACGCGCTTAGCCACCTAAGATAGATCAGGTGGGGTCTATATATTATAACTATCTACTAAAGCTGTTTTATAGAAACTTTTTCGTAAAAAGTTTTAATCCTTTACTTATCCTTTTTAACGCTAGTAGCTTATCTCCTATAATTTATAGCTCTTTTTAACCCTTATAACTCTAGTATTACTTTACTAAGCTCTACTTTAGTATCCTTATACTATAGTTATAATTATTCCTAAAAATTAAACTTTACCTAAAGAAATATATATAGTCTTTATACTTACTTCTCTAGTATTAGGAGTAGCGCCTTATTATTATCTATAATAGGCTTTATTTATTCCTTAGCTATAGATATAGCATAAGTAATAGTTATTTACCTACTAACGTAGTACATAAGTAAATGGTCCACATAAGTGATGGTCTATTTCCTTATTGTACGTTAAAGCCTTATATTTTAATCTTTAATATAATAGTAATTCTAACTCTAAAATAATATTAAACTAGATAAATAATTATTAATAAGACTTATATATATAAAATAAAATTCTAAGATTTCTTAAATATTTCTGATATATAAAAACTAGAAACCTATCTTATCTAGTTCCCTACTTTTAAAGAATTCTATATATAGCTTATAAATAATAGTTTAAATTCTAGAAGATTTAATTATATATATATAACCTATATTTACTTTAGATTATAAAGTTTTATAAGTTTTAGTAAAAGTCTTATAGAGATATAAATTATTAAAATATAAGGCTTTAACGTATAATAAGGAAATGGACCGTTCACTTGTGTGGACTATTTACTTATCTACTACGTTAGTTCTAATAGATTTAGTCTCTTAATTAGTTATATTTTAGTTTCTTACTTAATTCTCTTAGTTTGTTAAGGCTTAATAAGGAATAGCGTTTATAGCTTCTATAATAGCTACCTATAGTTATTTACCTCTATTATATCTCTTATAGTACTAATATATGTTAGTAAGGTAATTAGGTAGTATTAGGCTAGTCTATATATAAGGCTATAGCTTTAGTATTAGGAAGGTAGCTTATATATAGATACTCTTCTAGTATACTAGGAAGAATAGTAGCCCCTAGTAACGTAAAGGGATCTACTCTAATTATTAGGCTATACTTAAAACGACTACTATCTCCTCCTATAAACAACACTTCTTAGGAAACAACTATTCTTATTATATTTTAATATTACTATAATAAGCAAGCTAAGTAATGTTAAGGAGTTAACTAGGCTTCTATAGTAAGCTAAAGAACGTCTTAAGACGGTAGAATAAGAACAAGAGTAAGAGTAATAGCACGCTAAGGCGGTAGAAAGAGAATAATAGTAAGAGTAATAGCATGCTAATAAGGTAGAGTAACAAACTTAGCCTATATTACTTAATAAATATATTACTACCTATTATTCCCTTATTTATGCTAAACTTACTATTAAAACTAACTATAGACTAACCTCTAAAGGTTCTATTATAAATCTATAGAATAAGTAGTATCTAACTAATCTTTAGCTATAGTCTAACTTCCTATAGTAATAGAGTATTATCTTTAGTACCCTCTATAATACTTTCCCTACTAATAGGTACTATTTTAAGAGTTAATTATTCCTATTAGGTCTAAGAAGTAGAATTATAAAGCGTAAGATTACTAATAAGAAGGCCCTAAAGTACTTTCTATATAATAGCGTTAAGGACCCTATTAGAGTAATTATAGATAAGCTTAAGGAGGTAGAAGAAGTTAAAAACATATTTAATCTAAGTAATAGAATTATATTTAATAACTACTTATATATAATTAGTAATATAGCTAAGGAGGTTATTAGCTATAATATACTATTAACGCCCCCCTCTATACTATAAAATAGTAGAGTTAACCTTAACTAGCTATAAGCTAATTAGATCTATATCTACTAATCTAAAAACGCTAACTTAGGAAGCTATATAATACTCTATATTTCTAAGTATAAACTACTATATAAGCTTACTATATTATATTTTTACCTTAGTTTACACCTAATTAATATATATAAAGAGGTAGTAAACTAGAAGATAATCCCTATATTAGTTAACCTAGAGGTATGTTTCTAGTATTATATAAAGAGACTTATAGTAGCTACTATTATATAGACCTACTACTATATAATTAAAGGTAGACTTAAATACAGCTTATTAATAATAGGTAAGGTAATTATATTCTTAAAGATTAACTAGTATAAGCCTTATATACTTTTTTATTACCTAGTAGAGCTATTTATAGAGGTAAAAGCCTACCCTAAGCATACCTACCTTTATATAGTAGTTACTTAATATCTAGCCTTTAGCCTAATTACTCTTAGTCTACTAAGTAACTAACACCTATATAGTTAGGATAAGTACTACTAAGCTATAAATAAGTTAAAGACATAGGTAGAAGACTTTAATATAATATTATAATTAGTCCTAAATAAAGAGAGGTAGCTACTAAAGAGCTTACTAGGATATAAACTAAAGGCGTATAAAGACGTTAATAGATCTCCTTACCTATACTAAGGGAAAGGGTAAGGATATATAAGGGATAGGTATATAAGGGAGTAAGTAAGGAGGCAGTCAGATAAATTATTAGATAATAAGTTAAGATAGAATATACTAGACATGCCTACTCCTATAGAGCGTTAGACATATAAAAGGGACTCCTAAAGTTAGGGTAATTAAGGTAGTTAGGGACTATAACGCAGTAAGTAAATTCTAGCGTGTTAGCCATAAGGTAGTAGTAGAGGAGGAGGAGGAGGAAGTAATAGCAGATATTTACCATACTACACCTAAAAGTACTTATTAGAGCTTATTAGAGGCGGCATCCTTAACTTAGGGTACCTAAACTATTTCTTCTATGTTAAGAAGCTAAGTAATAACTACTACTATAACTAAGGTAGTAACTACTTAGATAGTTATTATCTAATTAATTAGGTTAGATTTATAAAGCTTCTTAGAGAGTAGCTAGAGTAAATACTAAACAATAGTATAACACCTTTAGAATAAGGCAGCACATAAGGAGTCTTATTTAAAATAAGCCTACTTACGTATAGCTATACCTTTATTAGTAAGGGTATAGTATAGGTATTTATTAAGGACCTTAAGTATAAGGTAGAGGTTTATAAGTGTTTACAGCCTATCTAAGGTACTTATATGCCTATATTTCTTAGGGCTATTAACCTTTAGTTACTAAATAGGATTTATTACTTTAACTACTATGTCTACGTAGTATATATAATATTTCTATCATAGAGAAGACATAATCTCTTTAAGATAAAGTATATAGATAGTAGAGATAATAGGTACCTAAAAGTAATAGTAATATAGTTATTATATATAATCTATTACTAGGGTGTAATATATAAAGATATATAAAAGGAAAACATACTATTTAATAAGAAAGTTAATAGGATTATAATAATTAACTTTAAAAGGTTATAGCTTTTAAATCTACCTTAGTATCTACTAACATAACTTATGCTAAATAAGTATAAATAGGTAAAGGTTATAAAGGGTAGTAAGTTAATATTAAAGCTAATAAGTTAAGGCTAATACTATAGAGTCTTTTTAGGGGATATTATAATAGTAGAGAACTTACTTAGGAGGTAAATTAGTTATAAGCTATACTTAGAAGATTAAGAAATTAGCTAGCCTTTAAGTATAAGTCCTATATTTTTAAAAATATAACCTGCCTTTTTTAAGTAACGTACCTATATAGTAAGTCGCTACTTATAGTAAGTTACTACCTTTCCTCTACCCTTCTACCTTATGTATAAGTAAATTCAGCTATAACATACAAAATCAATTAAAACTACTAATTACCCTCTTCCTTATTACTATCCTAAACTACTTTATAGGTTTATACGTTATGTCTAGCCTTTCTATAATTACCATATCGTCGCGCGTGTGGTTTAGTACCTTCTATACAACCCTCCTTCTAAGGGTTATTCTCCCCCCTAGTACTAAGACCTTCCTTTTCTCCTTATAGTACCTCTACTTTAGTAGTATTAAGTAACCCTCTAAGATATAGTCTAGTCTTTTTTACCCTCTAGTGCTTACTTAGTACCTCTATCCCTATATAAAGCTTATAGTTCTTAGCCTTAATAATAGTAAGCCTATAGGCTAACTTACTAATACCTTTAGCCTAGAAGTTAATTACTTTATATATTACTAATAGTAAGCTACCTTAATATGCCTAGATCTTCTTTTTAAGGGAAGTAGTATTTTATACACCTTCTACTACTATAGTTAGTATCTTTAGGTCCTAGGAGCCTTAGCTACTTAGCCTTAAGTTTAATAGTATTAGAGTCTTTAGCTTAAAATCTAGTTAAGAAATAACTACTTTAGGGTTAAAAGGTATAAGGCCTACCTATTTAAAACCAGCTTATATATTATTTTTACTTATAGAGGTAAAGAATACTACTTTAAAAGTAAGAAAGAAGTTATCCTTTATAATATATAAAATCTATATTTATATTATCTTCTTAATTTCCTTACTATATAAGTACTTTAATAGGTTAAAACACCTAATATTAAGAGGCTAAAGCTTATATAATAAATAGGGAGGTATATAAAGAGTAATAATATTCTCTTTCTTATAGTATTTATTAAAGTTAGTTAATTTATAGCTATTATAGCTATTAAGGATTAAGAGGTAATAAGTACCCTTTATATAAGACTTTATATATTAATAAAAATAATTTAACTAATCTAGGCTAATATTATTTATTATCTATCTATTTTTACTTAGATAGATATACTATATAGCTAGGAATTAGCTGTTTTAGTACTAGGAGAGGAGGTAATATTTACCCTTTATAATAACATATAGAGGTATTACCTAGCTATCTATATATAATATACCTATATAGTAAGTAGTATATTATAGTAAGTAGCGTACTTTCCTTAACCCTTCTACCTTTTATATAAGTAAATTTAGCTATAATATATAAAATTAATTAAAACTACTAATTACCCTCTTCCTTATTACTATCCTAAACTACTTTATAAGTTTATATGTTATGCCTAGGCTTTCTGTAATTACTATATTATCGCATATATAGTTTAGCACCTTCTATATAACCCTCCTCCTAAGGGTTATTCTCTCCCCTAGTACTAACACCTTCCTTTTCTCCTTATAGTACCTCTACTTTAGTAGTATTAAGTAACCCTCTAAGATGTAGTTTAGTCTTTTTAGCCCTCTAGTGCTTACTTAGTACCTCTATCCCTATATAAAGCTTATAGTTCTTAGCCTTAATAATAGTAAGCCTATAGGCTAACTTACTAATACCTTTAGCCTAGAAGTTAATTACTTTATATATTACTATTAGGGAGCTACCTTAATATACCTAGATCTTCTTTTTAAGGGAAGTAGTACTTTATATACCCTTTAGTACTATAGTTAGTATCTTTAGGTCTTAGGAGCCTTAGCTGCTTAGCCTTAAGTTTAATAGTGTTAGTGTCTTTAGCTTAAAATCTAGGTAAGAAATAACTACTTTAGGGTTAAAAGGTATAAGGCCTGCCTGTCTAAAACCAGCTTATACGTTGTTTTTGCCTATTAAGATAAAGAATACTACTTTAAAGGCTAGAAAGAAGTTATCCTTTATAATATATAAAATCTATATCTATATTATCTTCTTAATTTCCTTACTATACGCGTACTTTAATAGGCTAAAACACCTAATATTAAGAGGCTAAAGCTTATGTAATAAATAGGGAGGTATATAAAGAGTAATAATACTCTCTTTCTTATAGTATTTATTAAAGTCTATTAATTTATAGCTGTTATAGCTATTAAGGATTAAGAGGTAATAAGTACCCTTTATATAGGACTTTATATATTAATTAAAATGATTTAGCTAATTTAGGCTAATCTTATTTATTATCTATCTATTTTTACTTAGATAGATATACTATATAGCTAGGAATTAGCTGTTTTAGTACTAGGAGAGGAGGTAATATTTACCCTTTATAATAATATATAGAGGTATTACCTAGCTATCTACATATACACCCTAAATAATAGAAACCTATTTATAATTACTAGGCTGCTTTATATAAGGCCTTCCCTTATAGTTAGAAGTTATAATAACCTTAGTATATAATAGTATTCCTATTAGGAAGCTAGTCTTATTAAAATTATAGATTTTATTATCTTATATCCTATACTTTATAATTATGTTTTATATAAGTATAAACTAGCCTTATATAATTATAGGATCCTTAGTTAAGGCCCTCTAATAGTTAATTTAATATTAAAATTACATTTTTAATTAGGGATGTTATTGTATAAAGTTCTCTACCTATTAGGGTCTAATATATATTATATTACGTTTAGAAAGGAGTTAGTTAGCTATATCTTATATGTTGTCTTATTATAGAGGAAACCCTTAATTAATTAGGTTAATAACCTATTTAAGAATTACCTCCTCTTTAGATATAGTTATCTTTATTAATTTTAAATACGTCTTAGCTTATATAATATATCTAGTATGTTAGTAGTAGAGTATTAATTTAGGGACCTTAAAGGTAGAGGCAGCTCTTTATATAGACATTTTTAGGTCTTTTTTAATAGCCTAGATAGTAAGGATAATATAGCTTTTAATTAAGGTAGATTATATGTTTATACGTAAAGGAAAGTTGTCCTAAAGATAAAGAGGGGAGATTTAGGAGGATATACGCCACTTACTATAATATGCTGCTTACTATATAGGTACGTTACACCCTAAATAATAGAAACCTATTCCTAATTACTAGGCTGCTTTATATAAGGCCTTCCCTTATAGTTAGAGGTTATAATAACCTTAGTATATAATAGTATTCCTATTAGGAAGCTAGTCTTATTAAAATTATAAATATTATAATCCTATATCTTATACTTTATAATTATATTTTATATAAGTATAAACTAGCCTTATATAATTATAGGATCTTCTACTAAGGCCCTCTAATAGTTAATTTAACGTTAAAATTGTATTTTTAATTTAGGGACGTATTATATAAAGTTCTCTACCTATTAGGGTTTAGTACGCATCCTATTACGTATGTTAAGGAGTTAGTTAGCTATTTCTTATACGTCTTCTTATTACAGAGGGAACCCTTAATTAATTAGGTTAATAACTTATTTAAGAATTACCTCCTCTTCTAATATAGTTATCTTTATTAAATTTAGTTGTCTTTCACCTTATGCGATACGTCTAGCATGTTAGTTGTAAAGGGTTATTTAGGGGACCTTATAAATAGATACTGCTTTTTTTATAGACATTTTTAGGTCTTTCTTAATAGCCTAGAGGGCAAGGATAATACAACTTTTAATTAAGGTAGATTACATGTTTATATGTAGAGGAAAGTTAGTATAAAGGTCAAAGAGGTAGAAAGAAAGGAAAAGTGGCGACTTGCTATGAGTGGCGACTTGCTATGTAGGTACGTTAGAGCTAGTACTATATAATACTAGTATACTATACCTATAGTTTATAAGTAACTAAGTGTTACTAAATAGGCTCTCCTACTTTACTATATAATCTATAAAGCTCTTAAGCCCTATATTAAGGATAGTAATAAGCCTAAGCTAGACATATAGCTTAGTTACCCTAACCTACTACTATTACTTATACTATAATAATTATTATCTTCTAGTAAGCTGCTTAATACTTATAAGGGTGGCTAGTTAGCCCTAGGGGATAGGGATTATTATACCCTCCTTAGCTAGCTAATCTACTTCTTTATTACCCTTTATCCCTTAGCGTTATAGGGCCTAGTAGGTTTATATAGTAAATATTAAGGCTACTACCTTAATCTTAGTAAATACTACCTATAAGGAGTCTAGGACCTTACCCTATATCCCCTAAATAACGCTAGTATTATTAATACATATGTGTATAGGCTAGCCTAGGGAGATTAGGAGAGTCTGTTAGAGTCCTGCCCTCGCCCCCTCAGCCTCACCACTAAATACTTCTAATAGGCTAAGCCAGTCGTAACTATAAGCTATACGTTTCTTACTATAGTAGATAATAAACCCCTAGCCTATAGCTCTATTAGGCACCTTAGAGCCGTCTAAGTAGTTAATTAGGTAACTATCTAGAATAGTTATTAGCTATACTTAGAAGGTCCTAGCTGCCTCCTTTTCTATCTTTATAACTATTAGATCTTATAATCCTAAAAGGTATTATAGATAGATAAGTATTAGTCTTAGGTACTTTAATAAAAGATCTACTATTTATTATAACCTTATTTATTACTACCCTCTTTACTCTATCCTTATAACCAGGGGATATTACTATTTAAGTCTCTATAGCTGTACTATAAAGCATAGACAGGCTCCCTTAAAGGCTATTTGGCTAGGGGGTAGCCAGCCTCCTAGAGGAGGCTGCTAATTAGGGTTGTCTTCCATACTAGCAGTACAGCCTGTGCCGCTGTTTTAATAATTACAGTAATTGTGTGTAGCAATCTCTTCTACGCCTTGCCCTAATACTAGGTCTTAGAACCGTATAGAGCAGTCAGAAGGACGTAAGTAACTACAACCTTATGTACAGCAGCTGCTAGGAGCCCTCTCTTTTGCTCTACATTGCTTGTTACCTAAGGCACGATAGTCTCCCGCCTATCACAACAACATAGCATCATCTAAGTCAAGTAACACACCAACACACTCTAAAATATGCTAAGTAAGCTTCTAACAGGACTATACGCCCCTATAGAGGCGTTTAACAGGATCATCAACAGGATCAACAAGTCGCCTTCAGAACAACTCGCTAAAAATGCCTTAAGAATCATTAACTTTACCAAAAGGCCACTGTCAGCAGAAGAGCTCCAGCATGCCCTCGCCGTAGAGCTAGACGCTACTAAGGTCGACCTAACAATATTCTAGTTACTACCAGCATAATCTCCACCTATATAGGATTCATATTATTCAATGAAGAAGGCAACGCTATCCGACTTATCCAACTGTCAATATAGGAGTACTTAAGACGTTTAGATTGCTTTTCTAACGCTAAAGGAAAGATTAGTAAAGTCTGTATGGCATACTTATTATTAGCCGCATTTAACAACAGCGCCTACCAGAGCAATAAGGACTTTAAGGAGAGGGTAAAAAGGTACCCTTTCTATAGTTATACAGCAAGATACTAGGGTCAGCATATTCAAAGGGGCTCAATAGAGAAGGACAAAACAATCATCAATCTTCTACAAAGTAAGAAAAAGGTCCTTACTTATAGCTAGGCACTTCTAATTAATAGAGCACACTCCTGGCGTGGGTATTCCCAGCATGTTACTGGTAATGTCATAGGGCTCCATCTCACATCATACTTCAGATTAAGCAGCACAGTTCACAAACTCCTATCTCTTAGAGAGCCTAACAAGAACCTCAACACTTAACATTAAACTCTACTATCCTAGGCGGCTAAGCATAGACATAATGCCGTCATTAAGCAGCTACTAGATAAGGGAATTAACAACCACAGTTCCAATCTCCTTAGCCATAACCCCATGTTTTAGGCCACATTAGGGGGGAATAAAACTACAGTCAAGTTGCTACTCAACACTAGGGCTTACAATATCAACACAGAAGATAGATACAGCCAGACAGCGTTCTCTTGGGCCACAGGCAAGGGCTACAGCAAGATCACTCAACTACTTATCGCCCGTGGTGTTACTAATGTGGATTTGGCTGACTATTCCGGCCGAACACTACTATCTTAGGCGGCCGCAAGCGGAGACGTTAAAACAGTAAAACTCCTTCTCCGCACAGGAGAATTTAAGCTTAACTAGAGGGATATAAGAGAGCAAATGCCGTTTTCAAGAGCGGCAGAGATAGGACATAGTAGTATTCTTAAACTACTCCTCAGAGCAGGTAAGATCAATGTTGATGCTCAAGACAAAAGCAGCCAAACACCCCTATTATAGGCAGCAGGGAATAGCCGTAACACAGCCATTAAGTTACTACTTATAACAAAACAGGTGAATATTTTATCTAGAGACAGAGATAGCAGGACGCCACTTTCCTAGGCCGTTAGGTCTAGCCATCTTGGTGTTACACAGATTCTTCTTAACAGCGCAGCTGCAGATCTTAATTCAGTCATTAATTCACCTAATAACTTTAGCTGGACCCCACTGATTTAGGCAGTCCAAAATAGCCATATCATCATCGTCAACTGGCTTCTTAAGACAGGGAAAGTCAATATTACCAAGGCAGACCATAATAAGGGGACTACTTTCTTATAGGCAGCTTAGAACAGCCATAAAGATATAGTTAAGCTCTTTCTTAGTATATCAGGAAATTACACCGACTTAAAAGATACAGATGGCCGGACTGCATTTTCTTAGGCCGTTAGAGAGGGCCACATAGTAGTGGTCAAGATCCTGGTTAGTGCGGGAGTCGATAAAGACATAAGAGACTGTCGTTCCAGAAGTCCTATCTCCTAGGTAGCTTAGAATAGACATGTTGACATTGTAGAATTGCTGCTTAGGAGTAAAATAGTAGATGCTGATTCTCAAGACAAAGACAACTACACACCACTCTCTTAGGCGGCTAAATACAGACAAACTAATATTATGAAGCTACTACTTAATCAAAGGGTAGAAGCAGATTCTAGGGACAAGGATAGCCATACACCACTCATGTAGGCGGCTAAGTATAGGAAGAAGGCTGTGGTAGAGTTGCTCATCAACACAGGGAGGGTTGCTGTTCATTCTATCGACAAGAATGGTCGTACTGTGCTTTCATAGGCAGAACAAGGCGCATACACAGGGGTTATGCAAATTCTGCTCAGAGCCCAATAGGCTTGTCAGTCATTAGCAAGTAGACAGAATTAGGATCAAAGTTATGCTCCACTACAGCTGTTTCCCAGGCCCAAATACGCTAATAACACCCTCATTCCAACATTAGGGTCTTCAATCACAAGCTTCATAAGCAAAGAATCTCTGTAAGACGGGCGTCACATTGCAATATAGAATGGCCAATAAGATCATCAGGAATTCAGATCAGCTCACTGCCTGTAAGTCTGGCTGTGTTACGTTATATACAAGTCTATGAGATTTCGTACTTATTGTTTCTCTGCAGAAGCCACATCAGAAGGGAGATCATCTAGGGCAATATAATGTCCTTATCGACAGCAACAACAATACCTAGATCATTAACTTTAGGGGTAGTTACACTTATAGATAGGTTGATAAGGGGAAATCTAGGACGCTAGCAGGCAATGCATAGGGCTTAGCAAAGAGACTTAATATCCTTCATTAACAGACACCACATTTAGTAGGCTGTTCGCTTACGTTGACACGACAGACTACGCTAACGGCAGAATAGGTTTATAGTAGGTAGGTACACATCCCATCAGTTCTGTAGTGTACTCTTAGTAGTATGTTAATCAAAGTTACTTCTCAGGCTTATAGGGTTACCATAGTACCTACATCGTTTTTGGTTGTCACGACAAGCACATGGCTAGTCTGCCTTATTAGATATAGGTAAAAAGCTCAGCCTTAAGAGTGTAGGCCTAGGGCCTTAAGATCTCATCTTTAGTTGAACCAAAGACCTTTAACGGCTACTTGTGCCCTGTAGGACGGAAGGCACCACAGATATCCACCAATCAATCGCTACTTATAGGCCTCTTAGTCTTATTATTCAAGCCCACACATGCCTCCGTGCTCTTAGCCTAGAAGAGGGCTAAGACTCTGCTCTATGTAAACTCACTCCGTTCCCACACCGAGATCAACATTAAGCCGAGGTCGGACAAACTTATTATCATGCTTATGGACTGCGCCTTAACTACAGCACTTATACCCCATGCTCTAACCATTGATACCAGGGATGACAGTCATAAATAGCCTTACTCAAAGGCCGTACGGCAGAACGAGCAGGCGTTATAATTAAGACAAGATAGAGCCGCAAACCAGGAGTCCTGGCCCCCAACCAGAAGCAGTTCCGTAGTGATGGCTTGCGCGATAGGCTGGATCCATCGCACTATCACAACTTAGCCTTAGCAGGGCGCTCATCAGATTGCTAGAATAAGATAGCGCTGTCTCTGCCAGGCAGCTCATAGTCACGCGGACTATATGCCCGTTGCGGAGTATACCCTCTGTAATAGCGCCATATGGCTGTCCGCAGAGTACCAAAGCGCAATTTGCCAACATACGGCAGGACTCCTAATATAACAACAAGACTCTTTCAGGGGCACAGGTGACTAACGCAGATCAATACATAGAGCCCTATAAAGATCAGACATCCTATGCAATTCCAGCCAATACGGGGCATGTCTGTGCCATGTCTGTTCCGCCCCCGCCTTGCCGCCAGACCCCGGCGGTCAGGGTGCAGCACGCGTAGGGTCTAATTAACAAGGCGCCCCATACTCGCCTATTAATATCGGCCTAAACAATCCCATGCCCCATAAGAATAGCTCGCCTCAGAGGAGAAAACTGCCTATAAAACACTGCATTTAACCCCCATCTACACACACGAACATATCCATTACTAACCACTTCGCTCCATTACGGCCTCCAAAGGAAACATACCGACAACTACTACCAACACAATGTCCCAGACAATCGCAGCAACAGATGCTGAATCTCAAACGGCCTTCCCATTCGCAGAAACAGAGGGGTAGTACACAGTATGCCCCGACGTTGGTGGCCGTGGCGATCTATGGTGCTTTGAAAAGAATTATAGTAACCACCCACAACCCCGACGTTAGCACTAGAAAAAGACGGATTGGATAACAGTTATGGAATGGCTCAAGGAGCAGGATCTGGGAACGCAATAGAACGAGATCGACTAGAAGTTAGAATATGTTTCGCCCAGGTTTGATTCTAAGCTTTCAATTTCGGCCAAGGCCTCTAGTTTGGGCCGGGCGACCCATATCTATGTACATTACTCGCAAACACCAAAGAACACTGAAGATCGAGCAACCTTTCTGGATTTGAAGCTGGTACACGATCTGGAGTATGGTCTCTATCATTTCATAAATCAATATTTTGTAGTACATGCGACGCTAGAGCCTAGTATGACTCCGCATGGAAGGGGAAACTACGTGAAGGTCGCCAATACCAAGAGGCCAGAAAGCGAAGAGAGCAATGGTTTAGAATAGGCTCGTGATGACATCAAGTCAGCCTTCTCTCTTGTCATTCATGGTATTTCAGTTCTTATATCTATGGTGCGGTACGGAGGCGGCAGCTGTAAGCCCCATAAGCCTTGTACATCTACTCCACTGTGACCTTGTATGGTAAGACATCAAGACAGGCCAGACACAATACTCATACTCAAGCAGGTATCCTCACCCTCCCTTCCCAAGCCTCAGCTAGTGCTAAGCAGCCTAGGTTAATATCGCGATGCATGACTCTCAAGTGATCCTTAGGTACAGGCGGAGCCCATAACATGTGAGCGGAGCGGACCAGTCCAGGCTGTTTTTCTTCATTGCTTGTGACAATCAAATACACTAGCGTAGTATATTTCCTACAATTCAACAGGGCTCCCCTTGCCTACAGAATGTCGCTCTTAAGGGACCATTCCAACAACTACGCCTGAGCCAGAGAGTACAATGCCGAGAGTTTAGGGGGCTGCAGATCGCGGAGCAATCTGATGGGCTCACTCTCGTTGACGCTCGTTCCTCCAGGCGGCTTAATATAGTAACGTCAAGGTCCCTCAGACAACTGACGAGGTCGGTGGCTACAACCAATCTATTCCACAGTGCTTTTATAAAGAGCTGTGGTGTGTAGGCCTACCCGATGTATGAAGCAGGCTACATGGTGCCGTCGACGGGTCGGTGTTGGTGTGCTGGTGGTGCGTTCCTGTCGGGGCTTCTGCGGCCTGCCAGGGAAGCAATACTGGATCGCTTCCCTGGAGCAGGTACCACCCCACACGAAAGTGCTCATGGCGGATCCGTTCGATGTGTCACGCAGGTGATTGGCACCGCGGCGGAGTGTGATTAGCTGCGTGGTCCAGGGATCAAACTTGGATGATTACTCGTCAGCTCATCCCGGTGGAGTCCTAGAATGAGCACACTGAGACCTCCAGACGACGTGGTAACCCAAGGTAAGTCCTGATCAGGACCTATTATCCCTGTTAGGTATCTAACATTTACCCCTCTACCATGGTACGATGTGCTTCTACTAGTCTATTATCTGTCCCTCTATAGCCACTACTACTATTATTACTACACTAACTACTATTACAGTACGCTCCTTGTCACTGTCTCTATTATTCTCACTCTTCCTCTCTTACTCTTACTCTCTTACTGTTACTATTCATAAGCGTAACGAGCATATAGATAACCTTCTATACTTATATATCCCTTATTGCATTGAGGTATCAAGTATGGGTTAACTGCACGAATCGGATATGGAATGGCCAGGCCTGACAGATGGGTACAGATGAAGGGCGTACCAACAAAAGTCACAGCCCCCTACATGCGATGCGGGAGGCCGACTGCCAAGAATCTCAGCAATGGGGCGAAGTGCGGGGTAAATTACTATGGGAAGGCTCGTACAGTGCGAAGTTGGTAGGGGCACAAGAGGCACAGGAAATGGACATTTGCGCCCACCCGACGTCCCAGATTCACACTCTGGTGGCCATCGTAAGACATGTTTGATGACATCACCTTCAGCACAGGACAACCAATCAGTGATACTTATTTACACAAAGTTGGTTTCACGGCGCTATATGCACATGCCTACGATAGACTGTTTCTCATGGATGTGCCCAATGCAGACCGCATCATTGCGTGGAGTTGGGTTACTTGCCACAAAACAGCGGTGAGAGCTTGAATACGCATCTCCAAAACAACAAGATGTTGAATTTGTCTTCCCATGAATTTTATGTAGTTGAGCTGTTGTGACGATTTGGAATAACCCCATCAGATACGGCGGATTTTGTCGAAAATGAGGGTGGTGTTGCGAATGCGGGCCCTGACACATAGTATTCTTACTAGATTCCGATAGTTATAGCTAGGGTTAAACAAAACAACGAGGTTCACCAGGGAGGGAACTGGTATGAAGATCAACATAAACAGTACACAGTGGCGCTCCCTCTCAACACATCTGTACAGGGTTTGTGATTCATGAACTATTAATATTCTGGCTTTTCCCCCTTATCCCAGATCACTCTTCTCTATAGCTCACGTTTCCGCAGATTACTAGCCTAGCCATATTTTTTTACTACTCTTTGTAGAGTGTCGCTTGAACGATGGTACTCACAACTTTTCGAGCAGAGCTCTTGAAAGACCTCTGCTCTCAAGATCGATTTGACTTGCTGGACTCCATCGACAGCCTTCGTTCCCAAGGCATCGACCATTTGGTATCGCTGCCCCAGATCATAGTATGCAGTGACCAGTCATCCGGAAAGAGCTCTGTTCTGGAAGCTATATCAGGCGTGTCCTTCCCCATCAAGAGCAATCTCTGTACGCGCTTCCCTACTGAGCTTGTCTTGCGCAGAACAAGCCATGTCGGTGCCCGGGTGTCTATTGTTCCTCACCCCTCTAGAAGCGAGCCAGAGAAGGTTGCGCTATCTAGTTTTGAAGAAAAGCTAGAAAATTTCGAAGGCTTTGCGGCTCTTATTGATAGCGCTAAGTCTGCTATGGGTATCTTGACATATGGAAAAGCTTTTGTAAAGGACCTGCTCCGCGTGGAGATATCTGGTCCTGACCGTCCGCACCTGACTATTGTAGATCTTCCAGGCCTCATCTATTTACAGACCAAACACTAGATAGCATCTGATGTTCATCTGATTCAAGAAGTAGTGGAATCTCATATGATGGAGCCATGAAGCATCATCCTTGCTGTTGTCTCGGCTAAGAATGATTTCGCTAATTAAATTGTTCTAAAGCTGGCATGATCGGTGGATGCTACTGGAGATTATACTCTTGGCGTTATTACAAAGCCTGACATATTGCATCCTGGGTCTTAGAGCGAGGCAATTTACGTGTCTCTGGCTTGCAACCAAGAAGTCGAGTTCCGTCTTGGCTGGCATGTCCTCAAGAACATGGATTCTGAAACGGGTATTGGATCACTCCCTCAGCGCGATGCCCAGGAAACCACATTCTTCAGCCAGGGAGTCTAGCAAGAGCTGCCTCATATAATGCTTGGTATTAACTAGTTATGTGGCTGACTAAGTAAAGTTCTTCTTAGTTATATTACGTCAGAACTGCCTAGCCTGATTGATGAGATTGAGTCAAAGCGCAACGCTTGCGACAACAAGCTTAAGAAATATGGTCGGCCTCGAATCACCCCATATGAACAACGGCTTCATTTACTCGAACTCGCAGAGGCATTTCAGCGCCTCGTAAAGAGCGCAACTAATGGCAACTGGAGCGACTTGTTCTTCAAGGAGGCCGAGTCTGAGCATGGCTATCAGCGGCGCGTGCGCGCCGTCATCCAGAACCTCAATGACAATTTCGCGACGAGGCTCTCAGAAAGCGGCCATCGTCGTCACATAACTACATCAAAAACAACCTGTCAACAGGCTGCCATCTCCGTCACTCGCGATGAGTTTATTGACCATATAGAGTTAAAGATGCGCAGATCTAGAGGTAGAGAGCTTCCTGGATTGTATAATCCCATGGTCGTCGCAGACCTCTTCCGGGAATAGGCTGGTCCTTGGGAATAACTGGCTTGAGATTATATTCTTAAATCGTGGAATGCGTGTAAGATCTTCCTTACATAAGTGGTCGCACATATTGCCGACTACGGAACTTCTGCAACACTCATTCAGAAGATCATCAGCCCTGCAATGGACAGCATTTTAGTGGCTCTCTAAACCAAAACAAGCGACGTACTTAAAGGTCACCATCAAACTTACCCTATTACCTACAATCATTATTTTACTGAGACGATTTAGAAACTTTGAGCTGATAGAAAGCGAAGTGAATGCGCCTCTGCAGTAATGCGCTTTTTTGGCGTTGAGACCCTAGGAAACTGCTCAGTATTGAGTCTGGACCTTTCAAAACTTGTTGATACCGTGGTGGGAAATACTACGGAGCCAGACATGAACCAATTCGCGGCATCGGAAGCTTTGGATCATATGAATGCATATTACAAGGTGCGGCATGTAAGGGAGAAAGCAAGGCCTCGCTGACCTGATTCATTTCACCCAGGTTGCCATGAAGCGATTTATTGATGACATAGCGGTCGAAGCGATTGAATTGGTTCTTGTTTCTGCTCTGGCGGAGATACTGTCCCCGGTGAAAGTCTACAAGATGAAACCTGATCTTGTGGCTCTCATTGCCGGCGAATCCGAGGCAATCCGAAGTTACAGAGAGCAGCTCACTAAACAGCTTGAGATCCTTAGCAAAGGAGCCAAAATGTGTAAATACTTTGTAGTTGTCAAGCTTAGTGGTAAAGGTATTTCCCTCCATACGAAGTGGGGTGGACGCTGACTATATCTAGCAGAAGGTGACATTGATACGGAGGAAGACGCGCACGGTGCCTCGTCTGATGAAATGGGCGACCAAGAAGACATCCATCACCCTGAAGATACCGCTTCGCAAGCATCGGAGATGACTGCCTACAAGGGTTACCCCGAAGAAGCGAGCCCTGCCGAGCCTTCAGACGACGCAGCAATTCAAGAAGTTGATTTTGATCTTGAGCGAGACAGCCTGCCCATTTCGAAGAAAAAGGGCAAGAAAAAGAAGCAAGCCTTCTACTAGGACCAAAAAACCTTATCAGGCGTCAGGGATGGCTTATATTTCAGTAATGCTCTGCTTGAGTCAATGACACATCAAAAGTGGTGAGTGTGCAAGTGTCGGCTTATACACTGGATATCGCCCAATAGCTTGTTCACAGAATGCAGACATTTCTTTTGGAAGAGACCGTCCAGGTAGATTGTACAGGAGGACCCAGGCCCCTCCCCTTAGGGATATCATGTGGAACCAGGCCATCAGACATTTATTAAAAGAAGCTGTTGCGACTGCGCCTTAGCCGGAAGCTCAGGCAGTATACATAACAGAGTCTGAGTCTAAACTTGAGCTGCGGAGACAGAAGGTTGGGGGATAATCGGCTTGTGCATTGTAGCTGTGGTATCTTTCGCACTCAATGAAAACCGTTCTTCATATTTGCTACGTTGGGGGGTGACGCTTGATTCTAGGCCTCTATTCACAAGAGCAATGTAATAGGACGTGGCTAAGATCTGAACTCCATGCAATTGTTCTAAAGCGCTATGCCGCCCTCACTAATACCCTTTCCGAAACACTTTTTCCAGGAGATTCAAACATCAATTTTACTAGCTGCTTGCTGAGTTTCAAACGCCGCCAAGTCGCTTTATCTTGTCCGACAAACATAGTCTTGCCTTTATCCCACTTCAATTCAACTGCGTCACCGTTCACCCCCTCAGGATGAGTTGTAATAGTGTAGATGTGATCTACTATATCACACCATTGCGCCGGCTTGAGAGAGGTATGCTTCCTGTCTTTCTTGCTGATCTATGAACGGTTTCGGCGATCTCTAACGACCACAGCCGTTTGTACCTCAATATTGTACTTGACTTCCGATAAAAGCCAATTTTTCATTCTCAGTTGCCTGGTTGCATCAGGTTTGATTGCCCCTCCTTTTGCTCTCAAAGTAACCCCTTTCCTTGTCTTGCGAGGGGAGATATGTCAGACCTTGGTGGGCGCACGATTCAAGGCATTAGATTCCGTGTATTTGTATAGTTATCGAAATTCAGGGCCATCTTCCCTGGAAAGGCTTCTTTGCGAGGCAACTAAGATAACACGCCAGCGTCTGGAGCGGAAAAGCCCAAACACAGGGGTCGAGAACAGCGGCTACTTCAGACGGCAGGGTGGCCCGCATCTGACGAATCGGACGGCTCCCTACGCCACCCCGGCCGCTCGGTGTACGGCATCTGCAGGGGACCAGCATCCCTGCATCCTCATGTGTTTAACCGCCGCAACATGCACGGCGTGACCTGCTCAGCACTTCCTTGGACAAAACGGTCCCCACCTCCACCGACGGCTACACCAGCCGGAAGGCAGGCCGGGGCAGCCGACATGGACCATGGACGTCCCTGATGCGTTATGGGACCAAAGGCATGCACCGTTCAGACCAGTGTGGCAGGTCCGCACGCTGCGTGCCGGGGATGTTCGCCGTCAACATAGCGGAGAGCTTCCCGGGGTCGAGGATGTCCCGCCGCGACCCCGTCTAAGGTAGCGGGTATTTTGCCGGTGCATTTTTGGTATTCTGCCGGTATCTAACCACATCTAGTAGGCACCGCCACCGCCACATATTTCAAGCCTTAAGCGCTCGGAAATATCATAATCCGTCACGCGAACTCTAACTAACTTAACTAACGCGAATCCTAACCAAAACCCTAACCAATCCTAACCACTCTAACCACCCTATCTATTATTTATTATTTCTATTCTTTTTGCTCTTGATAGATAGGGTGGTTAGGGTGGTTAGGATTGGTTAGGGTTTTAGTTAGGATTCGTGTTGGTTAGGTTAGTTAGAGTTCACGTGTCGGATTATCGTATTTCCAGGTATTTACCTAATCAGGTTAGATACCGGCAAAATACCAAAACCCCGTCTAAGGTGCATTAGTGTACTGTGGTAGAGCCCCGATGCCTGAACGACCGTGCGCCTCGAGATATGCCTTGCTCTCCCATCTTACTAGACCCTGCTCGACCTTGGCAGGTAGTGTACAGACCCACCACAGCTTATTAAGTAGACCAAACAGCGACGCACTAGGCCGACCGCAGGAAAACGGCCAGACAATCCATTGCTGCTGTCTGTTGGGTGGGAATCCAAAACGAGACGACAGGACGGGAGGAGTAAGCAGGAAGTGGAGAAAGTATAGGCTTCAAGGAGACTAGGGCACAAAGTCAGAAATGTACATGTAATCAGTTTTAGTTGCCCTTTCGGCTTTACCGCCGGGCGTAATAAATTGTGTGTGTGTGTGTGTACATATGTTAGGTCTTCCAAGTACGCCTGTAGGTGCCCTCGGCTACTCGATCCATACAACCGCTGGAACGAGCCTGCCACGCCACCGGAGTAGGGAACGAGCCAACCGCTTCCGTAACAGGCGCCAGTCCAGGCTGACACGCTGCACCAGAGAGTGAGTTGAGTGGCGACGACCTTACAACTCAACCACGACAAGGAGGAGCCGCCAGACGTGCCGCCGGAGCATGCCACCACTCGCATGTCTCTGTTGGTCGACAATTCAAGGACCTGATGGTGAGCACGCTACTTTGGCCACCCTGCGCCCGAGGTACCGCCTGGGCGTCGTCCAGAGTGTGCCCTACCTACATTAACCAAGCGCTCTATCGCCATCCTAAGGCGCGTGCTCCTTACACGCGGCTACTACATGCGTCCAAATGTGCCCGCCTACAAACCTGCCTGGGGGACCACTGCAGAGGGTTGGCTGACTGCAAGCGCTTTGTGTTGCCATCCCGGCTTCAGGCAGTCAAGGTGGCCGAGATTCACACTATAGGTTTCCGGCGACGTCAGCCAAAGCAGGCGACAGCCTCACTGCCTAGCGGCAGAAATACAGGAGTTCATTTTATTTCTACAGGCCCAGTCGGCAGCCACCAAACAGAGCCACCAGAGTACAATTTTCCCCAGCACGCAGGTCTAGAAGCACACCCATGCTACTCCTTGCGCTACAGCCTGATCCCACTCACCGATTCAACGATGCGTCTTGTGCGCCCACGTAAACCATTCAGCTCAACCTTCAGCGGACAGTCGGAACCCCCTTCACACCAATACCGCCTCTCAACACTCAGTCCAGCCAGCCGGCTGGTTATCTCTATAACCGAGCAAGAGAGAAAGGGTGTGATGGATGGCCACAACTTGTTCTCACAGAGAAATTCAAGATATTCTGCAACATAAGTTTGGGACGTGCACCATATATCCAGCAGGCCTTTATTCTTACAGGGGTGACACTGTTTCGAACCGCCGGGGTGCATTCAACCACAGAAGCTGCAGAGAAGCTGGTACTTCGCGAATGCTCGTGTGTTGCCTTGCAAGTTGCCGACCAAGCTTTGGACTTCCTCGTGCAGTCGGGTCAGTATAAGTCTCCTATGCGACTCTAGCGCGTCTGTTTACTGCTTAGCAGGCGTCGCTAACACGGGAGAACTTACTTACTTTTGATATTATCAGGAAAAGCCGACAGAATATCATATTCTAACCATAGCCCAGAAAATCCCAGCGGCAGATGCTTCACCACTTCTGCTGAGATGGCCGGAAACTAGTCCTCAGCCTTGAAACGCCATGCAGCCATAAGGAGCAGTCCGTGTTCCGCTACGTCTCCAGGATGTTAGGATTCCCGGAGCCACCGGAAAACCCAGGGAGACAGGGCCTCATTGCATTAATATTTATCACTTACTTATGCAATATAGGCAAGCAGTTGCAAGTCGACGTCGTTATATTGGCTTGTGGTCCTGTGGTGGAGTACTGACAAAAGCACGTCCATCACCTCTAGGTCATCCTCTTCTAAGGTGATTTCCGGCTGTTGTTCTGATCGCAAAGCATAGCCTTCGCCAAAGTGAGGCCCCAGAAGAGAAGCGAAGTACGGTAATGCCGCAATAAGGACTTCCAAATGGGCCAAGTATCAACAGACAGGCTCTATGCTATCACGCCGAAGTACCAGGATCATATTCGCATGCGGGTGTAGCTCCTTCGGTTTGTTCTCATCAACAAGGTCAAGCTCATTACCGGTATTCAATATGTGTTCAGACATGGCTTAGAAATGCAAATGGCCACTTCGTCTATATACATCACAAGCATTGAAGACGCAAGATAGAGACATAGCATATATGGAAACGGTTGACAGTCTTCGCCGGCTTCAGGCCAGCCGCTTGTAAGGGTTTTTGCCTCAAAGTTTGCGACACTAAATGCTCATGAAATCTTAAGCTCTATGTTGGCCTTAAATGGCTGTCCTTTCTTATATCTGACCGCATCAGCCGTGCAACCTAAAAGGCGTGTCAATACATGTCAATAGACTTTCAGCGTGTTTCACTTGGTCCGCAAGATTCTAACTACTCTGCTGCTCGATATATGAATGCATCAAGCCAGAGGCGTAAGGCCGGACTACGCCCCCAATCTTTGCCCCACAACAAAACATGCTTCAAAAGGAATAGGAAGAAAGCTCCGAAGCTCCTCCAAAACAGCATGTATATAAGCTGGCATTGTTGCAACAAGAGTCCAGCGATCCTTAGCCTGACACCTATCGCGAATAACTCCTTATCTGAGCTACTACGCGCGAATAAGGCCATCCACGGAGGACGCGGCTCGGTGTTGTACGGCCAGGATAGCTTCAATTCAGCTTGCTATCTTCGTTGGAAAGCGACGTTGGGAGAATGCAAGGGTCTTGCTGACGATCGTGATAATTAGCCACAGACTAGGATCGCTGTCGGATATCACTTCCGACTTCCGCGATTGAGGTTTCCCCATGTCCCCTGATCAATAAGGCAGCAGTGGGGAGCCCTAAAGGTTAGCTGTTTCTTGGCGTGGCACACAGGTCACAGAAGGCATCCCAGGAAGCAGCGCCGAACATTAATACGAGAATGCGGAGCCGTCACACTAATTAGGAAACTAATTTGGCTTGCCTACAGGAACAACCAATAGTTCCTTGTTTTCCCAGCAAGAATGTACCTTAGTTGCGTTAGCCATTTGACTTGGCACCCTTGAAAAATAGTAGAAGCAGATTTTCCGTTTCTCGCCTTAGCATTACAGTTAAATCCAACCAGGGAAGGGCCAGATAACCTGGCTTCAGGCGATTAGCCGAGTGATCACCCCCACATCATATCAGCGTTTCAGTCGAGGCGTGATAAGATACTGAGAGGGATCCTCTTAAAATCGCTAGGTCACATGATTGGTTGGCATGAGAGGTTTCAAGGCCATTCTGGCTTCCAATCACAACCTATTACCATGGCATCGGATGAGGTACACGTATGCATGATGATAGTGCTTCTCCAGCCGAACTGATAGCCCATTCGTTTGAGGATCATCTTGCAGATTCTCTAACAACTCCTCTTTAGTGGTTATACAGTATTGGGCATAAATTTCTTCCTCTTCTACGCAAGCTTTCAATGTTTCGGAGAGCCAGAACCTGCTGTGACGTTTGTTTCAAACGTCTGTCATTAGCTGTAGCTGCCTGTTTGCAAACAAAATGTGGAGTCAATGCTGCTTACGACAGTGCGACTAGTATCTCACCTCTAGAGTATACTTGATTATGTTCATTTTTGGCTTTGGATAGGGCCTATCTTCCGGTTAAAATCTATCACCAATCTGTACACAGTGCTAGAGCATTTCATTTGAGCCTGTGTGGGGCAAGTCAAGAGAACTGAAGTGTGTTCCCAAGAGGAAGAGACATGTGCTCGTGACTGTATTTAAAGATGATCATGAGAAGCAGTACGCTCAGTAGAACGGGATATATTGGTAAGCAGGGACTTGGGTGGTCCTGCTCTGTTCCATGTTCGCCTTTCAACAATGTTAACTCGGCTCGACGCACACCCCAGTTCTGATGGGTTCGAGTGTCACCATTGCCACCGGCTTTGGATTCTCTTCGGCCCAGCAGCTTTGAAGACGGTGGTAGTGACATAAACCCGCTTGAATTGAACTTTAGTGGCAACAAACTGCATCGTCTGGACGAAACTTATCACCATCCGTGATGAGCTAACGGAGAATTCTTGATGTTCTGCCTTCTCCAACATAGACTGCTCAGTGACGGACCTTGGCTACGAGCGACGTTTGGAAGATTATTCCGAGGCCAAGCATTGCTCAGTTCTCAGCCCAGACCAAGGCCCCATTCGTAATGATCCACTGGAACAAGCATGCGACTATTCAGTTCAGTCCTGTCAGCTTTGGTCTGCTCTTCATCCTGCATCCTCACTGCGTCTATAGTAGTGCCAACAGGTCGCAAATGATGCCTCTGTTTTGGCTTTCATCAAGCGAAGCCGTCTTCCCATTGCCGATTGTGCTTATGGTTAGTTTGTGGCTTTGGACTCGAGAGAAGAAGCTTATCCCCCACTACTTTGGGTGTAGTCAACGTTTGGGGTACTTCTGCCAGCCTGCTAGTCGTTGGCCAAAAATTTCCTCCTTCGCCACCACTATGTTTATTCTGTCAGCTGGGAGAGAAGTAACATGCAAGCCTCGCGAGATTCCTGATCAATGGTAAGCCGGCGGGGGTCAGGGCGCCAAAAGCATGTGCAGGTAAACAGGTGATATCTAGCCATGCACCAATCCAGATAGAAAGCACAATCATTGTATCCGTTTGGGGATCTGGACCCAGGTTCGGCTTTTTGTCAGTGCTTCTAAGCTGGCCTTAACCTGAGCGTGGTAGCGGTTTTTTGCTAGGCGGTAACACTATGCTCCGCCGGGCATACTAGGGTACCGAAGGTACCGAAGTGCCAATGGATCGAGTTTCAGCCTTTCTTTTTTGTGTGGCAAAGGGCGCTTACTCGCCAAACCGCAGGCAGTGATGTCAGTCAGCAACGGGCTTGGACAGTCGGAAGTCGCGCTTCCCAGGGGTGCTGGTGGAATGGGTTTAGCGCAGTGGCTTAATGACCTAAGCCCCTGGCTACTACTGGTACGTTCATCGTCTTCCGCCCTTTAGGCCTGTCGGAATCAACTAGAGCCTATCATCACATCAATTAATAAGACACCAGGCCGATGTCGGTAGCAGACCCAACCATGGGATCAATCAGAACAGCTCGCGTTACCTTTGTCGGTTTGAGCTCCACCGCAGTGAGATTGACCGGGCACTTAGAAAGACCTTTCGTCAGCGGGTTTCAACGGATAAGTAAGGCAGGCCGCGACGCAACATGGTCTAACTGATTGATGCTATACTCAGGAAGCGCCGCTCAGAGACAAGGTACGCGAACTGGTCGTGCATATGTATACATCTTGTCTTCATGTCTTGTTTCCGTACTCTTTCGACGAGTCGTCCTTGGTTCAATGGCCTAATCACGCTCGCAGGCGTGCTTGGTCGTTCAGCTGGCTGGTAGTGGCAGCAGGACGGCAGTGTCACTGATGTACAGGCAAGCGGTAGAATAGTATGAAGGCAAGCAGTAATCTCTAAGTCTTGGAGGGGTTTGATTTGCATTGTTTTTGTCAAATGTGGCGGAATGTTACGGCGAAATCGTGGGGAATGGTCGGTGAAGTGGCCCCACACTCACCATGGATTTGGCAATGAGATGCCAAGAATATACGGATATTTCGCCAGAAAGGGATAGCTATTTCAAGGAGATTCCTAGGCGAATAGGGGACACAACATACACATTATTAATATACGCATGTAATTCCCTACTATTCAATAGTTTTAATATTATGTTCTGTTAGCTCATACCTATTGCAGGGCTTGGCGGAGCGTCCTTTTTATTTCATCTGTTCCAGCCTTTACTGACTTTTCTATATGTTCCGTAATGTCCTCACAGGACTTGTAATTGGCTTCTTCAAGCGTTCCTATCATGTTTTCTCTTAAGTTATTGAACTCCTCACAAACATCTTGCATTGATTTTTCGAGCTCCTCGTATTTTCCCTCTAGCTCGTTAACATCAACTTTTAGGTTTTTAATGTTGTCTACAGGTTAGTCCTAACGCTTTTCCAACCTGGAACAGTTTTCTTCCAGCTCGTTGGTTCGCGTCTCAACGTCTTCAACTTGCCCCTGCAATTTCCCAACGCGCCTTTCTAGTTTTCTGATTTGTCGGTTTTGCAGCTCTACTTGTTTCTCTAGCAGCTGGAGTCGTTGGGATTGCAATTCAAGCAAATACGTAACAGAGCTCTGGCCTAGGTCTACAGATTGATATCTCGGTATTTTTTCCCTGCGAGAGATATCCGTCGCACCTATCTCTGTGCATACATCAGTAAGTGAATGTTTTCTTTTGGTAAGTGGGCGTTCATCGGCATTATCCCTTCCCTAAGGGAGCACGCCCTGGGAACGTTCCGGCATATTAGTGTGCAGCTGTTTAGTATCGCCGTACTCTAGTGGGGCAACGTCGCCAGCGGGACTTTCGGCAAAGATGGCTGTGGCCCTCTGCGACTGTCCGTCATTCGGGCATTCATCATACGGCGGCGGTGACTCTCCTTCGCAACACAGGACAGTCTTAAAAGGAAGGGTGCTACCGTATGATGCAGTTAGGGCTGGAGCAAGTGAGCTGCGGCGTTCCCTTATAGGCGAAGAATCGTGATAACAGAGTTTGTAAACTATGCCGCGATGGCCCTTATACAGCCTGTTTACATCCAGCATGTTCTTATACCACTTCCTTATGTTATCTATTAGAGGAAGCAAAATGGCCTCCTGGTATATTAGGAAACTGTCCTTTGGTAAGATATTGTGCCGGAAATATAGGGAAAACGACGAGGCGGCCGCGAGCAATTTGGTAGACTCAAACATAGACTGAATCTTGTTGTTGAGGATATTGAAATCTGACAATACGACGAGCTGTATATCCTCGTCACTGCGTAGCTAGAACTAGAGGTAGGTTACTAATTGCATAACCTTTAGATAATTATAGACATTTTTAAGGCAAGGTGGGTGTTGAGCCTTGGCATTGGTTTTGTTATAGTCCGATTAGTCTAGTAAGTCGAGGGAGTAAGCTGTGATGTATAGGTAAAATGTGGTGGTTTTTGGGGGGGAGGCGCCGTCAGTAGAGGAGATAGCAAGACAGAAAAGAACTAATCTATGCTATGAATGTTGGATGCGGAGTTTGAATTGATGAGGGATGATTTTGGGCGGTTGTCCTTGATCTTCACGCACCGCAACAACTTCAGGGACGCCTAACTTTCTGGGCGACATATTGTATATGCTTCTGTTCGTCCTACTAGACTTAAGACAGGAAACCAGGAGAGGGGTTGATACTTACCGTTGTAATGGTGTTGGCCTTTCCTCCCTTTGTAGCAAGCCTTTCACGCGATTATCCTGGACAAGACGCTGGGAGATATAGATCTTGCTTGCGATGTATTGGTGACTTTTGTGGGAGTAGTGGAATTCCGACGGGCGACAGATCTGGGAACAGTTCTGGCGGAACCCCAGTCCTACTCACGGTGCATCGATGCTTTTGTGAATAGTAGAAATGACTAGGGGACGGGCGACAATCCAGGAACGGTTCCGATGGGATTCTAGTCCTACTCGCACAAAAAAGTCAATTCAGCATCGGGAGTAGTAAGTCGATTGGGGCGCATGGACAAGTCTGTCCGTTCAGAACGCGCGCGGGAGGCAAAATGAGAGTCAAGACGCTGATGTGGATGGGGTTGAAGACGAAGACGATAAAAAGGAGAGAGTTGAATTTAAAGCAGATGGCTGCCTAAGGATGGTGTGATGCGGCAACAAGTTATTCTATAAATGGAATCTACTAGTAAGAAGGTGATCAATTGGTTGGTTCTGCATCTGTAGGCCAAAGCGTTGCAGACCCACATGGCACGGCCTACCTTACCTACAGCGCTTAGCGGAAGTACACCCACACGTATCCAACCCTCCATGTTTGCTGTCAGAGTGAAACTGTTGCAAGACGCTAAGCTGTACAAGGAATAACCATGTCTATAACAGTTGAACGTTCGTTTCCACACCAATGAGGATCCCAGGCGAGGAGCTCGCTTGCATATCAACAGTCAAAATGCTCAGCAATACGACGCTGTGTGCCGAAAACTGTGTAGTCGAGTACAGGTAAAGTGACGTAGGCAAAAATGGTACCAGCGTAGTACTAACAGCTTCTGCTATCCCACCTACTTTTAATCCTTAAGAGCACATCTAGAGAGTGTACTGGGTGATGTGGGTGAGCTTGTGGGACAGAAGCTTGACCGTCTTTGCGTAGGTACATTTGCCAAAAGCAGTTAGATACGTCAATATACCATTTTGCCTACGTCGCTTTATCCGTACTCATGTGGTCGGCACCAAACGTTCCTCCACACGAACGAAGTGTATTCGTTGGTCTCAAGCTCCTAGAAGTTGCCGGGTAACCACCTTACCGGCGTATAATCATACAGCAGCGTTATTCTAACCACTGCCAGGCAGCGGCGATACGCCTCTCGAGCTTAGCTAGGCCGTGACTCGTCTTCCCTTACCGACATACTGATTGCTTGGCCTATAGACCTCTAGATAAGACCCCGTAGCTGGCTCCTTACAATATGTCTTAAACTTAGCAGGGGGCCAGGCAGACATCTAGCATAGCCGTATAGTTAAGGGACAGAACGCCACTCCAATTATCGGCAACAAAGGTCCAGAACTGCTCTTTCAGTAGGGGTCTGAAAACTCCAGCCGGGCCCGGTAGGTCTTTAGGTTGATTGCCGTCTTCCCTTCCGTCTACCCCCTGGCTATCCTCGTCTGGCTAGGCCGATACTATCCCGCCCTCTGGCGGATAAAGTCTGGCGGAGCCGTTCATGTGGGCCTCTCCGTTAAGCAACACCTCTAGGATTTTTAGAGTCTTCTTACGACTTGAGTGGATGACACCTGGAGGGCCTGACTGTACACTATCTTGTTCGATGTCGAAAACATCGCCAGTCATCTCGCACGTATTGCAGGACTGATGTAACAGATGCGAAGGCCGGTGCTGATCATTCGATTCATCATGCATGGCAAGCATGGAAATATCAGGGTTGGGGGTGCCAATGAAGGACCTGGACATTACCTACATCCCCAAGTCGTTCATTCAACCCATGCTTATAAAAATAGGCAACAAATAAGGTCTCTCTTCCAGGCACCAGCCAGGCAGAGACCGGAAGTACTGAAGCACTGAGGTACGTATCCAAGGTGGTTTCTCTTGGGGTCATACAGGTACACTGTGGTACGTAGTCCTGGCGGTCCCTCTTAAGGTCGCACAGGTACACAGTAATACTCTAACACAGTCAGATGAAGTACTGAAGTACAACAGATGCTACTGAGTGGCAGGGGGGTTACAGATGCCTCGTCGGTATCATACGGCACACAGCAAGCCTTAGGGTGCTATACCTACCTGTCTGAGCTGGCCGCTTCAGGGTCAGGTCATGGGTATGAAGCACCAGGCGTTATGTCAGGTTGGGAACTTGGCTGAAGGTCACTGGCATCGTCACAAATAAAGACTTGACCGTGAAATAAGGCCCCATTCGACAAGGCTCTGCAACCCAACAATCTCTCCTAGACGCGACAGACTCTTGGCAAGGCGTATCTAGCAAAGGTCTAACTGAAATAGATTCTGCATTGTAGGCCGTTTCGTCAGCCACTCCAGCTGCCATATGAGGTAGGTGTCTAAAATGAAGGCTTCATTAATGCTCTCCCTTGTTGACCTTCGGCTCCATTTGCAGCTATTTTTTGCCAATAACTTAACTCCAACCTGTCTCCTAATGCCCTAAATAGCTGATATGACCGGCATTCATGAGCTCTTTCTAGGGACTCTAGGACTAGTCTTATGGCGTCTCGCCAATTATCATGCGAAGTTCTTGGCTAGTGCCGCCATTGCTTCCTTCTTGGCTGCTGACTCCACTACCGTCTGCACGTTTAATAGTGTTCTTGCCCGAGGGAACCTGAATCAGGTATAACACATGGGGCCTCTTCCACCAAACCTATTTGTGGGGACTCAATGCACACGAGTTCAGGCCGCAGCGGTGGCTGTAGTATCTGCTTGCGCCTCGTGCTGGTATTTCATGCCATTCTGTAATTAGGCTGTCCCACAAGGGCCAGCGACAACTCTTACCTCCATGCGGTGCTGGCTAGGAACCTGTAAATGCCTTTTGCCTCCAGGATATTTGCAGAGCAAAGAAGCGTTATTACCGACCAGCATTTGTCCGCTAGTTCAGGCTACAGGTAATCAAGGGCTTACAAGCCCTAGCACCTACAAGCTATAAGGGAACACTTTAAAAACTACCTAACCTATAACTGTAAAATTAAGCCTATAAATAATAGATATATAGGTTATAGAATAGGATACCCTTAGGGTGCTTTTAGGCTGCTCTGCTGATAGGAGCCGGATTACGTTAAAAATAAAGGATATAATTAGAAGAAAGCAATAAGGACAAAACGACATAACATAACTAGACCTACATAAAGAATAATAAAGTATCTTAGTTAGTAGGAAGGATATGCTATATTACTTAGCTATTTTAGTTATAGAGAGGATACTAGTAGATAAACTCCTATAAGACATAGTCAGCCTTATAAGAAAGATCTTATAGGGTAGTACAAAACAGACTTAACTATCTATAGGGCGTAGTATATAATAGAAGCAATAGAAGGCTAAATAGGCAGATTATAGATACAACGCTTTCTATATGGCTTAAGAGGACAGACGCGTGTGTCAGTCTACTGTAAGAACGGGAGCTTTAGGGCGGCTATTAAGGATAGAACCCACAAGGAGGCCATTAAGGTTAGCTTACGTAGCAAACTAGTGTTGACTTACAAACCAGCAGTACCCCGCGAAGGAAGCGGAATAGGATCTAAGGGGATGCAAGGTAGAGGGTCTATATAGGTAGACGCGCGCCGCCTCTACAAAGTATTATCAATACAGATCAACACTTGGCCGGTGTAGAAGCCGGAGATGCTTTGGCAGGCGTGCGACCTGCTGAGACAAACCATTATGAATGTCTGAGGATGAACAGGTGAAAGGGTGGATGTGGTCCTGGTAGGAGACTTTAATTGCTATGACTACCTCTAGGGAGGCAAGGATGTGTTAGAGGACCAGTAAGGCAAGGCAGACCTAATTATTAATCTAATAAGTAAGTTTTTACTTAGCAGCCTTCTCCCTAGGGGGATAAAAACATAGGAGAAGAATAAGATAACTATAATAATTAACCTATCCCTTATATCTAAAGAACTAATAAGAATAGTAGTATAATATATACTATATAAGATAGATTATAGATTAGACTACTAGGTAATTAAGAT
This sequence comes from Colletotrichum sublineola, assembly GCA_020631755.1. NCBI lineage: Eukaryota > Fungi > Ascomycota > Sordariomycetes > Glomerellales > Glomerellaceae > Colletotrichum > Colletotrichum sublineola. The sequence continues at coordinate 1,036,629 of JAHSQG010000019.1, forward strand.
AACCTGTAATATTACTATACCTAAGATAGAAAGCTAACTATAGCTCCTCCTTAAAAACGCCTTATAGAAGTAGATTAATAAGAGGGTAGAAGTAAACCTAGGATAAGTACTAATAAGAGGTATAGTATAGTAGTAGATAGATTAACTAATATCTATAGTATATAAGGTAGTAGAGGTATTAATACCTATAGCTAAGCTATTACTATACGTAAAGAGATAATAGATAGCTAACCTTACTTAGCTCTAGTAGATCTATACTTATTAGAAAAACTAGGTAAGAGTAGAGAGAAGGGTAGGTAATATTTAACCTAAACTAAAATAATATATATACTTAGTAGCTAAGTAATATTATAATGCTATCTAATAATAGAAGAAATACTATTAGGAGGACTTCCTATCTAATAATACTAATATCTAGAAAGCTATAAAGTACCTTAATAGTAGTAAAGGGGTGTCTTTTAATAAGATCCCCTAACTAAATAGAGCTAATAGTTCCTAAATAGGAGACGCTATAGAATAGGCTAAAAAGCTGCTCTCTATATTCTTCCCTCCTCTCCCTAGTATAATTAAGGATAAGGAGGAGTAGCTATAATAATTACTAGTACCCTTCCCTAACCTTATGCTAGGAGAAGTAGAGAGATAGCTCTTTATAGTAAAGTTATAAGAAGCTCCTAGAGAGGATAAGCTACTAGTAGTAGTATAGAAGTATATATAGCTAGTAGTAAAGGAGAGGGTGCTTATACTCTTTTAGACCTTACTAGATAAAGGGGTGTTACTAAGGTAATAGTAATATACTAAGATTATCTTACTAAAGAAGCTAAATAAAAGTAACTAACGTACTTGTATAGCGAGCGGGCTAACATAGCGAGCAGGCTACTTTTCCTACTTTCTACCTCTTTGACCTTTACACTAACTTTCCTCTACGTACGAACATGCAATCCACCTTAATTAAAAGCCGTATTATCCTTACCCTCTAGGCTATTAAAAATGACCTAAAAATATCTGTATAAAAAGTAGCTTCTACTTTTGAGGTCCCTTAGATAACCCTTTAGTACTGACGCGCTAGACGTGTCGTACAACCTGAAAGACAACTAAATTTAATAAAGATAACTATATCTAAAGAGGAGGTAATTCTTAAATAAGTTATTAACCTAATTAATTAAGGGTTCCCTCTATAATAAGAAGACGTATAAGAAATAGCTAACTAACTCCTAAACGCACGTAATAGGATGCGTACTAGACCCTAATAGGTAGAGAACTTTATATAACACATCCCTAAATTAAAAATGCAATTTTAATATTAAATTAACTATTAGAGGGCCTTAGCTAAAGATCCTATAATTATATAAGGCTAGTTTATACTTATATAAAATATAATTATAAAGTATAGGATATAAGATAATAAAATCTATAATTTTAATAAGACTAGCTTCCTAATAGGAATACTATTACATACTAAGGTTATTATAACTTCTAACTATAAGGGAAGGCCTTATATAAAGCAGCCTAGTAATTACAAATAGGTTTCTATTATTTAGGGTATGTATGTAGATAGCTAGGTGATACCTCTATATATTATTATAAAGGGTAAATATTACCTCCTCTCCTAGTATACTAACAGCTAATTCCTAGCTATATAGTATATCTACCTAAGTAAAAATAGATAGATAATAAATAATATTAGCCTAGATTAACTAAATTATTTTAATTAATATATAAAGTCCTATATAAAAGGTACTTATTACCTCTTAATCCTTAATAGCTATAATAGCTATAAATTAACTAACTTTAATAAATACTATAAGAAAGAGAATATTATTACTCTTTATATACCTCCCTATTTATTATATAAGCTTTAGCCTCTTAATATTAGGTGTTTTAGCCTATTAAAGTACTTATATAGTAAGGAAATTAAGAAGATAATATAGATATAAATTTTATATATTATAAAGGATAACTTCTTTCCTACCTTTAAAGTAGTATTCTTTACCTTAAAAGGCAAAAGTAATATATAAGCTGGTTTTAGATAGGTAGGCCTTATACCTTTTAACCCTAAAGTAGTTATTTCTTACCTAGATTTTAAGCTAAAGACGCTAATACTATTAAACTTAAGGCTAAATAGCTAAGGCTCCTAGGACCTAAAGATACTAACTATAGTACTAGAGGGTATATAAAGTACTACTTCCCTTAAAAAGAAGATCTAGGTATATTAAGGTAGCTCCCTAATAGTAATATATAAAGTAATTAACTTCTAGGCTAAAGGTATTAGTAAGTTAGCCTATAGGCTTACTATTATTAAGGCTAAGAACTATAAGCTTTATATAGGGATAGAGGTACTAAGTAAGCACTAGAGGGCTAAAAAGACTAGACTACGTCTTAGAGGGTTACTTAATACTACTAAAGTAGATATACTATAAGGAGAAAAGGAAGGTGTTGGTGCTAGGGGAGAGAATAACCCTTAGAAGGAGGGTCGTATAGAAGGTGCTAAACCATATGCGTGACGATGTGGCAATTGCGGAAAGGCTAGACATAACGCATAAACCTATAAAGTAGTTTAGGATACTAATAAGGAAGAGGATAATAAGTAGTTTTAATTGATTTCGTATATTATGGCTAAATTTACTTATATATAAGGCAGAAGGGTAGAGGAAGGTGGCCTGCTTGCTATGTTGGCCTGCTTGCTATGTGAGTATGTTATAGTATAGTAAAGGCCTAGTAATTAATCTAGCTTCTCTTAATACTTAGAAAAGTACTAGAGTTAATCTTAGTAGAACATATCTTATATACTATTAAGATATTTAGCCTCCTCCCTATAAGCTACTTTAGTACTTATAAGTAGAGGTTAGTAGAGTAGGTACTAATACTACTATAGGAGTATATCTATAGGGTATAGAAAAGAGAAAGGTAGTTAGTCTAGTTAGCTTTAATATTAAGAGGGTATATAATAGTATATATAAAGAGAGGCTACTTTAAAGACTTAGGGTATAAGGCATCCCTAAGAAGCTGGTGAGATAGGTAGATGCCTTCTGCTCCTATAGAATAATAAGAATCCTAGTAAATAGTTATAAGTTAGAGGCTTATCTACTACTATAAGCCAGGCTGCCTTAGGGCTAACTACTGTTACCTATACTCTTCTTCTTCTTTAATGCTAACCTTATATAGTATAAAATTAATAAAAATAGGGGTATACTTACCTTTATTAATAACTATATAGCGTAGGTTACTAGCTAATTATAAGAAGAAAACTATTAGGGTATCTAGAATATTATTAATTAAGTACTTAAGTAGGAGTAGTAAAGTAGGGTAACGTTTAAGATAGATAAGATAGCTATTATCTACTTTATATATAACTAGAAGCTACTAGTAGATTTAACTAGCTTTACTATTAAAGGGGATACTATCTAAGTAAAGGACTATATTAGAGTGCTAGATGTAATAATAGATATAAAGCTTTGTTTTAGGAAGTATATTATAGACGCTATAATAAAGGGGCTAGAGGCCGTACTAGGGCTTAGGCAGCTTAAAGGCCTGTCTCTAGTAACAGCGAGACAGCTTTTTGTTATAGCTGTAGTACTAATAATAGACTATATGTTAAATATCTAGAGATATAGATATTAAGTAGTATAGATAAGAGTAATTAACTAAGTATAGAGGATTAGGGCGTAAGTAATTATAGGAACCTTTAATATAGTAGCTATAGTAGTTATAGAAGTAGAGGTAAGTATATAATTAGTATAAGAGAGATATAATAGAAAATTAGCTATATTCTAGGTATAGATGTAAAGCCTTCCTATAACCTATCTACTTTAACGTCTATAGGTAGTAGCCTTTAGATGATTTTTATTACCCTTTTAGTTAATAGTAGAGGCCTACTATAACCTACCCCTTAATAAGCTAGAGACTATTAAAGGGTATCTAATTACTCTATAGGAATATTATATTAAAATAGTAGTTAATAATAATATAGTTAAGGCTACTAAGGTAATTTAGTCTAGATAGGTAGTAAGGATTATAATAGGGAGCTTAGTAAGAAATAAGGTTATAGGCCTTAGAATAGTAATAATACTACCTATATCCTTTATAGGGGGTAGTAGTATTATAACAGCCTTATGTATATTTAGTTAGAGAATAGACTAAAACCTATATATAGTAGAGCTAGTAGTACTAGTAGAAGTAGTTAAGTCTCTCCTAGAGAGACTTAAGTATTAGGCTATCTATATGTTTACCTATAATAAAGTAGTAGTATTTGTAGTATGTAACTTATAGTAGTAGTTAGGCTAATAAGAGATCTAATAACTATATGCTAACATGTAAGCTCTATAGAGATAAGGTAATAGAATTACCCTCTTCTAGCTTTTATTAGTAATAGAGTTAGATATAGTATAAGTAGCTAAAGTAGTAGCTAAGGAAAGTACTAAAGCAAATAAGATACTATAGAAACAACTAGCTAGAGCTTACTTAACAGTACTTAGAATTGCTTTATAGAGTATATAGTAGAATCATAGAGCCTTACCTAATAATATAGGAGTATATTTAAAGAAGATTAATATAGCTCTACTAGAAAACTATATATATAAGCTATATAACAGACTAGCTTAGAAAGAAGCTAGTATTCTAGTGTAACTACGTACTAGAATAGTAAGGCTAAACTAGTACCTCTACTAGATTAGTATAACTACCTTAGTGTAATACGCCTGTAGATAAGTAGTAGAAACAGTAGAGTATTTCCTCTTTTAATGCATATAGTAGACAGCATAGTAGACTTAGATGCTCTAATAGATAGAAATATGGAGAGGAAACCTATTATACTTCCTAGGAGGAAAGCACGCGTCTGACCCTAAGGATTAGTTACTAAGCGTAGATGTTATTAAAAAAACAATTAAGTTTACTATAAGTATAGAAAGGCTAGACGCATAGATCAACCAGGAGTGAAACCATATGTAACTAATATTATTAAATTAACTAGAGACACCCCTATACACCCTTATGCTATTAATAGTAGGACTAGCTTTAGCTACTAATAATAGGATGTTAAATACTTTAAGAAATGACTCTAAGATGGCCTGTTACTAACCCTATAAGCAACTGTAGTATTAGTATATAAAACTAAAAAAAAATACATATAGAGACGAATAAGACTTGTATAGGCTTCTGGGAGATAAGGATACAAAAAATTATAGAGAATATGTAGATAATCATATAAGCCCTAAACAGCTTAGCCGGGGCGTAATAAACTATGTATATAGGAAAGTTCTTAAAAAGGATCGACGCTGCTCTACTAGGGAAGCACACATAAGAGCTATACGACTTGTTTTTATAGAAGGAGGCCAGCATACTAGCTTAGCTGCGGATGGGGATGGCAAGGCTTAACTAGTACCTATATCAAATTAGGGCGGCTACCTTGAATCAATGTGTATGCGGACGAGTAGTGGAGACGGTTGAGTATTTTCTCTTCTATTACACTTAGTAGATAGAAAAACAGGCACTAATGCTCTAATAAACAGACACACATAGAGGTAATCTGTTATTCTACTTAGTTAGAAAAACCGCATCTGACCTTAACGATTAGTCGCCATGTATAGACGTTATAAGAGAAACAGTAAAGTTTGCCATAGCAACAGGACGACTTAATATACAGATCAAGCAAACATAGGACAACAACAGCACAATATCAGAGCACCAACACTAATCACCAACTAACCCCTCACGCACCCTCATGCCACCAACAGCAGGACTCGCTTCAGCCGCCAAAGATAGGGACCTAAACACTTAGAGGAATTAGCTCTAAGATTACCTGCTACTAACCTTACGAGAAACCGCAACCCTAGGAAAGAGTAACAAAAGATAACACAGACGGAAATAGGTCTTATATATAGGCTTATTTTAAGATCAGGATAAAAACTTATTAAGGGAAGCATATAAGATAGACGTAAGAGCCCTTTATAGCTTAGGCAGGGCGTAATAAACTGTGTGTGTGTGTACCCCACTCTTACTATTGTAAGCACGTTAACTCTACATTTTGTTTACAAACAGGCAGCCACAGCTAATAACAGACGTTTAAAATAGACGTAACAGTAGGTTCTAGCTCTTCTAAATATTAAAAGCTTATGCAAAAGAGGAAGAAATTTATAATCTATACTATACAGTAAAAGGCGTAATAGGCGTTACTAGATCTTATAGGTAACATCTTTTGTAAGGGTAGTATAGGGTCGCTACTAACAGGGCATAGCAGATTACAGCTGTAATTACTAAGTACTAGAAGCGCAGGCGTTATCAGTATTAAAGTGAAAACGCCAAAACTAGCTTACTAATAATCCTCTAGTTCTTAATCTCCTACAGTTATTAGAGCCTGTTTAAGCTATTATTTGTTAGGTATAGAGTCTAGCTCTATTAGTAAGGGCTCCACTAGTAACTTACATCCTACAAGGAGTATTAACTAACTCATATTTGCAGCCACTCCACACCACTACTACTAAAGATATTAACTAAGAAATTTCGTAACACCTATTACGCCTTTTACTATATACTGGCTTATTAAGTAACAAAGATTATATGCTGAATAAATAAAGTGATTTAATAAATGTTAGAAAAAGTAGTAATAGTTTAAATATAGAGGGTATTAAATTTATAAGGTAGCTGGGAGGTATTTTTTGGTGTCCCACATGTGGGGGCTTTAACTTACACTGTGTACATCTAAAACCTGGCACGTCCATGCTGAAAGACATCAGTGGACCCCTGTAGTGTATATTGCTAAGCTTATGCTTTTGGCTCCTTGCAAATCCATTTGCACATACCCACCGCTTAGGAACCTCAGGAGTTAGAGGGCTGCTAGCTTTGCGAACAGGTGGCCTGTAGAGCTAAACTTTTGGCGCCAAAACAGGCGGCAACAATTAGCAAGCCATTTCAGCTGGCGTTGTCCGGGTCAAAATGCTTCACCAGAAGAGACCCTGTGGCTTAGATCTTGGCTCACGAGCCTAACGGAGTGATGCGCTCTATTGACTACGTGGGGATAGAGGCATTAAACTCATACCTAGAGAGGGATGCGGACATCGTGATAGGACAGATGGTTAATATGACCTACTACAGGGGCGGTATAGGTCTACTAGGCGTTTTCAAGGCACAGAGCAGTTCGGACAGGGCTCCGTTCGGCAGTGCCATCTCTCGCGATGTTACTTTTCCCATCGCATCCTTTTTCGGCAAATCTCTGAGCTTTCAGGGAGGGGCTGTAGACCCCAAGCAATATGCTTCGGTGCTGGTCGACTTGATTACCAGCAGCAAGGCCCGTCCAAGCTTCGTCGTCAGTGCTGCCATCGGGATTAAGGACGCAGCGGAGTATTACAACCGTTTCTACCGCCAGGAGGAAGTGAAGGTTGTTATCCAGTTTCCGCAATAAAGTCTATCAATTTGTGTAACAAACGTATCCAAAACTTTCTATATAGACAACTGCTCGGTTCTCTCATAGTTCTTACAGCTGCTTGTGGCTGTCTGATACGCAATGGGATTGCATAGTACAATAAAACATCCATATAGATACCTATGTCAGGAAAGAAACAAAGATATTTTTACAAGCAGATAAGAGCCGTAGGAGACGGATGGGAAAATATCCCTTAAGTAACTTACAAAACTCATTATCTCTTTACTATAAAACGACGGATATGCATGCTCGTGCTGCAATGTAAGGATGCTGCCTCGGACTCACGAACTACATGGCTAGAAAAAGTGCGCAACTCCAAACACGGGGATATACACCCATTATAGGCTTTCCGGATGCTAGCAAAACTCATGACATCAATCGCACAAGCAAACGGCCCACAGGTAGTAGCCAATGGTTCGTCTTAGACATCGGTATGCTGAAACTTGCTGCAGGCTTGCGCCTTCCTTTTCGCCTACTAGTATGTATATGATTGCTGTTTCTACTTGGTTCTATGATTTGTACCGTGATGCATGGAATGCTTTTTTATGGCCTTTATTGTGGCCCTTGAACTCTGGTGATGCCGATGGAAGAGACAGGTCTTTGTAAAGAGGGCAGGATTTGGTGATTCCTTTTGAGAAACATATTGTTACGAGCAGGTCAGGACAACAAACTACACCACAGAGCAAAAGCTTCAGTAATGATGCGCCTCAATCATTATCCCCTGTTCTGCATTATATAGTCACACCGGTCAGCAGCCAGCTGGTTGGGCCGTAACATATATCCTCTGGAGGATTTGACCCAACAGAGGCATCTCTGAGACCAGATAATTACCATTATTGAATTTTAGGACTAAGAGATAATCATGCACTCGTAGTGACGATGAGGGCAATCGTAATCTTCGGGAATTGATTTAGGAGGCTTAGACCTAGATTTGGTCGTCTTAGTGGTCTTAACGACAGGATCTGTGATGTGTGTTGTTGTTGTGGTGTCTGTTGTAGTTATCACTGTGTTTAGTGTTGTGATCAGACTGATGCTAGCCTTTTTAGTTGTTTCCCTAGTTAAGGGGCTAGCACATATAGTATAGGTGGCCGTGACGACTTTGCTAACTGTAATAGTAGTGAACTTTATAGCCTGAGCATAAGTGTGAAGTATGAAGGAGATAACAATTAGAATCGCTTTAAACAGCATTTTACTAAGTAGATACTATGAATACTTACTAAATCCTGCTGAGATCTAAGTGAATAATATCTACTGTAAATATATCTGCGTATGAGCTAGAAAGGGCTATATTTGCTTTGCAATCCTGTTTATTATTCGGTTCTCCTCCAGTTTCGGCCTGTATGTTGGAGGCTGTAACAAACTTATTTTCGGCTGTGTGACTAACAGACACCACCACTGTTATTAGCTGCGGTCTCTTTTACTGCTTCCATTATGTTACCTGCTGTTTTACAGTAACCAATATATTAGTAGGGACAAACCATATGAGGCATAAGGATTAAGGTAATTACGTAACAAGGAATAATACTAGGGATTGGGGATCTGTATTCTTTTACTTTCACTTTTACTTTTACTTTTACTTTTACTTTTACTTTCACTTTTACTTTTACTTTTACTTTTACTTTCACTTTTACTTTTACTTTTACTTTTACCTTTACTTTTGTACTATATTAACTAACTATTAACCCCTGTTTTCTGGATCAGACTAATACATAACGGCGAGATTTTCTAATTCTCATGATTTTCGTTTTTGATTTTTGTTATATATACTGACGGCCAGGTCGGCGGCCATTTCAGTCTATCCCTATTAATTCAACTGCTAGGCAGCTTGAATGGGACTTTCCGACCCCTGGTTCAGTCGACATACTTCGGAATTTGCCCTGTTTGAGTTAACTCGGCTGAACCGTTTGGCCAGGGGATTAGAATAAAGAATGAGATAGCAGGTAGACGCTGGTCGTAGATTCTTGGAAAAATCAGACATAAATATGGCTATGCCAACACATTCGAGCAGCCCCCAGACTGAGGATTAACTCGAATGGATGTACTCACTCTTGATCTGAGACATTCCAAACTTGTTCTAACTATGATCTTTGAGGTTAAAGGCGGCGGCAAAAGTGTTAGAGAGTGCGAAGAACAAGTTTTCAAATACGCTCTAGTAGCCATCAGGCACCATGGTTTGTTGGGAATCTATGTCTGTACCTTTGTAGGAAAGGAACACGATATCCTTTTCGCGTGTTGGGTGGTTGATGTAGTAGATAAGGTCCTGCAACCTGCTGACCATAGCCCCAAAAGATACACCAGCTTGTGGTCGGACACAGAACATCGACTTTGGCTCTTCTGGGGGCATGTAAAGAGCCATTGGAACCAACCGCAACCAATGCTACCGCCACAAAACCAAACACCAAGCCAACACGTCTACGACCCAAGCCAATACGTCTACGGTCCGGAAGAAGACATCTATGATGCGCCGGGCCCGGATACCTACAACTAGCCGAACGTTTACCCCCAAGCCCCATCCTTGCACAACTAGCCTACTTAGGGCCAGCTAGGAGGCCAAGCCCCGTTGCCGTATGAATTTATAATCAGACAGCCTGTAGAAGGTTTGACTGTGAACGAACCCGAAGCGGAAGAGACGGACGATGAAGGAGCGGAAGATGATGAACCAGGCCCGCCCGCAGCAGGACCTTTAGAAGAACATTTCCCAGCAGATGTCGACATGGTACCAAGTCGAACTTTCTTTCGCCTTGAACGGCGTGCACTAACAGGTTAGAGTCCTCTGCCTTGCCGCTATCGATGAGGCACAAATGAACTTCATGCCCTGCGTAGCCTGCTCTGGAGGAAAATTGCATCCCCGGAACAGGGCTAAGCATGATCTCAAGGGACAGCCGGCTAAATAACTTTTGATAAGTTGGGTGGGCTAGGTATCCGCTTGGAAGATGATCCACGGGCACACCACTGACAAGGAGCTCCCCCGTCATAAGACTGAAGTGGACAGAGAGTGATAAAGGAGTTGCGGTTAAACTAGCGAGCTAGTGATTGTGCATGTCGGAGAAGACACTCCAATGGCCGCTGGGTTTGTACGCAGCCTAAGATGCTTTGATGGCGTCATTAAGAGCAGTGCTATGCTGCTTGACCATTCTCACTGCCAGGAAACGATAGCAGGGCCGGGCCCTTAACAACCAAGCGACGCATATACGAAGCCTAGAAGATTACCTAGCGCAGTCTTGCGTGCCATTATGGTTGCCGCCAGCAGGCCCTGACGTAGAAATACTGCTTGGCCTGAGCTCCCCTGACTTGGTCCTCAAGCTTGACTCGTTTTCAACGGGTTAGGGGTTTGACCAGTGTTCTCGCCAAGGCCTTGATCGGCATGTTTACGGAAACCCAGACCAGAATTCCCCTGAAGGCCTTGATTAGTGTTCTCATGGAGCCTAGGATGAAGATTACTAGAATGGTCTTGAATAGGACCTATTTGATGGCCTTGGTCCGCTGTTGGCCCTTGCGGAGACAGCGGCGGGATGCATGGCTGTTAATTATATGGCTGTAGGGGACGACATAACGCTATAAAGCGCCAAAAGTTCCCTGAAGCAGAAGGTAGAAGAAGATATTGCAGGGGTGGTGGAAAAGACTTGGCCGGCCTGATGCCTACTGGGGATCCTAGAAGATATAGAGAGCAGAGTGCTATTACTATAGCTGTGTTGGTTTATAGTTATATTGCAGTATTGGTTGGGTGTTGGCGTTATGGACTGTTTGGTCTAGTTTGTGGTCTAGGGTATATGACGAAAGCATTAATTTATTTCTATAGCTAGTATTGGGCTGTTGGCTAAAACATCTTGCGTGCCTGACTTAGTTGATTGCTGTGATAATGTCTGGGAGGAAACCCCCGGTTGGGATATCCATGTAGACAGGGGGGCGGGGGAATAGAGGAGTACATGGTTGCCGAGCTGGTGGGGCTGGCGTAGTAGGGGTCTGTATCGTCTGTCCCTTACGTGTAGAATATCTGGCTCCATGGGAAATTGATCTGTTAAGTCTTGAGAGCCACTTTTGGTTAGTTTCTAATTCTGGATCTTAAGCTACTGGCGAGTAATTTAGGTGGAACGGGAGTTACCTGTGCGTGGTGCTGGGGTCTGTGGGCTTGTTAGGGAGCGCCCCCAGTTCTGGTTGGGAGGGAGGGAGCTGTAAATGCAGACCTGTTGGTGCGAGCGTGTTGGTGTAAAGTAAGATGTGGCGATGATACGACTAGAGCCATCTTGGGCTCCTGGCCTTTGCTACTGACCTGAGATATGCGTCGGAAACAGCTCTGAAGCCGTCTGGCGAGCTAGCAAACATAATTCTGGCTGAGTACTTCTGCCTAGGGTAATACTTGTGGTGCCGTTTTGATTTATAATGCACGCTACACCCAACATCGTAACATCCAGCCCATTGGTTTGCTCTATATTACCGCCCCGTGGGTTTGAAGAAAACTAAGTTTAATAATCTCCTCCTTTCTGACTAGCCTGTAGGCCTCCATAGCCTCCATCGCCACACAGTTACGATTCATGCTCTTCTTTGTTCAGCCTGCCATAAAGCAGTCCTGTTGAACATACGCGTATCTCCAGAAGCACTAGCCTCTCCTCTAGTTGTGGTTGCTCCTCCTGTGGTCTGGGCTGCTCGTCGCTCTCTGTGGTTTCAGTAGGGGGGAAATGTCAAGAAGACAAGAAAACTCTATTGTGGTTTCAGTAGGGGGGAAATGTTAAGAAGACAAGAAAACTCTATTGTGGTTTCAATGCTCTGGGGGACATGTTACTGGCTAAATGCTTCTCGCTCCTGCTCGCCTAGTCTTACTCTGTTTCTGTTCCTGTCCCGGATTGCAGTGCCTCCTGCTGATTAATTCCACTGTCATCTAAGAATGCCAACAAGAGTTCGCCTCAGTACGACATCTGCGCGTGCGGGTGGTACCCCTGGTCCCCTAACTGTCTCTGCTGGTCGACAAGTTCTCACCAACAGCACATTGTGCCTCACCCTGTTGCGTCCAGCCACGTCGCTGCGCTCCTCTTTTCTTAGGCCGCATTCCTAGTTCCCTGCCCTTGGTTGATTGATTGATCAAATATATTAGGTAGATGTTGTGTTTGGTCGTAGGAGCGAACACCTGGCCTGGCAACATTCTAGCCCTTACGGGGTAAGCTCTGTCTGGATTTTGTGGAAGAGGAAGGTTAGCGTTTGATACTCCTAAGATCAAACTTGTTTTGGAGTTGTAATTTAATAAGCACTATAGTCTAGCTAGTGGTTTGGGTAGCTATTGCTTATGCTAGCTTTCTAGCCCTACTGGCTTACTGATAGTTTTGCTGGTTAAATTCACTGTCCTTGCTGTTGTATGTGATATAACCGCGCTAAAGACTAAATGGGGTGGGGTTCTATTAGAGGCCAGCTATAACAGGGAACTACTTTTAATGGTGAATGCCTAGGCCCTTGCTGTTGAGGTCCCACGTTAATGAGTGAGTGCTTCCCTCTGAATAACATGGATTATTTTATAGACGCTACCTAGGTGAGTATGTTATGATGTGACTGTATTAACTGGAGATAAAGCTTTGTTACTTTCCCTGCCTAAGGCTTTGAGTTGTCCCTACTTTAGATCCTATTTAAGCATACTTAGAGCATTGTAACTGCACGTAAATGTCTAAGCTTGACAAATTGACTCTTAACACCCCTTTTAGCCCTAATCCTTTTAATTCATACTTGACTGACTCCTTATGAGGTATTCTAATATATCTTTTCTGCGTCTCAGACCCTCTTTCGCCTGGAACAACAAATCAGACTGAGGTGTGCTCTGCAGCCGCCTAGAATTCACTAGAACAACTACACGACCTCTATTAAATGCTGCTAGAGCAGGCTGCTTGGCTCCTTGAGACTTATTTGCGGTGGGAGTGCTCTACTTCCAGCCTGAGCCTATGTAATCTTATGTCCTAGACCAGTTCCCTTCTTATTGCCCTTTAGTATGGCTTCTACTATTATGGGCGTAATTAGGGTTCTTAATAATTATCTAAGATTAAAATCTTAATGGTTGACACTTAACAATTTGTTTGTAACATGTTTGCTTGCAATCTATAGGTTCTTGCTGCTTTTTAGGGTAATTTACAACAACTTTAGACTCTCTATGAGTGGCGTAATAGCGGTTTATTCTATCCTAAAGAATACTTCTCGTAAGGGAGACTTATTATTGACCCTGAGCGATCCTACTAAGTCTCTATGTAAGAACTTATGGACTATAGCCTCTTTAATGTCTGCCCTAGACTAAGCGACAAAACGCACTAGTCCTGGTAGGCTAAACGGGTGAATGAGCTATGAAGGGAGATAGAATGTTAATTACTGCTAATAAAAGCTAGGAACATTTAAGTAGTTATTGACGTAATAAAAGCTTTTAAGCATTTTGAACTACTATCTGCCTTTATCCTCCTTGGTATTATCCTATATGACTTGTCTGATGGCGTTTTAACTATTCTTGAAGTGTTCCTAAAGAACTACTCTGGTAAGCCCTAACCTAAATTAAACCTTTAACACAAACGTAGGCCCTAATATCTAAGTTTACTAGAGAAAAAAGTTTGGTGGAATATAACATTTACTTAGTTTATCTTTAGTACTAATACTAGAAGGCTACCTGAAGTGGTGAGATGGCGGAATTTGCATATCTATATTAGGGAGAAGATGACGCTGAATATTAATGAATTGCGTTAAAAGGCCGAAGAAGTAGACACTAATAGTAATGATAGAAATACTCTTATGAATACCCTTATATGTCTAAGTATTAAGTCTAGTCTATTAACTTAGTAACAATACAAGACTAGAAACTAACTATTACTTATGCTGGTGTAGGTAAGAAATTTGTGAAGAATGTCTTTCTAGCAAACTCTGAGAGATCCTCTAAGCCTATTCTTTGGCTACTCAACTATAGATAAGAAGGGGGGTGACTCTGAGTTGGTTACATGCCCTATTGATTAATAGTGCCGCGTGGGTATGGGGAGCCTTGTTGTAAAGGTGGGCAGTACTGTTGTCAGCTCTAGGCCGCAGACAGCAATAATGGCGATGACGGCCAAGATGATGCACCGCCATATAAGTCAAAAGGCAAGTAAACAAAGACATTACGTACTAACACCAACACAGCTGTTATTAACAAAAGCGATAAAATATGAAAACTGGATCTTGTCACCTACTTGCCTGATATCTTGCTGGTATGAGAGATGACGCTGATTAAGACGTGCTAAACAGACACCCTTAGCGTGACCTGCTATAGTAAGGGCCTGAGAATATATGTCGGGTAAGCAGGTGGATAATAGGTGGAATGTTTTCTTGCCGAGAGTTATGAAATGCCATTTGGAGCACTTAGTTAACAGTGGTATTCCATACATATCTTGGAGCCAACTCTGGCTTCTGTGTTATTAACGCTAGGGGCCTTGGGTTGGGTTGAAGAGCCTATTCTGGATTACTTAACCCCTGTTATTAGGGGTGAAGAGCATTATTATGTTTGTGTATATATATAGGGTTTATTATGCCCTGGCTAAACTATAAAGGGCTCTTGTATTAATCTTAACATAATTGCCTTATCTGTCTTAACCTTATTGTAGGTAAAACCCTAAATAAAATCCTTTTCTGTCTATATTATCCTTGATTACTTCTTTTAGTGTTAGCGGTTTTGCGTGGGGTTAGTAGTGAGCTGTCTTGAGGCATCTTTCTTAAGTGTTCAGCGTCCTATCTTTAGTGGGTCCTGCTGTCAGTGGCACAAGGGTGTGTATAGAGTTAATTAGCTATGTGTGAAAAGAATGTCTGGTTGAATACACATAGTTTTAAGCTTACAGCTGTATTGGCGATTAGCTGAGCACCTTGACTGATAATATGTAAGCAAGCTTCTTGACAGGGATCCTTGTTGGTGTGGAAACAAACGTCTAACCGCTATTGACAAGGTTATTGCTTGTATAGTCCGCGTCTTACAACAGTTCCACTCTGACAGGTAAATGCGGGGGAGCCTTCTTCAGATCTGTGTCACCAGGTGTATATTGTATATGGAGACCCATACTGAGGCTTTCATCGCTTTGTAGCGTTATGTCCTTCCTATCTACTGTATGATTTGATGGTTATGTATTCTACTGTGGTCTCTGTAAGGGTTAACAGTGGAGCTATGGGGCCATGTGCGACCGCGCCTAGCTGTATCCTAGG
This sequence comes from Colletotrichum sublineola, assembly GCA_020631755.1. Classification (NCBI taxonomy): domain Eukaryota; kingdom Fungi; phylum Ascomycota; class Sordariomycetes; order Glomerellales; family Glomerellaceae; genus Colletotrichum; species Colletotrichum sublineola. The sequence goes on from JAHSQG010000019.1 coordinate 1,052,224, forward strand.
CTTTGTATATAGGCCTTGTCGCTAGGTAATAGGCGCACTTGGTCGTTCAGCTGGCTGGTACTAGCAGCAGGATCACTAGTCCATATATTACTCATGTATAGGCAAGCAGTACGCTAGTAGCCAAGCAGGAGTCCTTGGAGGGCTTTGTGTTTACTTTGATTTAATCTTATTGTTGACTCATACCTATTTTAGGGCTTGGCGAAGCTTCCTTTTTATTCCGTCTATGTGAGCCTCAACATACTCTTCTATTTGTTTCGCCAGGCGGTCCTTGGATGAATTGCACCTGTCTCCTCCTACGAACGTCTCTATCATGGCTTCCTTCTAGTTCTCGAACTCATCGCAAACGTCTGGGATTTGTTCTGCAACCTCATTATATTTGCCCTTCAGCTCTATTATATTAATAGAGAGATCTTCCATATCTGCTTTAGTTCTGTCTTGATGCTCTTTCAAGTTGGCATAGTCTGCTTGCAGGTTATTATGTCGTCCCTTGAGCTTGTTCTTCTCCCTCCGCAATTCCTTAACGTCCTTCTGTAGTTGTTCAATTGCTTGACCTTGCAGCTCAAGCTCTTGTTGTAGCTTAAGCTTTTGACGTTGTAGTGTAAACAAAAGCTTGACTTTGCTCTGGTCTGGATCTACAAATTGGACTTGTGGTATTTTTTCTGGGCGAGAGGCACCTCCTGCAGTCGTCCTTGTTGTGCATACAGTGGTGAATGGATGTTTTGTGGCAGTTGGGTGTATATTGGTATCTTTGCTTCCATAGTGGCGGACACGCTTGATACAGCTGTACCTCGGCGGGACATGGCTGGGGCTTTTGGCGGAAATGGCTATGACTGCGGCGTCTGATCTGACTGTTGGTAATTTTCGTTTGGCATATGGCGGTGGTGACTCTTTGGGACGCGGTTTAGTCTCAAAGGCAAGGGTGCTACCGTAGGATGCCGTTGTGGCTGAAGCAGGAGAACTGCAGCCTTCCCTCGTGGGCGGCGAGCCATGACGATGGCCATGGGGTTTGTGCACTCTGCCACTGTGGCTGTTATATAACCTCTTCACATCCAGCATGTCCTTGTATGACTTCCTTAACTCCTCTGTTGGAGGCTGCAGAACGGCTGCTAAGCACTCTTGGAAATACTGTGCTGTTAAGATATTGTGTTGAAAATATAGCGAAAACATTGAGGCGGTCGCGAGCGATTTGGCAGACTTAAATGTGGACTGGGCCATGTCGTTGGAGATCTCTTTGGGATTGAATTTCAGTGGTATGGCGAGCTGAATACCCTTGCTGCTGTGCGGCTGGAACTTAAGGCGGGTTACCGAGTGTATGTTTTTCAGTTGCTTATAGACATTGTTGAGGTATGGTGGATTTTGAGCTCTAGTATTAGTTTTGGAATAAGTCGTTTGTTCCAGCGAGTTGACAGTGTTAGCTGTGATCTGCAAGTAAATAATGATTTTTTTTAGAAGTGCTGTTAGCTAAGCGGACAATAAGACAAAAAAGTATATATTTGTTTTGCGAATATTGGATGTGAAGTTTAAATGGATGACGAATGATTTCTAGCTCTCACCCTTTGTCTTCACGCATAGCAACAACTTTAGGGATAACAAACTTGGACGGCATGTTTTGTATCCTTCCCTTTAACCTCTTAGACTTATACGTAGAGGACTTAGCTGATAGAAATTAGGAGAAGGGTTGATACGTACTGTTGGCCTTTGATCCCTTGTGTGGCAAGCCCTTCGCGCGATTATTGTGGATAAGATGCGTCTGGTGAGATCCCTAATCTACTTGGGATGTATTGTCGGCTCTTGTGCGAGCAGTAGAATGACTAGGGCGACGGGTGATAGACTAAGGAACAGTTTAGACGGGATCCTAGTCCTACTCTTGTGCGAGCAGTAGAATGACCAGGGCGACAGGTGACAGATCTAGGACTAGTTCTGATGGGATCCTAGTCCTACTCTTGTGTGAGTAGTAGAATGACTAGGGCGACAGGTGATAGATCTAGGAACAGTTCTGACGGGATCCTACTCCTACTGGTACACTAAGCTGATCACTATTGGGAGTAGTTAATAGATTAGGACGCTTGGGACAAGTCTGTCTATTCAGAACGCGTGCAAAAGGTGAAGGCAAAATGAAAGATAAGATACTGATGTGGATAGGGTTGAGAACTAAGGTGAGGATGGGACTAAAAAGGAGGGAGTTGAATTTAAGGTAAAGGAAGGCTGCCTAAGGATGGCATGAGATGGGAGTAAGTTGTTCTATACATGGAATCTACTAGTAAGAAAGATGATTAATTGGTTGGTTGTGCTAGAGTGGATCTATACGTTGGAGTGTTCTAGAGCCCCATAGTAGAGCCACTATCCCTATAAGTATGGTACAGTGCTGAGCGGAAGTACATGTACACTTGGCTGACATGGAATAGAAGAAGGCTCCCCCTGTACTGCTTGTTAGAGTGGAACTGTTGTAAGGCGCTAAGCTGTATGTAATTATATAAGTAATAATCTTGTCTAGTATAATGGCTTTATGTTTGTTTTATTGCGTAAGGATCCCTATTGAGAAGCTTATACCTATAGTGTAGGTCCTGGGCTCCTCCTGAAGTTGCTAGGTAGCCCTTAGTAGCGTGCAATGACACAATGGCACTGTTTTCACTACTGCTAGGCAGTGGGGTTACGCCTATTAAGCTTACTACAGTTAAGCTGCGACTGAGCCGTCTAAATGTATAGATGCACGCCTATAGGGGATAAACCGGCTGCTGCCATAATAACGTGGCAGCCTGCACACCATACTGTACTACGTACTGCCCTATAATTGACCGTAATGATCCCTCCCTAGAATATAAACGACCTTTGATACCTGTCTGCCCCTTACTGACATGCTGGTTGCTTAGCCTGTAGACCTTAAGAGAGACGTTCCGTATAGGACTGAAGATTTTAAAGACTAAGGAATGCTTTATGAAACTAAAGAATTGTGAGTGATAGAGTGGCCCTGCCTTTGTTTTGTGATGCCTGTCTGCCGCAAGCCTTCCTAAGTAGGTGGATTCTATCTAACCAACATACATACCAAGAGTTTTCAGACGTAGCTGGCTCCTTATAATATGTCTGTATCTTAGTAGGAGTCTGGGAACTCCTGCTGGGCCTGGTAAACCCGTGGGTTGATTACTGTCTTCCCTGCTGGCCACCCTTGACTAGCTATTCTTGTCTGGCCAATTAGATAGCTATTTCACCGCCTGGCAGACACTCCCTGGCTGGGTCTTTGACTTGGGTCTGTCTATTGAGCAATACCTCTAAGATCTCTAAAGTCTTCTTACGACTTTGAGTGGATAGTAAAGGCCTAGGTATTTGTCATTGATATTTATTTTCTTGTTTGCCTCTGATAGAGTTTTGGTCTTGGGGCGGCTGTATCCCCTGCGATAGTAAGGACGGCGGAGTTGACTAGTAAATTATTAGTAAGCCAGTAGGGCCAGAAGGCCGGCGCAGCTCTCTAATGTTATGGGTATAGCTATGCGGCCTACTGTTGCAGCTTTAGCTGTTATGCGATCCTGCTCTGCACGCTAAAGCTGTTTTGACATTCTTCTGAACAACCGACGTTGGCCTATGCTTCTTGTTTGCATGCTTTCGCCCTTTGTATGTTCTGTATCTTTGCTTGCCTGTCCGCTATGTAGGATTTCCTCTACGCCTAGCCCTAGCTAATCAGATATTGTTGGTCTGTTTTCTGTTAACGTAGGCGGCTTAAGCCCAGACCAGTCAGCATTACTCTCTGCGCTTGTTTGACAGCCAGCCTCTATGTCGCACGTCCCTTGCGCAATGAGTGTCTCTGACAGAAGCATCCCTCAGCCTGGCAGCCTGCGAATGTATCTGTATCTTCTTGCCCTGTTGCCTTGGATGTCGTAAGAATCGCGATAACTGTCTTAGGAGAACCAATAGTGTCAATGTCGGCGTTGTTGACGTTGTTGATACCCTCGGTCAAGCTGTAGACAGTGTCTCCTATGCTTCAAGCCCCCTGTGGCTGATGCCCCTGTAAAGTTGTTTGTGTTGTGTTGGTCTTCTGTAGCTAGTTGTGGATCCCTGTTGGTGTCTTCCCTTGCGCCTCCTCTGTGGACTGCGCCGCTCGCCAGCTCTTCGCTTTGGCAAGGCATAGTAGAGAAGCAACTTACAGTTCTCTTAATATGCCCCATACAGGTGATAATTAGAAGACTTAGTACTGTGTACTGATTGTTGATGAGTTTGAAGGGAGGATGGTCCCTATCTAAAGCTAAAATTGAATTTTATTAAGTATATGACAGGGGTGAGATACCAGTCGCACTGTTATAAGCTATATTGAGTCCACTATCTTTGTTTGTAGATAGGTAACTATAGCTAATAACAGACGTTTAAAATAGGCGTAATAATAGGTTCTGGCTCTCTTAAACATTAAAAGTTTGTGTAAAAGAGGAAGAGATTTATGCTCTTTACTATACCTTATAATATAGTATTAAGTATTAGGCTCTTTCTGGTTTCTAAGCTGTATTTATATTTGCCAGCTTACAGCCTTAATTATTTCTATGTGGCTTTATAGCTGTTCCTGGCTCTGCGTACCTTTGTAAAGCATGCCATCTTAAACGACAAAAGCTAAAAATGGCTCTCTGCGTTGGAGGTTGCCTTTGGACTATCAAGCTTACGTCTGCAACTAGGCCTGTTTATAGCCAAAATTGGACCTTAACGGTTGACGGTAACTTTATAGACTACATGTTTGTTAAAGGCCTGAAGACTGTCTAAAAGTAGCCCTTGTCATATTACTCCTCTAAACCGGCATAGTTAATATGTGAGGAGGCAATGCAGCCATGCTGTGCTAACTCTGTTGGTTGCGTGTTCCTGGCGTAGAGTAATTTTAATCTACTAGGATATGCCTGGTTAAGCATCCTTCTAGATAAAGCCATAGTGGCTAACTGAGTTAGAACAGCTCTATATTATTATATTACTATCTATGGCCTTTAGAATTTAGTCTCCACACTATAGTCTCTACTAGTGTTAAGTATAAAGTAACACCCTTAATAAGGTCTGGTTAAGACTATCTAGGGTGCACCCCTTATAGGCCTTATGGGAATCCTGGAACCCTAGTCTTATGTGGTATGCTGCAGCATAGCTATGGTTAAGGTGATGAGCAATTTTGAACCAACAGTGTTCAGCCTTAGGCAATGCATATTGTTACTTCTTTAGTCTATAGGTTGCTGTGCTTTGACATTGAGGTTATAAAGCAGCTATGTCTGACACAGAAATCGGCAGAGCCCCTCTTTTACTTAATATATTACTGTCATTATACTAACTTATTATAATTAGTTTGTTTTAACAATGCGCCAGTTTTGGATTATTGTGTATACCTTAATGGGGTTTCTATTGTGACTATAATACTTCTATTAGCCTGCTGTATTTGGAAACGGGCGTTACGGAGGGGAACCACAACATACGTAGGTTGATAAAGCAGAAACCTATTGATGTTACCCCTAGGGCTTTTGACTAATTATCTTTGAGGACAGTCATTCTGTTAAATTAATCAGCTCTAGTATGGTCGTTTGCTGTTAACCTATCCCTTACTAATAGGATTCCAGGCACGCAATACCGTTCCTTTGTTTCAGAGTGTTTTCTGCCCATTATGACAGCAAGAAGCATGTGAAGACTTGAGCATGAAAACTCTGTATAAGGGCAAGGGATAGGGGCGCCTGCGGTGGAAAAACATTAGCTGCCTAGAAATTAGGCAACTAGTTACATTTGTCTGTATTGAGAGAAAAGCAGAAGGTTGTTTTTAATCATTGACTTGTTGAATTTATATGCATTGGTATTTCATCGGCACGTACGATTCGTTGCCTCAACGTATGTAAATATACTTAGTCTGAAGACCTATTCACCTATACATAGCCAGAACTCTCAAGCCTTGGGTGTAGTAGAGTGGTTTGCGCTGATTGTCAAAACGAGCCAATATCACTGTCTTCATGTCTCCACTACCTCCTGGTGCTACATTCTCCATAGGCAGCATACAGACGCTGTAAGTACCGTACGACCATATATTGTCGTCTAGCCGATCCCTGTAAGCTGATCCTGCTTGTTCTTAAGTTATTCGTCGGGGCAAGATGTTTGTTTTCATTGTCATTACGCGGCCCATCAGAGTGACTGGTTGTAATTCTTGCCTAGGCTGCTATCTTTTCTATCTCTATGCTTGGATTAGGGCTTAGACTGGTGTACGCAGCAAACTCCCGCTCATACAATGGCCAGCCCGCCTTGGGTTGATAGCTGTCAATTATCTACCTGTGTTGAGGGGAACGGTCTTCAATCATAGAGCAGCAAAGCTCTCTAGTACTTTTGGTGTATCTTGAAAAAGGCGTATTCTTGTCATCTAGTCGCGACTTAAGACGGGAGATTTGGCCCTTCTTTTCCTTAATACTGGCTTGTAAAAGACGTTACTTTTCCGACATAATGTAAAGTAGTGTATACTTACTCTAGTGCTAATCCTCACATAGCTAGTAAATGCCCTACTATACCTTAAAACAGGTTTGTAATAATTTTGTTCTCCTTAGATCGCCTATGTTGACTGATAATTAAAAGATTTGTAATTTCCTGGTCGTTACAAAGTTTTGGGATCCTGTTGAAATAGAGCTGGGGCTTATAAGGTTACTGTTTAAAGTCACTGAAGCCACTAGAGAGGTGGAAAGGGCTGAATCAGGTGACAGGTGGGTCTGATGTAATTATTCGTCTTCGTGATCGGAAACTCCAAGTCATATAAATATGCGTAAGAAGACCTTTCCCCTGAACCTCCTTTGACTGGAAAGTATAGCGTGGGTAATTCTAGCTGGTTGAAAGCCCAGACATGGGCATAAGAGCCGTAGCAAGTCATTACCCAGACTCGATTTCTTGATTCATTCCCTCAATAGTGTTTAGAACTCAGAGATTATGCCCTTATCGTTGTTGGTTCTGTGAGGAAAGCAATTAGTACTAGTGCTGTCGTTTGTATATGGATGTCCATTGTGACCGATACAGCTGGCAGGTTGAGTGGTTGCAAGTGGTGTTTCAAGCAAGTCAGGGCAACTAACTGCACCACAAAGCTTCAATAATGATGTAACTGCATTATTACCCCCTGTTTCTTATTATATAGTTACGCCGGCTAGCACCCTAACTGTTGGGCCTTAACATAACTTTTACACCCTACCTATTTTATTATAAGTTATGTTAGCATGTTTATGTAGGAATGCTGGGGAACTGACGATTAGGTGCTGTAGGCTCTCTGGTCATTTTAGGGCCCAGTCGGAAATTTCCTGTTGTAATGGTTTCACGCTTGGAACTGGCAGATATAGTGTTCTTATAGTTTCTGTGGCTCTAGAGCCAAAACAAACCTTTCTTAATTTTGCAACAGGGCTAAGATGGCACATGATAGCCATAATTTAAGAGATGGCTATCTCTACAGGTTAAAAATATAGTGGTGTGGAGTTGCGGCTAGTGTGGCTGACAGGATGGAGTACTTATGTAATAATATTTACTCCCCAGACGTTTATCCTACCCTTCTTGCTCTTTATCTCCTGCCTAACAGCTGGCACATCATAACCAACTGCGGCTACAGCGCCAAAGTTGGATGCTGCCTAGCATGTCTTGATCAGAACTCTGCTCACTTAAGCCTTTAAGCCTCAACTAATAGTCTCAAAAGCTTCATACTATCAACAGAACCTATATAGCGGACAACTAGTAATAATAGCATACGCGATGAGGAGGTTATTACTAGGCGTTATAGGTAAGAAGATTATAGTAGTAACTAACAATAAAGTAGCAGTACTCACGCTTAAACCACCTCACTAACCGTCAGGGCAAGAGTTTATACGGTGTAACCCCCCACCCCACTTCTGCAAGAGCCCCACTCCGCAACCATCATCACCACTACCACCACCAACACCAGCACTATAACTACTTTATTTCTCTGGTCTGCCACCCACATATATACAACTTTCTGCCTCACTTGACAATTCAGATGTGCTGGATTCACCTGAATTATATGTTTCGTCGTGGAGGGCCTTTTACGCCTGCCGGTTCTGCCGTATGGTTGCGAAGGTGCTGTTGGGAGATAGAGGGACTGTCTTCCTCTTGTGTTTCCACTGGATATCCAGGTGGCACTGGAGATGGTGGAATTGCTGCTCTAGAATCGCCAGTCTGGATGCCTCCTCATACCAGACCTTCTACGCCTTTCTAGATAGGTGACAAATAGTATGGGTATCCAACCCATCCTTGCCCAGCTGGTTAAGTCGGTGTGATTGATGCCGTAGATTAGCAGACTGCTATGCTAGCTTTTCTGCTGGCTGGATGATGCCTCAGATGCCAGGGGTTGGATAGAGGACGCTGTCTGGGAACTGACCATAATCCAGCCCATTTCCAGCTAGACTTAATTTTCTGGGTTGTTATTTCTGCATAGCAGGCCTTAAAGCAACAGGTCAGAAATGCCCTCTTGCCAGCAACAGTTGAATAACTGAATATATCATTTATTGATCCAATGCCCCTCCTATAGGCATTTTTTAAGGACTAAAGGCAGCCACATCTATAGGCTGAGGACGGCAGAGAAGTGTGGCGGTAGATATAACAGATATTTGTGATGCTCCCAGCATTTTCACATGAAGTCAGGGTTTGTATGGCTGTGATAGGCATCTATCACCCGTAGTATGGCCTCATCTGGCTGGCCTGGCTTGGTATATGGGATGAAGACCTTCTCCAGCCATTTAATGACAGTCTGGTTAGTCTTCCAGCCATTATTAGAGCAATTGAAGTGCTAACTATCTTATCTAGATAGATGTGGTAGGAACTACTGGGCCTGGACAGACTTGCCCTTGTATACATCAGTGGAAGTAGGGAGGTCCCAGCAGCCGATACACACTCTATTAGCGATATCCATGCCCTTGACCCTAGCTATTTGTTTTGGATATACCGCCATGCTGTAGAGCCCAGAACCGTACCATGGGCTCCCTTCTCCTCCATGATGCCAGTCTTATCTATATTCCATCCGTTGGATGGATGGATATCCTTGGTCTTAGTGATGTTATCCAGACGATGGAAAAGTCCCTTGGTAACATTTAGAAAATGGTCTCTATATCGTATGGCTTCTATTGCTCTAGATCGCTTGGTTCCGATATGCGGCTTTCGCCGCAGAAATCACCCTATCCACTTCCTCCTTAGAGATCGCTGCCTATCACCTATCCTATATTCTGCCAGTACCTTTACTTGCCTATGGGAAAGGGAACATCCTAGAGCTTCTTGGGTGAACTTGGCTGAATCCTTGCCAGTTTGCCAACTGTCGCCACGGCCGGCACTGTTGAGTGAATAATTCACTGATGATTATCGGATTGTATGTCCCTAGGAGCTTGCAACCTCTGCTGCGCCTTATGAGCTTTTTCACCTCCTTAATGTATTCAAGACGGCTTAGCTCCTTTATACTAGTAAGACTAGCCTATAATAGATGCTCTATAATAACTTTACTCTAACCTTTTACCTCTATATCTACTATAAAAGCTATTAGCATATTTTAAATAATAGCTTATAGACGCCTTCTATATCTATCCTTATTAAGTATACTACTAAAGAAAGAGTAACTATAGTTTCCTTCTACTATAGCTTTTATTAAGGTAGAAAACTCCTAGCTAGTCCTTAGTAGATAATAGTACTACTCTTTAATTATATTTTATAATAGACTAATATACTTTAGCCTCTAGTAATAATCTATAAGGCTAGTTTTAATATTATATAGAAGGCTAGGGAGCTAAAGAAGGATTTAATCCTTTAATATATTACTTAACTAGGGCTTTAGTAACTTAATACTAAGAAATTAGGGGGAAATAGATACCTAGACCCTAGAGTTAAAGAAAGCCTCCTTAGCCTTATTATATTCTTCTATAGAGGTATCTCTTATCTAAAAACTATAATTTTTTAGGACATACTAACTAAGCTAAAACTCTACGTCTTTATTTTAGACTAGTTTAAGGTATGCTACCTTACTATCTAATCTAGTATCTAAGGTGTCTAGCTTAGTAACTAGGCCTAATATATAAATCCCTTATAGATTAATTTTGTAGGTAAGTTTAGTAACCTCCTGAAGAGCAAAATCGCTCTTTGCCGACACAACAGCCAGAATGATGCTTCTTAGTCTCTCTATGTATCTACACACCATTTATTTCCCTGACGATTGTAGCATCTTTGAGAGATTAGTCCTGATTGCCGGCCCTGAAGAGTCCTAGAAGGTCGACCATTATAAGATGTGGCTGAGAGGGTCCACATATCTCAATGTAGAGGGTATTAGTGGTGAATACCTTTTTGTCTGATAATCCCATGGCGTACTTCGCATCCTTGATGATTTGGCTAAGGGAGTGCTCTTTGATGTCAACCTGGGGTCTGAATTTGGAGATTTGCTTGATCTCCGCGGTAGTTCTTTTGGGTGCAGGTATGATTGAAATCCTGGTTCCTGTATTAGTGTCCTGACGAAGGACCAGCTCTATTGCGAAACGCGTACAAAGATTGTCCTTAGTGGGAAAGGACATGCCCGAAATGGCCTCCAATACTGAGCTCTTTCTAGCAGACTGCTCCCCGTAAATAATGATTTCAGGCAAGTTAACATAGCTCCTGATGCCTTAAGAGCGCAGCTTGTTGATGTTGTCAAGTAAGTCGCAATGCTTATCTGATTCTAACAAAATAGGGCCTATATTGCTAGATGGCATAGCGGCAGGTGCGAATGATTTTGATCCTATAGTAGGGTACCAAAGATTAAAATGGACTCTTTATAGACATAGTGAAATAATATGTATTAATAGATCTAGGTAGAATCAACATGAAGGCCATAGCGGACTTAGCATATTTAAGGCTATCAGAAGCTTTCCTTGCTTTTTTAATCCGAGGCTTGTTTGTAGATTACATCTCTCAGCCAGTACGAAAGCTTCGGATTGACCTCTTGACACGTCAAAGACTTGTTATGAGTACTGCTGTCTACCTAAATGCCAAGCTGTCGTGTCAGGCCGATGTGCATTGCATCATTCATTAGGGCGGAGGCTAGTATTTACGGGAATAGACCAATGAGGAAGATGCTACGTAGAATCCAACGCAACCAGAAATATCCGTTTAAACTTACGGCATAGTCAATGGTTTCAGGCGTGGAAGTTTACCGGCCAATGCCTGAAATTATCGGAATAAGGCTCTATTCTCTTTGCCACTGGCGTATCCATTGATGGCTATGGTTCTGTGTGGCAATGCTTTCTAGATAAAACTGTTGCTGTTATTAGCTTCTGCCCTAGTCTTAGTAGATGACTGCTGCCATAGAGCTGCCTTAGCCGCCTATGCCGTCTAGCTGGAACTAATGTATCATTGTAACGCCCACAGACTCTGCGGCATGCCCATCCACTTAGGAAAGTAGGGATTACTAAACATTATACGCGATTTGCAATGCTGCAGATCATGTCCGAAACGACATTTACCTTCCAGCTTGATTGGGTGCAGGCGTGAAGCCCTTGAAACCAACCTTCCTCAGCGCGACAGCTTTGTTAAGGCACTACGTAGAGTTCACCAACCCTTACCTGTGGAAGTCAGCAGGTATACTGTGGCCCTATCAGCTGGGTAGGGTTTCTTACTATCACACGTATGTGGGAATATATGGTCTTAAAGTATCTAAGGCAGGCTACGCATACTGCCTTGCGGGTGGGCGCCCTTAGAGCGTTTAGTTCTCTAGCATTAGAGCAGCAGCCTGTTTCTTTTTTTAGCGCTTATGCTAATTAAATACCTAGTATTTTCCCTTAATTTTAGCAGGGCTCTCCTGTCTGTAGACCCGCCTCGGCCAACTGTGTCCTATCAGATAATCCGCAAGAATGCACAAACATTATCTAGGTTAGAACAATAGGAAGTAGTCTTATATAGTTCCTGCTTCTCCCTCATAGATGCGCCCTGCCGTCTGACCAACCAGGCTTTACACCTGATTATCTGCCCTAGTGTTACAAGAAGCATACTACAGGCGTTTTTCAGAGTTCCGCAACAAGTAAAATAACACAAAACAAAGCAGGAGGCATTCAGGAGGGGCTAGATCTACCTTATTAGACGTAAAGAAAAACGCTAGCAACCTACACCACTACAACGTCGTTACCCCAACGTTTTCACAGTTTAGCATACCTACAACTAGAGGAAACACCTAGTATCCTATACAAGCTACTGTGCCTGTTCATAGATCTGCTACGTCCGGCGTAGCATTAGTCTAAGTTTTCAGCGGTTCGCACCCAATTTGCATTCACAGAGGATGCTGAGCTTAAGCTCCAGAAGTCAAGGGACTAACACACTCTCTTGTTTGCTGCGATACTGAGCTCTTGCTAGACTACCTGCTATCCACCATGCCGCTTGCAGTGATTTGGTTACCTACAGGAGAAAAGGCAGGCTTCTGATTTGTTCTGGCATCAGCAAACCATCTATATAATGACACGTTCATCCTAAATTACCGCTTTGTTTAACGTCTATTAAACTGTAATAGAACAACTACTTATTACTAAAATCCATTCCCACATGCCATAGCTGCGTTAAGCTAGCTAGTTAGTAGTATGTTAATTTGTTAGGTAAATCTATTTCTAGGGTTATAAGGTATAGTTACTTTGCTTTTATAATTTTAATACTATATATTATTCCTAGTCCTAATTAAATATAATCTATTCTAATAGTAAAAAGCCTCTTATCTACTATATTTACTTACTAAAGTAATAAAATAAATTAATTAACTATTAAATCCTATTTAATAGAAATAATATAAGCTTATATATATTTAAGCTTAATAAGTTTAACTTATTCTATCCTTTATTAAGGTAAAGTATTAATATAGTATTAATATATAACTAGACTCTTACTATAAATACTATTTCTAACTAAAGCTACCTTATTATTATCTTTAGTACTATTAAGCTTCTCTATATTAACCTCTTTATTATCTTCTATACTATTAGTCTCCTTAGATTCTATAGGCTAATACTTCCTCCCTTTAAAGATTTCCTTTATAAATACCTCTAGAAGGTAACCTATAAGTATTTTATAATTATAATCCTCTATTACTATTCTATTAATAAGCTCCCTTTCCTATCTATTAAGCTCTTAGTACTAGTAATAGATTTCTTTTAGTTAAGTAAGAGTATAGTCTTCTAAAATATTCTTAGTTAGTTCTATTAATTTAATCTTCTTATTAATATCTAATATTAAATCTTCTAGCTAAGTAGTATAGGTAAAGTCTTAAAAGGCCTCTATTAGTCTTAGTACTACTTATAGTATTTTACTTACCTTATAAGCTAGGGTAGGTAGTCTATTAATAGCTATATATCTTAGTTAATAAGTTATAGCTAGTAATTCCTTAATAGATAACTTAGAGATAATAGGATTAGATAGGAGCTATAATATACTTCTATTAAGTATCTTACTCTATTTTATTAGCTTAACTACTAGAGTATAGTCCTAGCCTTATTACTAGAGGATATTTAGAAACTATTAATTTATAAAGTTAAAGTAATATTCTTCTAAAAAATTATAGGTAATTATTAAGATTACGTATTATATACTATATAAGAGGTATAATAGATAAAGTAAGGGAATATTAAGATATAGTAGGTATAATACTATTATAAAGCCTAGACTACTATTAGTAGTTATTTTAATTAAAGGTATAATATAATATTTCTTATAGACCTTCCTAAAAGGTAGTATTCTCCCTTAGGTATTTATTACCCTATAAAGTATTAACTACTACTATAGGGTGTTACTCTTTATCTCTAGACTAGGTAATTTCCTCTAAGAATTTTATAGCTAACCTTACTATGTTAGCTTTAGAAGCCTCTTGCTTAGCATTACGTTAAGGGGAAGTACAAAATAGGTTAGGAAACAGAACTTTTGCCTATAGATCTGACTTAAAAGCATGGTTCTCTAGTAAGGACTGGACGGTTGTAACAAGCTTCTTCTTACTTTTGCCTATAAAGAGGGGCTATAAAGAGTCCTTATTCCTAAGAAGAATCTTTTAAGTTCCTTTCTTCTTATGTAATTACGTATTATTACTACTAAAAAGTAGTCTATATATATAGTATACCTACTAAAGTTCTAGAGCTATATAAGCTATATTATAAGTTAAAGAGAAGTTATGCTTCTCTATAGCTGGAAACTTAATTAATCATCCTAATTAGTCTTTTATATCTAACGCCCTAACAGAACAAGACACCAGAATGCTTACTCTTACTTATAATGTTAGCTAGCCTCTTGTAGTAACCTATATAATATGTTAAAACATATTAACCTAAACATATGCATATAGGTGTCTTATATAGAATGTTTTCTGTTTAGTACTAACAACTAAGATAGGTAATTAATAGCCTGGCCCTAGTTTCAATCCAATATTTACTATGCTTCTTCTAAGTTTTATCTAGCTATAGCTACCTTATATACTAAGAATATACCTAGAAAAGCACTAAGGACAAGAGGAACTAGTAGTAACGTATACGTTGTTGCTAAAGATCTTGCTTTATTAGGGCAATATCTGCAGGGAACCTAGTCCTATTACAGCTGGGATACTATCTGTAAGCAGGCATGTCGTCTTATTAAGGTTGGCAGTCCTCACCTGAATTGAAGTACTCTATAGTAGACCTGGGAATTCCTAGCTCTCCCACTTCGTGTGTTGTCATTCGCATGCACAGGCAAGGGATCCCGGCACACCAACATGGGAAAATGCTCGGCGTTCAACACCTATTGACTATGGTACATGCGCCGTTGCTCTGCAGTAAGAAAAAGCAGTACAACATGTCAAGGATTCCTAGGTGGGCAGATACTAATTTACAAGCATTATCGACTGCAAGCATGAATCTCACTCCCTACACAACAAGTATGCTTATATAAGCCATATGTGGGCTACTTATATTCCTATTATTATCAAAATGAGGATGTATGGCATAAAGCCAACGCGGCCGTACGCATCGCAATATGCCTGCCTGCAAGGCGATAATCAACTGCCAGGAGCGCCGTGCCAACTACCTTACATGCTTTCAAAACGTCCTGCACTTGGCTTGGGTGTCTCGTGGCTAATTATAAGCCAGTAGATAGCCACCCTGACCACCTAGTAGAACCCACCAAGTTCATTCATAGGGCGATCCATAATTAGACAGTGATAACGCATTAGTTTCTAAAATCGTAAGTCTTCCCCTACCTATATTAATAGACGTCCCTACCGTCCTTACTGATTTGCCGCTACAACCTAAATACTATTATAGTTAGGGTAGGCTTAGGAGGACAGCTATACTCTATTAATCCTAGCATACTTAGTATCTTATAATAGATATATAATAAAGCATATTTACTATTAAATATTATTAATAAAGATTAGAATAAACAGGAGGTAGAATTTATATGCCCTTTATAGAAGAAGTAAATATATAGAAGATATATAGCTTTACTACTAAAATTAGTTATATAGATTAAGTACTTATCTTACTTAGTAGGTACCCTTACTATTTATAAACATAAGGCCTTAATAATTTTATTAGATGTAGGTATTATACTTTCTCCTTACTAGGTTTCTATTTACTATATCTCTTTTAGCTTAAATTCAGGCCTAGGCGTTCCCTAATCTTTTGTCTAAAGTTTTAGAGCCTTATTTATAGCGCTATAGGCAGCTTTAAATAAATAGGTCTCTAGATTATGTTATATATAAGCTCTTAGCTACTTAACTTAATAGGTCTATATTAGGTAGAATAGGTAGCTTAACTAGATTACCTATATAGGTGTGTACTATTATTAAACAAAATAATAAAATTTAAGTTATATAGGAGAAATAAAGTATATATAGCCTATAATTACTAGTAGGAATTAGTTATAATAAAGTTACCTTATTACTTTTAAAGCTATAGAATTAGGTAAGTTTTAGTTATAATTACTTTATACTTAGATAATCCTATTAATCTATCTAGTAGATTTACTTAATACTACTATATAAAAGAGTCTTTCTAAGTACTTAAATAGTAGCCTAAGGCGCCTACTTCTTATAACTAATCTTAGTAACTATAACTAATTTTAGGTATAGTATAAAGTTTATCTATAGATAGTTAAATAGGAGTATAATTTTTTATTTCTCTTTTTAGTTAAGTTAGGTTTTTCTCTAGTATAAGTAGCCTCCTTAAATACTATACTCTCTACGTCTTTTATACAGCTATAATAGGTAATATATATACTATTATAAAGCTACTTATTATCTTTATAGTAGAGAGTAATATAAAGGCCTTTTAGGTCTTACTAATAGATACTATTAATAGAAGTTATATTATAAAGCTCTAATCTTACTAGTTATTAGTATTAGAATAAACTTAACGTACCTGCATAGCGAGTCGCCACTCATAGCGAGTCGCCCACCTTAAGAAAAGTGGGGTCATTTTGGGTGGGCTGCACGCAAAAGTGCTGTTACATAATTGCTAAGGCGCTCTAACAATTATGTAACAGCACTTTCGCGTGCAGCCCACCTAAAATGACCCCACTTTTCTTAAGGTGGGCGACTCGCTATGAGTGGCGACTCGCTATGCAGGTACGTTATAATTTACTTTATAGATATCTTATAAAATGTAGAGAGTACCTACTAGATAAAGACTACTTATAGGTAAAGCTATTTATCTCTTATAGTCTAATATACTAAGGCTACTAACTATTATATACGCTCTATAGTTTTAGGAATATAATCTTTATAAAAGTAATATTTAATAATATTAACTATAGATATATTAGTACTTAACTTTAAATTATAGATTAAAGAACTTAATATTTTATTACCTTTATAAATATATATCTTATATAAATGCTAAGGTCCTCTAAATATACCTTAATTACTTTAATTACTTACTTTAGGCTTAGATAGATAGGGTAGAATAATCTTATAGAAGCATATACTAATCTAGGCTAACTATTATAGTAATATATTCTTCTCTAATAGCTATAGTACCTTATATATAATACTCTCTATTAAGTATATATAGGTTTTAGTTAGACTAATTAGTAGTATAAAATATTACTATTAGGGACTAACTAGAGTTAGTAAGTAGTTTCTCTAAAAATAGATAGTTAAGGTGGCTAATAGTTAGCTAGTTAAGACCTACTAGACCCTACTAGCTATCTATTAATTAGTAGCTACTATCTATAGTAGATCCTATACTAGGCTAACTAATAACACCTTAACATATATACTTATTAGTAGCTAAATATTAACTAACCTCCCTCTTAGGCATAGGAATACGTTAGTTAAATAGTCTTAGTATCTTTAGGTAAGGGCTTACTTCTAGCCCTTAATTATTCTTTATAACTTTATACTATAGAACTAGACGCCTAATATTAACTACCTTAATAATACTAACCTTACTATATAAGTATATTAATAATATTAAAAGACTTAACTTCTATTACCTAGGGGGCTATTATCCTATTAAGATTAGGGAGAGACTTTAAGACTAATATATTATTATATATAAACTTAGTTTTAGTAGTTACTTAACTATTTAGCTAGTATAAGACAAGTAATTAGGTAAGTATATAGTTATTAAAGTTAGTATAGTAGACTATAGCTTCTAAGAGGTTAATATTTTAAGCTAATTTTCTATCTATACTATTAAGAATATATAGTTTAGTAGAAGTTTAATCCCTTTAATACTAGATTACTTTAACCTTAACAGACTAAATAGAACACACCTATACTCTATTACTATACTAGTAAGATATAATATTACTAAAGTCTTAGAGCTAGGCTTTAGTCTATTCTAGCTTTACGTTATTAGATTACTTACCGCCTAGCTTACTATAGTAGTTATATATATCTATTAACTAAGTTATATTTATAGAGGTAAGTATATATACTTAGCCCTACTTATTATTTCTAGCTATCTCTAATAGTTAGTAGACGTTTATATAGGAAACATCCTTCTCTAACTACTAAGTCTTAATTATCTTTCTACTAAGTAACTATATAAAGAATTTAGTCTACTAGAGCCTAAACCTATTATTAGAGTTAATAGATAACTACTCTTACTAGGTATTCTACCTTATATCTATCTACTAATCTAGCTTAGTAAGCCTAGTAGTAAAGTTACCCTTACTAAAGCTAAGCTTATCCTTACTAATTTTAGTATAGTATTCTACCCTATATATAAATTAAGGTTTAAGTCCTATATACTACTTTAGATCTATCTACCTAAAGTAAGGTTTAAGCTAATAATACTACTATTATATATATCTAATATCTAGAGTCTTAGGTATGTAATTTAGGGAATACTTAGAGTAAGACTATTCCTTAATAATTAGTTATTTAGGCTAGATAATACTACTATAGATTAGGTTAATACCCTTAGATTAATACTAGATAAGTAGTAGGAAACTTAGGAGGGGAGGTTAAAGCGTTTTAGTAAAAATAGGAGGCTAAAGGAGGGGCATAAGGTATAGACTTTTAATTAATAGTTTTAAGATGTAATCTAGGAGCTAAGAAGGAGAAGGGGACTAAAGGTAATAAGCAGCTTAGAAAGAGATACACTATTTAAGAGAATATAGGGTATACTTATTTTTAAACCTAGTAATTATCTAAGCGTAAAGGAAGTACTATAATTAGATTAGATAAGGACGTATATAATTTCTAAAGCTAAGAAGACTTAGGGATAGAAGTTACTTTATAATAACCTCTTACTTATAAATAGATATAGTTTATAGATATATTACTATATACTCTATTAAACCTAATAATTAAGTAAGTATAACTATCTATATATAGTAATTTCTTTATAATTAGCTATTATACTAAACTCTATAATCTTACTAACCCTACTATACTTATAACCTATACTAAGTATTAAACTATAGTAACATACCTAAACGTATTAAAATACCATCCTTATAAGTACCTTAGGTATACTCTAAAGTATAGTTTACCTAAAGCATAGTTTATAAGTCTATATATAATTTATTCTTAATAGCTAGAGGTAGCCTACTAATTATACTACTAAGGGGATAAGTATTTAAGTTTCTTAAAGCTACTATAAAGACTAAAAGAGAGACTAGTATCTATTATTAGTCTAAATATTATAATATTAGTATTATATTAGATATATATAAGAGTATATAGGATAGTTTATTAGATATAAAGGCGCTTATAATAACCCTAGCTACTAACATCTAGTAGAATATACTAGCTAGGCTTATTAATATATATACTTATATTATAAGATTAGCTAAGGAGGTAAGTATATTAGGTAATTTAAGAAGCTTATAGAATGTTATAACAAGGAGTTCCTTACTTTCTTCTTAGTTTATCCTTTTAGTTAGACCTTTTCTTTACCTACTAAGCTAGTAGATTATATAGGGTCTGGTTATACCTTTATTAGGTAATTTCTATAACAAATAAAACTAGCTAGTGTCCTTTATATAGGTACTAGATAGACCCTTTCCTTCTAGGGTTAGTAGTAGAAGGCTATAAAGGGCTATAATACTTACTATGTCTGCTTTTAATAGCGGCTATAACGGTAGATTAATAGAGCTATACTTATAGTGCTTATGTTTTTATTATAGTATGATGTAGACGTCTGCCTGATAGCAGCGGCTTATTTTATCGTATCGCTATATAATGTTTTCTCTAGCCTTTTTAAAGTTTTTGTTAGTTCTATCCTATGTCCTTAGTTAGGGTGGGTCACGCTAAGTATCTATCATGCTTTGAATTCGTCGTAAATCTCCCAGCCGCTCTGCGTGTGGTTCATTTGGGGAACTTATTATATCTGATCCCCGGATAGAAGAAAATTAAACTCGAATTTGGGCTTTTAGAGAAGTCCCGTTTTGGCGCAGGTAATTCCTTTTGCCTGGATCGCGGCATGGTTTTAGGTTAGAGGCTAACATCGTAAGCTTTAGCGGCGCAACAGCGACCGTGGTCCCGGCTGTCGGCTCGACCCCTAGGGAGCCAGGTTGCTGGATTACGCCTGCAGGTATGGATATAATCCACCGTCCTCAACATCATGAGATTATCACTTGTGACGTCCGGTACTAAGTCGGTCATGCAGAGCAAGGCTTTTTATATTGTCGGCGATGCTATGGATGTTGATGACGACAGAACTAGCACTAGACGTTGCAGCCTGGGGAACATCGGGCGAAGAAAGCGCGCACGCGTAAAAAACCGGGATTGGCATCCAAACGGACGAAGTCAAGCAAGCGACGGCCTATTGAGGGGCTAACTAAAGAGACAACTCTAGAAATCGTCCGAACTATTTCAACTAGGCTTGTAAGAAGTAAGCCGTTCGAGTTATTTATTGAGAATTACGAGATGGCCTTAGCCGGGTGGATCTCTATACTTAGGACGACTACGCTGCAAGAGAACATCACCAGTTCAGATCGCCATATCGTTACTACCTTCAAGAAACTAGACAGCATTATAAACGGCCAAAAGAGCACGCAAATAATACGAAAGCTTGCTTGTATTCAATTACTGTAGGTGTTTGAGTCTCTCAACCGCATTAGTAGCTCTGATTATTGGAACGGACTGATCAAGCCATGGTTGTTTATATGAGTACGCAAGTGCCACCTATAATAAGGGCGACGCTCCTCGAGCGAACGCGATTTGCTAGGCGTTTAAGGGGGCTTGTGGTACACGCGCCATTATTTCTCGTTATCTACTCAAGCATAGCAGAGACGATCGCGTGGGTGCCTTGACTGTGTGCACCCAAATCAAGGCTAATCTTCCTCCCAGCGACAGATCCTCAGGCTTTGATATGGCAATGCTGAGACTTATGGCATCTCATATTGCGCAGATTTCCCCTTCTAAGCTCATTACCGCCTGCAAGAAGCTAGCGGAGGTAGCGGAATCGGCAGCCAGATCCGGGCAGCCCTGCGACGCCGCAAGTATTGCAGTAGAAATCAGGCAGTTTTTTAAGCACAGCACACATTAGCTTACAGCGCTGTGCCGGGGGCTGGTTATTAGAGATGTCTCGGTATGAGCCTATGTCTCAAACTGTACACCATTTTTCTGAACCGGATGCATGTAGCTCTTAGTCGCTCTCCTTTGTCGCGTTTTGTCAATTTTCGTAGCTATTTTGATCGCATTTCATCGCTCTCCCTTGTCGCATTTCGTTGCGGATTCATCGCAGCCTGTGTTTCCATGCAACTACTGAGTCCTGTGGCGAGTGCTGCCTAACTTCTGGTTTCTCCGCTAGCTGCAGTGCACTTGAACGCCTGTGACCTGTCCCCGGTCTAGGACTACGACCAAGGTCCAGGTCACCGGTGCACATCCGCTTCCGGCAGTGGAGGATATAATCCCGTATCCAGGGTACTGGACAGTATCAGGTCTCCGCTATTGGTCACAACGAGGCTGTGGCCGCAGGGTCAGGGCCAGGTAGGAGGTTGCGCAGCCGGGATACTGGTATCTCGACTTCACGATACAGTTGCTACTAGTTTGAAATACTATGCTGATAACACCAGTGTACTCAAACCTGAACCGTTGACGCATCTGGTGCGGGGAAGAAACCTCGGTTTAGCAAAATGGCCACAATGTCATGGCCGTCTGTACTGAACTGCAAAGCTCTTTAATAAGTCCACAAAAGGTAATGCGAGATGTAGAAAGATATCTACAAATAATATTAAAGTCAGGATTATGAATCTATGGAAGTTATTGACCGTCTGCGAACCCTTGATTACTTGGAAATTCTTTGGTTGGGTTTTGCTGTGTCTATCGCTCCCGAATTGGCGGGTTTCTGACTCATTGTCTTCAGATTGTCGCTGGGATTGTGTGACCTGACAACTATATTCTGATGATGGCCGCAGTTGAGCACAGGCAATAGACCCTGCAGTCAAGCCTGGCAGTCGGCCCGGCTGGGGTTACAGCCAGCAAGGATGAGGGGTGTAGGTTTGGGAGTACGGGTAACGCGGCGTTAGCAAATTAGTAGGTATACTAACGCAGGTATCTAGACTACTTTAGTAACTTCTTTATATCTTCTGTTAGTTTAGGTTAAAGTTTATTAGGATAGGTTTAGTTATTAATTAAGGTTCGCCTGGGATAGAAGGTAGTTAGAAAGTAGTTATCCTATAGCTAAGTACCTAACTTTTTGCCTTACTTTTATCCTTAACTTATGCCTCTATTTTATAGGCCGTCCTATAGAGTAACTAATAAGGGCTCTAAACTTTAAAGCGTTAAGCTGTAATATTAAAATATACTAATATACTCCTTAGCTTTATAAGTAGCACGCCATTCCTAATAGACAATAAGGATAAAGAGGTAATTAATTAATAATAGGTATATATATTAATATCTAAGAATTAGGAGAGGTACTTTATTAGTATGGATCTAGTATTATTAATATCTATAGTATTATAATATATATAATAATATATTAAAACGGCATAAATTTCCTAAGTTAGACGTCCCTTAATAAAGACTTATTCTACTTAAACTTTAATCTATTATAGCCCTATAAACTATATAGATAAGATCTAGTTAAGGGGGCTAATAAGACTAAGTGTATAGGCTTACTTAATTTCCCTTTACTAAAAATAAGAACTAAACGTAAGTTCTATATTAGTACTTATTTATAGAAATACCACAGCTTTATTAACTACGTAAGTTTTTATCCTAGAGAGTATATATTCTTAGATACTATTATTTATTTTTATCTAAATTTAGCCTATAAGTAAATAATCATAAGACTAAAGTTTAGTATAATTTATATATTACCTATAATATTATAAATATCTAGGCTATTAATAAGGCTACTCCTAATATTAACTTTAGAATATTTAAGTTTAGTACTTTATGTAAGGAGCCTCTGTTATATTATAAAATAAAAGCTACTAGATTAATTTATTATAGAATAGGTATTAATATATAGTATAGCCTAGAAAGATATAATTAGATATTATAATTCTCTAATTTACCTAAACTTCTATATTAGAAGGCTGTTTATTTATATAGTCTTTAAAAGTCTACTATATATCTAGCTACCTAGATTCTACTATTCCTACTTTCTATAGTAATAGAGTATACTATATATATTAGTACTAGAATTTAGGGATAAGAATAAAAATTGTTCCTTCTTAAAGACTATCTTCTATCCTTTTAGAGTTAGGAATCGCTTAAACTGCTTTGTGTTATTATATAGGGCAGTAGTTCCAATCTTAGTATTAATAGCCTTAATATGCTTCTCAGGCGTGTTATATCTTTCAAACAAGACAGATCTACAAGTAATTATAAAAATTCAAGATAAGACTAAAGTAAAGATAAATAGCGGCAGGTAATACATACTGTTATAGCAGACGATATAGTCAAAAGTGTCGGCATTCATAACGAACTTACCCACTCAGCGTGGGTATATATACCCCAGAGACGGGTAGGTAGCTAGAGAGTAGACTCAACCTTCAATCAACCAAGAGTTTAGATATCCGTATTCCTTCCTTGTTTGTTTTCTCCGTCTTGTGCCATTTGTTCATCGCCTACTCGTTTGCTTATTTCGCGTTGCTTATTTGCTGCTCTCGTTGCGTCTCTTCACGTCGCTGTCGTGTATTTCACCCGACAGCTCCAACAGCCCATTTGCCCTGTCAGACCGAATCGGCTGCCAGGAGGGCTGTGTCACTTATAGTAAAAATATAGACTCTTATAGACCTTAGTATAGTTAGTATATGTATATAATACATTTAGTATATTTAGAAAGACTAACTAGGCAATTCTACAAAAAAAGTATAAGCAATTTCGCTAAGGGCGTTAGCAAGGGTAAAGATAGATAGTAGCTATAGGTATATTAATAGAATTCAACCTAACCTTCCGACCGGTTATTCCGCTGGAAGACTTTTATATGCTGGCAGGCCCGGGTTTCGCCGAGAGCTTGCTGACTAATCGCCGATATCTGGCTTCCCATATTCCCTGGCATCCCGCCATTAACCCAAGGGACCGAATTCATTATAAAAAGGAGCTCATGGTTTCTCCTAACTCAGAGGATTTACTGCTGCCTGAGTCACATTTACAAAATATTATTATCACTTTATCTTAATTACTCAAGATGCGTTTCTCTATTACTACTCTTGCCTTAGCTATAAGTGCTATCGCCTCCCCAGTACCAGACGAGAAAGACTATCTAGCATCTCGCGATGCTCTACAACAACTAAAGCCAAGATTCTGCAAGTCTAAAGGCGGTTGGTGCGACTGGAAGTCGATTTGTTGCCCCCCTAACATATGCAAACATAACCGGTGCTCGCCAATTATAAAAAAGCCAGTCCACCCTTGGGTACGTAAAGTTAGAAGCTAAATGTATTTATTATCTAACAAAATAAAACAAGCCCTAGTAAAGTGTCAAATGTGGCGGAATTACACGGAATGTGTCACGGGTTAGAGCACACAGCAGGGCCTATGAGAATAGGGTTAAGAAAGGCTTAGGTCTATGAAAGTAGTGTTGTAAAAGTGAGATCCTATAGATATATATATATATATATATATATATATCATGTGTAAGTAGCAAGTAACATTTTAGGTAATACATGCTACGTAACTAAAACGACTCCGTTAGTTACGTAGGTAGTAACTAACGCCTATATATCTCGTGACAATATAGCACATAATAGAATAGATAACTTATGCAAGTCAGGGTTAATGCTATCGTGACAGAGTGTTACAGAGAAACCACTAGAGGTAAACACAGTAGCATAAAAGGCAATCCTACCTACTAAGTAAATCTTTAAGTTTATAGAGGCAAGGGCTAAATTTAGGCTGTAATTAGTATTATCGAGCATCAGTTAGACAGGCAGGTGTCATTGTGTGTATATTGATGAGTATGATGAATGAATGGGTATGTGAAAACCCCCATATCTATACAATGAGTGTATGATCCCTCTATACAAGGATAACCCTGTAGAGATAAGACAGATATAGTTATTGAAATGCTTGATGTTGTGCACTGAATCTGTAATCCATATGGGACATCTTCTGATTATATAGAAGTTTGTATAAAACTGTTACGACCCAACCAGTTGGGGTGCTGGCCGGCGTAACTATATAGTGCAGAACAGGGGATAATGATGCAGGAGCATCATTACCGAAGCTTTTGCTTTGTGCCAGAGTTGGTTGCCCTGACCTGCTCGTGACAAAAACGTGCAACACATATCTTGATAATCTTTAGACTCCACTTTTATATTCTATTAATTACTTATATAGACTCTAATAAATAAATTAATTACTTATATAGAAGAAAAGGTTAAAGAAATTTGTATATTATCTACTTAATTGCATGTTTAGTAATACTAAAACCTAGTTATTACTCTTTAATTAAATATAGTTAGTACTCTACTTATGTACTATGCAGCCCTGTAACTATTACTATCTACTATTACTACTATTACTAGTTATTTCCTCGGGCTTACCGCCTACCTATACATAACTTTCGGCTTGGCTAGAATAAAAAAAGCTAAGTGGATCTAAGACTAATAAAGTATAATAGATTTAATAAGAAATAATAAGAATACTAAGTCTTGTAGTTATTTAGATATAGATAGCGGTTTTTAGCTATTTTTAGTAGGAAAGGGTGGCCTAGATATAAGTGCTTTCACTTATTGCGTTTCTCCAGGCACTTCCTGACTTGGGCCCTCAGGTACGCCGTTACTAAGACAAAGGCGTCTGATACCATGACGATCTTCTGGTAGGGGGTGAGGACGTCTACAATGCTGAAAGACTTAGCAAGTCCGGGATACGTAGAACAGGTGTAGGCGCCGTTCAGGGATACCAACGTATATCCAGCAAGCTGCCGCTTCGCGAAGGCCGGGCACATAGTCCGCACAACGCTCTGCTCCACGCAGCGCGTTGACTTAGTGAAGACTATCTCAGGGCTGGGGGGGACGTTGCTGGCTAGCTGCTTTGTGTCAGGTTTTAGGGACTTGGACACCGTTGGCAGGAGGTTCTGCAGCGTGGGCAGCGTGGAGGCCTGCTTCCCGAACAGCGCCAAGGCCTTAGAGTACTCCTAGATCTACAGGAGGAACTCGACGTCAGGCCCATAGCCGGAAGGCTGGGCGAAGTGGAAAAGGCGCTGCGAGATGGTGGCGTTTCTAAGGCTAAGGAAATCGGGGATAGGCTAATCCTTGGGCCAGGCTTTCAAAACCATTAGCTTAAAGTTATAACATAAGTGTCGCGATGCCTTCACGGCCTCGCGTGCAGCCTCGTGATTTTTGCCGGAACCAGAACATCTATTAATCTATAGTAAGTTCCCGTCCCAGCAGCTCACGTCCTACGACCACCCCTTGCGGGGCTAGCCAAACCTCACGACTGGATTAGCCATCCTCCTACGTACCAGTCTGTGCACCGGCTTAGGCTCCCCGCCTGCTCCCCAAATTGTGAAGTAGGGCGCCAATAACTCAACCTTTTCAACAGGTATGTCATCTGTGACAGCTTGATTTGGCTGCATCTCGTGGCAGGGCTCCCATCACTAGCAGCCTTCACTATTGCCACTAGGCTGACCCTGAGGCGTGCGCCGCCATTAACTGTGTGAGGATAATGTAAGTTGTGGTTTGGTTTGTAAGCTGAGCCTCTAAGATGCTATACCTAACCTACTAATGGACTCTATGCTTATATGCTATCTAAACGTAACACTACTTATAAGCAGACACTTCAACTTAGCTTGCCCTACTGTCTAGTTATATACTTAATCCCTATATATGCTTTTAATTATCTAGTATGCTAACGCTCTTCTCTACTGCTACCTGTTATAATCCTAGTATAGTCTAGTAAAGCCTTATTAGGCTTTCTTCCTTAGTTCTAGAGCTATATCTCTTAAAAGTAGGAAACCTAGTACGTCTAGTGTTAGGCGCTTATAGCACCCTTACTGCTGTGCTATATCTACTTACCTTATCCTACTAGCTATAAACTTTCTGTCCTACTATTTAATATTACTTACTTATTTTTCCCTAGAATTATGCCTACCCTAAGGTATATATAAGTAACTAGAAATGACTTCCCTTACTATTTAGGCTCCTACTACTTATAAGGGTATAATGTCTAATAATATAGTTAACTAGTATTTCTATAGATAGGTCTACTCTTAGGGTATTACTAATAAGCCTAATAGCTATAATAGTAATGTTAATAAGAACTTACTACTTCTTATAAATAGTAACCCTAAGACCTATATTATAAATAGTAATAGTAGTAATAAGATACTTAAGTTCTTCTTTAACTCTACCTATATACTAGGTACTAATAGCCCTAATATTACTATAAGGTACTCCTCCTAGGTATAGTATATTACTAAGGTATCCCTCTTAAGTAGTAAGTAGTATCTATCTATACCTTAGTATTACTAGTAATATTATACTATAATTATTAATAAGCCCTTCTATTATAGACTATATTAACTTTCTTCTTATTATAGTTCCCTCAGGTATTATTACTAGAAAGCTTTACTAAAGCCTAACTATTATTTTTACTATTAACTTTTTTACTATTATCCTACTTACTACTATCTTATTATTTATAACTAAGTAAATTTCTATAAGGCTAAGAGAGGCTCTTAGAGGATTACTTAATACTACCTTTAGAAATACTATTAAGCTAATTATTAGTATCTTTACCCTAAAGGAGGGCTAGATTAAGGTTATCTAGTTATCTATACTTAGCTTTATTCTCTTAAACCTACTTCTTATTATAGGTATATACTTCTTCTTTAGTAGTATAGTTAATATATATAATAGGGTTACTAGCTAGGGTATAGAGTAGAGCTTTATGTCTAATATAGTATAAACTACCTACTTACTAATAACGCTTTCTTCTACCTTACTTATTATCCTTACTATAGTATGTTATATCTTAGTAAGCTTATTTACCCTTATTTATAAACTAATAGCATACTATAGCTTTACTCTATACTTAATAAGGCTGATAGTGTTAATAAGGACTATAGTATTCTAGTCCTATCCTATAGTACTACTATTATTCTACTATTACTTTATGTCCTCTACCTCTAGTTCTAGCTATATACTTATCCTAACCTATTTAATACTAAGATCTAATATTACTATAAGGAGGAGGCTAAAAAGCCTATTATAGGCCTTATTACTACTACTACTATACTTACTATTACTACTATTCTAGTTATAATTTATACTAACTACCTTATTAAAAGTATTAACCCTATTATTAAAACAGCCTATATATATAAAAGCTTTATTAGACTAATCCTTATTCCTATTATTAGTAATATAGTAGAGTATATTATAGCTGTTATTATAGCTATCTGTAATAAGATAGACCTCACTATAGGTATTACTATTAGCTCTAGTATCTAGATTACCCTTTTTATCACTTTATTCCTAGTTATCCTCAGATAGGCTGTCCTTAATAAGCCTATAACTCTCTACTTTAAGACGTTTAAGACTATCGTCTTTATATTCTCTATGCTAGTAGTTATATATACTATATAGGACGGTAAGTCTAGCTATCTTAAGGGTGCTATATTACTTAGTCTTTATGTTATTATTATAGTAGCCTTCTATATTAGCCTAATTAATATATTAATTAATTATACTAAAGTAATAGGAAATATGTTTGCTAGTGTATGAATAAATTCTATGCTTATGCTGACGCTTTGGAATTATTACGCTGTTAGATATTTAGACTATTAAGTACTGTTTCTTAATCTCCAGCTTGTTAACAGCCTGTACCTTAGAATCTACTAGACGTCCAGTCTTACTAAATAATATTACATGTTGCCTATAATAGATATATTCTCTTATACGACGGTTAAATTTATCTAAACACCTTAATAGAAATAGCTTATCCTCCTAAATAGTAAGAAGCAGAACAACTAAGTATACTCTTACTTATATATATTAATAAGGAGAGCCTTTTATAAGCAGGATAATATCTATAATTCTTTTTAAAATCTATACATCTTTTAACCTAAATTTAATTTTTGTCCTGCTATAAGGGTATCTACTATAAAGAGAAGTCTTCTTAGGGGGTGGCATCTGGACTTTAATTATGTTCCGCATAATAGGCATAAGTCTGGCCTCTAAGGTTAATTTCTTTCTTAGCTTAAGCGTTATGCCTAATCTAGTAGCTACATAGGAGGTATTTAAAATATAAATAGGGCATATCTCTGAATTTAGGTGGTGGCTTAGAGAACAGCAGATTAACTAAAATCCATATAATTACCACACTCACCCTACAGCACAGATATTAGTGAGTATAAAGGCTAAGTATGTTGTAATTTAATTGCTTTAGAATAGAGCATATTATAAGTAATAAGGATTAAAGAGATCTAGTAGTTACTCTAGGCTTGCTGTATTTTAGGGTATAATAGAACGCACTACAATCTTTGATTTAAAGGCGTTAGTAAAGACCTTACTGAGAGAAATCTGCTACCTTCTATAGCAGATTGTAACAGGCCTTATGTATGTAGTGAACCTAGGGAGAGTAGGTATTCCTGTTATAGCAGGTAATATTAGGCTGAACGCCATACTTTTATAAACATAGCTAAGGACTACATTATACCCAGCTAAACACACGCCATGGCACCCCTTTATGTAACATATAGCACACCTAAACAACCTATATAAGCGGTAAGGAAGAAGGCAACCCTTGAGTGGGGGTACCTCCTGGGGTGTTAGGCCATGCGGACCATCTAGTCGCTCTGAATAGTATATAGCTTGCCGTCTTGGGCTTCACGTTCTAGTATACGCTAATAACAACCTAGTAACCTGAATTGTAGCCTTTTATAAGCCTTAGAGAATGGCAGATAGGCAGACCCATTACTCCTAAAAGACTCATAGAGTACTAGCATAGGAATATAAAGGAGAACTATAGGCTTATGTGTTCTTCTTCTGCTGTAAACCCTCTGCTAGGCTAGTATTTTAATTACACAGATAATATGTCGTTTATAGCAAGCGTAAATAGAACGACATGGCGTTATATTATTCTTATAAATAACAATTAATAATGGCTGTAGCTGATTATAGAAAAGATAGGAGCTTATTGTTCTTAGGTGCTAATAAGTAATGTAATACTGTCTGGCTTAGTAACTACTATATAATATTACATTGCATTATTATGTTTTGGTCGACCCAGGCGCTAGGCGCCTAAGAAGACGGAGATCAGACAGAGGACATCTATGATAGATACGTATCGTTATATTACATGGATCAGAACGAGTATGGCTACGGCTCGCCTAGCTTAGGAGGTAAAAATCACGTAAGCAACCATGCCTGGACAGGCTTAATTGCATTGCCCCCATTCTAAGATACTCCGTATCTTGCCAAACCATGACTGCTGTATGTATGCCAAGTTGACTGTTGTAACAGGACTAATCGCTAAGGGAGACTCTTACAGGGAGTTAACGCTTAGTAGAAGGGTATATTTGTGAGCCCCTGGCTATAATGAGGATGGATGTTAATGCCTAAGAGCAATGCATTCACTGACTGAGGGTTTTTTAAGTCCTAATAAACTACTTTTAGATTATATAAACTACTGTGTATAAATTAAGGGGCCCTACTTACATACGTACAGACCTGCAAACTGTATTAACATCTCTATTTAACAAACACCTAACTATTACTATCGTTCACTTTACTATATTGTTCTAATAGATAAACAAAGTTGACTTTATCTATCTTTTATTACTAGTTAAGTAAACCATAATAATGGCAACCTAAGTAAGTGCTGTCTTCCTAGAGCACGGCAGTGTTCTTAACATTAGCGGTGGTAAAATGTCACTAACAATCCGTAACAACCTACTCCATGTCTTCACTACAGCCAAAGACCCTAAAGAAGTACCCACCATGCCAGACAAGCTGCTGTATAACGACAAAGGCTTAGAAATCTAGGCTGAAATTATCTTTACACGCTAGTTCTACTAAACGTGTAATAAGATCAAGCTGTTTAAGAAGCACAGTAAGGAGATGGCCTGTAACTATATCCTAGATAACGCCACAATAATTAATCTAGGCGTAGGGTAAGTCTACTTCTCCCTCTTACTCTTTAGGAAAGCATAGTAGGGTAGGCCTAGCTTACTAAACAGATCTTTATTTCTTCTAGCAACATGCGCAAGGTCACCCACCTGCTTAGGGAACTAGCCTACTAGGGCCGTAAGGCAACCTATCTTACCCTTAACATTTTAAAGGAATCTCTTACCTCTAATCTTATAGAACTCACCCCCACCCTTAAAAACAGTAGCGTCTACATGGCAGGCCTCTGGGGCGATTTTAACGCTGGTCTTGCCTTTATTAAGACTATTATAGAGACCCTATGTGTTTTGCTTTCCCTAGGCTCCGTTCTGTTTAACAACCCCTGGAAGAACGCCATTATGTCCCTCTGTGGCTAGGCTGCCGTTATGCAGCCGTCTGACCTCATCCTCACCAACATAGACAGCCATAACGTCTCCTCAGGCAAGGTCTGGGATGCCTACCACAGCCATCTAAACTTATTTAAAGAATTCTTCCATAACAGCCTTCTGCATGCTAATACTTTACTGGATGAGGACTTCTTCTAGATTAACGACTAGGAAATTAGCGCTGTAATCAAACTAGATAAGAAGCGTTACTACTTCTATCTTAAGGCAAAGAGAAATGTCATGTTGAAAACATAAGGCAGGATGCTAAGAGAGGGCCTGGAGATTAATTAGTTTAACGCCTACAAGTAATCTAAGGAAGACGTCTACATAATGTATGACAAGGCAGGCCTTAAGGTCGTTAAGTTGTAGGCCATTAACGGCTCTAAGATATAGTAGTATCTTATCAGTAAAAAGGATGATAATGCAGCCGTTACTGCCAAGGTATTATTTAAAGATAATAGTGCTATCTTAGTTAGTAGAGAGTAGGCTCTTAGTTACTAACAGGTAATGGGTTGCTATATAAAAGAATCTTAGAGTCTCTAGCATATATTTCCTCTCTTTTTATCTCTTAAGCTAGGAGGAAAACAGGCTATACTATAGACACTTCGTTTATGCTTTATTACACTCTATAAAAGGAGACAATTTAGTTTTAGATAATAGTAAAACATATATATACAGGCTGAACACCCACTCATCCATATAGTCCCTAGACTAATGAACACGCTATTTATAGAACAGATACTCTAACAGGAGGTACTTTATACTTAACTAATACAAGTTCTTACCTATAAGTTATGCTTATCTTATACCAGGATATCTTTTTTCCTTAGCTTCCCTCTTTACTAAATTAAGCATACTATTATTCCTATTAAAATAATATAGAAAGTGCTATCTTAATCTATAAAAAATGCTTTAGTAAGTTTTAAGACGTTTAACTTAAGAACCGTTGATCTCAGATTTGTTAGCGTGATTGAAATACAGGGTATGCGCCACAATGTATCACTTAGTAAGAGAGCTGGGTTTAGGAAAGGTGAGTAAGGCAGATACTTTCTGTATTAGCTGTATGTAAGTATGTTGCCTGCACTATTACTTCCTCTAGGGGGGAGGGGGTAAATAGATGAGAACGTATTAGGCTGAAACCCCCTGTTAGGTTATATATATACCATTACAACAAGCCTTCTATCTAAAGTTAAAATTTAATTAAAACGGTTAGTATAGATGTAGCGTCTTGGGTTGCTATACTATAAATATGGTTATAAAGTTAGACTACTAAAGAGTGCTTCTATCTGATTTTTACTAAACCTAGAGACCATATTAAGTAACTATAAGCCACAAACCACTTAGAAAGATTGCCTTTATTAGAACAGGAGGCATAATTACCTCTAAAGGTAGTAATATGTATAATCTTCTTAATTATAACGCTAATAGTAAACTCCACACATCTCAAGTCATTATTAACAAGACTAGCGTAATTAACCTTACTAACGTAAACGTCATTAATATTAGGCCTATTAACAGCACTAAGATCTATAATAAGCATTAGGATCTACTTACTGATATATATTATACTCTTTCTGAAGACCCTGAGCTCTGTGGTATTGTTATTAGCTATAGAACAGTAAGTCTAGAGGAGACTGCTTGGGTTCTGTCCCTAGTTCTTAATCTGAAGAAGCCTGTTGTTATTACTAGGTCTATACGTCTGTTAAACGCTATCTCTTTAGATATGTTAGCTAATATGACGGCTGCCTTCCGTATAGCTACGCACAAATTCTCCCTAAACAAGCCGCCAGGGGTTCTAGTTGTAATAAACAACTAGATTTTATCCCCTTAGTCTGTTATAAAAACACATATAACGTAACTTCATGCCTTTTAAGCACCTTATCTAGGCTACAGCGCTGCAACCCGATCAATCAATCAAACAGACCCCCCTATATCTGATTGATTGACCACTTTGGGTACCAATATTTGATTGATTGGAAGATATCTGAGATATCTATACGCTTTACCTATTTAGGAAGTCAGTGAAGTTATCACGAAGTACGTCTATAGTGCTGATGTACCTATCCCTCTACCCATCCCTCTTCCGTTTGAAGTGGTGCCCTCCCACGGTAACCCTGCCGCCTCGGAGCCAGTTCTGTAGACATTGTGCCTCCTCCAGCGTGGATGGCATCATCGAGAGCCTCTATAACGTCAAGGTCAACTTCGCAAGGCTGAATGCCCTCTCACAGTCTATCGCCATCACAGGTATAGCAAGGATATCCAGGGCAAGGTTGCTAAGAGTAGGAAAGGCCTGACGATAGTTTATCCACCACTAAATGGGGTCATCAACAGGTTAGGCAATAGATTAGTAGAGGTACTAATCTAACTTAGAAGCCTTGTTTGTAATAGCTTTAGTAGCGCGGCTATTTAGCTATTATTAATACTTAGAGTCCTCTATATATAGTAGCATAGTAATTAGGGTAAATATCCCTCTACCTAGAGACTAGGATCCTCTGCGAAGGGTATTACTAGCATACTAGTATTACTAATAGTCATATAGACCTTCCTTTGCGTCGCGAAGCCATACTTGTTGCGCTAGATCAGTCTATTACTTCTCTAACCATCTTAGGCCCTAGCTAGGATAAAGAATAATTAAGGCCGTATAGAGTACTAAGTCCCCTAGCTAGGTATAGTATTTGTTTAGAACCTTCTATCCATTAAGTATAGATAAGTAGAAGTATCTATAGGAGTTAAAGGTACCCCTATAGAGTTATAGTAGTTAGTTATAATATTAATATAGGGTATACTTGTTAAGTAAGTGTTGAGGGATACTATTTATTAAGGGAGCTAGTAGTATAGTTACTTATAATGTGGTTATTTATAATAACCTTAACCTTTAAGTTATAGTAGACTAACAGGTAGATAGTTATAATACTATAAGATTAATCTCTTTAACTATAGGCTTATTAAAAAGCCTCTTCTACTCCTCTAGATAGTCTATAAGGTATTTAATACTAACTATTATATCCTATAGTCAACCATAACTATTACCCTTCCCCTAGCCTTAGCACCATATTATCTAACTATAAAGGGGCTTAAGTATATCCTAGATCTTAATAAGAAGATACTAATCCTCCTCTATAAGGTAGTCCTTAGTAGGTATTTACTTATTTAGTCGTAGTAAAGTTAGATTATTAAGGATATAACCTATAATCTAACTTTACTTAAGGAGGGTATATTATATTATAAGGTAGGTTAAGTTCTAATACGTATTGTTATTAAGTATTAACTATAACTCCTATAGTAAGGGCTTAAATATTATAAAGCTATTAGGCGCCTTATTACTAATCTTAAGGAACCTTTTGCATTATTAGG
This sequence comes from Colletotrichum sublineola, assembly GCA_020631755.1. NCBI lineage: Eukaryota > Fungi > Ascomycota > Sordariomycetes > Glomerellales > Glomerellaceae > Colletotrichum > Colletotrichum sublineola. The sequence goes on from JAHSQG010000019.1 coordinate 1,086,900, forward strand.
GTGAGGATTAAATATACTTGACGATATTCTAGAGCTTACTAACTAGGCCGCACATACGCTAGAGCTTAAGGTCTGCCTTTAGTTAACTAGCATTAAGGACCTTATTAGACTTCTATTTAAAAGCTTTACTATTAGTACTATATAGAAAGGCCTAACCTATAAGGTTAAGAATATACCTATAGCATTATATCTACTAATCTAGTACGTTAGCTTAGGTATAGTCTATTAATAGACTAGTAAAGAGATATGTTATATAAGTATTATTATTACTTATGTTATTATAAATAACTATACTAACGCAGCCTATAATTCCCTACTTATTAATAACTTAAAGGAGTATCTAGGTAATATTTACACCCTTATAGGACCTAGGTTAACAGCAGAAGGTGATAAGATACTAGGTCTACTTTACCCTTACGTTAAGGAAGTAGTAGAAGATAGTAATAATAGCGTACTTATTAGGTAAAGTCTAGAGGTTAAAGGAGAGGTAGATTTTAGTTATTACGTTATGTATCTTATTATAGATCTTAACCTTTTTTGCCTAATAGAGAGTATTTATATACTACCTTATACTTTTATAAGACTATAGTATCTAGAATAATAAATTAGGGTTAAGTTTAAAAAGGAGGTACTATATCTATTAATTTAAAAAGGTTAAAAAGGGATTACTTATATTAATAAGAAAAGTAATAGTAAGCTTATAGCATATTATTACTTAGTTCTTTATAATAGTAATAGGGGTAGATTAGGCTTATTTTACTAGTAGAGGTAATAATAATAGATCTATCTTATCCCCTTACTTAGTAGTTATGTTTATTATCTTAAATATATAATAAGTATTGTTAAGATAGGACCCTACTAATAAGGTTAACATTATAATAAATACCCTTAGGTAGCCCTTCTTATTATATTAATAGTATATCTAGTATATATTACCCTTTATCCTACCTAGTAGTATATAGTAGACAAAGAGGCTATGATCCTTAATCTAAGTAGTCTAACCCTTTAAGCCCTTTGTTAATAGTAGTAAGTTGTTAATATACTTCTGCCCTTTAAATATAATATAAGGTATGGCGTTAATAGTATCTTAGGCGTTAAGATTATAGGTTAACACGTTGCTAGTAGTAGATTAAGGTTGGTTGAGTTAGGGGATGAGTTAATAAGGCGGTAGTACGCTAGGAAGCCGTGAAGCTATTTGGAAAGGCTAAAGGAGGGTAGAAGACTTAAATAACTGTAGGCTATTACTAGTAAATTTAGCGTAGTAGAAGTATTATTAGTTAACAATATTACTAGCAAATTTGGCGTAGCAGAAGTATTATTAGTTAACAATATTGCTGGTAAATTTGGCGTAGCAGCTGTGTTAGATTAAAGTGTGTGGCCCCACCCCCAGCCTGGAACCAGAGAAACAGCCCCCCTAGAAGCCGGCTCTATACTATATACCCCTTTTTTTTTTAGAAGTTATTAACTATAGTAGTGTAATAGTTAATAGAGCTAAGACTAGTATTCTAGGTTGAGGTGCTCTAGGTTTGAATCCTAGCTGTGGTGTTATTTCTGGCTTGAATTGAAGTAATAGCTCAGAGGGTTGCAACCTAGCAAATCCATCAGCCAACACCAGAATAACTTCATTTTTGCCCCATATTTATATTAGATCCTATAATCCTATTGGTCTGGCGCCGGAGATATATTCTCCCGAAAACCTCCAGATATCTCAGATATATCTGTTAAATCGTTAAATACGTATTTGATTGATTGATATATAAAAAGGGCTGTATTTGACTTATTTGATTGAGATATATGGGGCGATATCTAATCGGGTTGTAGCGCTGCTAGGCTATGTCTATAGTAATAAGGTTAACATAATATTAAGGCAGACTAGTCTAGTTAGCAGCTAATTCTATTAAAATCTAATTAAGAAACTCCCTTACGTAGATATTATTACTAGCTATATTAGGGTAGATAAAGTATAAATTAAAGCTTGTGTTAAAGCTAGAGTAAGAGGGCTTATTTCTACTAAGTTTACACCTAGACTAGGAACCCTATAGGAGATTTATATATTTAAATAGGTAATTTTTAATGGCGTTACTATAGTCTAATCTTTATAAGTTAGAGTAGGAGAGGTTATAAATAGCTAACATTACAAAAGGATTAATATTATTACTAGGAAGGATCTTACTTTAGAAAAGGCTAGGATTCTTCTATACTTTAGTCTTACGTGTAGAGATAATAAGAGTACTATTAAAATAGTATTTAGAAATATGTAATCTAAACATACTTTCTAAAACAGCGCCAGCATGAGAATGTAATTAGGAGCTAGTTACTTATTAACTAACACCGTATACTCTAAGTAGTTTATCTCTAATTATGACATTTCCTTAGCTATTAATATATAAAAGAATTTTATTAATCTGCTAATACTCTTCTACCTTAACACTCCCTCTATACTAACTAAGTTTCTCTATAACAGGGTTACTGGTTTCTCTGCTTGAAAGTAAGAAATAATAACCAATACTAGGCGTTTAAGTATTACCTTAAAGTCTTAGTCGTCTTAACTATTTCTTCTATTTAAGCTATGTTAATACTAAATTAATCTAACGTTATCTAATTGGCTTCTCCTTTCCTAAAGGGATCTTCTTTTCTAGCTTCTACCGTAATAGCTTCTATAAAGCAAGGCATTAGTTAAGTAATATACTTCACCACCTCCGCAGCATACATGGTTGTGCCCTGGCTTTTATTATACTGAGGCATATTCATATAAGTATAGGAGAAGTGTTTTGCCACTATAGGCAAGAATGGGCTTGGATCGTGTGAATTAGGCGTATGTGAGTCTATGACTTATTGTAAACCTACTAGACGCGTATATGAACTGGATGTAGTGGATGAAGGAAGGAGCAGTAAGGGCACCCTAACGCAAGAGATCCAGCCTGCCCTTTATGCCATTGAGTCAATTCTTGGGCGTGGGGTAGTCGGCTCAATATTAGACTGTCTATAATAGAGTTAGGATTTAACGTATGTACCACCACAGCTGGTCGTGCCCTACACCCTATGAACCCCTCATTCGTGCTATCTTTCTAGACCCTGGGTCCGCACAAAGGGCCTAGAGACATCAATTCAGGTACTTCCGATAGGCTACTATATACAGGAGTATACCGTCGTATGGGGCGAAGTGCGGCTAGTAACGACTGAAAACATGCAATTGGCCGGGACTAACCAATAAGGTCGTACAAATTCATCCTTATTGAGTAGCTGCGTGTGGATGTATCTAGATTGCAGACGATAAGCCTGACTTAGGCCGTACTTAAATTAAGAGAGCCTGTCTGACTAAGGAAGCATGAATTGCAGATACTACCTCTCCTTAGTGGTGACCTCTTGAAATGATGCCAACACTAAAGCGGGGCGTATGTGGGCTACACATGGTGATTTAGTTGAGCAGCTCGCGCCAAGCATAGAGACAAGAACTCTAAGCTGGCTGGTTCTTAGTGTAGTAATGCAGCCTATTGCTTATTTCAGGCAGGTTGGGAAACAGCTCGCCAGGGAATTATGTTGTTACTAGCGTTTAACGTGGTTGGCTGTGCCACACTATCTATATGCAGGGGACTAGGCAGAGACTTTGATCGTCCTAAATCAAGGCGGCCTACCCTGGTGTGGTATAGGGCTAGATCTGGTACTGTTACTGTGGTATATAGCTGATGGCCAACTGTCCCTGTTTAGCCCTACTTAAATAAAGCTAGGGACTGTAGCCCTTACTAGCGTACATGCTTGGGCGAACGGGCTAATATAGAGTATATTAATGTACGGACGCGCTGACAGATAAGCCATGCCAGGTTACAACGAGCTTCCCACCCCCTCGCTACCGGAAACTACTCCTCCTTAACAACACCCCTCATCATAAGCACCCCACTGGGTCAGATTACCGGTACGGCTCTCTAACGCCACCCCTTTACAGGTCTTTAAGAGTGGTGCACTAGACGCTATTAGAACATAACTGTTGTCACCCAAAGCTAGCAACAAGGGCTTTAGGCAGCTAATCAATCTCGCTTTGCAGCTGTATCTTATCTTCCCTATGTGCTTGTCACGACTGTTATACTTACATGTCAGACTCCAGCGAAAGCCAATTCAGGCTGGCCCTTACGTCAGTTACTGCCACTTACATGACGCGTACTGCTAAGAGCCAATGACTTGTGTCCTAGAAGATAAGCATAGGGCCATTAATGTAAGAGTAAGTCATGGCGTAAAGTGTACTAAGGTGTTTTCAAGGGGCTTGCCGCCTAGTGTTTATTTAGGCAGCCTTTTTAGCTTTTAATCTAGTATTTACTATTAGATAAAGGGCCTACCTCAAGCAGTCTGATAAATTTCATTGTTATCCGTAAGGTATCTAAACATTAAACAGGACTAGCTAAGGTTGAACATACTATGTAAGCACAGAGAGTCTGCTTGTCTGCTATGTAGGCCTAATCTTAATAGGAACGCATTACAGCTTAATAGACATAAAAAGTTAATTTAACAGACTAACGCTCTAAGGTAAGTCAGAAGTGTTGGCAGATCTTGCAAACAGGTCGTATAAATCCGGCGTGAAGATTATATAGCTAGAGGCATGTAGTCTTAATAGCACGCCCTCACCACTTTATTCAAAGGCTTTACGAATCCGTCAGCCTTAGGCGTGCCGTGGTTTAGCATTAACTCTAGCAAACCCACATACAGCATGCTTGCAGCAGGAATTCAGCACCAGGTACCTAGAGTACTAAGGAAATATATAGCTGCCTTACTCCTGTGGTTTGTATATATAGGGGAGATGCTCTTCTAGAGTTAACGACGCCTAGTGACTTTAGCTATAGCTTGCTATACATCTAAACCCTATGCGACATGCCTACCCTACTATAAGCGTAATAGCCCTGTTTTTTATAATCTAATTAGGACTTAGTAGGCATAAGGGCTAACTCCTAACTAATGTTATATAGGTGGTAGAAACATAGGGAGGGGTGGCAGGATAAAGGATAGGCATAGGAAGCTACACTACGGCACCTAGTAGGGATTATTATCTAGTATACTTAGTAGGGAATAAGGTAGTAAGCTAAAATTTAGGGCGACTCTACGTTTAGACAAAACCATAGGCCCTTATAGTAGTGCCTGCCGGGAGATATAGTACTATCTGCCAGCTTGAGCCAGACCTCGCGACAATGTATAGGCATTTCTTAGCGCGCTTGGTATTGACCTAAGGCCATCACAACTGCGCCCTGTGTTAAAGATTTGGTGATCTATTACTTTAAAGTATTGCCTACTACTGATTGTCCGGCCTTTATTAAATTTTTATTTACGTCACACCTTCTAAGATAGCTGCTTCTTTAAGCTATAATCTAGGTGTACTAAGCCTGTTATTTACTTAATAGGTCTTTTACGTAAGACGCTTCTCCTAGCTCCTATAGTCTTATGCTACTACTATTCCTAGTTTTACCCCTTAGGAGGACTTTATTAAACTCTAGTATCTAAAGGGGTAGGATAAGTGTTAGTATACTGTAGTTAGGTATATAGACGGGATGTAGCTCTTAATAAAGTAAGGCAAACTTATAACATATGGAGCCTATGAGTTTTCTAAGTACCTCTAAGTCTATAAACCAGGATTAAAGTATGTATTCCTCCTTTATCTCTGTCTCTTCTGTGTTAGGTAGGATTAATAACAAGGCTCTACTGCCTTTACTGCCTTAACCTAGGGGTATAGTGCCTTAGGTATGTTATGAGTAGAGAGAACAAGTCGTAATGTGATTATTTACGCTTTCTGTCCCTTTTAGATACCTAGATGATAAGAGACCCTAACTCTTTAGATTAATAAGGTGTTTTTAAATTACAGTTATGTTTAATTATATGTAAAACTGTCGCCTTATGTTAAGATATACTATCGTTAAGTAGACATTAATAGCACGCTACTGCTGGCAGTTAAGGATAATATGAGCCTACCTAGTTGTAAACATTACGTCTGTTTCCAGCTGCCTCCTTAAATACACCCTATTAGATAGAGCTTGCCATCCTTATTCCCCTCTAACGGCTGGAGTCAGCTAGGGCAGACCATCCTCCACCCGTATTATAAGGTACTTCTTACCTAGTATAGCTCCCTAGTATTTAGGCCTTCTTTTACTTATAGTTATATACCTATCCTAGAGGTCCTACCGGCTTAGTAGCACTGCTAATAGATAGGCTTATTTACTTATTATTGTTATCCTAGTAAAGTAAATGTTACCTACCTATAGTTATTAATATTCGCCTCTTATTTAGATAATTAAATGCCTAGAGCTCCTATAAAACTTACTGTTACTATGTAATATATATTGGGAGTTCATACTGGTTACTATCTTATATATATACGCCACCCAGCCATCCCTAAAGACGCCACCTATACTATCTACACTGTGGCAACGCCCTAGTAAGAATCTAATGGAACTAGTTAGTAATAGTTTTCAACCCTGGAAAAATGATTACGGCCAGCATTTTATGTTTCTAGGGGAATAAGGTACTAATACCTTAACCGTGGAAAAAGAACAGTACCTGCATCTGGGACAACAAGCGCAGATTGAGGGCTTGTAAGAAGGAGTACGTCCTTGATATTGAGCAAAGACTATGAGGTTGTTAATCCTAAGGGGTGAAAGCTTTAGTTGAAGTGTAATAAGCTACACGACTAGTTGCTAACAAAAACCATAAGCTCTAATAACTTCTCTACATAATAGGCCTAGACGACAGATAAATTAAATAGTATATTAAGATAGGGAATCTAAACTCTTCTATTTATATTCCACCCTATAATATATATAAAAGCAGCACTACTATAACTAGGTAGAAGGTAGCTGTGTTAGAAGACCTGCTTGTTCTATAGTAGCTAGAGTGCCTCTAAAGCCCTATGCCGTTAGTAACAGAAAGTCGTTAGGGGAGTATTAATTAAACCCTTAGGTATGATCTAGTATTCAATTCCTTAGCTAGAAATAACGTCCTATTAGCTAAAGACGTCTAGTAGTCATACAGACTGCTATCTGTATTACTAACAAACTTAAATAGTATACTAATCTATCTACCACCTAAACATCTCTAAACTTAAGAATACTGCGGTTATTAGCTTAGCTAAGAAGATTTCTAATATATAGAATCTGACTATAGTTAGACTAGTTATGGCTTTTTATTAAACCCGCCTTAGTATAATCTGAATCAGATGTTCCATTATTAATCAGTTTCCTTAGCAGGAAATCCATTAATAGGTTAACTGCTTCTGACTTACTATGTACTACTAGCCACACCTTACCCTATATACCATCTATTATATTAGCAGCTGATATCTTACGTTGTGAATTACCTTAGAAGTAATTCTAGCAATAACTCTAGGCCTGCCTTAGTAGCTAATACCAATTCAAGCATTAGAGATTAAGCATTACAGCAGGTAGGCAATTCTAACAATAATGCTTAATACCAAAGACCTATTTCAACAGAGCGTAACTTGAGCGCCCTAATGGCTGAACGCAATTGATGTCAGTTGACTTTGAGAAAGTCCCATGGATCACACATATACCTGCTGCCTCGAGCCGCCAGCGGAGCCATCTTGCACGGATCCCCTCCAGCCTTTGAAATAGCAACGTCACAGCCTAGCCATTTGGTCCTGGATTTGGAGTGCAACAAAAAAAGCCCGCGTCATAGAGCTCTTTACTGTCCACGGCTGTCTACGAGGCATAAGACAAGTGCATTCGCACCTTACGCTGCGGCGAGGCTTCTCAAGTACACCCGACGCCGTTAACGAGAAGATAAACAACGACCCCCTGGCTCCTCCAATCCAGACCTTCGGGATGGGACTTCTTTGTGCAAACTTATCAGAATAATTATCATCGAGCCCATGGGCAAAGAATCAATCCGATACTGGGTGTCAACCGCTGTACCTTAAACCGTGACATGGCATCTCCCTTCTCGACTAGACGGCAGAGCACTCAGACGTCGAGGTCAGAGCCCTAGTCTGTCAGTGCTAGCCATATGTCTACTCAACGGCAAGATCCTTAATAACGGAAACAATGACATAGCATCGGTAGCCGAGCTGACAACGTCAGAATTTCTTGACAAATTCATGTTCCGGCGATTCAAAGCGCCCGAAGACGAAACGCGGCAACTGACATTTAACAAAGGCTGCCAGCTGACCAACGTAGAGTTGACACCGGGCGGCATTGCAACAAGGGGCCACCTGTGGAAACTAGGCCCCATCATTTAGCCCGAGCGATGCATTTGCCAGAGTTTTGTCCATTGCATTGTTGAAGGAATAACGAGCTGATATGTAGCGCAGAGCCAGCCAGTAAGTACACAACCGCTACGCTCATGCCGATTCTGGTATTGTCTCGACTTTTCAGTGAACACCGGTCAGCCAATCATACATTGTGTCTTCGTGCGTAGAATAGGACTCCATATCATTTATTGTGGATGGTACAGAGCGAGGTGGAGAAGAGCTATCGCAAGCGATGGTTGTTAAGGTCTCTACTACGGGTTGCCTATGTATCATTTCCTACAAATGTTGAAGATTGTTTGGGACTGCCAGATACGTTATGGAGGGTCCCTCTCAACAGCCTAGAACTCAATACATTAAAACAATAAAGTAACGGGAGCCCATACGGTCGCTTATTAAAACACAATCCACGTGGCGGACCCTTCGTACACCACGATATTTACTTTCAGTTTGGACATCACGGTTCGTGTGACCGTTCCACGCTACTTTGTTAAGCCAGCCCCCTGCACCCTAAGGCTTCGATGCCGCTTGCAGACTAGCTGCCAAATTCTGTTCACTTTATTTTACACAGCATAGGCTCCCTGATATATCGTATTATTCCACGTCCGCCATGGTCCATCGCAACGGGCTGGGTCATATCCGGAGACGCGGTGTATAGACTCGGTCGTGCATTTCGAATGCGGCATCTATGACTATGCCGATGCGCACGAGAACAAGAACTGGCAGCCGTATGCGCCGCCACAGCCGCCGCGTATGTGAAGGAGGAGCTTTTGGCCGTCCTACAATGATCAGGAGAGAGTGAATTATGTACGCCAGCGAACGAATCATAATTTTAGACTTCAAACTTCTTTATATATGCAGTAACCAAGATTAAGGTAAGGGAAGAACGAAAGTTGGCACATGATTTTCGTTTACAGCTTAATTCTTACGGCCTGGGGTCTATCATCACGCCTGCGGAGGTTAGCAAGGCTACTACAATTATTTGCCGCCGGTCTTGATTTACTGGTTGAGCCATTCCGTTTCGGTTAAGGGTAAGATTCAGGACGGTAGTCTCCTATCTCGTGGTTTATAGTCACTTGAAAAATTGCTGAGTTTGAGTACAAAGATAGCAAACATATCTAAGATACTTTACAGTTAAAGTACGGAGAACTAGGAATTTAATACAAATCAGATGAAAAGTCTCCTACTATGTAGCTATACCAGCCCCCTATTGCGTAAATGCTAATCCTTTCCGTTAGGCGGTCTGTAGTTACGGTAACGGAGAGGCCTGCCAGGCTTGCTAATTAAGCCCTGCAAAAACTCCCTTACATAGAAGGGTGACAGAAGGACTAGCCTATAGCACTCTTTGTCCTAAGTATTAGAAAGACAGTAGCTTACCTTATTATTAGGATACTAACACGCCTTAGTAAATTTAATAAGAACCTTCTCCTCCTTAGGAGTCTTCTTACTAAGAGAGCTACTTATTATATAACGCTATTTACTCCCTAATCTAAGAAATAAGGCTATTAAAATAACTTTCTAACCTAGCTAGTCTAATATAATAGGCGTTTATAAGGTATCTAACTTAATTAATATAGGTTAGCTGTAAAGTATTTATAGGCTAGTAAATAGAACCTAATAATCCTTAAGAGTAGCTTATAAAACCTTAAACTTATAAAACTTACTACTAATAAAATATATTAATTAAATAGTTAAGCCTTAATTTTCTAAACTAAGCTAGATATCTAGCTTAGAGGTAACGTAAGTATTTATGCTTAGGGGCCTAAGCTTTATAAGGACTGGCTTAGAACTCTCTATAGAAAAGTATAGTACGGCATAAAGGAGCTAATAAAGTACTAGGAATTCGCCTAGAATTATTTTAGGTTAATTAATATATACCTATTTATTAGTAAAGTAATTAGTATTACTAAGATAAGTAAGGTTAAGCTTCTTAACATTTAGGAAGATAATGTTTATAATATTAATATTTATAAATAGTAATTTTAGTAGCTTTAGTCTATATACCTAATATAATTAGTAAATCTTATTAATTCCTTACTATAACTTAGTAATAATAGATTCTAATATTAAGTTATCCCTAGACTATAAAGAGGGTAGGGAAGTTATATCTTTAACTAGTAGTAGCTTTTATTTAATAACTAGACTATCCTTACTAGGATAACAGCTTATATAGTATATAGTTATAATATAAAAGGGGGTAGAGGGTAGAAAGACGCTATAATTAATATAAAAGGTAACTAAGAGGGGGACTAAAGTTTAGGATTATAGACGTTTAATTATATACTTAAGTTTTTAGACTAGTACTTTAATCTAGGCTAATAATTTAGGTAAAAACTTAGATAATATTACTACTTACCCTTACCCTTCTGGTGTGTATGGTCCCTATTAGAAAGGCAGGCCCTTAAATATGCTTAGGTATCTACTTAAAAGTCTGCCTAGTAGTAGGGGGGTTATAAATAATCTCCTTTTATCTACTTAATTATAAGGCAGAATTCTACCTATTATGTAATTATCTAAGTAGAAGCTAAGTAGGTGTTTATATAACTGTTTTCTTTTAGAAAGAGCTAAACCTTTCTATTCTATATATTTTATTACTTCCCTCCCCTTATATTAGAATTATAACTACTTATACTTTAACTACTTTTACTCTAAGTAATATAACATAAGCTATTAACTATAAATTCTATCTACTATTACTTATTAATAATATCCTACGTCTTAAACACTAAAAGGTTCCCTAGGAATACTAGGAATATTAAAAGTATAGTTATCTAGTTAAATAAGAAGTTTACCTTCTATAAAGTTAAGTCTATAAATAATAAGGGAATAATTTGTAATAAGGAGTTCCTATAATAAAATATTTATAAAGATAACTTAGTTAATATAGTCCTGGTTTTTATATAGATTAAGATTAATAGTAAAAACTACTTTATCCTAATATAGTAATAGCGTAAGGTAACTAGCTAGTACTATATTAATACTCTAGCTAGTATGTATAAACTAGATATTAACTAGAATACCTAAAATATAGGGCTATAAGAACTACGTAAAGAGACGCTACTAGACGCTATAGTAGTATATAAGAGTATAGTAGCCTACTCTTTAGGTAGCTATATAAGTAAGATAATTAAGGTTATAGTTATAAACGCCTATAGTAAAGACAACTAAGTGAAGTTTAAGTATAGTATTATTATAGGTCTAACTAAGTTTAATATAGGAGAAAATATTATAACTCTTTACGTTCCTATAAATAGACTATATAAGTAACTTAAAATTCTATAGGAAGAGGGCTATACTATTAACGCCTGCCTAATAACCTAGGTACTTAGCTCCTATATATTAACTATAGAGCTATAAGTATAAGAGCTAAGGTATTATACGCGTAAATATAAAGATAAGGAAGCACCTATTAGGTCTTTTTACTATTAGTATGTCTCTATATTTTATTTCTAACGTTATTACGTTAAAAATTGCTAATTATATAGGCTATTTCTAATATAAAGTAGATAAAGATTAATTATAGACTATTATTAGATTTAATCCTCTTAATCTTTTATACTATATAGAAAATATATAGACTCTATTAAATCTAGTATTAGTTTAAACCCTAAAAGATTAACTATTTATTCCTAAGGATAGATTGTAGTAGGCCTAAAGTTTGTGTCTTAGTTTCTATACTATATGTAAAGCTGAAACTAAAAGCTTTTCTAGTAGCGCTAGCATTATGTAAGTATATAGCTAGAAATTTCCTAAACTAAATTAGTTTGTTAAGTCTATTAGTATTAGGTAGTAGATCTATTAGTACCTCTTTTAGGCTAGGAGAGGGCCCCTTACTAAAAGAGGGGCTTCTAAACATAAGCTTTAAGGCTAGTAATAGCTACATTTATAGATAGGGGTAGAGGTCTATTATGTTATCCCCTTAGGTCTTTAGTTAAGTTTATACTAATACTATTAGGCTACTAGGCTAGTATTTAGTATTTATAAGTCTAATAGTAGGGTTAAATAAGATAAATACTAGGAGTTATTTACTCTAAGGCCCCTATAGTCTAATAGTATAAACTATAAAATAGTTATCTATAACCCCTAAGATAGGGCCTTAAGTATTATAGCCCTTTAAATTAAGTAGGTTATCTAACTCTACTAAGTATTTATTATTCTAGCTTATATTAACTTTTAGTAGCTACTATAATATATTATTTAGCGTAGAGAGCTAGAGAGCTACTTATATAGGGTCTTTAGTTAGGGTTCCTTAAAGGTAGTGTTTATTCTTAGTATAACTAGAGTAGGAAATATAGTATAGCTATAGTCTCTATATTATTATATTAGTAGCTTTAGGGTTATTAACTAAGTTAATAAACGTTTTATAGGAATAGTTATAACGTTATATAAAGTATTAGCTAAGAGTAATTACTAGGGTTATAAAGCTATTATTACCTCTATAAAGATCTAATTTATTACGTTATTTTTTAGTATATACTAATATACTAGTTAAGTAAGGATATAATATCTTACTAGTTCTAGCGTTAATTTTAGAGCTAAAGTCTAAATAGGAGTCCTTACCTAGATAGTAATAACAGTTAGAAAACCTAAGTACTATTTAATATAATACTCTTATACTTAAAGACTTATTAATAAGCTACTCTATTTAGCACTCTAAGACTATAATAACCCTAGTAACTAGATCCTTTTTAAGTTATAAAGTACTCTATCTATTATTAATAGGCCCCTCTTTATATTACTAACGCTATATAGCCTTTTCTAATATTAGCTAGATGTCCTTAGCCTGTAAACTTCCTAGCGGTAGGTAAAATCCGTAGTAATATAAAGTCTAGTTAGTTTTATAGGCCTTAAAACTGTTTAGGCTTAAAAGTCTATAGAAGTAGTTATTAAATAAATAGTAGAGCTAATGTCTAATCCGACTAAGTCTTTAAGTTCTAGACAGCCTAGGGCCTATTTATCCTTATAGATATTAAATTACTTCAGAGCCTATCTTTTAAAGCTGTTATCTCTAGTTAGAGAGTAGATACTATAGTAGAGATGCTCTCTATTATTATATATAAATAACTTAGATATTAATTTAAGAAGATAGGCTGTTAGGAGCCTCTTTTACTATAGAACTAAAATAATAAGGCGGCTTTAGCGTCTAGACTTTAGTAGGCTATAGAGGTAGCTTATAATCCTATAGGTAAAGTAAATTAGGTAAAACTTATATCTACTATCCTTAACTTTTAGTTCTAAAGTAGAATATAGTAGTATATAGATATTAATAATAATCTTAGAGCCTATAGACTTATATAAATAAAGCAGATAAAGGGACTTATAGCTATAGGTATAGTAAAGTATACTATTATAGTATAGGAACTTATCTACCTAGGTAATAAGTATAATAAAGTATAGCGCGGCAGTAGTAATAGCATTTTACGTCTTAATTAATTACTATAAGTAATAAGTATATTACCTAAAGGAGTAGGTATATTAGATATTAGTAGAGTATAGGGCGTACGTCTATATTAACTAGCTACTATACTATAGTATAGTCTTAGATAAAGGGGCTTACCTTAAGTATGGTCTAATAAATATCTTTATTACCTATAATATATCTAAAATAGCTATAGGTTAAGCTAAGGTTAAATATATTATATAAGTCTAGAGACTTAGTAATATATAATACTATCTTAATAGGAAGGTATTATATTTTAATAGAGGTAAAGTTAACCTAACAGACTAATAATTTAAGGTAAGTTAGAAATATTAGTAGATCTATAATAGGGTTATATAAATCCGGAATAAGGATTATAATTACTATAAGAGGCGTGCCTACTAGAGCTTTTTTAGTATCCTTAAGGAAGTATGTATTCCTAAAGCCTTATTCTTAGTAGAGGTTCTAAGGTAATTACGTACTATAGTTTACCTATATAGGCTAATTATATATACCTTAAGGTTATATATTCCTCCTTTTAAGAGAGGCTGTAGAGCCTATTGTTATGCTCTACTATAGCTAATAGGCGCTATATGTAGTCCTATATAAAGAGATAGTAGAGGGGTAAGCAACCTTATGTATAGCTAAACACCTTACCTACTATATCCTAATAGCACGCCCTCACCACTTCGTCCTAGGGCTTTATAAATCTATTACTAGTATGCCTTAGGCACACTACAGTTCAGCTTAGGACTAAAGTAACAGAGCGTTAATACTAGCAAACCTATAGATAGCTGTTATTAGCCCTTAGTATATAACCTACCTAAGGCCTTAGGTCGCACGTATCTAGCCAACTGGATTTAACGTAATTACCCGCAGGACTACACTCACATAATAGTTCTGACCCTATATAGCATGCTAGCAGCAGGAACGTAGTGCTAAGTACCTAGAGTACTAGGGCGATATAAAGCCGCCTTACTCTTATAGTCTACATATATAGGAGGGATGCTTGTCTAGAGTTAACAACACCTAGTAACTTTAGCTATACTAAGTAGTATGCTATATATTAAAATAAGATATACTATATATAATATACCCTCCCTATAGTAACCCTAGTATAAGTATAATAGGCCTACTATTTATAATCTAATTAGGACTTAGTAGGCCTAAAGACTAACTCCTAACTAATACTATATATATGGTAGAAATATAGGGAGGGGTAGAGGAAGGATAGGTAGAGGAAGCTACATAGTAGTACCTAGTAGGGATTACCGTCTAGTGTATTCAGCAGGGAACAAGGCAGTAGGCCATAAGTTAGGGCGACTCTACGTTCGGACAAGACAACAGGCGAAAGCCCCCACAGCAGTACCTGCCGCCAGCTCAAGCCAGAGCCCGCGACAATGTGCAGGCACCCTGGCGAGCTTGGCATAGACCCGAGGCCATCGCAACCGCGTCCTGTGTGAAGATTTGGTGGTGCATCTCCTCGAAGTGCCACTGCCGATCGTCCGCCCTTCACCGAGGTTTTATACGCGACACACCTTATAAGATAGCCGCTTCTTTAAGCCATGAGCGAAGAGCACTAAGCCTAACATGGCATGGCCTAGGTCTTGTCATTTGCTTCACGCAAGACACCTCACACTTACCAGCTCTCATGGTCTTGTGCTGCCCCTATTCCTATGAGAGGTTCTAGGCCCCTGTCTGTCTTTGTCTCCTATGGTAGGAACCTAAGAATGGTTTCTTTTTTTGGTGGTGTTAAGCCCCACCTAGGAAATAGTAAGGCTAGCAAAACAGACAGACTTACGGTAATCACAAGCTAATAGTCCTCCTGATGAGTGTGCTACTGGTGTGCTCTTGCCGGAATGCCTTGTCCAACACGTCTAAAGTTTAACACTACTTGTGTGACTTAAGTAAAGGAGAAGGTTGTTAATTAAAACCAATCTATAAGGTAATAGAATATAACATCTAAGGTAGAGACTATGCTATAGGTGCTATATTAAAGTATATGTTATGCTAATGCCTTCCTAGAATAAATGACTTGTTATCCTTAAACTTAATATGCTTTCCTGTTTGCTACACATACCTTCTGTCATGCTAAGCATCCACACCTATTGCGTTAAAGAGATAACAACTATGTAAGTAATCCTAAGATTACTCTACCACAGTCTCAAACTCTGCTAGAACTTAAAGAACGTTGTTTACCTAAGTATAATAACTAAGGCTCTACAAACTTCCGCATAATAGCTACTAACTTAGCTATATATATTCTGGAGGAATATTGACGTTTCTTTGTAATCCTTAAATAATATAAAGGAGATAAAATCCCTTAGTAGTGTTCTTTAGCTAGATATAATATACTTATTAAAGATTAAAAAAGCTAGTAGCTATATAAACTAACTAAAGTGTGGTGTAAAAGTAGCGTTTTATAAGAAGTTTTAAGAACAAATTATTACTATGAGGTGTAGTTTCTATAGGGTTTGGCCTATAGCTCCTTAAAACCTCTATAAAATCTACTAGATTAGTTTTAGACTATAATAAGGTGTAATAAAGAGGGGTTAAGCCTTTAATAGTCTATAATAAAAGTTTTGTAGTTAGATATTTATTAAAGATTACCTCTAAAGCTATCTTTAACTAGAAATGACATATATATAGAAGGCGTAGATAAATATCTATAGTATAATTAAGAAGGAGGCTTAATATTTTGTACTGGTTTTTTTTAATAGCTATATCTAATGGCGTTATGGTCTTATAGCCCTTTCCCTTTTCCTTCTTTTTAAGAATTCCTTTAGTATTAGGATTAGCTCTATGTTATAGAAGTAGTTCTGCTAATCTCTATAGACCTAAGAATGCTGCTAGGTAAAGAAGGGTAAAATCTTCCTTATTTAGAGAGTATAGCGTGCTAGTGAATTAGTAGGCTGTTACTACTGCTGTTAACTAGTAGTGCTTAAGTATTTTATAGGCATGGTTGGCTGCCTTGGTGTTGGCCTTGCGAGAAGTAGGATTTCCCCCCTAGATGGAATAGTAAATCTATTAGATTAGGTAACGCTTAGTAAGCCTTAGACTAATAATCTCGTTTAGTTGTTAATTTAATATTACATATAACTATAGGTTATGTTTGATGTATATAGTGGCGTCTACGATTTAAATCTTTAGTATATAAACTATCTAAATGTTAGGTAAGCACTTAGAGGGAAGATTGCTATACTTATCTTTATGGTCTTAGGAACTAGTAGAATTTAGATAAGATAGGTGGATATAGACTAGGAAATAGTACTAAAGTAAAGAGAGATTATATAGTATATAGCTAAATAGACCCTTACCCTAACTTATATAGAGTACTTAAAAGCGCCTTAGCTATCTAAAGATTTAGCTAACTCTTGTTAATTATTATGCTTACTAGCCCTTTTAGTTTTATCCCTAGAGCTTCCTAGGGGTATATATATCTAATATAGACTTTAGGTGTAATATATTATACCTATTCCTTAGGGATTTAATAGACCTAGATATAACCCTTACTATAAAGTAGATTAGAAGGGATCTAGCTATATAAGTAGAATATAGTATAAGTACTATACTAACTAGTAGTAGATATAACTAAATATCTTTTACTAAGATTATATTAGTCTATCCTTAAAAAATCTTTAAGATATTATACTTTTTTATTAGAACGCTTAAGTTATTTTAGCTCTAAATAAGTACCCTTTAAAAAAACAAATAGGACTATTACCCTTAGTAATACTCTTAACCTATATACTGTTCTCTTATGTTTAGATTTACTAGCTATATCTTTAGACTCTTTTGCTTTATATCTATTTTATTTAAGCTCTTATTACTCTATTTAGGGTCTCTATTACTTATTATAAATAGAAACCCTCTTAGGAATACTATACTAATTACTAAACCTTTCCTAGTGTCTTAATATCCCTAATTTAAATATATATAAACTATAGTCTACTTCTAACTATATAGCTTACTACTTCTTATAATTAGCCTATAATAAATATTACTATATGTTAAGAGATTATATAGATTTAATTTATATTATTAGTAGTATAAATAATAAATGTTATACTAAGATTATAGTTAACTTAGCCTGTATTACTAGTCTTACTAAAGTCCTTACCTTTAGGATAAACCTTTTATACTTTATTTTACTACCTTAGTATATAATTAGACTAGAAGAAGCTATAAGCTAGTAGCTATTAGAAGCTATTAGTAGAATTTAGAATAGAGGTAGTAGATAACTAATAAAATACTACTATTTTTATGCTTAATAAACGTGCTCTTTCTTAGAGTATCTAGAGTCTATAATACTAATAATACTATTAAAATAGGCTACTCTATCCTATAAGGTAGAAGTATAGGTATTATTATTAGAATAGCAATCTTACATGACCGTACGGCAAACCCTTGAGTCATGCACAAACGACAAAGGGCATCAGATTGGATACTTAGACCTCAGGTATGAACCATAGTACGACTCAGACTAAACTGACTTAAGTCTTATGGCTAAGTACATAACTATTATACAACAGCCATCTTATAGTTAGAAAGGATAGTTATAGATAATAGATCTTTGGTTTACCCTATATTTTATTTACCCCCTTACGCGTAAGGGACTCTTATAGATAGGAGAGAGTCTATTTAATACTAATTAGTAGTTGCTTAGGTAATTATACGTAATTGCTTTATGTGATTATAGATTAGTAAGAGTAAAGAGATAAAGACTTAGGAATCTAGGAGGATCACCTTATACTAAGAGCCCTAATCTTACTGTTGTCGCCTAGTAAGTTAGAACTAGATAGTAAGGGTAGGGAAGACTAGATACTATTATATTATATGAGAAAGCATCCTATGTCTGCTCTAGTAAGTTAGAACTAGGTAGGAAACCTATTATATGCTTTACTAGTAGATAGTATATATTATGGCATATTATATAACAATCTAATACTATATAAGATGAAATAGCTACTACCTAACTATGGCTTTAGCTTAAGAGATAAAAGCCTCTTAACTAGAAGAGGAAATCTAGTAGAACAATAATAACATAGATAAATATTAGATTATATATAAAGATATAAGTAAGAGGAGTAGTATTCCTCTTAGTATCTAGAAGAAGTTAACTAACCTAAGATTCTAGATGTAAATACTAGACATTATAGCTGCCCTAATAGAAGTAGAGCTTACTATATACGTTAGGTATATTATAATAAATATAATTATTATAAGACTACTAAATAAGATCTTTATTAATTAACTATATAAAGATTTTAAGGACTAGTTACTATATTAATAGTTAAGGGTTAGTTATATGTACTGAGACGAGTTTGTCTGACTCCTTACTAAGTAAGGAATTTAGCTTCTAAAGGGTAAGGAAAGATTAGTATCTATATAAATCTTAAACTTTATTAAAGGGATTAATAAGGAAGATATAGAGGATACTACTATAACTACTCTATCCTATACGATTAATATACTAGTAACTACTATTAGGAACCCTAAGGCAGCCCCTTAATAGAATATAACTAAGTAGCTAGTAGAGTTAATTAAACTTTAAGATATATTACTAGCTTAAGGGACTAGAAGGCCTAACGTATAAATAACTCCCCTTAGGATAAGGTTTATATAAGAGGTAGAAAGTTTTTTAAGGCCCTAAAGTTAAAGTGTACCCCTACTATAGAGAGATATCTATAACCTCCTACTAAAATAAATTATTAGGAATGGTCTATATAAGCCCTATATGATCTTAGTCTTCTAGAAGGGATGGAGAAAAGATAGGAACTATACTAGGAAACTGTATAATATACTTTACGATAAGGTAAAGGTTTTTATTAGTTTCTATTAGTATCTCTAGATTATAGAGGATTAATACTATATGGTATTTCTAGATATCCTAGCTAAGCATATAGAAGAATTCTACCTATACTATATTAGCCCTATATAAAGATAGGATGAGATGTATAGTATGCTAGACATATATTTTAATACTAGTATTAACTATAGTCTATATTAGACTAACTAGACTACTATATCCTTTATATAAGTTAAGAGGGAGAATCTAGATAAGATACCTATAGAGGTGCTTAAAGTACTTCTAGATAAGCTACCCCTTATATAATAAGTACTTGGTGATGGTTTCTAAGGAGAGATTATGCTTTATATGTAGGTTACCTAGGCCTGCTAGGGCGTACTAGAACTTGAGATAGCTCTTAGTAACCTTAAGGTATATTATATATGTGAAGAGTTCTTCTCTAATCTTAGGGCTTTTTTATAAGTTGCCTTAGATAGGAAGACTACCTTACACGATATATACTTTATAAATAGGAGATATATATCTAACTATAAAGACTAATAGTAATAGCGTTTATATAAGAAAGGTCTACTATGTTAACTATTCTATAAGGGTAGAGGTACTTAGAATAGTAGGCTAAGACCTTATTATATAAATAGACCTAAGAAATGTTTTGTGTGTTAAAAGGAGGGATGTTAGTTAACTAATTACTTAGATAGAGAATAGAATTATGTAAAGAACTAGTACCTTTAAGTATGTAATATGCTTAACTAGGAACTATATAAAGATTTCTTACTATACCTCTTAGAGGTAGAAGGAGAAAACCCTATTAAGGAAGAAGGGGAGGAATTATATAATAAAGATAAATACTAGGAAGATTAGGATATCTCCTAATACCTCCTATTAATATTATTCCTTTATTATATAATAGGAGAAGATATCTTCTCTAAATAGGTAATAGAAGAAGGGGAAATTTTTATATTATAAGACCTATATAGTACTATGTACTAAGGAGAACTATAGGATATAGGGGTAGCTAAATTCTTAACTATTAGAAGGCTATAAGTTATGGTATACTTGCGAGAGAACCTATGTATGAAGGTGACATAGAAGCTGGGATCTACTAACGTATGATTTAGAGGAGGTGAATCTATTATGTCTATAGGGATAATAGAGATAGATAACTAAATTAGATAAGTTACCTATTATATCCTAGATATACTAACACTATTCCTTTTCTTATTATATAATGTAGATAGACTGGGAGCCTATTTTAATAACGTATAAAATACTATTATTATAAAAGATAGTAAATAGATACCTGTTATGTGAAAATAGGGATACCTATTCTTTAACCTAAGTTGTATGGAAGCTAGGATATTCTTTACTGAACCCTAGCTAAGGCGACTTTATAGGAGGTTTGGATATCCTTATATGGATTGCCTATACTACCTCCTGAAGAAGGCTGGATATAAGGATGTTAATTTTAATATTCTAGAAAAGATCTAGAAGTTCTGTTATTACTGTTAATTACATAACTAGGCCCTAAGAAGATTTAAGTTCTTACTTAAGGATAAGAATTATTTTAACTATAAGATTATTATAGATATTATATAACTAAGGGATAAGAATGCCCTTTATGTTATTAATATAGAGACTAGCTTTTAGGGAGCTATATTTCTTAAGTTACTATCTATATAAGATACCTAGTATATACTTCTAAAATACTAGATTAATATATATATAGGTCCTCTAGACTATATTGTATATAACCTAGGTATAAACTTTGCTTTAGAAGAATTTAGGAATAATACTAAGATTATAGGCATATTATGTAAAGAAATGCTAGTTAAAGTATATTAGGCTGTAGGTAAAGTTGAAAGGGTATATATACCCTTAAGACGTGTGTATGAGATACTCTATAAGGAGTTAGGGTATAATATAGATAAAGAAGTTATTCTTTAGATGGTAATTAAGGCCCTAAATGATACTACTAGACTATATGGTATTATACTAACCCTACTAGTTTTTAGAATATATCTAAGGATTAACTAGGATTTACCTCTATTACATAATATTACCTAGTAAGCTAAGGCTGTATAAAAGGCTATGAAGGTGCTCTAAGGTATTTAGGCTGAGGTGGAAGTTAATTATATAATTAACATACGGAATAGTCCTAATCTTTACTAGGTATTATTACTTCCTATCTAGAGTAAAGTCCTTATGTAGAGAGAAAATAAGGGATAGACTAGACTATATGAGATTTAGGGAATAGAAGGATATACTATTATAGTTAATATAGTTAATAGTCCTATCTAGTTTTATGTAATATATGTTAAGCCCTATTATAGGGAGGAGATACTACTAGAGGATCCCTAGGATGTTGTATGACTAACCCCTTAATAGTAACCTAAGAAGAGGGGAAGACCTAAGAAAGGGTAGAGGAAGGCTATATAATAATTACTAAGAGCCTTCTTATCCTAAAAGGAAAAGGACTACTATAAGCTAGCCCTAAAGTTAAGGTGTGATAATGTTATTACTACTCTAGGAGTACTATATAAAGAATCTAATAATATTAAGATTAACTCCCTTATTAATAAAGGAGTATTCTCCTTTATATGTTATAAGCTAGATATATATAATTAAATATAGATCTATAAAATAAGGATAGTAAGAGAAGTTAAGAACCTACTTACTAAGCTATATAAGAAGTCTAGACTTATTATCTAAGGTTATAGAGATTAGGAGAAAGAGATGCTTCTTATATAAGCTCCTACTATCTAGAGGATAAGCTAGAGACTCCTCCTTACCCTTAGACCTACCCTTATATGATTATTTGGCTGTTAAGGAGAGCTTAGGGATATTACCTAGGTGTATACCTAATCTAATAACACCCTTACTAGGATAATTATTATATGACTCCTAAAAGAACTAGAGGATAGATATCCCCTAGACATGCTCCTATATATTACTAAACTATTATATAGACTAGTAGAGTTAGGCCTCTATTAGTATAAGACCTACTCTAAGTACTATAAGGAGGACTTAGGTATAATAGAGTTAATATATAACCTATGTCTCCTCTATATAGCTAAGGATATAGAAATAGAGACTTTTAGTATTATAGTAATATAGATAGATAATACCCTTACCTTCTATATAAAGGCATTCTTTAAGAAGGAGGAAGAAGTACTATAGACAAAAGGTCTTTATATAAAACTAAAGATAATACTTACTATCAATTAAGAAATTAATTTTAATAGTAGAAGGATTTACTTATATAAAGATAATAGTATTATGTTTACCCTAAAAGGGTAAGCTACTAACCTCTAGTAAGTTAATGCTAAAGTAGAGGATGTATAGTAATAATATATATCCTAGAGAGTAAGAGGTGCCTATCTTACCTCTATTTGCTAACTAGAAGTATTATACGACCTGGCTATTACTACCTAGGTTAAGGCCCTAGAAGAGAAAGATATTTAGGCCTTAAACATACGACTAAAATAGCAGATAGATAACTACTAAAGGGGACTTACCTATATCCTACTTAACCTTATATATATAAAGATATATATCTTTATAGATAGGTCTTTTGTAAATAATATAGACCTATCCTTATAACTTAGATATATAATTATCTTTATAGAAGAAACTACTTATATGAATAAGGACTTTAAGATTAAAGGTAATATACTATACTAGAGTTTAACTAAGTGTAAGAGAGTTATATAAAGCATACTAGCTAGTAAGCTATATAGCATAACTACTAGTTTTAATAGTAGTATTACCTTAAGTATAATACTTAACTAGATACTCTATATGCTTTAGATACCTTATATACTAGTAGTAGTATACTCTAATTTATGTTCCTTATATAAATGCCTTATACGACTAGGTATAATAGACAAAAAGAGGTTAATAATAGACATTATAAGCCTATATAAGTTATATAAGAAGAAAGAGATCTTAGAGGTAAGATAGATTAATAGACAAGATAACCCTATAGATGTATTTACTAAGAAGTTACTAAATTTAGTACTCTAATAACTTATCTTATATAACATACTTAAGATACGTATTAAAGCGTATGTGGATAGATTAAGAGAAGTAACTTCTAATTAATAATTATTTATATGCTTACCTATATAAATTAACTATCTACTTCTTAAAAGGAAATACTAATTAACCTAGGTATTATATAGAAACTAAAAACCCTAACTCTAAAGTATAACTAGGAGAAATTAACTTAATAAAAAGTATAGATAGGAACCTACCCTATATGCCCTATCCTACTATAACTATAATATGTATGAGGATTAGATGTACCCCTTACTCCTGATTAATAACGTATGGAGAAGAGTAGTTGTTAAGGTGGATAAGCTGGCGAGATGTGACGTGCTTATAAGTACTAGCCTTAGGAGTAGGGAGAGCCTTCTTAGTAGAAGGAGCCTCTAAACTATTATCTAAACTACCTCTACTAGAACTAGAGCTAGAACTACTATTACTATTATTATCTTTATCTGAAGACTTATAACTATAATATATATAGGAAGTAGCCTTAGACTACTAGGCGTACTTAGTGTATGCTCTACCTTAGAAGTTAGCTATGTAATAATACTTATAGAAGTGCTTCTAACTATAGGTAGAGTAGTAACTATATAGAGTAGTATAGAGACGTCTATAGGACTAAATAATAATTCTAACTATGTATGAAGACTGTTATATAATTAAAGTAATAAACTCCTGGATAGATATTCTAGTAGTTATTTAGATCTTAATGTTATAAGAAGGGTAATTAAGGGTATAACGCTCCTTATCCTAGAAAAGATTATTAGCATATAAATAAGGCATAAAAAGGAAAAAGTAATATATATTAAGAGCAAGAGTAGCTATAAAGTTATAGTTACCTTAGGTTAATATTAGAATAGTTAACTAGTAAATACTACCCTTAGAGTAGATAGTAATGTTACTAAGGGTAGAAGGCTAGTTATAGATAAGAGATATAATAATAGGCGTATAATTAATCTATTAAAGTTAGTAGATTAATAGGTAAGAAGGGAAAGGAAGGAAACATATAAGAGATGTAAAGAGAAGAAAAGAATAATAGTAAGGAAGGTAGGTAAAGTTATATGTTAGAAGAATTAATAATATATATAAATATTATTAGTATACGAAAGTTTTAATATAGTATAAGGAAGAAAAGGGAAAAAGAGGAAAAAGGTAGGAAGAAGAGAGGCTTATATACTACTAGGGGGTAAGGGCTAATTAGTACCCTCTAGGTAGTAGTATAGGTAGAAGGTAAAGTTAAGGAAGGAGCTTATATATATACCTACTAAACTTGTTTATAATAAGGAAGGTATATATATAAAGAGTTTTTACCTTACCTATTATTTAGTTTAGAAAGGGTATATTTAGAGTTTGTTTTTTACCTAAGTAAATAACTTTATTATACGTTTAGTAGGTAGGACTAGCTAAAGGGAAGATAAAGCTATTTATAGGTTTGCTTTAAGGGATTTAATTAGATAAAAGGGCATATAGTTATAAAAAGAAAAGTTATAAGTATTAGAATAGTAATCTTATATAACTATATAGTAAACCCTTAAGTTATGTATAAACAATAAAGGGTATTAGATTAGATACTTAGACCTTAGGTATAAACTATAGTACGACTTAGACTAAACTGACTTAAGTCTTATGGCTAAGTATATAACTATTATATAACAGCCATCTTATAGTTAGAAAGGATAGTTATAAATAATAGATTTTTGGTTTACCCTATATTTTGTTTACCCCCTTACGCGTAAGGGACTCTTATAGATAGGAGAGAGTCTATTTAATAATTATACTTAATATTAAACATACTAAATACTAATAGTTTATAGAAAGCTAGTTATATAGTATAGATAATATATGTTTAGATCTTAGCCTTCTATAGACTATTAATTAACCTAGACTCCCCTAGCTTAGGTAATATTAGTAAGATAATATTACTTTATACCCTAAGAAGTAATATAAATATAAGAGGGTTAAATAATAACTAATAAGAGCTCTATATTATAGCGCTTTTTTATTATCTTTTTAAGCTAGCTAGAGGGGATGTTAATAAGGATAAGATCTATAACCTTAATAAAAGTAATTCTTTTATAGATAATATCTGCCTCTATGTAGAATTTGTTAGTGTATACTACTTAGGGAACTAGACCCTAAGGCTGGTAAAAAATATTAAGCTTGTTAATATTTACTTAATACTAGCTACTTCTAAACTAAAGGCTTACCTACTACTATATCTTCTAGGGATAGTAGTAGATTTTACTTCTAACTAGAGCCTATTCCTTTAGCTTAACTATGTTAATATATTTAATAGGATTTAAGAATTTAGAATGCTTCTTCTAAATAATATACTAGTATAGTCTATTAGCTTACTTAAAATATAACTAATATTAAACGTATATAAGGAATAATCCTAAAGAGATTATTAATACTTCTAAGTCTAAATAATACTTAAAATCTCTTTATATTTATTAGTAAAGCCTACTAAATCTTACTGTTTCTTAGTATTAAAAAAGTCTAGGATACTTAGTCCTTCTTAATATGGCGTGTAATATGTTATTTTAATAAAGTAGAGATTAAAACTTAGGTAGAGTCTAAAGATAGAGGAAATATATTAAGTAGGCTTTTAGAAGTAGAAAAGTTATATTAACTAGTAATTAACTCTACTAGTATTTCCCTTACTATTATAAGTTTCTACTAGCTTCTACCTTTAGCTAGGCTAGAATCCTCTAAATTAGAAGGTCTTAAATATAACCCTTAGTTATTTATTAATTTATTCTTAGTAGCTAGTAAAATAGTATAGTAGATTTCTTCTAATTTTAAAGTATAGTTCTTTCTAAAAGGGATACTATAGTAGTAAATATAATCTTAATAGGTGTGCTTACTTAGGCTTATAATCTAATGTATATAGGCTGTAATTTTAGGGCTATACTATGTAATTACGCTAGCGTCCTTCTAGTATTTAGACTAGATGATATTCCCTTACCTTATATTAATTACGCCTACAGCCCTAGCGTTTTTCCTAATAGAAAGTTACTAGTAATAGTTAGTAGGGGTAGCATAGCTAAGCTATATAGAGGGGGTGGTGTTAGTAACTAGCTAATTAATACTAGCCTCTATATGTTAAATCCCAGGCTTAATTAGAGTAGAATATTGTTAGCCTAACTAGGGAATGGCGTATAAGCTGCCTCTTAAAAAGGCCTCCTATTAGGAAAGATGCTATAGTTTTAGGCGTGACTAGTATGAGATAATACGTGTTAGGGGTGATTAGGTCTTATATTACTAATAGTTACTACTTATAATAATGTTACCTAAGCTATATAAATAATAAAAGGCTAATAACTATATGAAAAGTAGTTATTAGTAGTTAAGGTAAACTAATACCTAAAGGAAATTAGCTATAGATAAGATAGTATATGTATAAATAGCTAAGTTAAATCCTCTATATAAGGCTAGATAGTCTATCTTCTTTTATACTAACTTCCTTGCTTTATCCTTACTGTCTCTAAAGACTTTTATCTCCTAGACTACTTTAAGTTATTTAGTAGGGCTTTATAAAGTCTGTTAACGTAAAACAGGTTATTGTTATTAATAGTAGAGTCTAAAGCTTATGATTATAGTAGTGTTAGTATAGCCTATAAGATATTAAATTATTACCTACTTAATCTAGAAGGGGTATTAGGCTGCTTTATGTCTATATTAATTTAGGTAAAGGGATTAAAGATAAATTTTCTTATACTATAACTAGGGGTCTCTAGCTTAGATAGTATAGTAAATAGATTATAGGCTCCTAGCTACTATTTTAGCTTACTAGCAGCTTAGTTAATCTTTAGGATCTTAATAAGTAGAATAAGCTTAAGAGGGTTATAAGGGTAACTATTAGAGAATATAATGTTCTTATTGTAAAACCTATAAAAATAGCTAGTAATATAGACCTTTTTACCGTACTTTTAGAATATTACTAGCCTAAAAGGCTATAAAAATATAATTTACGTAAAGATAATTAGTAGGTATACTTACTTAAATTATTTAATTATATATAAAGTATATAATTATGCTAACTATTAGGATATCTATACTACCTCTTTATAGTTTCTCTACCTTTAAAGTACTTCTACTAGTTTGTTTAATACTTTATGCTAGATAGACTCTCTTAAGCTATTTTCCTAATACTAGGTCCTAGACTTTATTCCTAATAGTAGTAGGCTATTATTAGAGAGGCTAACTAATAGAAAAAGACCTAGGTTTAGGTGTTAAGCCTAGCCCTATAAATTTCTGCTCTACCTAATAGGGAGTGTTTTAGAACTTTTTCTAGTAGTATAATAGAGGGATCTATATTTTAAGAATAATATATTCTCTAATTTTACTATTTAGTAGTATAAAAACGCTTTAAAGTAAGAAGTAAAGTTTCTAGAGGACTTTATAGTTAGAAATAAATATAGCTTAGTTACGCTCTAAGCTCCTAAGTATCATTTTTAGAGTTATAGGCATATACTAAATCTCTACGCGTTTTAAATAATTAATTAAAAGGTCTATCTATACTATCTTACTAACTCATAACAGCTAAATATACGTAGAATATATAGTAGTATAGCTATTATTTTATATAGTATGTCATATAGAGAAAGTAATATAAGTAATATCTGCCCTATAATATAACTAAGGGAAGTAAATAAGAGGGTTACTATTTATTAACTATATATCTATATTCTATCTAGAGTGCTAACTAGTTTGTCTTATATTATTATACCTATAGATAGTTAGGTAGTCTGATTATAAATAAAGCTATATAATACTACTTATAGTTAGTTATTATAGCTTAGGGTAAGGAGGTGGTTTTAGGATACTAGTTATGTTATAAGCTCCTCTCTTAGGGAGGTTTAGAGTTCCTTTATAAGATAAAATTATGTTAAGAGCTTAATTTGTTAAGCTTTATACTGTTATTAAGAGTAATAATATAATATAATATAGAGCATAATAGCTTGAATTTAAGTAGGTTTATATAGTTATTAGCTATACTTTTAGTCCTCTCTAGGCTAGTAAGATATTAAACTCTAATCTAAGAAGATAGGGGTAGATAAGGATTATATAATATAAGTAGTATGGTTTACTACCTAAACCCTTACCTAGGATAGATAAGAATGCTAGTTACTATAAACATATTAAGGTTACCTACTATATAAGTAAAGGAGATATAAAAGAAGACTATTTGTTAACTATCTCCCTTACTTATTTAATATTAAAGTTAAAGTAGAAGTATAGGTTGTATTTTATTAGGGTTAGACTTTTCTATCTTTAGTTATCCTGCTTAGGGGTTCTCCTTAAATATATTCTTACTAAATTTCTTTTTAGCCTTTATTTCCCTTATACCTATATAGATTTATACTTTTTAATATAACTAGCGTAACTATAGCTATAGTAATAAAGGTATCTATAGTCTTTATAGTTATACCTCTAATATTTTATTTCTACTATAGCCTTAATTCTGAAAGGTATTGTCTACTACCCCTATATCTTAGAGTTAGTTCTAGTCACCTAATCTATAAAGCTAATCTAGGAAAGTAATAGTACCTAGTAGGATAAAAAGCTTTATTCTTAATTGCTATAGTTTATAGGATATATATATATAGGTGCTCCTAGTATTATTAAATTACCGTATATCTAATACTAAGAAGTTAGGAACTCTAACCTTAGTAAAGTAACTATTAGAATTAACCTCTTCCTATAATTTATACTAAAATAGAATGCTTAATATAAAGAGAAGCTAAGATATAAGATAACATACTAAACAGATGAGATATATATAAGAGCTTTTTATTACTAGACTATAGCGTTAATATTATAAAATCTATATATAAGTATTTATAGGAAAGTTCCTATCTATAGCCTTATAGTCCTAAACTACCCTTAATATTAGCTATAGCGCCTAATTTCTCTTATACTTTCTAAGTCTAGCTCTAACTATAGTAGCTGTTTTACGTATTTATTACTATATACGTAAGTAAAAAAGCAGTACTAATTTTATTAGGTAAATAAATCTTTACTGTCTTAGTCTGATTAGTAACAGCCTAATAGCTAGGAGGAAGAACTAGTATACTTACTCCTATAATAACCTAGGAAGGTAAGAGAAATATGTAACTAGGTCTATAGTTATATTTAAAAGAAATACACCTAAATAATTATTAGCTAATAAATATTCCTATTTACCTGTTAAGTATTAATAATAGTAGATATAGATAATAATAATAGTAGTAGCTATATATACCCCTTCCTATTATAACTAGTTTATTATTATTAAATCTTCTATATTACTAAAGTAATACTTAAGATAAAGTAGGTATAACAGCTTTTTTATTTAATATTTTATTTTATATAAAGATTAGAATAGTGTTTTATAAAATAAGTAATTAGTATACCTTTTAAAATACTCCTTACTATTTAAGTAAGGCGCTCTCCCTCTATCTAGCTAGTATATATTTAAGCCTTTTTCTAAAAGTCTTTCTAATATACAGGATACTATATTATCTATAAATCTTCCTCCTAGTTATCTAATCTAGTTATAAAACATATGTTTAGCTACTTCTTTTCTTTTCTTAAAATAATACCTCTAGACTAACTATTATAGTTTATTAAGACTATTATCTTTAGAAATATTTTCTAAGATAGTTTAGAGATTACTACTTAATGCTATAATTAGTCTACTAAGTTAGAAAGATAGAATAGTCCTCTAATAAGGAGTATATATTTTAAAAGATATAAAACTAAAGGTTTAAAAAGGGCCTAAGGTATTATTTTATATACTAATAGTAAGTAAGAATATTACTTATTACTTAAATTACCTAGTAGAATAAACGTAATTAGGGAAACTTTAGTCCTATAGGTTATACTAGTACTATAAATAATCTAATTAGGGATAAAAGGGGGTTAGAAAGACTAATAAGAACTAAGGATTTAGTGTTTAGTTATAAACTTAATTATATAAACTAGATTATTATAAAACAGCTAAAACTATTAGGTAATACTAGTTTAATAAATCTAGTTAAGATATAGTTACTAGACTACTAACTTTAACACTACCTATATAACCTTACTTAATAATTACTATAAGGAAATATATTAATAATTATAAACTAACGTCTATAGCTATAACTAAGCTATCTAAGTTAATTACTAGGCGGTCCTAAGCTATTTAATATATAATATATATACTCTTTATATTTAAACTTTAGAATATAAGCTAAACGTAGTAATCCTACGTAAATCGTTTAGATAATAATACCCTCTCTTAAGTAATAGACTCTCCTATTTCCTTAATTACTATATTATCTTTAGTATAGAACATCCTATACCTAATAGTTATATCTCTCTAGGATTTAGATTAGCCACTTAGTTAGTATAGTTAGTATAAGGCCTAGGCTAGGAAATTATATTATACTTAAGTTTTAGTCCTTTACACCCTTTTCCTATATTAGAACACTAATTAATATTATAGAAGCTATTATAGCTATATTTAAACTACTTATTAACCTGCTTATATATAATATTAGAAATCTCAGCTTATGCTTCTAAATCTTACTCTCTTGTCTGTTTTAGTATATACTGTTAGCTATAAGGAAACATTAGTGCTACTAGTATTCCTTTACCTATAGCCTTATACTTATAGATACGTATATAGTTATTATAGGGTTAGAAATCTAGAAGTGATGTTAAGAATAGAGGAGTCTCTGGGAATTAAGTGAGCTTATTGTGAGTGTGAGTTTCTTAGATTCGCTCCAGAGAGGCGTCTCGACAGGGTTTTAGGTGTGTTTTTCTTGTGATCGCGAAATTGAACGGCTTGCTCCGATAGGAGAGGGTTTCAAAGTATGCACCCCGACTCTGACAAATGGCGGCGTTCGAAAGACAGTCTGGTAGAAGCCACGGATGCTTGTCAAGACTGGCAATGGCCTGATCAAGATGATAGACCGTCCGAGTGCGTCGAAGCGAGCATCTCGGATGCATCATACGTAAACTTGCAGTTCCTGCCTCCTTGAGATGGGGAGACTGCAGAGGCCTAAGGGCCATCCCCTGCATGGACGAACCAGGCTTCAGCTCAGTTATGTGCTCCGTGATTTGCTAGATAAGATCCACCTGCTAAAGCCACGCCATTACATACCACTCACAAAACAAGCTGCACGGCCAGAAGGTCTGGTTATAGAATAGTGCATCATTTGCTTCATGCAGGACTAGCGCCAGGCGCCTTACCCGAACAGATGCAGGACTTTCCTACGCATAAGGCACCCCGGCCTTTACCACCAAAACCCTCCCGATTGTCGCCATCAAGGACTCTCTCGTATCCGTCATACACCCAAAAAGCAAGGGTATTGCCAAGTAAGGCGGTTGGGTGGCGGAACGCATTTCACCGATGTTTTCTATCCTTGCAAGCATGCCACGATACGCGCCTCGAGACAACAGTCGAAATACATAAGGACGCTCTCAACCACCTTACGGAGTCTACCACCCTCTTCTTCCCAACTTTCACCACTGGCTTCTCGTCTGATCAACGTCACTCAACTCAAAACATGGGTCTCGCCGACACACTACCTACAGGCGATAAGACGACCAAGGTATGCTCGCAAGTTGATACCACTGGGTTATATTCTGATGACTTTTCTTTTCAGGGCAAACTTGCAGATTGTGGCCCTCCGAAATCCCTCAAAGTCAACGCAGACGATCCAAAATGGGTTGAATTGGCCCAAACGTCGCTCACAATCCGACGTTTGCTGCCAGTGTAGAGGTCCTTGATCTCAACGTTGGATCGGAAGAAATCGCCGGCGGTGACGATGATATTGATTTCCTCCTTGCAAGCATGTCATTGCGCGATGTCCCTTCCACTCTGGCCGATGTGGATGGCAAGGCCGATTGGGAATTGCTCATCATGACCTTTTTCCTTTCTAAACTTCCAGGGCTAACCAAAGTCCATCTTCATCTCTCTGGCCACTATGAGCACCAGTACTTCAAATTTCTCGACAAAGATTCGTTGAGTACTGTGACAGACTTCAGCATGGAGTACCTCGGACGTGGAAAGAGACCCAGCCCCGATGTAGGTTTTCGGTTTCTCGGGCCTGCTCCGAACACCCAAAAGATGGCGATGAAGGAGTGTGGTGACGGTTCCTTCTACTTTTACATCAAAGGCGAGTATCCAAGCCTCGGAGAACTTCGACTACCTAATGCTAGCCTGTTCAAAGAGGAAATCCAATTCTTTCATCAATGCCCCAAGCTTGTTGACCTCAGATTTGGCTTCGACTTTGGCTCGGAAAGGTTCGCCAGAGTTCCGGGCGCTAGCGCAGCCGACGCGTTGGAAGCTATACAGTCTCAAGCAGCACAACTCACAGGGCTGCACCTTACTGTGGACAATGGCACGCCGCCGGACAATATGGGCACAATTGGCTCCTTGGAAAAGTTTTCCGCCTTGAAAGAGGTGTCAATTGCTGCGGGATTCATCACAAACGCTTCTGACTTCGTTGACTCCCTTCCACGCTCAGTTGCTACTCTCACCATGATCGGTGATGGAAAGGGAGTTTGTGAAGCGTTGAAGAAGATCAAGTCAAAACGACCAATCACCGTCAAGCATCTCAGCTGCCAATCAGACTGCGTGTCTGGTGCTGAGTAACGGCTGAAGGCGTTGTACCTGTAAGCCGAGGTTTGGCAATACAGGAGAGTTGCCGGCAGGAGCCGCAACTTATTGGTATCATGTACATCGTTGGATAATATTGTGAGGGGATGGGTTGGATGGCAGCCAGAGATGTCGAACACAGAAGGATATCTGCTCCGTACAAATAGGAACATCAGGGCCATTACGGAACTATAAGAAGTCAGAAAGTAACACAGTTATTACCGTATCATTGCTATTGCCTTTTCGACGATTGTACAAACTACCCTTTCAGCGATTTCTCTGTCAGTATTCGACCTTTCTCATTCCTCTTGTAGAATAGGTCCGAGAACCACTAGGCCTATGTCCAGCCATGTATGTTTCCTCTGTATCAAAAGAAGTTGGAGGTTGGAGTTGTTTCCACTCCCTTTTCCTCTCCCTTCTGGCCAGCCATTCACATGCTTTCTCAATAAAGCTTCTTTTGCTGAATGGCTGGCTCAGAGAATGTTCTGATGAGCTACGGTTGGTGCCGGCTATCTCAAGCTCGGTCAAGGACGTCCAGTACTTTTTGGACAGCATCAGCCCACCTCAAGACAACATTGGGCTGCGGGTGCTGATACTGCAATATGTCCAGCCGTGCCGTCTGAATGCGACCGAACTCTCCATTTCATTTTCCCGACGCTTTGGTGACTGACCAGATCCCTGTCAAAGCATGCATCGAGAAGAGGCAGCAACTCAGAGACGCTGATCAGGGGGTTTCCTCACTTAGTCGTCACAGGTTTTCTGTCGCCGCATGCGCTGACTGCCAGAAAAGTATGGATGGCAATCTGCCATATCAGTGTCGTTGGCGGATGGGCGTCTGATTGGCTGAAATTGAGGAGATCTGACCCTTGTTCTGCATGGAGCCAATTATTTCAGTTGTGTCTGCGGAGCGCTAGTGTACTTCCCGGCCCGCCTCTGGTACTCTATCCTTGCACAGCGGTACGTTGACCGCGCCCCCAGGCCACTTGCCGCACAGGCCATGTTCCAGACCAGCCATCTTCCGGCCCCTGCACAGCTCAAGCACCCATCCTCCAAGTGAAGAAAAGGTAAATTTCTTAGAGGTTACACTACAGCCGCGCCATCTCAAACATCACCGACAGGATCCACAGCCCTATAAAGGCACCCTAGTGTAAGGCCAATAGCTCAAGTCATTATTAGGCAAGAACATGGGGCGAAAGGTAGAGCAGGCCCTAACATAGTAGGGGGTACTACATGCTATACTTACTAAAGCCCTGTACCTAACCTAACGCCGCTAGCGCAGATCGTACTCGCCAGGTCTTTAAGGCCATAACTGTCAGACAAGCAGCATCTTAGGAAACTACTCCCTACCACCAGGTCCACTAACAGGTACCTCTCAGAGCCATCTGGCGGGGCATCCTATTCTATATTACTAGCTAATTATAGTTAGTAATCCTATATTATTATTAGTAGATTACTTCTACTAGAATATTCTTAATAGATAAAGTTAATAGTAGTATAGCTTTAGTATACTAGGTTTAGTTAGGTATCTTATAAGATAGTAGATAGTTTATCTAATTACTATAGATAGTAGACTAGCTACTAGAGAGCTATTTATTTAGAAATAAACATACTCTACCCCTTAATACTAAATAGGATTTTTAGGACCTAACACCTATAATACACCAGAACAGGGTGAGCAGTTCACATTCCCATGGACAGACCAAGGGTGAACAGGCAGCACAGAATTACACATAAGAGCAGTCTGAACTATAAGGCCATCACCCAGCCTGACATCAACATGGATGACAAATACGCAGTCATAAAGCAAATATATAACGCAACAGACAGATTAGTTGTCGCCACAATCCAAATGTTCGCCAACACAAAACAGATAGAGGCTACCATAGACCACTCAAAGTCTCGTACAATGCCTACAACCCCCAGCACCATAAGCCAGTTGTATGACGACAACATGCATAATGTCGTATACATAATAGGAAAGCTTATACTCCACAGAAACCAGATTATAGCCCAGCCTAACATTAAGAGTTTTAATAAACATGTTGCTTTAAAGGAAATATATGGCGCAATAGAAAGAATGTTCCGCACCATAATGGAGGTGTAGCATACCATAAATCAGCCATATACTAACAACACTCTAATGTCTTGTACTTCTACAAATCCCAATGCTCTAGGTTTGCTAGTCCACTCGTCCGTTCAGCAACAGCAACCAGACCAGACCAACACCATCCAATCCACGCTGTCTCAGCCCACAACCGAAGTCTCAGGCCATCAGCATATATCGCCTATTCCTGCTAGTTGTCCGGCTGATATGCCTTCTGACGCAGGCGATGTGAAACACGCCATTCCTGTCAGAAGTTCGAAGGGAATATGGCGGCAAAATCACCAAGGGATCCCGCCAAAAGATAAAAGTTCATCTAGAAGTGACATTATGAGGTTGTCAAGTATTATGGAGTGACAGAGATGTAGGGGATGCAATAGAAGCGATGTCACATGTAGTCAGTTAGCTACTATTAAAACATGGGAGAGAATCCAGTCCTGGCTAGTTTGGAAGCTTTAGTCCCACGCAACGTATATATCCATAAGCCCGATGATAGAGAATCAGTCAAAAACCATTGTAGAATGGCACCTGTGGCTGAATTAGTAGAATACGGAGAGACCACTGGTCGTGCTTTGACACCACTCATTATGAATTAGGGATGCCCCCGATTCTACGTGAGATAGTCACTAGGACAGCTTATTACTGGGGTATCGAGTGTCATGTTATCAGGATTGATCTATCAACTACGCCACAACAGAGACACAAGGACATTAAGATTCAAAATAAAGGGTATTAATTGGCAGTGGACGGTCTTGTGAGTCCCCGTCAGCCTTTAGCATTTGCTAACTATCACGCCATGGCTAGCAGTTCGTCGGCATATTGGAAACCGCCGCCCGCCTCCCATTTCGTCGACCGGCACCTTCTACGAGCACCCGACAGGCCCATCCAATCTGGTTTAACGAGTTTGGTACTATTATCAAGAGTGACGATATATTGCCATACCAAGTACAAAGGTTTAAACTTAGCTGTGTTCTTATTCATTCCCAAACAACAAAGACATCAAACTCTTATCTAAAAGAGAGGGGTAGACAGAGGTCCTGTAATATAAGCAGCATGGCTTACCACCCGGGTCCTTGCCTGGTGTAGGCGAACATCCCAGTCATAATTGATAAATATATCCCCACGGTTGTCTGCTATGATAGTGGAGATACAAAGAGCTAAGGCGATTCGTAGACTCTCACCCTCGCGAGCCTGATATTGAATTCGACGCTGGTGTGCAGGTAAATAGTTGCAGGCCGTATTTCTTTGGGCCGCATTCTTTCTGGCTCCGGTCATTCCGCTCTGGGGCGTCTACTAGAGTATGGATTTATCCGGGTACTTATGACTCTGGTCGTGACGGGCGGCCAATACCGCAAGCTGACACAGCATGGAAAGGTCCAGAGCAACTTATCATCGACACAAGAAGTGGCCAGCTATAACCCTTACTGGTGCTTCTTACGAGAGACATGCTCGCCCATAACGGTCGCTACAAAGTAACCCGATTCTCAAATGGTTCAAAATCTTTATTGGAGCTTCAACCGTATTTGACGCTTCCAGTTTTGCTCCTGTCAACTTATCCTAATTCAACCCTTGGCATATACCCATCTAAGAGACACCCGCGTGAAACGTTTTGTATCCAAAGTGTTTAGCCTCCTGCTTGTTCTGGATATTCCTTCTGCTTTCCTATTCCCGTTGTTCAAGCTCTCAATTCCAGAGAAGCCTAGAGGATTTTTCAACCCTGCCTGTATCATGAGAGATTATGCGCACATCATCAGGCTTGGCGTCAACTACGCCGAGAATATACTCTCGGTAATGGAATTTGTCCGTCTCCGGGTCATAAAAATGTCTTTGGTGTACATTATCGGCGTGAAGACCTAGATGCGACATCCACTAAATGTGCTCTCGCAAAACAGCGGGGCTGCTGATGTCTCTAGGAAGTAGAATCCTGCTTCTAGAATAGCTGATAATCTTTTTTCCACGATTGTCTAAATTGTTGAACAAATGTATGAGCCAGTGAGATATTTCCCTATTGATTTTATCTAGGATATGGCCATGCATCGCCTGATTGGCTAATTTTACTAGGAAACCCTTGTGGCCTTGAGCTTCTGGAGAGAGTAAATAGGCCTGTAAACAACAACTATCAGAGATAGATGCTTTTAGACTAACAAACATGCTATACCTTCATATTCCGTCGTTAGTCCGACATAAAGGGACAGTTATCCATAATATAACTATAGATTGCCTTAAAATAGTTTAGGCGAGTGACTTCAGGCGGGCAACAATTTATTAGCGTCACTTCGCCAGGCAGGAAAGTAATAGGCCTGCAGGTCTGGCAAAGGCCCCTAATGTAAGGCTCTTTATCAGTCAATTTGTGATCAAGATAGTAGTAAAGCTGTTAGAAGGGATGTTAACTTGAGAGTCGCCTTGAACATCCTGCCGTAGCGTACCTCAGAAGATTGCGGACGAGTGAAACCTGGATCCTTTAGTGTATCTGACGGGCTCGGCTGTATATGTCGTAAGCCGATTGTACGGGGTTGGAAGAGGCAAGGGAAGTATATGCGTACTACTTGCCAGTCGTTTCTGTCTGCTTCTGTGACATTATTACGGAGCTGTTTCCTGGATAGTAGGATGGCATTCTACCAAAGAGAGCAAATACAGCACAAGAACTTCTGTGGCCACTCATCTGTTATGTTCTTGTTCTTTTGTGATTGCCATCCCATCCTGTTGCCATCATGAAATCGCTTATTGGATATGCCGCAGTAGTCAATACTCTATCCTGTAGGGACATAGTCTCCATGGACAACGGATAGTAAGCCGTCTTTAACTAAAGACAAGTCTATGTTTTGTGGTTCCAGCTGGCCCTCAATATTGCGAAGATAAGTGCCAACATTACCGCTTACGTGGACGAGAACCTGGCGTGGTTTGCTTAGCGCTGCAGATGCGAGCTGAAGTACGTTATACACATTACTCGTAGGGTGAACAATGTTGCCCCAAGCATTTGAACCCAAGTGGCTCCAGTTCTTAAGTGAAGAGTTCGGCTGTTCGTCCCTTGGAACAGTCAGAGGTAGAAAGTTCGATAGATCGGCCGACCCTTTCGCATTTTCCTTCAACAAATTGGCGTGGCCAGGTGTATAATAGGCAGCTGAAGCGTTTGCACCTGCTACCATCCTCTTTTAGCAAACACAGCCATTCCCAGCCAAAGATAGGACTTACAAGTAGCCTCCAAGAAACATTTCTCAACTGCTTGCGATTCGATGGCGTGAGTAAGTAGTGGTGCAATGTTTGAGGCTGAAAGCTTCCCGGTGATATCCGCACCGAGGGGCCGCTCACTGCCAATAGCAGGGAAAGATGGCGCAGAAAAGGTGGCGGAATGAACCGAGAGTTGTAATACATTGTTAGTCTCCGACTGGAGCGTTATGTGCTTCGGGGTGATAGAAGTTGGTGCTCGAGGTGCCATACAAGTTCTCAGCCGCATTTCTTCAATGGCCAAGGAGAGTGTAGGATTACTAAGAGGGATATTTGAGTCCCTGTACGACAGATCCCGAAGCTTAATAGCTTCAAAGAAAGTGTCAGTGCTTAGTCGCTTTAACAGTAGTAATTTAGGATCTGATGTTAAGTAAAATGACATAATGCGGTAGTTTTCGTAACGGAAGAACTGCCTGGTAAGGCCTACTCCGCGGTTCCGAATCTCTTAGTTAATTAAGAAAATCTCCAAGTCCCTTCTAGGGCCCCATTACTTTCCGTCGCCGCCCCAGTTCTTAAAGCTTGAAGATTTCCAAGCGAAGACCGAGCCTGAACGGATACTTAAGCCTTCAGATTCTGCTAGCCTGCGCTGCATGTAAGGCAAAAGTTCGCCGTCGCAAGCTTTAATGATTATTCTGGCGTCCTCAGGCGTCCCTATAAGCCCGTAGTATGTTTCCTATAACTCGTTAAAGGGCGTAGAAAATAAAGGTATTGTGGGCATTACGTGCATTAGAACGGATTTGTAGTCTGTTTCTATTATTATAGAAATGTTCAAAAATAAATAAGACAAAGCACTTTTATAACTTTCCACACCACATATAGTCTAGGGTAAGTACGTAACAATACCTACAGCCCACGCTATACAGTCGTTAGGTGTTACTATAATCACAAGTAATAAGAAGTAATTGGATTACAAGAGAAAAGAGAGATTATATCCCTCCCTTATAGGAGACATCCCTTTAATACGTCTCTTACTAAAGGAAAACTCAGCAGTCTGCTACAGGGTATGCTTTAATTAACTTACGCCTTAGCTGCCATAAGAGGATATAGATAGCAAGCAACAGTAAGTATCGTTAGCAGACAAGCGTATAATTAGCTAAAACTATAGAGACCATCCGTACAACAGTCCTTATGCTGCATAGAGGCAGGCAATCAGTTCCTATACCTGGTAAAGGCAAAGCAATCCCGACACCCCTGCCTACAAATAGGTGGATGTAGCGCTTCTTTCGGCCCAGTCCCTGGTCAGTGGCACGGCCAGATACCAATTCGCCTACAGCTAAACACACCCGTACGGTGTACTCCACGTTGACGGCCCTGACAG
Source organism: Colletotrichum sublineola (assembly GCA_020631755.1). Lineage (NCBI taxonomy): Eukaryota > Fungi > Ascomycota > Sordariomycetes > Glomerellales > Glomerellaceae > Colletotrichum > Colletotrichum sublineola. The sequence continues at coordinate 1,126,689 of JAHSQG010000019.1, forward strand.
CCCGCTTGCCGCACAGGCCATGTTCAACGGACTGGGCGCCATCTCCCTGCTCCCTGCACGGCTCAAGCACCTCTCTTTCAAGTCATGTGTAGAACGGGCAGGTTTCTTTGAGGTCCCACCCTCTACAGCCACGCCATCTTGAATATCATGGACGGGCACACAAGGCGCCTCGGTGCAACGCCGATAGCTCAATTCGTTCTCAGGCAAGAACATGGGGATGACAGGCGGAGCGGGTCCAGACATAGCAGGGGGTACCACATGCTGTCTGCGCGCGCTGAAGCCCTCGAACCCCACCCGACATCGCCAGCGCAAATATCTGCTTTCGCTAGCGGTGCGCAGATCGTGCTCGCCAAGTCCTCGAGGCCATGACTGTCCGATGGACAGCATCTTGGAACACTGCTGCTCCCTGCCGCCCAGTCCGTCGACAGGCACCTTCCACAGCCATTCGCCGAGCATCCAATCTTGCGTCGCCGGCTAACCGCGATTGGCTAGCGCCAATAACCGACAATTTACGCAAGCTTCGCCTGGAACGTCAGGGTGAAGTTGCTCAGCGGAACACTGTTGACCACTAGACGGCGGGGACAGTTCATCTGAGGCGAGGTTATCTGAATGTATCGGGAATGGTTCCATGTCTGATTGTGGTTTTGGGTTGTGTTTTTGGAAGTATGGTTGTAAGCCAACTGTTGGTGGTATGGTTGCAAGCCGACCGTCAGGAGTGTGGCTGCAAGCAAACATCTTCGGGCAACAAGCTTGCAAGTCTTTAGATCCAATCCCCTCGTCAGGCTGGTCCCAACACATCCGTTAGAGCAACTGTCACACAATACAGCCCCCATCCCGAGCACTCCAGCCCCCACGCAACGCATGTAGTAATGAGCGCGTCGTATGAGGCACTTGTAACCGAGTTAGTAGGATACGGAAAGTACGATGACCTTGTTTTGACGCCACTCCGCCATGATATACAGAGGCCCTCTATTTCAAAGGACATTAATTAGGGGTAAACCATCTTGTAATGCCCTATCAACCTTTAGCACTTACTAAGCGAGTACGCCATAACTAGCAGTTTAATAGTATCTTAAAAGCCACTACCTGCCGCCTAATTCTAGTGAGGGGTACTTTCCACAATCATTAGAAACTTTTAGCTATAACTTGTCGTAAGGAACAAGCCTATCTGTAAGTAATTGTCACTATGAAGAGTTATAACCTATAATAGAAATCAAACGACGTAAGTGATTTAATTAATAATAAACTTTTCGCTAGTATAAGGGCGTTAAGACGCCAGGTAGAAGGAGACAGATTAGGGAAACACTTTCCTTCACCAAGACTAACAACACAGCCTCTATCTCTAGCACACAAGGTAGCTCCCTTCATTCAGTCTAGGCGAACTGTCTTGTGCGTGCCGGCAAGCTTGGCCATCACGATAAGCCTACCCCTACTTTATCCAACTAGCATCTCTACGACAGGAGCCCATCCATATCCAAGGCACCGGCTATCCCACGATTAGTCAAGAGCAACCAGGGAGCACCTTAACAAGGTGCAGTCTGTTTCCATATCCTAACAAGGATGAGCCCTTCCCTTATAGGCACTCATAGAGTGAGAACCTGTGATTCTGTTCGTTCTGTTCTGGCCCTCCATCGTACACCTCTATCTTTCCTTTTAGTCAGGACCCCTAACGTGGCTTTTTTATCTAGATCACAGCTGTTAACCGATTTACGACATTAACAAGCAGCATGCTTGGTTCTTCTAGTAGCAGTTGAGGGACCTGGCAAGAACGTCTAGAAGGTGGGCATCCTCACATGGTACTGGACACGAGAAGACTCATCACTCAGCGCAGATGCCTGCCGTGAAGCTAATACCCTCCCTCCTGTTGTCCAGATTGTCTCTGACTGACGTGGTATAGTTTTCCCCTAGTTTCCTGGCGTTCTCATTACTCACTTTGCTTCAACAGGTGGGCGCACGGCCTGGTCTAGCCGAGTAACCGTTCACAGACGCACTCTCTTGGCCCGGTTCTGGTATGATGGAAAGTATCTGAACAATACAAAGGAGGACGCCGTAGAGATGGCACTGAACTACTTGACAAACCCTAAATCTAGCTAGCACTATACATGAAAATATTCCTTGGTCTCCTAAATGAAATACACGACGCGTACCTCATGGGAAGTCGTACCAGTCACCTAGTTGGCGATATGCCGCCTTAGTTACGGCGATTCCACATCTATCTTCAGTACGAGACGTACAGGGGTCGGCCTGGTATACTCTAGAACTATCTCTACCACAGCCCTAATGTGAGCTGTGCTTGAGACGTTTGTTATCCTGTCGAATTTACCGAAGGCTGGCGCAGTGCTTTGCGCTTGGCTATTCGTCAACATGGCCACGAGACTGCGGTCTTGCCGGCGGCTGTAAAGGTTGCTAGGACCTGGCTAGCCGGGTCTTTGTCTATGTTGTTGACGAAGTTTTTGTGAGTACCGGTCACCTCATATCCTTTGTTCAAGTCGCAAGTCGTGCTACCGCCCCTGGTCTTGTTCAATGGGCGGCCGCTGTGAGGACCTAAGCCCTGTCTTCGCTTTTCGTATGCCGTGGTTCGGACTGATATCGACCTTGGTGTCAAACCTAAAGTTTGCAGACGTGCCTGCGTGAAAAGGGTGCTGCTAGCACGATCGTATCTAGCACGAGCAAGGAAACAACGTAGTGACTACGGAAGAATAGGTATACCAAACGGCAGGTAATAATAGTACTACCACCGGCAGGGTGCCGTGAACCCGCCATGGAAGAATTAATTCACTACAGAGTAAGAGATACATACATTAAATCGATTGTATGGTAACAGCCGGTGTTGTTCTGCCCCTAAGTACCTCAACAGAGAGCATTGAAACCAAAACACAAGCCAGTTGACAAAGGCGCCATCAGAAGGCAAGACATTGATATGCGGATAACCCATTTGCATTGCCGACTCAGTACCAGGCGAAGAATCGGCCCTAATACCATGTCGCTACAGCCATTCCGACAACTGCGAATGGTGGCCTTAAGAGCAGTGCCACAGCCTGGTATGTGGATCTTAGGTATAGTTCATGTTTTGGCCAAACCTCCTTCATGTACTTCTCCAAAGCAGCCCATTCCCCTTTCCGCTTGTGGCCAGAAAGCCAGAAGTTTTCCCTCTCGTCGATGCCCACACCGATGATTCCATTAGGGAAGTTGTATGGCTTCTGAACAGTTTGTACATAGCGTGGCCGCAATGGTTCGTTCTGTGCATGGATACCAGCACCGGATAGAGTGAAACCGTAAAGATTCACCTTTTGCCAGTTTGAAAACATATACAACCGCGTCGAGCTGTCGCTAAAGAAAGGCGGCGACCTGAAATAGTGATCTTGTTGAACGAGCGAGCTGTAAGCTTCGGCCTGCTCAGGAGTGCGTTGCTCAGTGATTAAGCGGCGAATTTCCGAGGCCAAGTAACCTAGCGACTTTGTTAAAACGTCGCTAATAGGCATAAGCATAACAAGGAAGCCGACACAATTAGAGAGAAATAGCTTCTTAGTTGGTAAGAGGTTGCTGAGGACAGGCTGTGAGTTATACGCCTGTTATACACAAACCTAGAAGAGCCAATTAGATCAGTAGAAACCCTTAACACCACAGGGTATACTTACCAATTTCTTGGGGTTTTCTGAGGAGTTCAGCAAGAATAGGCGTGTTAGCCAAGCAACAAGAAGGTCGCTTTTGGTCAGAAACGGCGTTTCCACTGGTATCTTGGCTGTCGTTCCGTCACCCGACGACTCTTCTGCTTTCTTAGCTGTCGTTTCATAGTCCAGCTTTTTCAAATCTTTCTCAGCCTTCTTCTTCAGCTCCTCCACAAATGCGGATGGCACACAGACCATATGATGTTCTTTGGGGGATACAAAATCGTAGATGTTTCGCAGCAGCCACGAAGCAGTGCCAAACCAAGACATTTGTCGATCGGCGAGAACATGACGCTCACTTGTAGTTTTGCCAAGTTCTTCCAACGGATAGGGAGAGAGTGGGAGAGCCTCTGGTATCTCATGGTCTCGGCCATTCAGAGCAAGCAACCATGCTTCCAGGAGGGAGTTTAGAGCCATGGCGTCAAATGCTACGTGTGGCCAGTACACTGGAATGATCGTGCAGTCCTTGAATAACACGGTGTGATGACCAAGCAGGGATTTGTCTGAGGAAAAATAGTCTTTGACCGTCTTGGGGATCTCAGGACCGTCGACGAGTTCAAACAAATCGTCCGGGTTTCCCATAACCGCAGGTTTGTGGTCGGACGGCACTTGGGGAACCTTCCACTTATCTGCGAGTGGCATATCGCTATGGTCGACAGGATTGTGAGTGATGACATAACGGCCTTCCGGAAAGCTCTGAGTTATGTGGTATTCAAGCTTTCCCCCCTACATGCACTTGCGTCAGACAGTGATCCTAGGCAGCATTCAACCAGGAGTCTATCTTACATTCCTTTGTACCCTGCCTGTCAGCTTATTCCAGCCGGGGCAGCTGACTACACGTTAAAGAGCATCATGCAACTTGTTTGTGTCCAGCTGGGCAGGGACTACAAACATCGCGAACATCACGAACATTCCATACAGAGTAGTGTCGTCAAAGAAGCCGAGGGGGACAACAAGGTCCAGCAGCACGCGTTGCGGCGCCCTGGAAGACATTTTGTCGGGTTGCCGTCACAAAACACAAGCAGAACAGGTAAGAGAAGACAGGAAAGTAGCAGAAGTCGTGCAGAAGGAATTGTGCCTTCTTTCCCCCTCTAAGTAGGCTTTAAGTAATGTGATTAAGGGGTAAACGCCGATTTCGGCTTCTAAACATGGCGGGCGGTTGGATGTGTAGAAGACCTAGCAACCCCCTTGATGAGATTACAAAAATTCCCTACCCGCGCGACAGGGTGTGTGTACTCCATAGGTATCAAGCATGCCAGCGTGCTCTGTCTGTTGAGTGCTTTTACGCCTATTACGTGGGACCTACTAAGAACCTCCCCCGAGATGAGGTATCACCTAAGGGGCAATCACCTATAAGTACGGCACGCCATGCCTATAAACCTACTTAGTATACACCCTTATTGTTTAATTTTGCTAGATAATAATCCTGGCTATGTTTTTTAACGAGTTGGTTTACTACCTAGGGCCTACTCCATGCGACAATCCCTAATAGCGCACTAGCCCTTAGTAGACCACACTGTGTTGCAGGAAACTAATTACTATTGTTGCACGCCCTACTTCATCCATCTGCATGAACCAGCTATGCTTGTCTATAGCTCTATGCTAGACCTAGGTGTGTTATCTATCTGAAATCTACTAGTCGCCTCTATATATATTAATTAGCACTCCCCTCTATTAATGGTCTAAACCTCTCCTTGATTTATCGCCACCTACTGCAGCCTCTACAACAGCATTAACATACAGTTGGATATAGGCAACAAAGAGGTCAAGCACATTACAGAAATTATCTGTAACCTCTCATAGGTTCTAGTCAGCAACTTCTCAACAGTGATTCAGGTCATAGCCTATGTTATGTTGGCTCTCTCTGTCCTTATGGTTTCTCTTTGCATTTACGTAAGGGTCAAGCTTTTAGAATCAAAAAAAACATGGGGTCTGGATGACACTTTCGCCGTCCTGGGATATGTATGTTACCATGTCCCTCGCCTCTTATCTATCTGACAAATTAGGTTTTTTTCTTGCCATCAGTTGCTTTTCTCATCATTAGGATAGATTAGGGGCTTAGGGCACACAATACTCAAATCCCCAAGGGATTGCTTCCCTACTATCAAATCAAGGTAAAACAAGTCATGTTTTTGTCTAAAGTCCTATACTTCGCCTTAATAGTCCTAACCAAAATCTCCTTATCTATTATGATTATGCGGTTAAGCACTACCAAGATATATGCATATATCCTTTGGACAAACATGGGTGTGCTAGTCGCTACCATGATAGTCTATATAATTGTTTTGTTGACGAGCTGTGAGCTAGTACCTGCCCTATGGAATAAGAAACTGTGCGTCTCCTCGCTCCTACCTGTACGAGGCTCCAGCTAACAGTCCCATAGTAGGTTCTACTGTAACCCTAATAGATGGATGTACGTCAGTTATGTCGGCTCTGTTGTCTTGGCTATGGTGGATTGGACGTGCGCAATCACGCCGTTCTTCCTTATTTAGGGCCTATAAATGCTAAAACGGCATAAGATCTTATTACAAGTCATCCTTAGTTTAGGCATTATCAGCAGCACTGCTAGACTAGTCCGTATGGGATACTATTATACATACGACACCATAAAGCACCTAAACAAGTCTCTTTATTTGTGTCGCCATTGCGTATTCTCAGTTTGCATACTAATATTAATAATATAGATAATTAGGGACAGACAGTTCTCTAGACGGTTCTCAAAGGCGGCTTGGGAATCATCACTTGCTCCTTACCGCCACTTCAGAAGCTCATTAGTGCCTACTACTGAGGGTCCTCTAACAGGGGTAGTAATAAATCAAGAGTAAGTAGCTCACCTCACACCCTCTGTTCAAGGTGTTTCATGTACTGACCAGATGGTTGCGTCTTTATAGGGCGCTATAGAACTCAGATCACTCCAAACAAGTAGAAGATCGTCACAATATGGATTAGTAGATAAAGAGTATAGTCCTGTCTAGGGTAGGTCCTAACTTACCTGATGTACTCAGGCTGTGCTCTACGAAGTCTTGACAATGGGGATTCACTGGTTGTCTTCAAGGAAAACAGACTAAGCTTTCACATATAACTTAATCTGGATAACCAGTAACAATAGATCAACTGCCGTCTGAGGCCGCTGGCATCAGAGTGAAAAAGTCAATGTGAGAACCACTTGGCTGCAGTATCACCGAGACGTCATAAATACATGTTCCATCTCCCTATCGTCCCAGACCATACCGTGATGGTGACAGGCAGAAAGCGTCAGCAAGCGGTGGTGCGGAAAGTACACAGGGCGCGCAGAAGGCATGGCGAGGGTTCTCGTGAGTCCGTACTTCGTCCCAAAGTACTCAGACCTAGCCATCAAGAAAAAGAGGCCATTTCAAGCGAACGAGTATGTTCTTGTCATGGCAATTTCAGTCACTTCCATGCCAGTCAGTTAGCATCAAGCCCAGCGCTTCATTCAGACCAACCAACCCAACTTCGGCCCTAAAGTTGGTTGGTTGATATGAGGTCATTTATATAGTTGACTGGTTGGTTGTTTACTATTTTTTGCTATAGTTGGTTGGATTGGTTGTTTTGGTTGATTACTAATAGTGCTATATATATGATGCTATTCCCATACTATATAAAGGCATCCCCTATACCTATCGTGGTGTTTCTTTTTCTTCCCTAGAGCATATGGATGGTCGAGTCGTACGATGAGGTTAATTGCTGCTGTTGTTGTTAGGGGTCTATAAGGGTATTCATACTTCCTATCCCTATCCTCTATCTCTCCTTATCCCTATCCTGTATATTATTAAAAGCTTTATCCCACCCTTTATCCTATCCTTATATTATTAGAAGCTTTATCCTACCCTTTATCTAATCCTTTAGCAGTTTAATAGTCTTAATAGTCTCCATACCTATTAACTGCCTCTATGAAGTTAGCAAAAGCTTTATAGAGCTGAACTCTCTTTTATAGTCTGTAGCTATTACTAGGATAATAAGGATGTCTAAAGCAAGCTGGCTTATAAGAGGATACTACTTATAATAATTAATCTACTATTGCTCTAGTATATCTATCTTAACTATAGGTGCCTTAAACTACTTCTTTAGCTTATTATTAACCTAAGTAGAGCACTAGAGTAGCTGCTGCTTTTACCTAATAGTATTAAGATACTACTAGTATCTTAAGTCCTTAACTAGTAGTCTAGTAATTAGTATAATACTAGGGGTTAGGGCTAGTAATAGTAATAGTAATAATAATAATAATAATAATATAGAGCTCCCTTGCCTATACTACTTATTAAAGTATTATATAATATTACCCTTTACCCTCCTTACCTATCTAGACTATTCCTTAGAGTCCTAGACAGCTTTAAGGTATAATAATCTATATAATAGATAAAAGATAATTAAGGCTAGGTATAAGGGAGACTTATAGAGTATTATATAGTACTTATTAAGTTTATCTTATGCTAGGAGAATAGATCTATATAGATAGGTCTAATAATCTAAGTCTAGATCTCTAAAGGAGGAGATTTCTTTAGCCTAACTTAGATACTCTCTATAAGTATGTATAGGGAGGGCATCCTTATTATACCTCCTCCTCCTTAACTATCTAACCCTAGCTAGCTCTTCTTTAATAATAGAAGGATTAATAGCATAAGTATAGAATATCTTCTAATCCTCTAGGTACTAAAGGAGATACTCTATTCCTATCTAGATCTTAAAGAGACAACTAGTCTAACTAGACTTCCTACTACCTTAGGTCCTTATAGTTATTATATATAGGGGCTCTAGTATACTCTTAATCTTAGCTAGGACTTTCTAGTTATCTAGGGATAGAGTATCCTTAGCTAGGAGCTAGCAACCCTTCTTCTTATTAATCTAGCTCTAGTTAATAAATGTTATAATCTCTAACTACTTTTAAAGAGCTTGTTAGATTATAAGGAAGGTGGAGTTCTATTAAGTATTATTATCTTAAAGAACCTAGAGCTTAACTGTTAATTGGTGGTATAGGTGAAATCTATTACCCTCTGCCTCCCTTACTAGCTTGTAAAACTTCTGGCTTTACTAGGGAGAGGATTTAATAAAGCAAATAGTGTTATGAAGCTTGCTAATTACTCCTTTTTTCCTCTAGAGCTAGAGCTCCCTATTATACTCTCTAGCTAATCTATATATACTTACCTTAACGTTAAAGATATTATAGTCCTTACTATATATAAAGGTATAAGCTATAAGGTTAATAATATAGCTAAAGTAGTAAAGGTAGTGCTCCTTATAGTCCTACTTATCTATTATTAGGTTAATAAGGGGATAGAGATACCTTATATAGGTATTATTACTAGGTATATTATTATAAATAATAGAACCTAGCCTTCTAGTAATCCCCTAGCTGTTAAGGACCTTAAAGATAGTACTAGTAAGATTCTTACTATTATAGGTACTAATCTACTCCTTTAGAGTAAGGAGGTACTTCTAATAATACCCCTTAGGGTTAAGGAAGTATAAAGTAACTACTATAATAGCCTTATTATTAGGTAAGGTCTAGAGATTAAAGTAGATATAAATCTTAGAGATAGACTAATTTAACTACTATTAGATATTCCTTTTATATTACTAGTATAGCTATAAGATATACTACCTTATCTAAGTCCTACTTTATAATACCTTAAAGAATAATAATATATTATATTACTAGAGTAAGTTCTTTAGATATAGGTCCTTAAAGATATTAATAGGGATATTATAAGACATAATAAAGGTAGTAGTAAGGTTCTAAATAGCCTTAACTTTAGCTATAGGGATAACACCCTATAAGAGCCTTAGTCTCTTATATTAATAGGTAGTATTATTATTACTATTACTATTATCCCTAATAGTAATAGAGCTATCCTTAGTAATCTTATATGCCTTTAAAAGGTACTCTATAGCTAAAGTTATTAATATAATAGTAAAGATCTCTATATTCCCCCTCTAATTATAGAGTATATAGTACTAGAAGGATGCCTTAGTAGTTAGGTTAGGTTGTTAATAAATCTTAGTAAGGAAAACACTATAGTTCTTAATCTATAATAATTATCCCCTACCCTTCTTCCTTACTAGCTAGTGCTTAAGAATAAAGGCCCTATTACGCTACTTAATAATAGGAAGATTATTAATAGTAGGGTATGGTAGGAGGGCAGCTAGAGATGCGTTCCTTGCTTAGGTGTGTATAGACTCTTAGGACTATAAACGTGCTAGGGTATTATTTATAAGGGGAGTTAACATTATAAATAACCTTAAGAAAAGAAGAAGAGGTATAGAGAGAAGAAATAGAAGAAGAGAAAAGTAATAGTAGGAGGGGAAAAGTATAGGGAAAATAACTTGTAGTATAGCACTTACTATATACCTATATTAACACTAGGAATAGTATTACAAGCAGGGATAAAGTGTAGGCTTTCAGCATTGGAAAAAGTATATGGCAGTGGAATATCTAGATAATCCAACTCCATTATTGTCAACCAACTAAGTCAACTTTGGCCTTGAAGTTGGTTGGTTGAAGTGAAGCTATTCGCAAAGTTGGTTGGTTGGTTGGGTAAGTTGGTTGGTTGGGTTGATCTGAATGAAGCGCTGATCAAGCCGCAGCCGAGTAGGGCTGCAAAGGTATGACCTCGTCCATTCGTGTTAACCTTTTCATGCGCGTCAACAGGCAAGACTTGTCCATGGGTAGCTAGGGAGTGAAACGACATAGCCAATTCTATTTAACTCTATTTGACACAGTCAATCATATGTTGAACGTTGATGATCTAGGCTCTTGGCTGCCTGCTATAGCAACCCCCTCGTTAAGCCATTACAACTGCTGCCAGTACCTGCGATGCTTGCATTGCACGACTCAACCCGTCCTAGTTCAAACCCTCGGTAAAGTAATCGTGCTCCACTCGGGATAGCCGGGCGGTCTTCGGCATGGCTTAGGTCGGCCAGGCCTGTCCATAGCCATTTGGTGTCTCTAAAGAACTTGCGGACTACAGGCAAGCAGACGAGAAGCACACAGAGGTTCACTTCGAGGCAGCTATTATCGGCCCAAACATGGTACGGCTTTCAGTCACTGTTGACGTACGAAGTCATGTTGGTGCTTTGACAAAATCTTGAACAAAGGCCATGTATCTGCGGGCGCACTCGCCCATGCCGGCCAGGTGTTGACATGTTCCATTGCGAATCTGGCTCTATTACCTTCACCATGATAGAATGGCCTATATAAGCGACCTACGCTGTCGTAGCTTCAAGGCTTTGTGACTTGCCTGCAGCACAGCTGCATTGCATGTACACATCCTTTTTAACTGGATGCTCTGATTACTTTGCTTGACTCAAATGACAGAGATTGCATGTGATGTCTGCAGTTGTGCACTGAGATCCTGTCACTTCCATGATGCTTCCCCTTCACCCTGCAGCCCCTTGCCAGTACGTCTTTGGGGGCGTCTGCTTGCAGGAACAGGTCGTGGCAGACAGGTGGTCAAACAGGGCAATACAGGTGGACGATTTGGGTATGGGTTGGACAAGTATAATGCTTTCTAATAATTAGCAATCTATGCTTACATCCCAGCCGTAGCCACAACTTCTTTACCAGATTTATCTACGCTCATACCACCGCGCGCCTTCTCCAATCAAAGTGCCAACGCTCGCAACAAGCCCCGGCCTCGCTGTCAATGCGTGTCCATACAGCAATGCGTACGAATATGGTTAGCCGGCCAGCCGTTAAATCTTAGACGCTAGCGCTCGGAAAGCTGCCACGCCGTTGCTGAAGGCCTTGTATCTGACCGGCTTTGGCGTGTTACACAGTACCCGGCTGTTAGTATATTGCATGAGTTGACTGCTAGGGCACGCAGGCAAAATACACGGCAGTAAAGCTATTATAATAGGGGCTGCTTGCGCTTAAGGACTGATCCATACCAGTGTTATATACTTTATAGCCGTACTACTCTAGGGGAGGGAGTTAGTTTAAGCTATATAAAGCTATACTGGCAGACTGGGGAACGCGCTGGACTAGGTAATATAAAGGCGTTGCCCTAGACTTTAGCCTACAGTTGCTAACCCTACGGCCCTTTCTGTAGCCCTTAATGCCCTTATTGCTATTTTTGTAGAGGTTTGTAAAGTACTAGTATAGCTCTCTCTAGTTATTAGATAGGGCGTCTATATTAGAGATAGATATAATTTAGTCTGTTATCTCTATAATAGTCTTCTTATAGTACTTATTCTAATAGTTCTATAATATAACAGGTTAGATTAAGTATTTTATACTTAGAGTAATATATACCTTAAGATTCTCCTACTAAGTAAACATCCTATTATAGTTATCTAGCTTATAGATAAACAGCTTTATGTTAGTATATGTTATTATATATGTTAGAAGATTACTACCCTATATAAAGACCTTACTATAATGCTTGTATTAGAAAGGCTTCTTACCTATATAGTGACGTATATAAGTCTGTAAGCCGGTTAGTTAGTTTCCTAGGATGTATAGTTGGCTTCCTACTTTAAGATTGCCTAGCTAGGAGAAAGTATGTCTATAATAAGGCTAGTTATATTACTAGGATATATTAGTACTAATTAGACATACCTATCGGCAGAGTGTTAACTTACGTGTGGCTTTTTGCTAGTGTGGGCACGCCTATAAGTGTTTAGGTAAGTACTTTAGTAGAACCTCTTACTATAGCTATTAATATTACAGATATATTACTTAGGATTAGGGGTATCTATAGACTTTATAAGGCTAACCTTAGGCTAATTAGGAATTAGCAGGTGCTATTACTAGGTTTTCTATTAAGACTTATATTACGTAATGTAGGCTCTAGCTTTATAACTAGCTTAACCTTTAGGACACCTTTAATAATATTATTAGAATTGTTTCTCTTTTAGATAGCCTTTATAAGGGTGTTAATAGTAGTAGTAAAGTTTATAGGTTTAGTACTTATAGGCTTATTAAACTTAATTTCCTTTATGTTAAGTAGGTAAGGGGCCTTTAAGTTGCTTATATTTTGCTTACTTAGACTATAAGAACTGTAGTACTGGTTATTTTTAATAGATTGGCTTTCTTATAGGTTAAAACTAGCCTAAGGGACGTTATACTCTAAAGCTGCTATAGGCTTAACTAGCTACTTATTAGCTGGATGTCTAAGAGGTATATTTATGTTAGTTAGAGATAAAGCGTACTGCGTGTAGGTAAAGTGGTTTTATGTTAGGTGTCTTATAGTTAGTATTACTGTTATGTTATACTAGGGTGTAACTATATAATAAGAAGCTGTAATAGTACTGTTTATAGAAGTAGATGTTACTATCCTTAAGACGTACTATATAAAATAGGAATTATCTATTATAGTATAGTTATGGCCTAGAAGTTATTACTGCTAGCTGCTTTAGGTTTAGGATAGAGCTGTTTATTTTATAGAGACTATTAGATAAGATTAAGCTATTATAATAAAGTTACTTAAATAATATAGGTTAATAGCTCTTATAATAAAACGTAACTTTAAGAAATAGATAGTTAAGTAAATTAGAAAAGGATTAGATAGTATAAGAGGTAGGTAAGAAGAAAGAATATTGCTTTTACTAAGCCTATAATTAAGCGTGTTACTATATTTAGGGCAGTATATATAATGTTATCTACTAATATAAGCTGATAAATTTAGATCTTAGAGCTCTAATTATTTATTATATATACTAAAGTAAGCCTATAGGACTAAGGTTAGCTAGTAAGGAAAAGAAAGTATTAATATCTAGGGGGAGAGGCTTACTATAAGTTAACTCTATTATAATAGTAAGAAAAAAAACCATTTCTAGGTTTATAGTTAATAGATTAGAACTAGTTAGTAATAGCTAGTAGGCGTATACGCAGAGTGGATGTATCTTAAAGAGAGTAGTAGTATTAGCTAATATTATATTAGGGGGGGTTGTTTCTTACTGTTTCTTAAAATTACAGAACGCCTAGCTAAGTTAGATAGCTATACGATTTATAGGTCTTACCTAACTATTAGTTAGATAGATTCTTTATTACAAACTTAATTGTTAGAAGGCTAAAGCTGTATTATAATAACTTACTAGGTAACTAGGTTAATACTAATATAATAAATAGGTATTATTTACCTAGAAATTATATTTACTATAAACCACTTATTTTTAATAGTTAGACTAGGACGGCTTTTTAATATTCTTACTATACTATTTATAGTTAAGTAGAAATAAGTTAGTATAGGATATATTACATAATAGTTTCTATAGTAGAGACTAAACTAGAATATTAATAACCTATAAGGTCTAGTTTATATAAGAATATTAGAGCAGACTATATCTTTTTCTATCTCTAAAAGCTTATACTAGTAAATATTTAGCTAATATATAGTAGGGTTCCCCCCCTCTTAGTCTTTATTATACTAAGCCTAGCTTTCTATAAAAGTTAATAATAATACCTAAATACTTATATACTAGATAATATATACCTAAGTATTTCTATATTAATAATATTTAAACTAAAGATAGCTTAGCTTATACTAAAACAGCTTATATTTAACTAGTTATGCTAGGAGATAGTTACTTAAACACCTAAAAAGCTACTCTTTACCCTATACTAGTCTTAGGAATAACTAAGGTAAGGCTGACTTAACTATATAAAGGAGTACTAAAACTAACGTATAGATATAGGCTAGTAACCCTAATAACTAAGACCTTAGTAATAAAGACCTTATATATATAATATAGATTATAATTTAAGGAGTAGGCGTAATAGTAACATAGCGTAATAGAGATAGTACTATATTAGTAGTAAGGGGCTCTAAGTAAATTACAAAAAGTTTAGATAATAAAGAGAGAGTAAGCTATATAGTTATAGAGGGGTAGTATATAGTTATTTAAGGCCTTAAATTTAAGTAAGAATAATACTAGCACTATTATAATACTATAGGAAACAGGCTTAAGAAGAGTTATAGCCTAATTTAGAAATAAATCTTAAGCTCTAATTTATAATCTCTATTCTTAACCTATACTATACTAAGAATATCTAGTACTCTGTTTTGTTATTCCTGCTATGTATAACTCTCTTCTATAGCCTTAAAGAGATATAAACTAAATATAAATCTTAAATCCTAGAAGTAGCCTAAAATTATATCTTAAATAGCTTTTCCTATAGATATAGAGACCTATACTAATAGTAGGAAATCTACTACTACTATATATAGTAGAGTTAGATAAATAGTATCTGTTACACCGTCCTTTAAGGCCTCCTGCTTCTATATACAGCTCTACTAGAACCCTATAAAGAAGTAAGTACCTAGTATATCTAAGGCGCTTTTTATATTAGGCATAGCCTTATAAAAAGAGACCGTATTTTCTAAGCCGCTTAATATAGAGTTATCTACTTTAGTTAGTTTTATTTTATTATATAGTAGTATATTAACTATTAACTAGCCTTATACCTTATATATACCTAGTAAATCTGTTTCTAAAACGTAAATAGTATACTCTTAGGGGAAAAAAAAAGCCCTATTAGTGTTATACTAAAGATAACTATCTTATATTATAGTTATATACTTACTAATTAGAGTAGTAGTAAGGTCTTTACCCTTTAGTAATCTATAGAAAACTTTATAGTCTATTCTAAAGTTATAACGTTCTTTATTTTATTTTACTATAACGTTATTTATAAAAAGCTCTAACTAAGATAGGCTCTTAAGTAAGTTTAGGCAAGCTTTAAGATTATAGAGGGTTACCTATAACCTAATTATAACAAGTTACTAAATATTTAAGTATTAGAGACTACTTTTATAGTATCTTATTAAAAATCTATAGGTTAGTTATAGTTTTAAGTAATATTTAAGGTTAAAATTCTAGGTTAGTATAATAGGCTCCTTAATAGCCTCTTTAGTAAGGAAGTAAGCAGAAGAAGAGATTAAGTAAAAGTTAAGTAAAAGAGGAGGTTAAGTAAAAGAGGAGGTTAAGTAAAAGAGGAGGTTAAGTAAAAGAGGAGGTTAAGTAAAAGAGGAGATTAAGTAAAAGAGGAGGTTAAGTAAAAGAGGAGGTTAAGTAAAAGAGGAGGTTAAGTAAAAGAGGAGATTAAGTAAAAGAGGAGGTTAAGTAAAAGAGGAGGTTAAGTAAAAGAGGAGGTTAAGTAAAAGAGTAGTAGTCTCTAAGTCTTACTAATAGACCTACTTTACTACTGGTTTAAGATTTACTTACGCCCTTAGGCTATATATCTAAGCCTGCTTATAGGTAGATAAAAGATAGGAGTAATAGCTTTTATTATAGCTAAGAAGAATTAGGCTGTTATACCTATTAAATGTATATAAATAAATAATGAAATATAATTCCTAAATCCTATCTCTTTATTATTGGAAGACAATATATACTTCTTTTTAATCTTCTACTACTAAGTAATTATCTTAGTTTTTAGTGTTAGTACTAAAGCTTAATATTACCTTATAAATAGCCTCCTTAAGAACTATAGATAGGACATCTAGCCTTATTAATAGAATACTAATAGTTTAATTTAATCTTAGATTACTTATCTATAGGTAAACCCTTAGTCTAATAAGTCCTATTAAATAATTACCTAGCCTTTAATTACTTAGTTATATTAAGGCTATATATTTAGTCCTATAAGCATACTATAAATAGGGGTATCTACGCTTAGTATAGCTGTAATGTAAACTATATTCCTATATGTATTCCTAACGTATTTATAGTGTTCTTAGTCTATATAAGGTCTATAAAAATAACATAACTCTACCTATTACTTTTCTAAAATAAGCTGTTAACTAATAATAGAGGACGTTATATATACTAGAGCTAGTAATAGGATCCTAGTAGCTAACCTTTACCTAAGGGTGTCTATAGACTTCTAACCTCTTATATCTAATACTTAATTCTACCTCTTAGCTAAGTTATAAAGAATGTTATATTAAACTAACATAGTATTAAGTAGCTATATAATAGGTCTAACTGCTATCTAGTATATACCTAGAAGATAATAAGACTTCTACCTCTAAGCTTTATATCTAAGCCTAAGAATATATAGATTATAAGAAGGCTAAGCTATAACCTAGATAAGAGGAAGTAGGCTATAATATATAGACTATTTATGTTTAAGGCCTGCTATTTATAAATAAAAAGATCTATAGGCGTAGTAGAACTTAACCTCTAAAGTAGCTAAGGTAGGTAAGTTAGATATATTAGTATAGCCTTAAAGAATTCTTATAGAGAGATAGTAAATAATAATTGTTAATAAAGACTTATTTTAATTATAATATATAAGTAAACAATACTATTTAACCTAAATAGGCATTCCTTATAATAGGATATATATACTAAGAACTTCTGTATTACCCTAGCTAAGTTAGCTAAGTAGGGGCTATAAAATATTAGATAGGTATCTTAGTCTAAACTATTAACTTAACTATGTTATAGCCTATATAACAGGCTATATAGAAAAGGTAGGAATTAGTAACCCTTACCTTATTCTTAGTAATAACTATTACTGTATAGGACGTGTTAATAGTCTCTATATAAACAGTTTATTAGTTACTAATACTGTATTAGTAGGATAAGTAGGTCTTCCTAATATAGGCTATTCTAAATAATATAGAATAGCTCTTAGAGAGGATTTTACTCTTTCTAAGACCTATATAAGAAAGTAAAACTATATAAACCTTAAGAGTATTGTCTGTATTATACTACCTAGTATATTAAATATTAACAACTTATTAATATACCTTACTTAGTAACTTAATATCTTATAACCCTTTTGCTTTTATATATGCCTAAAAGAACTAGACTACTAAAGTATTATAAATATATTAGATAAGCCTACCTTAATAGGTCTAGGGATTAAAATTAGTAATTTAGAACTAGTTAATAGACAGCCTGTATAATATAATAAAATATATATAAGGTTCTTAGAATTTGCTAATACTATTATATAATAGGAGAAAGTAGTGACTTAATTTACTATGACTATCCTTAATACTATTTACCTTGTCTAATAAATATATAGTAGTTATAAGATAGTTAAAAGATATATAATTTAGGTAGCTTTAATATATGTTAAAATATAAGGAATATTTAATTATATAGATAGAGTTATATAAATAGAACATAGCGTAGTAAGGCTAAAGGGGAGAATTAATAGATACCTGTTAATTAAGTAGTCTTCCTATTATATCTAAATAATATCTTACCTTAAGTATAGCCTTATTAGTCTTCTCTAATATTTACTGTTTTAGTATATAAAGTTAGATTAATACGTTACGCTATTTGTAAAGGTTAAGATAATAGTAACTTAGCATAGAGAAGTAGAGAATATCTAGTTATTATCTTATATTACGTGGTTTAAGCCTAGTCTGTACTTTATTTTATATCTATTAGTATGTTATAATTACCTTATATAGCTGCTATAAGATGTCTATCTTTATTTTTAGGCTGTCTTAGGGATTAGTAATAACTAAGAGCTTCCTAATCTCTAACGTAGACTCCTTAGTAAGTCTTACTCTAAGAGTACCTAGTGCTATTATCTATATTATCCTTCTAGCTAAGTAGTATTTATATCTTCTCCTATGTTAGATTAGTAATAATAGGGATCTTTATCTAGTAGAGGCTATAGAAATATATTATTATTACCCTTTAGAGGTAGCTTAACTAGTAACTAGCTACTTATATACTATCCTCTTTACTTAGGCCTAGCCCCTCCCTAGCCTACTATACTTAAGGGTCTACTACTACTACTCTTATATTTAATCTACTGCTACCTAGTCTTACTTTACTATATATAGATCTTACTTAGCTTAGCCTCTTTAATCTGCATGCCTTTAATTAGGACAACCTAGTGTTAACCTTAGTAACCGTCCTATCTAGAAAGATTTATTATAAATACTATCCTAATAATAGGTTAAGAGAGATCTAGTAAAGATATAATACATAGTAGTTATTAGGCTTAATTACTAAGTCTTAGTAGGTTTGCTTTATAGCTTAAAACTATTATAGCCGTTAAGGGTGTTATGCTGTAATCTATATAAAAGAAGTTAATTAATATTATAGTTAGTTAACTACCTGTTGTTTCTTATAAATATATATTATAGCCCCTTATTCTTTTATACCTAAAAGAGCTAAGTTAGTAATCTTAGCTCTTTAGAAGAACCCTTAACAATATATATAATCCCCTTTTCTAAGCTATCTATGCTATCCCTACCTAATTACATTCTATAACGTAATTTAGTATTATAAAGATTTTGTTTTTAAACTATATAGCTGTGCTGCTATTAGTACTAGCGCTACAACCCGATCAATCAATCAAACAGACCCCCCTATATCTGATTGATTAACCACTTTAGGTGCCAATATTTAATTAATTAGAAGATATCTAAGATATCTATACGCTTTACCTATTTAGGAAGTCAGTGAAGTTATCACAAAGTACGTCTATAGTGCTGATGTACCTATCCCTCTACCCATCCCTCTTCTGTTTAAAGTAGTGCCCTCCCATAGTAACCCTGCCGCCTCAAAGCCAGTTCTATAGACATTATGCCTCCTCTAGCGTA
This sequence comes from Colletotrichum sublineola, assembly GCA_020631755.1. Taxonomy (NCBI): domain Eukaryota; kingdom Fungi; phylum Ascomycota; class Sordariomycetes; order Glomerellales; family Glomerellaceae; genus Colletotrichum; species Colletotrichum sublineola. Next base: position 1,145,893 of record JAHSQG010000019.1, read on the forward strand.
GATGGCATCATCAAGAGCCTCTACGACGTCAAGGTCAACTTCATAAGGCTAAATGCCCTCTTATAGTCTGTCGCCATCACAGGTATAGCAAGGATATCTAGGGCAAGGTTACTAAGAGTAGGAAAGGCCTAATAATAGTTTATCTACTACTAAATAGGGTTATTAATAGGTTAGGTAATAGATTAGTAGAGGTACTAATCTAACTTAGAAGCCTTATTTATAATAGCTTTAGTAGTACGGCTATTTAGCTATTATTAATACTTAGAGTCCTCTATATATAGTAGCGTAGTAATTAGGGTAAATATCCCTCTACCTAGAGACTAGGATCCTCTATAAAGGGTATTACTAGTATACTAGCGTTACTAATAGTTATATAGACCTTCCTTTACGTCATAAAGCTATACTTATTACGCTAGATTAGTCTATTACTTCTCTAACTATCTTAGGCCCTAGCTAGGATAAAGAATAATTAAGGCTATATAGAGTACTAAGTCCCCTAGCTAGGTATAGTATTTATTTAGAACCTTCTATCTATTAAGTATAGATAAGTAGAAGTATCTATAGGAGTTAAAGGTACCCCTATAGAGTTATAGTAGTTAGTTATAACGTTAATATAGGGTATACTTATTAAGTAAGTATTAAGGGATACTATTTATTAAGGGAGCTAGTAGTATAGTTACTTATAATATAGTTATTTATAATAACCTTAACCTTTAAGTTATAGTAGACTAATAGGTAGATAGTTATAATACTATAAGATTAATCTCTTTAACTATAGGCTTATTAAAAAGCCTCTTCTACTCCTCTAGATAGTCTATAAGGTATTTAATACTAACTATTACATCCTATAGTTAACTATAACTATTACCCTTCCCCTAGCCTTAGTACTATATTATCTAACTATAAAGGGGCTTAAGTATATCCTAGATCTTAATAAGAAGATACTAATCCTCCTCTATAAGGTAGTCCTTAGTAGGTATTTACTTATTTAGTTATAGTAGAGTTAGATTATTAAGGATATAACCTATAATCTAACTTTACTTAAGGAGGGCATATTATATTATAAGGTAGGTTAAGTTCTAATATATATTATTATTAAGTATTAACTATAACTCCTATAGTAAGGGCTTAAATATTATAAAGCTATTAGGCGCCTTATTACTAATCTTAAGGAACCTTTTGTATTATTAGGGTAAGGATTAAATATACTTAACAATATTCCAGAGCTTACTAACTAGGCCGCATGTACGCCAGAGCTTAAGGTCTACCTTTAGTTAACTAGCATTAAGGACCTTATTAGACTCCTATTTAAAAGCTTTACTATTAGTACTATATAGAAAGGCCTAACCCATAAGGTTAAGAATATACCTATAGCATTACATCTACTAATCTAGTATATTAGCTTAGGTATAGTCTATTAATAGACTAGTAAAGAGATGTATTACATAAGTATTATTATTACTTATATTATTATAAATAACTATACTAACACAGCCTATAATCCCCTACTTATTAATAACTTAAAGGAGTATCTAGGTAATATTCACACCCTTATAGGACCTAGGTTAATAGTAGAGGGTAATAAGATACTAGGTCTACTTTACCCTTACGTCAAAAAAGTAGTAGAAGACAGCAATAATAGCATACTTATTAGGTAAAGTCTAGAGGTTAAAGGAGAGGTAGATTTTAGTTATTACGTTATATATCTTATTATAGATCTTAACCTTCTTTACCTAATAGAGAGTATTTATATACTACCTTATACTTTTATAAGACTATAGCATCTAAAATAATAAATTAGGGTTAAGTTTAAAAAGGAGGTACTATATCTATTAATTTAAAAAGGTTAAAAAGGGATTACTTATATTAATAAGAAAAGCAATAGTAAGCTTATAGCATATTATTACTTAGTTCTTTATAATAGTAATAGGGGTAGATTAGGCTTATTTTACTAGTAGAGGTAATAATAATAGATCTATCTTATCCTCTTACTTAGTAGTTATATTTATTATCTTAAATATATAATAAGTATTATTAAGATAGGACCCTACTAATAAGGTTAACGTTATAATAAATACCCTTAGGTAGCCCTTCTTATTACATTAATAGCATATCTAGTATATATTACCTTTTATCCTACCTAGTAGTATATGGCAGACAAAGAGGCTATAATCCTTAATCTAAGCAGTCTAACCCTTTAAGCCCTTTATTAATAGCAGTAAGTTATTAACATACTTCTACCCTTTAAATATAACATAAGGTATAGCATTAATAGTATCTTAGGTGTTAAGATTGTAGGTTAATATATTACTAGTAGTAGATTAAGGTTAGTTAAGTTAGGGGATAAGTTAACAAGGCGGTAGTATGCTAGGAAGCCGTAAAGCCATTTAGAAAGGCTAAAGGAGGGTAAAAGACTTAAATAACTATAGGCTATTACTAGTAAATTCAGCATAGTAGAAGTATTATTAGTTAATAATATTACTAGCAAATTTAGCATAGTAGAAGTGTTATTAGTTAACAATATCGCTAGCAAATTTAGCATAGCAGCTATGTTAGATTAAAGTATGCAGCCCTACCCCTAGCCTAGAACTAGAGAAACAGCCCCCCTAGAAGCCAGCTCTATACTATATACCCCTTTTTTTTTTAGAAGTTATTAACTATAGTAGTATAATAGTTAACAGAGCTAAGACTAGTATTCTAGGTTAAGGTGCTCTAGGTTTAAATCCTAGCTATAGTATTATTTCTAGCTTAAATTAAAGTAATAGCTTAGAGGGTTGTAACCTAGCAAATCTATCAGCCAATACTAGAATAACTTCATTTTTACCCCATATTTATATTAGATCCTATAATCCTATTAGTCTGGCGCTAGAGATATATTCTCCTAAAAACCTCCAGATATCTCAGATATATCTATTAAATCGTTAAATACATATTTAATTAATTAATATATAAAAAGGGCTGTATTTAACTTATTTAATTAAGATATATAGGGCGATATCTAATCAGGTTGTAGTGCTAATTAGTACTACATTTCTTATTTATAATATATCCTCTAATCTATACTACCTATGAGATTACGTTAGTATAGAACGTCTTAGCCTCTATACTTTAGGATAGACTAATTTTAAGTCCTCTTAGCTAAGCCTACTCTTTAACAGCTAGTTAGAAAGGAGAATCCTCCTTAGATATTATCCTTAGTAAGTAGGAAGCTGTATTTATAGTAAGAGAAGTAACATTAGAGTATAAAGAGATTTTTAAACATTTTAAAGATAACTATATAGGAACCTATTACCTACCTTAGGGTAGTATATCTAATAGTAGATAGAGTGTTAAAATTATAGAAATAGCTAAACGGGAAGGCTATGTCTATCTTAAAACCTTGTTGTATGGCCCTTATAGACTCTACAGCCATTTTTTCTTGCCTTCTAACTCTGTGGTTGTATTTATTCTATTAAAAAATGTAGATAGAGATAATATATTATCCCTAAAGGTCTGGAATTAAGCTGGCTGTTAGGAGCTGGAACGTGTTATATAGTAGATTAAGTCACCCTTCTGAATCCCTGCTTCTGGCTTTCTCTATATAAAAGATCTTAATATGCGGTTCTTAATGCTAGAATATTACTTTAAGTCCTAGCTAGCTGTAGAAGGTGATAGGGAGGAAATACAGCTAGCTGTAGATAGTAATAAGGGGACGTAACTAGCCCTAGATATGGTAAGAGTAGAAGTATAGATAAAACACTTATGAAGTAAGCTGTAGTTAAAAGGATATGTTAATAGTTTACTAGTATCTGCCTGTATAAGTATTATAACTATTATAATCCTCCTTATCTACTGGCGTAAGGGTGTAGATATTAACCCCCTACCTAATGCTAAAATCTAGAGGCCTATATATACTACTAAAAGATAGAGGCTGTAAATCTAAAAGATTAATATAACTATATTAAGACTAGTTAGCTAGACTATTTATATACGCTTAGGGCTGGTTGTTAGCGCCTAGTATGGCTTTTTTAGTAGTTATTATTTATAACAAACCCTTTCTAAAGTAAACTATATCTATAGCTGTTATATTATTACTATTACTGCTACTTATTAAATTTAGGGTGCTAGCTTAATATATACTCTTATCTGGATTACTACTAATAAGTAGGTATAGGGTGGAATCCCTAGTCTAATTAGAACTACTAGGCTGTTCTAGAGTAATAGTAGGGTATATTAAAGTACGTTAGGTTATAAAATTAGTTTACTATTATTTTAGTATTAGTTCTAGTTATAGGTCTGTTATAAGCCCTAACGTTATTTCTTATATAGGAAATCTACTTAATTTCTATTAATAGATATTAAGCTAACGTCTAAAGACCTCTAGAGAAAACTACCCTAAATAGCCTAATACGTCTTATAATTAACTATAATAGTCTATACTAGTCTAAATAAGTATATATGCCTATATAACAAATAGTAAGTAGAGAGGAAGCTTAGCCTAAAGCTTAGGCGTCTTAGTAGGTATAATAGTATTAATAGCCTTTTAGAGGAACTTATTATCTAATATTAATCTTAAGAGTCTATTATAGTTTAGGATTATTATTATGGCTATATAGCTAGTTAGTATAAAAAAGGCCTTTTATTATTAATTATTATACTATAAAGAAATATCTTAGAGGTATAATATCTATATAGAGTATAAAGCTAATCTGCCTAATAGGTAATCTATTTTAGAACCTTTTAATATATTTATAGTGTTTTCTGTTTTAACCTACTACGTAATAAGCCTAATTTAAAAAGAAAATCTCCTATAGCCTTACTAATAAGCTCTAACTTTATATTATGCTTAAGCGTAATAAGGTATTTACCTATAAACACTAGGGCGCTAAAACTAAAAAGAATCTAAGCTTGTTTAGAGCTATTACTAATGTTCCTCTACCTACTTATACTAGACGTAATATATACTAGTATGTTCCTTTGTAATAGTAACTTATTAGAATGTTACCCTTAGCAGCCTACTGATATAATATTATTAAGTAATTTAACGATACTGTTAAGGCTTGTTAGCCTAAGGTAAACCCTTTTACCTTCCTATTTGTTTTTACCTTTTAGAATAATATAGAGAAAGATGTTAAGTTGCTAGTATAGATTGGTTAATTAGTTAATCTTTGTCTGTCTCTTTAGGTTACCTGCTTCCTATAGGTAATTGTTTAGTGTTAGGATGTTAAACGTAGACGAGTGAAAACAGACGTTGGTTGGATTAGGCTCTCGGCCTAGGTAGGCGCCAGATTGTTATGGTGAAGGGGTTAGGGTAGGTAAGAGCGTTTTGGATTTAGTAATAGGCAGATTGGTAGTAGTAGCAGCTTGTGATTGGAGCTGCTAATCTTTAGATTTAAGGCTACGTATTGGTTATGTCTGTTAGATGTAGCCTAAGTTAGTCTAAGGATCCATCTTGACTATGTGATCTGGGAACTTATCGTCTAGGGAGGGGCCTTCTGTATGTCCTATAGAGAAAATTTTGCTCTGGAGGCTTTACTATTCTAAGAATTAGGACAAATATCCTAACATTAAAAAGAGGATAGTATAGGAAATATAGGCCTAGGGTAGTATTCCTATATACGCCATAGAGGAGTAGCACAGTCACAGGGGGTAAACATGTCAATTTAAGATTAGGGCACGCTCTAATATAGAAGAAGTTAGCAGTTTAAGGCATAAGGGGCGTACAAGGGGGTAAAGCCGGCTAAAGTGATCTATCTAGTGCCTATAACTAAGTCCTTTTTAAAGCTAACTGTTTTTAATGTCAGGACATCTGTCCTAAAGTTTGAAAGGGTTAGTAGTTAGTAGCTAGTAGGGCTTAGCTTAGGGGGGAGGGGGTAGGTTAGTATAATAAGCTGGTGTGCACGCCCTACTGGCGTTAGGACATATGTCCTACTATCTAAAAAAGGTAGCGCTACATAATGAGAGGTGTGAGGGGGTATAGCTAAGTAAGACAATCTAGTACTAATTCCTAACAAACCCCTACATCCTAATCAAGCCCCTTTATGTAAATGCCTCAGGCATGACATCACATATACTGGTATATTAGCCAGCTACACCCTTACGTACTAGATAAAGTATCTATCTATTATATAAGTATAGGTATTTAGACTATATGGTTTTAGTATTTAGCCTGTATTTAACTACTTTAAGTAAGTAGGCTACTAAGCTATAACGCCCTATTGCCTATAATATACTACTTCCCTAAGGTATAAACCTCTTTTTACTAGTACTACTAGTAAAAAGAGGTTTATAGGTAGGTAGATATATAGTAATATAGGTATAGTATTTTAAATACCCCTATCTTTTTACCCTAAGATTTATAATTAGTATAATAGTAACTATATGTAACTATTACCTTTAATATTTATAGTTAAGGTACTAACCTTTAAAGAGTACTTTTTTTCTATATAGTAGAGATATTAAGAGGAAGGTATTACCTTACGTATATAGTAATAAAATAATAGCAGCTAGTAGGTTAATAGGGCAGGCGCATATACCCTTACTTATACCTTAAAATTATGGTATATTAAACTTTATAGGTAAGCCTACTATATGGCTGTAATAGTAGATTCTTTTCTTAAAGTAGTTAGATATAGGCTAAATACTAAAACCATATAGTCTAAATACCTATACTCCTATTATACACCTTATATACTATACCCCTAGGGTGTGTACTTAGATCCTTATTATAACTAACTACTTTTGGCGTTAGGATAAATGTCCTAACTTAACTAGAGGATTAGTACTTTAGAGAAGCTTCTATCTTAAATTAATACCCTAGTTGCAGTTAGCATTAGCGTGGTATACCCCCTATTCTTATCTGCAATGCCGCCTAAGGTCCCTATGCTCTCGACTTTTCTTTCTTAGTGTTATAATAGTGTATGTCCTGTAGCTCCTGACTTAATGCCGCTCTACTGTTACGCCTGTACTTATTATATTTTAAATACGTTCTCTCGGACAGCAAGCACCTAACATCTCACGCTTATAGTTAATAATTTACAGCTTACTAATTACAGAAGATCTAGCCTTAGCTGTAGTACGCCTCTACTTAATGGTAGCATACTAATCTCTATACTTTTTATTACTATGTCTATTTATTAGGAGAAACTATAATGATAATAAGACCTGGATTTACTATATCTTGCGTGTAATTACTGACTGTCTGAATAGAACAATATATAACCCTCTGGCCTGTATATGGCCTATTGTGGAGGGAAGAGACGCAACGAAGTGAGGCAACAATATCGTATTGTTGCTAACTGACGTAGGTGAGGAAAAGAGAAAAACCACCAAGCCCACTATGGGCTGGCAGGAGCCAGATGTGGGCTCCGAGGCTGCCCCACTGGAGGTGAGGTGGGGTCACGTGCCCACACCTCACCTCAACACTCCCCCGCAGACTCGGCCAGCGGCCATATATCTATCATATAAGGTGAAATAGGCAAAATAACAGCCCAATCTCAAAATCCTCCAAATCCAAGGAGTTTTTAAAGTATTAAATACTTCAGCAAAAGGTCAGCTAATTTGCTAATTAGCCTGATTAATCTAGAGCCAACATGCTGAAGTCCTAATATAAATCCTCTATATAATCCTATATCCATCTGTATCTATTAATCTAATCTATCTATTATGCCTAGCATCCTTATAAACTCTACATGCTTAATTATGTTAAGCGACTTTATAAGACTATCTATAGCCATCTTAGTACCCTTAATAAGCTTTAAGGTAATAGTATTATTATTATTAACCTCCTATATAATCTACTTATATCTAATATTAATACTATAGGTATATACCTTATTAAGAGGATTTATTATATTAATAAAGGCATTTATACTATTAGTAAAGAGGATTATAGGTATACTAATCTATTATTAGAGGAGCTATTTAACATATTGTTAAATCTATATAAGGGTAATCCTAGTAGGAGTAAGGTTAATAAACTCTACCTCTATAGAGCTTAGAGTAATAAAGGTCTATTTCTTTAACTTCTATATAATTAGGGTGCTAGTAAAGAAGATAATATATCTAGTAGTAGATATATATAAGGGATAGTTATCTATAAATATAGTATTAGCTATAGTATAGAGCAAAAGTTACTTATCTATATAAGGATCTATACCTCTAAATATAATACTATAACTAGTAGTACCTTTAAGGTATTAAAAGTAATACTTAATTATATACTAATAGGTAATTAAGAGGCCTAAGTTAGTATAGTAAAGCTTACTTATAGTAAAGGTACTATTTAGTCTAGTACTAATAGTAAGCTAATTAAGGTAACTAGTCTATTTAATATAAGTCTAATAATTATTAGTAGAGTACTTATCTTTTACCTAAGTAATAGGTAGATCCTTATAAGTAGGTAATAGGGTCTTAATAGGGTGAAGATTATAGTATCTAAATTACTAGAGGATACTCTTAGCATACTTATACTATAAAAGGAAGATCTTAGTAATAGATTAGTATATCTAAAAGCTAAGAAATTAGGTAGTAATACTAAGGTCCTTTAGTAGGTATACTAACTTTAGTATGTTATAGACCTTCTTAATAGTCTCCTTATTAGTAGTAGCTACTATATTATTATTAACATATATAAGAGTATATATATCTAATAAGGTGTTAATAAAGAGGTAAATCTCCCCCTTAACTAGTATAAATCTAAGCTTCTCTATCTCTAACTTAATAAGCTAAAACTACTATAGAGGGGACTTATGTAATCTATAGAGCGCCTTATGTAATAACTAGACCTTACTAGTACTATTAGAGTATCTAGTAGGCTAGTAGACATATATGTATACTCTATTAGGGACTAAGGTAGTAAGAAAGGTAGTGTTAAAGTTATATATCTTATAGTAAAGTCTATAGAGGGTAACAATTATAAAGAAAAGGCAGATTATAGTAGCAGTAGTAACAGTAGTATATACCTCTTAAGAGGACTATTCGCCCTTTTTATAGTTACTATAGACTACCTATTAGGCCTTAAATTAAACGACTTTATTAGTAGAGTTAGTTTTAATATTAAATACCTATATACCTAGTAGTAACTTTACACTAGTAGGTAGATTAACTAGATTAAAGGTGTGTTTATTAACTATCTACTAGATCTCTATGTTATAGGTAGGTTTCTAATACTATTACTAATAAGGGCTCTATTTAGCCTAGTTAATAGTATATAGGATAGAGTATTTAGGTGGAAGGATCTTAGATATAGCTATAGTAGCTAGAGTACTAATAATATATAGGGTATCCTTATTAATATAGATGTCAGCCATAAGGTAGGCCTTCCTAGCCTTCTTATTAGTAGTAGTATATTAAGGATAAAGATTATTAATAATCTTATAATCTAGGCTAGACCTAGCCTTCTTATTATATTATTAAGTACTAGCTATTTCTTAGTAGTAACTAGGTAGTTTAATAGTAGTAGATTAATATAGGTGGCTACTTATAGTAATAAAAGAATCCTCTATATCTAGGGTATTAATAGAAAGAGGATCTAGATTAAGATTAAGGTAATTAGCTTCCTAGCGTTAAATAGTATTAGTAAAGTTATTATTATTATTACCTAAATTAGTATTATTAGTTAGGAAAGATATATATATAGTAGTATAATTATTAGGTAGAGGAGTTATATAATCTATAGTATTTATACCCTAATTATAAGTATCTTTAGGTTAAGCCGGCTAGGTATCCTTAGTAGATATATTATCTATACTAGGCTAGTTAGAAGAAGGGATCTAGTTAGGATACTAGATCTATAAGTTAGGTTTATTAAAGAGCATATTATAATTAATCTTAGTAGGGATAGCATCTTTATCTAAGGGGTAGAGGACTATCTTCTCTAGGCCCTTATAGAAACAAACATCTTAGCAGTAAAGAACTTTCTTCTAATTAGGGATATACATATAGTAGATATAGCCATATAGAGAGCTATATCTAACTAGGATGCCTTTTATAGTATAGGGCTCTATCTTAGTAGAATAAGGTAGGTGCTTACTACCTTTCTTATATATATATGCTACACAACTAAAGGTATAGATATGCTTAATACAGGGCGGCTTGCAATCTTTAGTAAGGTTAAGCTCCTACATAATAATCTTATAGGTGCTTATCTTACCCTTATTAGGTTAAGGGAGGAGATTAAGTACTTAGATTATAGTATTAATAGTATAGTCCTAGAGCTCCTCTAGTAGACTATTATTAATAAGTATAGTACGTACGGCCTTAATAATAGTACAGCCTATATGTTTAATAGCGCTATTTATAGAAGGAGTATATAGTATAGTAAGGTTAAGTTAAGTACCTTTAAAGAAAGGATTATAAAGAACCTTCTTTAACTTAGGCGTATTATTACATAACTAACTCTTAATATTTAGAGTAGTTATATTTATAAAGGTAGTACTAAATTACTTAATTATAGTAAGAATATTATTACTATAATAAGTCTTAAGTAGAGTAAGCTAGTAATATCTACTATAGTAGTTAAGAAAGTAAAGGGTATATTAGTTACTAAGGATTAAGAGTAGCTTAACTTTAATAAGATTAAGATATATCTCTTTACCTATAAGGGTAAGTAGAAGGGGAGTATTACGGCTAATTATCTCTATAGATTTTATAAGATAATATACCTTATAATAGAAAGAGTTAATCTTATCCTAGGTAAATTAAATACCTACTTAATAGTAGGCCTTAATAATATAAGAAGGATAGGTATAGATAAGGCGGTAGTATATAAGATCTAGTATAAGGCGTAACTTTATCTTAACACTTACTAGGCTAAGTACTATATCTATAGGGATTATAGTACTATTAATAGTATTAATAATATATATATTAGATATCTAGTAGACTTTAGTAAGTCCCTTATGTAACTAAGTGTTATTAAGGCTTGTAGTAGCGTAGTTATATTTAATATAGCTCTTGTAAAGCTTGCTAGGGCTAAGGAGATTTATAGGGCTAAGAGGGCTATACTTAACGTCTTTAATAGTCTAGTTAATAGTACGTAAGGAGTTATTTAGATCCTTAACCTAGAAGAAAACTATGCTAGATCTAAGGGGCTTAACTTCCTTACTATTAGTAGCTATAAAGGGTTAAAGATTATTATAAATAGTATAAGATATAAAAAAGGTAAGATTATTAAAGATAGGGTTAAAGCAACCTAAATCTATAATAATATTAGAGCTTATAATAGTATTATTATTAACTACTATATAGATAGCCTTATTAAGTATTATTATAGATTTCTTTAGGGTAAGTCTACTAACTAAAGAACTACTAATTACACTAGAGGCGCCTTTAATAAATATAGAAGATCTATTACTATTACTATTACTATTAGTTAAAGTCTCTTTATAATCTTTGTTATAGATATGCTTTATAGTATAGGTAAGAAGGTTATTATAGTATATATAATCTATAGGGATTAGATCTAGATAGGTAGTCTAATACTTTATAGTAGTATAACCCTTACTATAATAAGGGTAAGTAGGGTAATCCTTCTTCTTAGTAGGATTAGCTAGTACTAAATTAGTACTAAAGGAAGTAGCTATATTAGAAGTAGTAGATTTATAGTATAAGGTAAGGCCTATCTTCTACTCTTTATCTTAAGTAAGGGTGTAGATAGTCTTAATAATATTAGTCTAAGTAGGTTTCTTAGAGTTATTAGTATATCTTTTATATATATTAGGTAAGTATGCCTTAAAGTAGTTAAGTAGAAGAATAGCCTAATAGTAATTAGAGTTTTTACTATAAAGACTAGTAATATAGGCGTAGAGGTATTAGATGTGTTTAAGGGTGTTATAAAGAGTCTTATAGTTATAGGCGTCACCCTTACTAAATTTAGTAATAAGAGCTCTAATAGCATCCTTAGAGACTTTAGGGATATATCTCTTAAGGGCTCTTATAAGTGTAAATAGGTTACTATTATCTTCCTAACCTATGTTAAGAAGCTTATTAATTAACATGTCACATAATAAGATAAGGAGGTTATATATAACATTACAATTGTTTTCCTATAATACTCTCTTAGCTAGATTAGTAGGCTTAGGGATATTACTATTAATATATTTCTTAACGTAGTTTACATAGAGGATAGAGTTAATAAGTACTAACTATAAAGACTAGTTAGATTTACCCTTAAGGGTTAGGATCTTTAATAATATTAATTAGTAATTATAAGCATCTACTATAATAAAGTTAGGGTGCCTTATATAAGGGTAGCACTAAGATGTTACTAAAGATATAAAGAATCAATTAAGCCACAGGTGGCCTAATAATATAACAAACCTAGGCATTTCTTCTATAGGATAGAAGGCATATATAGACGTTTTGTAGATTACTACCCTTTAACAGACACTTAATTAATTAATAATCTATAAAGTAAAAATCAGCAATATAAATAAAAGAGGGAAGGATCTTACCATGTTAGTAAGAAATTCACGTTAGTTAAAGAGGTTAGATATATATTAATACGTAGGGATCTAAGGCGACTATTAGAGTTAGTTAGAGGTAAAGTTACTATTACTTAACACATCAATCACAGGGCAATCAACAAGGGTAACAAGGGTGATTCTTACGGCTATCATAAGGTAATTAAGAGGTTAAAAAGAGAGGTAGATACTACTAGCTTAATTAAAAGAAAAATCATGGCCTGGAGCTCATAACCTATGGAGGGAAGAGACGCAACGAAGTGAGGCAACAATATCATATTGTTGCTAACTGACGTAGGTGAGGAAAAGAGAAAAACCACCAAGCCCACTATAGGCTGGCAGGAGCCAGATGTGGGCTCCGAGGCTGCCCCACTGGAGGTGAGGTGGGGTCACGTGCCCACACCTCACCTCAACCGAAAGAATGGGCCGGCCCGAAGGTCACGTCACGTGACCCACTTCGAACCGGTCAACCCTTATACCAACAGCGCTGGCAACCACGATAGTTGCTTTCTTCTGTTCTTCCATCATCACTTAACTATTCGAATAACAAGTCAATTGATCGCCCATCCGAAAGGATACCCGCCTGTGATACCAACAGAAATAGGTTCGACCTCTCACCGCAGGACTCCCATATCCCAACAGCGCCGATAACTCACGCCTGGACCCATCCTCCGACTCCCAGAGCCAGCCGTCCGTATAAGACGTGAAATTACAACACCGAGAAGCGCGACTTTATCACGTACCGTCGCGCTGACTGCGGGCTAGGATGGCCGGAAGTCGGATTCCAATGGGCGTTTGGTATTCGACCAGGATCACAGGGGGATAAGAAGCAGTGTAAGACGCTTAGTGATTCGAAAACTGCCTTATGGTAGAAAACCGCAGTATGGGTCTCTTTTAATGACGTTCTGGGACTCCTTTCCTGCAAGGTCTCGGACGCTGAACGAGGCTATTCCAGAGTGCCAGGAGGAGAGTCGCTCATAGACTAGAAACTGGAGGCCTATATGGTCCACCATTGAGTAACAGCATGGTAAGCAGATTTCACTTCTACACACCTTAATTTCATCACTTTCAGTACCGTCATACGGCCCTGGAGCCCGTCCACACCCAATATCGTATGTTTGAACAATGCTGTGCACACGGCAAAGGCAAGAAGAATCCAATTACATCATATTTGCATAGATAGCTTTTGGCACCAGCCTTTCGTGTTTCTATGTATTGTTCTCAGCGAGCAGCTCTGCTGCTGCAATGTAGCGATGGGCAGAGTTCTGCCACACAAACCACGCAGGGCAGCGCTCAGGGAAACGAGAATGATCCATTGTAAGTCAAGCCAGTCAAGTAGTCTCTTGCCACGGTTTCCTTCAACGTAGCGTTTGCATCTCTCCTGGCCAAAGGTACATGACAATTGGATAATGTGGCATCTAAAGGTCCTGATGTCTCGCTTCTCACAGCTCTGGCCGTTGTTGCCATTTGTCTATTGTTCGTCTTTTAGTCTATCACCGGCCCTTCTGATACTAGCCATCCAGCGAAGCAAGCCGTTTAGGTACCGTCGGCACCATTACTCTCTCCCTGACCGTCGAAAACTAATGTGGACGTCATTTAGAGGTAGGAGGAAGCCGGTTATAAAAATATACTCCTAATGCTGGGTTTACACTCGGAAACAGGGCGAAGCCTACACGCAGGGAATCGTCACTTAAAATGCGGAATTTGTCACCAAACATTTAGGGAACGCTGGGTAGGAGAGCCATTACATCAGCTCACCAACAGAATTAAGGCAGTAGTGATATCACATTTACTTAAAGTGCATATCTAAATACAAATCGGACCCCCCTGCTAGGTGGTTATAGAAGGTGCCTGTAGATAAACTGGGCGGCTGGCTGCGATTTCCAAGATGCTGCCGAACTGCTCATGTGTCAGGTGTCCGGAGGGACACATACCCGCGGGGCTTCCGGGGGGGGGGGGGGGCGCGGGATCGGATAAATGTATGACCGAAGAGGCACAAAAAGGGTTTCGTGGCAAGCAACTAGGGGGGAAGAGGAGGTAGATTGGAATCATCGTCACAGTTGACCCCTAACTACGCTATTCGTTGACTCTTTTACCCGGTGCAATCCCAGCCTCTGATATCATGGCGTTCTTGTTGGTAAATGCTCAGGGTTGATCGGTCCTTGCGAGGCGGTCCACCGCTAACTAATGCCCTTTATTCTGAATGCCATTGTGCTTGGGACCCACGGTCCCATGGTTGAGAACATATGACACTCTCATAACCTTCAAGTCAGGAGCCGGATCACCAGGAGGAGTGGGTTTTATGGGCTGGCGTCCTGAAACTTCCGTGGTAGACTGTGGAGGGACGACCAACAACGGAACGAAAGAGCAGCAATATCGTGGTATATTGCTGGTGGTGAAGGTGAAGAAGCTAGGAGCCCACCAGCAGTGGGCCCGCTGGCAGAAGGTGAAGGGCCTCGAGGCTGGCCAGTGGAGGGGCCGGTGGGTCACGTGACCACCGAACCTCAACATAGACTGAGGCAATGTGGATTTCCGAATGAACCGGTTCGCCTCTTCCATAACAGCGTTCGCCTCATACCTGATACCGTGGAAAAGTTCCACGGTATTCATAAACTCAGTGAAGGGGAGGGAAACTGCCTCCATGGCGGCGGCCAAATTTCCCCTAGCAGGATACGCATCGTCAATGATGGCTCCAGGCTGTTCTATCCCTTTGAGCCCCAGCAGTCCTATTTTAGCGTCGCACGGACCAAGCAAAAATCGGTTACTCAAGATGGAAGTTATGTAAGCAGTTTGCTTATGTCATTGGCCATCAGTCCTTGCTATTCCCTGTTGCCGCCAAGGCACTAAAATAGGTACCTGGGGATATTAGTTATCTGTGCTGCGCTAAATACCCCCTCTAAAGAGCTTAACTTTGCCTGTAATCTTAGTTATCCCCGGGTAGCGCTGGGGCTTAAAGGGATGGTCTTCTTTGTCTGACTTATGGCGCTGTACACTTCGTTTATGTCTAGTAATAACTAATCTAAGATAGGGACATCGCAGGCGAAGGGAGCAACAAATGAACAAATTAAGTAAGCCCAAAGAAATTATAGAGGTCGAAAGACTGTTGGCATACGAATGATTGCTTCCTTCTATTTTGAGGTCAGGGTGGAACAATGCAATGCCATTTGGAGGGGTGCAACCCGGTCTTATGTGCAATTCTGTGCTGCCTGTCTACTCCCGGTTCGTCTAGGGGAGTGTGGAGCATACTAGGCCGAAGTAAAAGCTCCCTGTCAGGTAAATAATGTTCACCCCTGCTATAGAACTTCGCTGTTGGTGAATATTCCCCCTCTGTTATGGTGTCAGCTATGGGGGTAGCATCATGGGGGCATTCATTTTCCCCTGCCACCCTGTGTGTTCGAGGTGGTGTGGCCGGAGTAGGACCTCCAAGAAACTCGCCTGTTCTCCACTTCGTTTATATGATGGGTGCATTAGCCGTGCAGGGTCGGGGAGGTGGCGCCCAGTCCGTTGGACATGGCCTGTGCGACGGGCCGTCGACGTGCCACTGACCATGTACACAGTACCAGTGACTGGGCCGGAAAGTAGCGCCGCACCCAATCCATTCGCAGACAAGAGGGCCACATGACAGAGGAGCCAACCACACGCGGTCGGGTCTCCTCAATTTCAGCCAATCATACGTTCGTCCGCGAACGACACTCACACTGCTGCTCGCCATCCATACACTCTTCCGATAGCCAAGGCATTTGGCGAATGAAACACTGACGGCCAAGTGAGGCTGGGGAGAGCCCTGTTGTAGAGGATTGGCGCGCGCCGCTCAATGTTTTGCCTTGAGATGCGTTGGAGCTGTCTAAAGCCAAAAGTGGATGTCATCAACGGGCTCGAGGCAATCACCGGCTACCATGAGTCGCCAGTGTACTCTCTCTGCAGTTGAATAGAAGAAATCACACTATTCAACGCAATATACGTACATGATGTTAATCAGTTGCGGTTTCTGTTGATACTCTGCAGCTATACCCCGAGAAACTCACCCGCAAGTACATTTTTACAAATATTCTCTTTGTTGTCAACGCCATTGGGAATTCTAACCCCCTGACGGCTGCGTAAACATTTGCGAGCTTGAGACTGTGGTAAAGGAGTGCTAGTGGCACGAACCGTCTCATATGTACAGACTCCTTGAGCGATTCGGCTTTGCGTTGGTTCGGCATTATGTTCCTGGCACCACGTCTTTGCTTCCGGATTGTTGCATGTCTGTGCGGCGAGTGGGCTACAAGCGCGGTCGACGTACCACTGTCCAAGGACTAATTAGTACCAGAGGCGGGCCGGGAAGCACACTAGCGCTCCACAGGCACAACCGAAGTCATTGGCTCCATGCAGAACAGGGGTCTCCTCCATCCCAGCCAATCAGACGCTCGTCCGCCAACGTCACTCTCACTACAGATTGCCATTTGTACTCTTCGGGCAGCCAAGGCATTCGGCGATTAAAGGAATGTGACAGCTAAGTAAGGAGACCCCTGACCAGAGTCTCTTGTTGCTGTCTCTTCTAATGCATGCTTTGGCAGGGATCTGGTCGGTCAACTATACCTACTGGTATAATGAAGGCTGCACCGCTGGCCGCATCGAGACGGCTGGGCTGATGCTGAGGAGTAGCACGCGGCCCAATGTTGCCTTGGGATGGTCCGTACTGTTCAAAGCCAATGATGGATGTTACCAGCCGAGATCGAGACAGTCACCAAGTACCATGAGTGCAGCAATAGAGACGACCTCCAAGACCGGAAAGTTTCCCGAGGAGTCAATTTTATTCAGATCGTCCGGAGGCGTGCCCTTGTCCACAGTAAGATGCAGGCCTGCGAGTTGCAACCAAGGTTGGCTATCAAGGCGGGGAAGTGAGGAAGAGCCACCTGAGAAACGCTTCTGGCGTACTGGTTTTGTTCATGTAAGCTTTTACAGGGATCGAGTCGGTCAGCACACCGCTAGGACAATGAAGTGGAGAGTTTATTCGCATCGAGATGACACGACTGGTTTGGCCCCTGTTGTAGACCGGCAGCCTCGTGGCGTTCTCCTCACTCGTTATCCTGGTCCAATGGGACCGGCAATGTGATCCTGAGTCATCCGTTGTCCAGTTTTTCAGCGTCATCAATCGTGATTGTTTCTGCGTTCTTGGCTGGGGTAGGGACTGATGGAGCCTAGGAATGACAAATATGTGTGGGCAATCCTACCATGCAAGGTGAGATGCATTTCGCCTCCTCTTTGCTTTAGTTCAGCTGCCTTACACCACAGTGGTACAACGTTCGCGCACCACTGTCGCCGATCAGCGCTCCAGGGGCTTGAAGCACTATAACCAGAGGACAAGAACACATACACCGTCGCTCCACAACTCATTCTCCGTGTTTCCTTTTCATATGAACGCCATTGTTCCCAGATAGCCACCTGAAGAACCTTTCTGGTCCAGTGTGCTCGTCTATACCATCAATAGGCCACCCGATTATCTTTTATCTTAAGATAAGACCATCGAGATAACCAATACCGCCGAAATGGATCTAATCCGATGTTTCCTAAGAGTTATAGGCCTGGGCGCGAATGAGGCAAAGCGCTGGCAGGAAACAACAGACCAGGTGATCAGGGCAGTTGTTACTATCCACTACTGCCATCCATACGCATTCGATAGAGGAGCGTCGTCAACGGGCCAAGCCACTGGCTTTGTGGTGGATGTGGAGAAAGGGTTTGTTGAGACCAGCGCTCACACAGATACACGGAAGATGAATTGCTAACGTCAGAGCACTGCAGATACATCTTAACCAACCGACACGTCGTTGGACCTGGACCGTTTCTCGGACACGTCGTGTTTAGTAACAAGGAACGGGTTGATGTGCAAGCGGTATACTACGACCCAATCCACGATTTCGGTTTCCTGCGTTTTGACCGGAACGAATTGAAATATATGACACCAAATGCGCTGGTGCTTCGTCCAGATCTCGCAAAAGGTGATAGAAACATTGATGGACCCATTTCCTACAGTTCACTGACTTGTTACAGTCGGTTTAGACATCCGAGTGGTGGGAAACAACGCCAGAGAGACTTGCAGTATCGTGGCTGGAACCATCAGTCGTCTTGATTGCAACACGCTAGAGTACGACAGACCATATGAAGATTTCAATACGTGCTATATCTAATCTAGCACTGGCTTAAGCGGTAGTAGTTCTAGCAGGCCTATCATGGAAATCAATGGCTTGGTTGTGGCCTTACAAGCTGGTGGGCGACGAGATGCCTTAACAAACTATTTTCTTCCCCTTAAACTACTATTGCGAGCCTTAGAGTGCCTCCGCAAAGGAATGCCTATCGCAAGAGGCGACATTTAGTGCCATTTCCGCCTCAAATCTCTTGAGGACTGTGGAAAACTCGGCTTGGCCTCAGAAGAGGAAAAGAAAGCCCGAGAGAATTTCCCCAACAACGCACTGCTTGTTGCCAAGACCGTTCTTCCCAACGGCCCAGCCGACCAAAAGATCCGTGAGGGCGATATTCTCATCATGGTAGAAAACGAGCATGTCGGTCACTTCACCCGACTATCTACTATTCTGGACTCCAATGTTGGAAAGACTATTCGTTTTCAGCTGCAAAGAAACGGCGAGGACATTAAAGTCGATATTGAGGTCGGCAATCTGCATAGCATTACCCCTAACCACTTTGTGTCTGTCTCCAGAGGCATTTTTCACACTTTATCGTACCAGCAAGCCCAAAAGTATGGTGTTCGGTGTCACGGTGTCTTTAACTCCGATGCTTCTGGTCCATTTATCGATGCCTGCAGGTACGATTGGATCATCACAGCCGTGAATCACGCTGACACTCCTGATCTGGACACTTTAATACAGACAATGAAACAGATACTCGACGATTCCCTTGTGTGTATCACATACGTGCATCTAGACGATATCTTGACTCCGAAGATCGCTTTTGTTCGTATCGACAGACATTGGTCACCCAAAATGTGGATGCGGATCAGGAACGTCAAGACAGGTTTATGGGACTGCAAAGACCTTGGTGATCCACTTCCCTCGAAACCGCCTGTCGTCTGTTCTAATTCTTCCTTGGAACTTGATAAGACGGAACCCCAGGCTCCCGCCGATGTAGCGGCCAGTTTCGTCAAGGTCACCTTTTGTCAGCCTTTCAAGGTGGACGGCCATTATCAAACCAGCGAGACGGCTATGGGATTAGTGTTTGACGCGGAAAGGGGGTTGGTCATCGTCTCGAGGGCCACTGTGCCTCACAGGATGTGCGATGTGACTGTCACGATTGCGGGCTCAGTCTCTGTCCAGGCTGAGGTGAAATTCCTACATCCACTACACAACTACACTCTTCTAGAGTACAACCCGGAATTGGTTCCATCCCTTGTTCTAAGTGCTCGATTGAGCACAAAAGCCGTCACTCCAGGAACGTCTACCACCTTCGTGGGGTACACTAGGCAGGGAGATTTCATGCGAGATTCCACGACTGTGACTGGAGTCGCTCCGTTGGAAATCTCAGCAACTTCAACGGTGCCAGGATATCGTCCCTGTAACGTCGATGATGTTAGGGTTAGTACAACTCTCAGTAATGAATGCCAAGGCGGCGTTCTCACTACAGATGATGGTATAGTCCAGGCCCTCT
The DNA here is from genome assembly GCA_020631755.1 of Colletotrichum sublineola. Lineage (NCBI taxonomy): Eukaryota > Fungi > Ascomycota > Sordariomycetes > Glomerellales > Glomerellaceae > Colletotrichum > Colletotrichum sublineola. Next base: position 1,165,974 of record JAHSQG010000019.1, read on the forward strand.
TGCTTCCTTACCATGGGTATCGACATTCCTACTGTTACCACGGTCTTGCAACCAGTATGCTTCTGGGGGTTGTTGATCGGATCAAACGGTGCAGCACCGAAGAGTTACGGATCCTGCCTGTTGAGTTCGAACGTATTGATGGTGTTCGTGCTAAAGCTATGGGTGTATCCGAAAAGTGGATTATCAAGGCTACAGGAGCAACAGGCGCATACTTCCATATATTGATGGTGAAAAAGCAAACACTTGAGAATGACTGGCTTCTACTTTGCTGCTAGAGGGCGACGTCTTGCTCACCCTCAATGGTAAGGCTATTTCTAACTATTTCGACTTGGATGTTATGTACAGTCACGAGACTTTGGAAGCCAGGGTCGTTCGCAAAGGCAAAGAAACTAGCACATAGGTTCACACCATCGCTACCGGCGATCTCGAGACAGACTCCGTTATCTTATTCTGTGGTGCGACAATCCATCAGCCGCACCATGCTGTACGACTGGAGGCAGGTAGGCTATACAGCAATGTGTACGTCTCGTATCACACTCCTGGCTCGCCCGCGAGCTTTTACAATCTAGGGATTGGTAGATTCATCACCCATGTCGACGGAAAAGAGACACCTGACCTACAGAAGTTCCTCAGTGCGATTCGAGCAATTGGGAATGATACTGGTCAGTTCTTCTTCATTTTTGAGAACATTAGCTGACTAGACATTACAGATGTCAGAGGCCTGCCGGAGGGGGGCCCTAGGGGGCACCGGCGGATCGCGATTAGTCATCCAGATGAGGGATATATACCCCTATTCTGGCCCACAACTAGTTAGAAGGCCAGAATCGAATGCTGTTACAACACCATACCCACCTTCTGGCCAGCTAAGTGTCCTATTATCGACCCCATCACTCGGATACCAACCTATCTCTGATAACAGACTTCCGTGTAAGCGTTGTGGAAATGAACGGTATTAAGAGTATTGTTATGATGAAGAAGAATGAAGAAGACTTCCCTACGCAGTACTGGGTCAGAACTTCGGGTAGCTGGGTGCAGGAGGTTTAGTTATTCTGAGTAGACTGAATACGGCTTTCAAGCTCCAAGCGGTAGAGATCACGACTAAACATTTGACTTTCGTACCACACTGATTGGACATCGATGAATGGAACAACACAGGCACCTTCTGGCTGTACTTAGCACCCGGTCTAGCGCAGAATTGTCCCCCTTGGCTTGCATATCAAGGTTTCAACACCGAGTGCATTTGCGTTGTGAATTGTGATACGCCATTCAGAAGCAAACCCGACCTCGGACGGCACGAAAAGTCCATCAAGGAGAGAAGCCATATCCGTGTTCGAAGTGTACTAAGTCGTTCCCAAGGGAAGAATCACAAAGGAGTTCGTTAAGGGTGGGCTCATATTTGTACCTGGAGCGTAGTAAGTCATTCATAAGAAAATTCGGCCTTGGATGGCAAAAAGCAAGTCGCCAAGGGGAGAATCACGTCAGTACTTGAAGTGAGATAAGCCATTCAGTAGGTCTTAGGGGCGGACATATCACGAAAGCCTCTATGATAAGGGTCATTCACATACTCTAAGACGACACAGAAGAGTTGAGTCTCTGCTGAAAAGGGCGGGCATAAAAGATACTAGTTTTAGAAGACTACCAATTCTTCTTAGGGTCGAGCTTGAGGGCCTCTCACCTGGTGTGGGGTTTATAGGCAACTGGAGGAAGCCACCCTCGGCCGAAGGGACGTGGTTGCAAAACCCAAGATGATATGACGAAGGCCTTCTTTGTAGCTGTGGGCATGTCTCTTGTGAGAAGCATGAGTACGGATTGCAGCTGCCCACTTCTTGTGTCGATGATAAATTGCCACGGCCTTTCCAATGCTGTATGAGCTTGCGGTATTGACCGCCCATTTCAAACAGTAGAACCCCTGAGCGGAATGGCCAAAGACAGAAAGAGTCCGACCCCGAAAACGTGTGGCCTGCACCTACTCACTCACACTCCCGCTTTGCCTTGAATATCATCAGGCAAGCGAGGGTGAGAGTGAGTCGTGCATCCCCTCCACTCCTATAAAAATAAATAGAAGGAGAAGTGCAGACTTTATGGTAGAGGATCTAGTTAACCATCCAATATACTTAATCTCTACGGTAGGGATAAAGGCTTTGTTATCCTACAATAGTTCGTCTCAGAGTTCCGTAAAGAGTTCCATATCCATTGAGCTGGTTCGTATGCCGTATACTAGGATTCCATAGGTTAGGATCCACACCGTGGCACCGTTGCCTATTCAGTGTTCCCAGTCCTCCGCAAACTGTCGTAAGGCCTCCATATCTATAGTAGTAGCTGTTTTACTACTCAGGTCACCGCTTTTCAGTTGATTTACAGACACGGTCTTTAGTTTGCGGATGTGCTCGTTACTACTCTGTTCAATAGCGCGGTCCACGTACGCCTTAAGGTTACAGGGGTTCATAGCTCTAATGCTGGCAATAGTAGTAGGATCTCTAATATTTACAGTAACCTCACGAAGGGTTTAAACTTAGGATGGTCTTTGGTTTTGTAGGTTATGCATGCTTGCTACAAGTCCTCCCCTGGCGGCTACATTAGCATAAGACTATGCGGCGCTCCCCTGATTCATTGGTCCCAGTGCTTTGATATCCCTCACCATCTTGACAGTCAGCTCGCTGGCTTTCAGTGCCCAGCGCTGCAACCCGATCAATCAATCAAACAGACCCCCCTATATCTGATTGATTGACCACTTTGGGTGCCAATATTTGATTGATTGGAAGATATCTGAGATATCTATACGCTTTACCTATTTAGGAAGTCAGTGAAGTTATCACGAAGTACGTCTATAGTGCTGATGTACCTATCCCTCTACCCATCCCTCTTCCGTTTGAAGTGGTGCCCTCCCACGGTAACCCTGCCGCCTCGGAGCCAGTTCTGTAGACATTGTGCCTCCTCCAGCGTGGATGGCATTATTGAGAGCCTCTATGACGTCAAGGTTAACTTCGCAAGGCTGAATACCCTCTCACAGTCTGTCACCATCACAGGTATAGCAAGGATATCCAGGGTAAGGTTGCTAAGAGTAGGAAAGGCCTAATAATAGTTTATCTACTACTAAATAGGGTTATTAACAGGTTAGGTAATAGATTAGTAGAGGTACTAATCTAACTTAGAAGCCTTATTTATAATAGCTTTAGTAGTATAGCTATTTAGCTATTATTAATACTTAGAGTCCTCTATATATAGTAGTATAGTAATTAGGGTAAATATCCCTCTACCTAGAGACTAAGATCCTCTATAAAGGGTATTACTAGCATACTAGCGTTACTAATAGTTATATAGACCTTCCTTTATGTTATAAAGCCATACTTATTATACTAGATTAGTCTATTACTTCTCTAACTATCTTAGGCCCTAGCTAGGATAAAGAATAATTAAGGCTGTATAGAGTACTAAGTCCCCTAGCTAGGTATAGTATTTATTTAGAACCTTCTATCTATTAAGTATAGATAAGTAGAAGTATCTATAGGAGTTAAAGGTACCCCTATAAAGTTATAGTAGTTAGTTATAATATTAATATAGGGTATACTTATTAAGTAAGTATTAAGGGATACTATTTATTAAGGGAGCTAGTAGTATAGTTACTTATAATATAGTTATTTATAATAACCTTAACCTTTAAGTTATAGTAGACTAATAGGTAGATAGTTATAATACTATAAGATTAATCTCTTTAACTATAGGCTTATTAAAAAGCCTCTTCTACTCCTCTAGATAGTCTATAAGGTATTTAATACTAACTATTATATCCTATAGTTAACTATAACTATTACCCTTCCCCTAGCCTTAGTACTATATTATCTAACTATAAAGGGGCTTAAGTATATCCTAGATCTTAATAAGAAGATACTAATCCTCCTCTATAAGGTAGTCCTTAGTAGGTATTTACTTATTTAGTTATAGTAGAGTTAGATTATTAAGGATATAACCTATAATCTAACTTTACTTAAGGAGGGTATATTATATTATAAGGTAGGTTAAGTTCTAACGTGTATTGTTATTAAGTATTAACTATAACTCCTATAGTAAGGGCTTAAATATTATAAAGCTATTAGGCGCCTTATTACTAATCTTAAGGAACCTTTTGTATTATTAGGGTAAGGATTAAATATACTTAATAATATTCTAGAGCTTACTAACTAGGCCACACATACGCTAGAGCTTAAGGTCTACCTTTAGTTAACTAGTATTAAGGACCTTATTAGACTCCTATTTAAAAGCTTTACTATTAGTACTATATAGAAAGGCCTAACCTATAAGGTTAAGAATATACCTATAGTATTATATCTACTAATCTAGTATGTTAGCTTAGGTATAGTCTATTAATAGACTAGTAAAGAGATATATTACGTAAGTATTATTATTACTTATATTATTATAAATAACTATACTAATATAGCCTATAATCCCCTACTTATTAATAACTTAAAGGAGTATCTAGGTGATATTTACACCCTTATAAGACTTAGGTTAATAGTAGAGGGTAATAAGATACTAGGTCTGCTTTACCCTTATGTTAAGGAAGTAGTAGAAGATAGTAATAATAGTATACTTATTAGGTAAAGTCTAGAGGTTAAAGGAGAGGTGGATTTTAGTTATTATATTATATATCTTATTATAGATCTTAACCTTCTTTACCTAATAGAGAGTATTTATATACTACCTTATACTTTTATAAGACTATAGTATTTAGAATAATAAATTAGGGTTAAGTTTAAAAAGGAGGTACTATATCTATTAATTTAAAAAGGTTAAAAAGGGATTACTTATATTAATAAGAAAAGTAATAGTAAGCTTATAGCATATTATTACTTAGTTTTTTATAATAGTAATAGGGGTAGATTAGGCTTGTTTTACTAGTAGAGGTAATAATAATAGATCTATCTTATCCCCTTACTTAGTAGTTATATTTGTTATCTTAAATATATAATAAGTATTATTAAGATAGGACCCTACTAATAAGGTTAATATTATAATAAATACCCTTAGGTAGCCCTTCTTATTATATTAATAGTATATCTAGTATATATTACCTTTTATCCTACCTAGTAGTATATAGTAGATAAAGAGGCTATAATCCTTAATCTAAGTAGTCTAACCCTTTAAGCCCTTTATTAATAGTAGTAAGTTATTAATATACTTCTACCCTTTAAATATAACATAAGGTATAGTATTAATAGTATCTTAGGTGTTAAGATTATAGGTTAATATATTACTAGTAGTAGATTAAGGTTAGTTAAGTTAAGGGATAAGTTAATAAGGTAGTAGTATACTAGGAAGCTATAAAGCTATTTAGAAAGGCTAAAGGAGGGTAGAAGACTTAAATAACTATAGGCTATTACTAGTAAATTTAGTATAGTAGAAGTATTATTAATTAATAATATTACTAGTAAATTTAGTATAGTAGAAGTATTATTAGTTAATAATATTACTAGTAAATTTAGCGTAGCAGCTGTATTAGATTAAAGTATGCAGCCCTACCCCTAGCCTAGAACTAGAGAAATAGCCCCCCTAGAAGCCGGCTCTATACTATATACCCCTTTTTTTTTTAGAAGTTATTAACTATAGTAGTATAATAGTTAATAGAGCTAAGACTAGTATTTTAGGTTGAGGTGCTCTAGGTTTAAATCCTAGCTATAGTATTATTTCTAGCTTAAATTGAAGTGATAGCTCAGAGGGTTACAACCTAGCAAATCTATCAGCTAACACCAGAATAACTTCATTTTTGCCCTATATTTATATTAGATCCTATAATCCTATTGGTCTGGCGCCAGAGATATATTCTCCCGAAAACCTCCAGATATCTCAGATATATCTGTTAAATCGTCAAATGCGTATTTGATTGATTGATATATAAAAAGGGCTGTATTTGACTTATTTGATTGAGATATGTGGGGCGATATCTGATCGGGTTGTAGCGCTGTCAGTGCCTCCTTGGCGGCTGTGTTAGTGTCCTTGTTAGTATTAGTGTTCTCCTTGATTTCGGCTGTGTTTTGCTGGATCGCGATTCTGATGCTGCTCGTGGTTCGGGTGGTGTTTTCATTGGCTGCCTTTGTCTTCATCCGCAAATTTTCAATTGCCTGGTGAACGTAGCCGATGTCGGGGATGTTCTGTATCTTCACGATGAGTGCTAGAGCCCCGATAAACGCGGCCCTGATTCCTTGAGGCTGGATAGGTTGACCATTTGCTGCATCGATCGACTTCAGTGCTGTCTGGAGGTATATGCTTAGTTCTGCAGCGTGCTCTCGGTATGGCGTTAGCCAGGGCTGATCCTTAGGCCATGGGGTTGCCATGATGCCTGCGTCGCTATGGGCTTCACGACGAGCAAAAGGCTATCCAATTGACCAGTTAGATCGTGTTGTGGCGCTATTATTTGCTCTGATTTCAAAAATTTTGTTCTTGCTGTTGTAGATGTTTTTTGGAAGGCACATTTTGGTTATACTGTAGGAACAGTTCTTGGATAGCGGTAAATCAGATGTTCCGAGTCGATGGTCACGACCGCAAGTTTGAGTTCAAGGATTAGATAAGCATCTCCACCACCAGGTGTGAGGCATTCATTCCGTTAGGCCTGAATTGACTCCTCGTTCACTTAATCCGATTCACTCCACACGTCATCTTTTCAACCTGAGCTACATCCTGTTGTTAACTACCCGATTCCAATACACATCGGCTTGCGCATAATGCACCCTTTCACTGCCGCTTAAATTTCAAGGAGCTCTGGTTTCAAATCACGCCCTGTTACGCTCAACTAACGCGGCTCACTGATTGGTGCACTGGTTGGTAGTTGACCCCGCTTGTCAGATATATAAATACTACTGTGTTCGCTAACTCTCTAGGCTGGTTGTGTCAAAAGTCTTCACGATGGACGAAGTCACATCAGTTTCACACCTGGATGGCATTAGACTGTTACAATATCCGTCAGAAATACGGAAATTACTTGAAGAAGCCGAAAATCTGACCACCTCTGACGGATCAGCAAACACCAGCCAGCTCGTTCCCATATCCGAAAAAGGCGTCACTGGGTATAAGATCCCATGGTCTGATTCCAAAACTATAGTTGTAGAGGAACTTATGAAATGGCTGGTACGTCTCAACAAGCTTAGACACCGAATAATGCTTATCAAATCACAAGAAGGGCAAGAAGGCTTGGCAAGACAAAATCCACTGGTTAACAAGAGAAGTCGTACTGGAACCCTCACTGCTATCTTTACCGTCAGGAACTACATGTGTTATAATACCACAACAGTTCCCCGGTAAATGTGTAGTCAGCTTTAGGTTTAAGGAACAGAAGCCAGTGTGTCCCAAATGGGACCTCGAAGTGGCATACCTGCTTGAACCAGAAACTAAGGTCGCTGTGGTGGAAGGGAAGGCTAGATTCTATGTCATCACATTTGATACGCCGTCTCGTCCATGACAGAATGGATGAATGGGGCAGCAGTAGTAAACAAATTCAATGAGCTTATGTTCTTAAGTGCGTCAAGTCAGGTGCAAGACAATATGATAGCTATCAACCTTTCTCAACTCGTGAGCACATTGATGTCTACTGGCTGTTCATTCCAATCGAACTCTCCCGGACTAGCGGGATGAAAGAAGTCCATGTAAGACTGGATGTCTGATGATAAGAGATCGTCACTATACCCGTGAAGATTGCAAGATACAGGTAAGCCGGATTCCGTCTGCTCCTGCTCTTGATACTCATGATGCGACGCCTGATGCGACTGGGTATCCAGGGGAATGACGTCGGTGATGACAGTGGACAAGGCGCCCTCTTGATGATCGATACTAGGATCGAAACCGTTGCTGCTTTCGAGATGTGCTTCATCAGACAGGTTGTCTTGGATAGGTGAAGTGTGTGCGCTACTCTGCCGCGGTTGTGGACCTGGCCGCAAAGAACCGACAGCATTTAGGCCCTTATCTAGCAAACCAGAAGGAGAATGCTGACCAGTGACAGTGATTTCAGCCGTCGCATTAGGCTCGATAAGGACTTCGCGATTTTTCCAGCGTTCGCAGATATTCCTGAGATCCCCCATCGACACCAGCATCACACGTCTGGATTGGTGTTCTGTGATACCGCCATTCTGATGCTGTTCCTCCAATGTATTCAGTTCTTGCTTGATGCCAGGATTCTCAGCCGCTCCGCCTGACAGACCCAAATGGTTGCAAACCTCCGCGAAGCTGATAGAGTGTGAACTGTAGTAACTACAAAGAGTCAAAGATAAAACTTATGGTCTCCTTATAAGCCAACTGATTACAGCTGGTGCGTGTAGCACCGCAGCGGTATCAGGTATGCGTGCAAGCTCACATTCTAGGAGCCATGGCACAGCATCGCCAACGAACTTTTCTTTTTCGCTCTTCGAAAGGCGCATAAGGTCGTGATAAAGACAACTTTTAGCTTCTGGTAGTTAGCTCTTGAGGAAAAGATTTGGCTTGGATTTCTTACACAGGAGTACGGCATGTAGGCCCCACGCATTGGCGCCGATAAGAGCGTAAAGTTTATCAACCAGAGAATACAAGATTTCTGACTTTTTTTTATGTATCTTTTCATCAGATTATTGTCTCTCATGTGTGGCTGAGGAGAATTGGCTGTTAGTACTGCCTGTCATATGCCGCTGAGTGATTCTGCCTGCTTCGCTAAGCATAGCTACCCGGAACTTTTCCTGTTTTCCTATTTTGAGGCTGCGAGATAGCCCCCCTTTAAAGGCATCCATAATGTTATTACTTTGAGAATTCCTGAAACCTACCATTTTTGTAAAGAGACTATTGTTATCGTTCAGGCCACTAGGCTCCTCCTCCGTAAGCTTCTTAGCGCCCTATACTACTGTTTTAAGGAATAATGCAAGAGTTTTGTTGTAATTGATGTCGCTAATTAGACCTTTTTGGTACTCTTTTTCTTCTTTTGTCGTTATTTTAATATTCTTAGCTTTAGTTTTTAACTAATCAATCTCAGACATTTTAATATTCCTTAGATCTCTATAAATCACCTTACCTAGCTTTATTCTTAATTAATATAATACCTTAGTAGTATTAGTAGCTTTAATAGCCTTAATAGTCTTAATGGCTTCTACTATCTTAATAGTCTTAATAGATTTAGTAGCCTTAGTATTCACATAGTCGACATAGTAAGACGTAATCCTTAATTGCTTTAATAGTTCTTAGGGGTTGTCTTTAGTTATTTCCTATAAGCCCTTTTGCTTTTTAGAAGCCTTTTTAGACGCTCTAGGAGTTATACTATAAGCCAGGTAAGTAGCGTCTTCTAGACAAGACTCTCAGCATATATGTCTGTTTTGCTATTTAGCTGACTATCTATAATACCAAGGTCTAGAGACTTCATAATGTTTTTATTACCTATTATTTAAGCTTAAGGGTGCAAAAAGGCGCTAAGAGGGAATTAAGCTTATCGCCTAAGACGCTCTAAGAGATAAGTAGGACCAACTAGATTAACATTAGCAGTAACATAGTATTTTAATAATTACATAATACCTTAACCCAAACACTATAATTACTACCTTCTAGCAGGTAATTTAAGATACCTAAAGAGCTGCTTCCTAAAATAGGTTTAAAGACATACATAGTAGTTATTACGGCTTAAGGTAAAGAGGAGTATATAGTTATAGAAGTAGCTTAAGGTAGTTATGGGACGTCTAAAAACCCAGGCAAGCTAACAGACCATAGTTCATAAGGGAACAAGGGACCCCTAGCGGTGGTTTTTAAAAAACCACCGCCAGGGGTCCCTTATCACAGGCCTACATACCTACACCACCATATATCTAGCTGTTATTACTAACAATAAGCACCTCCTAATCTTATTACTTAGTGTAGGCCTTAGTATATAACTTTTAACTAGGAATCACTATGTTGTCCCTTATCTATAAGTATTAAATTTCTATTCTTCTAATGTTTATTATAGGGCTGTACTATAAGTATTTCCTTAAGTATTAAAGATAAGACCTTATATAGTTCCACCTCTCAGCTTAACATTAAACCAGTATGTAACATCACCTTTCTTATATTTTCTCCTTAGAAACAATGTCTTAGGGTTTTACTCTAGAATAAGCTACTATAGCTATTTGTTATACCCTATTTAGGTTTATAGTTTTAACCTTCTTAATACTAAACCAAAACTAGAGACCTCTATCTAAAGATAGTATATTTAGAACTATCTACCCTTAAACATTCTAATTCCTATACTTAGTATAGAATATACTACCCCTACTACCTATTTTAGCTCTTTTTACATCAGACAAGGCCCTTAGGTAATAGCCTTAGCTACATACATAAATCTTAGTAAGGTAAGGTAATAAACTCTAGGCTTAATAGGGTATTCTAATATTTTAAAGCACCTATATATAGCCATACTTTAGTAACTACCATACCTTCCTATAAAAATTGCTACTACTATTTTAGGGAGCAGTGCCTTACTGACGTGTTGTTTGGTAGGTATGGGGTTAACTTATAAAGGTTAATTAGTCTTAGGCTCCTTACTCCTTAGGATACCTAGGATAGTACTGGCAGGCTTTTGCTACTTCCAATCCGTAACATTACAGAGAAAGAAGCTTATAGAGCAGAGAAACCACTGGTTCTAATGGATAAGTCTTGTCTATAGAGCTCAGGTTGTGCTTCTTACAGTATCAACCCTTATGTGTATCTTTATAGCAGACACCAGACAGGTATGCTTACGCGTTATAGCATTAGAGCCATCCACTAATCTCAAGAGTAGATCTTCTACTTTACCACCCTCCCTACGAAGTTAGCCTAGGCATACCGCAGGCTGCAATGCATGTTAAGGGCAAGGCAAGCTAGCAGGGGAAATAAAGCAAAGACCAAACAGCCATCTCAGGAGACTCTCTGTACTAGGATCAGCCAGAGTGGGTCGTGTCTGAGCAAGGAGTTCAGTGGCAGCTTCCGCGCCACCCTTCCCATCAATAGGCAACCATGTTAAGTAATTAGATTCCACTCCATACACCTCTACCACCAGAGCCATGTCCCTATTAGCAACATGCCAATCAATTAATTAGGTTAAATACGAGAGACCCTCCGACACACCTGCATGTCTTGTTTGTTAAAAATACATGCGTCTCCCTTACAGACAGCAGGATAGATGAGGTTCTCACTTCCGTTAGTCCCGACCAATCGCCCTATAAGGACACCGCCACGACTCCCTTGTCTCCTTATTCGGTTAATACAGAAGAGACTGAATCTGTTGTCACATTTGAATCTAACTGTATTCAGTACCACAATATACGCGGGCGAGACTACATCACGTATAATGAAAAAACATACTAGTTGGTTTTTAAACTATGGAGTATACATATAGCTATTTGACCTAGAATAGGCGGCCTTGCTCTACCGATTTTGACGAGCTCATGTAAGTTCTGATATGAGTTCCAGGTCCTGGCTAATTCCCAAGACATTACATATTCGACTGTCTCTATAGAGCAGGAAGATATGAAGAGTCATGCTTGGTGCATCCACAGGTACGTTACTAGGAAAGAATGCTATTATCTTTCTCCTTTTCTGACGAGGCTGTCGGCTTAGAAGGTTCTGGACGTTGGTATAGGGTCGGGTAAGTGCACAAAAGGTCAAAATTGAAGATAAGGTGGTACTGAAACATAAGGCAGGCTTCTAGGCAATGTAAACATCCGTCAGCTTTTTTTTGGCGTAAACTAACTTAATGCCTAGCGACTTTGCCGACAAGTACCCAAGTGCATCTATTATTGGCATCAATATTACACAAAAGATAGCGCCAAACAGTGTCCCTCCAAATCTTAAGATGTAGGTAAATAACACTGTAATGCATAACTCGTCTCTAATTATTCATATAGACTTATCCAAGACTACACCAATAGATAGCCATTTCGCAGATTGGAATTCGACTTTATTCACGCCCGCAGACTTATTAGGGCCATTATGGACTAGAAGGCTTTATTCTCTAAGGCTTATAGATACCTCAAACCAGGGCAGTAGTTTGAAACGATTGAACCATCATTCCGAATCAAGGACAGGCGCCACGACATACCTCATAACAGCCCTCTCCAACAATAGGAGAATTTCTTCGTTAAGAGCGGAATAAATCAGGGCACAAGTTTTGCTGTTCTAGAAGAGAATACCCAGAGAGAGACTCTAGAGAGAGTGGGTTTCATTGATATTCAGGAGCAGGACCTAGAGGTGAGTAGCGCTGGCCAAATTGCCACCATAAGCTTACATGTATAGATCCCAATAGGTGAATTGTCAGAAGGCTGTGATCGCACCGAGTAAAGGAGTCAACAATAAGCATAGTTAGGGTTTAATTATGACGATTATTTAAATCTGCCCTTCCTCTAACCCATAATCCCCCCATGAAAGCCTTTTATGTAGCCCTCGGCTTATAGTTTATCCAGGTGCGGCCCTACCGCTGGTGCCCCCCTGAGCCTCCCCCTCTAGGCTCCTAATATAATCCCCCCCCTCTAAGGTCCTGTCCCTAGGACCTTCTGAAGTGCCTGTACTGCTGCCCCCCTGTTCCCCTATTACAACCTGGTATCTTAGGGGCGCCTAGGAACGCCCCTAGGCTTAGTAGGCTACTAGGTTAGTAACTATCTCTCTAGCCAGCTGCTTACCTCTAGCCTCACCCTATAGTTACCTTAGTCTAACTAACTATAGCTACCTAGCCTATAGTGTAGTTACTTAGCCTAGAATGTAGGCCCTAACCTATCTAGTCTACCTAACTAGGGGGTTACCTACTCTATAGTAAGGATGCCTTATCTACCTATAGTACCCTCCTTTATAGTCTCCTATTCTCCTTATAGCCCTTTTATATCTATATCCTTACTTCCCTACCCTTACTAGTAATAGTAGTACCTTTATTAGTTAGCCTATTTTAGTATAGCTAAGCCCTAGGTTATACTACTCTCTTAGTAAATAAGAGCCCTAGCTTTATTACCTTAGTAAGGCTACTAATACCCCTTACCTCCTAAGTTACTAGTCCTATTAGTAATTATATTAGTCCCTCTCTATAGGCTTAAGTTATTATTATAGCTTACCCTTACTTTTTACTTAGCCTAAATAGGTAATTAATAGTAGCCCTTCTTTTCTTTATTTTCTTTATCTTTAGTTTCCTCTTTTTTCTTCTTTTTCCTTTTTATTACCTTTACTTTATTATTATTTTTTTATTTTTATTACTACTACTACTACTATTACTACTACTACTTAGTAGTAATAGTACTAGTAATAATACTAGTACTACTAGCTCCCCTACTACTACTATTATATCTATACCTATAAGGTTCCCTAGCCCTACTAGTAGTACCTACTCTAGTAAGGCCCCTACTAGTACCCCCTAGGGCCCCTCTATTAGTACCTCTACTACTTCTACTACTAATACTACTAGATTTTATAATGCTAGTAAGGCTACTAAGGGCTCCTTAAGCTTCTCTACTACCCCCTAGGGCCCCCCCTAGACCCCTCCTAGCAGCCCTCTTAGTACTACTAGTAGTACTACTACTACTACTATAGGCTCCTAGAGCTCTATTAGCACCTCCTAGGGGACCCCCTAGGGCCCCTATTAGTCCCCTACTAGCTCCCCTACTAGTACCTCTAGCTCTAATAGTATACCCCCTCCCCCTTACCCTCCTATGTCTAGTAGATAGGGTGCCTCTAGTACCCCCCTAGTACCCCCCTACTACTCCTATACCTCCTATAAGGAGGATAAGTCTATCTATAACATCCTATATAACTACTATATTTATTAGATAGCTAACTAGAAGCTAGCTATAACTACTACCTTCTCTATTAACCTCCCCTACTATATTAAGACCTAGAGTATATTTTACCCTTAGTACCCCCTTAGTACCCCCCTATTACCTCTTTTCTAATAGTTCCTAGTAGCTAGTAATAAATATACTTATTATACTAATATAAAGGGTAAGACCTATATTCCTATATATCTATCCTCTTTTTATCTAGCTATTCCTATAATACTTAACTACTACTAACCCCCTATAGGCTACTTATACTACTACTATAGCTAGTATTAAGCTTTACTACCTCTTTAAGGAGCTTAACTAGGCTGCTAACCCTAGCTATACCTACCCTAATATAGTTATATATACCCCTCTATTCCCCTACTAGTACCCCCCCCCCCCTTCTCTAATATTACTTAGGATAAGATTAATAAGGCCTAGGTTATAGGTAAGAAGGCGCTCTAGAAGTAGACTAACCTAGCTAAGGTCCCTAATGCTAAGTATAAGGCTAAGGCTAAGGAGGAGGAGTAGCTCCTCTACTAGTATAGCATTACTACTACTAAGGCTAGTACTAATACTACCTACTATTAGGCTAAGTTGGCTAAGTCCCTAGCTAAGTCTACTAAGGTTACTACTATAGCTCTTAAGGCCTATACTACTACCCTCTAGGAGTAGACTACTACTATTATAGCCTAGACCTCCCTCCTTTTAGAGTAGTCCTAGACCTACTCCTAGGTTATATATACCCCTACCCCCCCCTTAGTGCCCCCCTAGTAGTCCCCCTTACTAACACCTTCTAGTATACTAGTAATTTAGATTCTACTATTAGTAATACTACTACTATAGGTAAGAGTAAGGGCTAGGAGGAGAATAATAGTAAGAGTAAGGATATAGATAAGGAGTAGCCCCCCTACTAGTACCCCTAATATACCCCCCTATCCTTTTAATTTACTTTTCCCTAGCCCTTTTAGCCTTAAATACCTAGCCCTTAGGCTACCTATACTTCCTAGCCTTAGTACTAATAAAATAATTAAATAGAGACTAGCCTTTAGGCTATATAGACTATCTTATACCTAGCTCCCCCCTTATACCCCCTTAGTAACCCCCTCCTTATAGTTATATTATAAGTCCTAGGCTATATTCCTCTATAGCTCCTATAAGTTTTCTTCCTTACTATAGCCTTTCTATTTAATAAGATACTACCTATTCTATCTTAGTCCCTTATAAGTAACTATATAATTAACCTTATAGATATCTACTTCTTCTTCCTTAATAGGGATCTACTAGGGCTCTATTAATACCCTATAGAACTTCTCTAGTTAGGATAGTAAGAAGACGTTATAGATATAATACCTTATCCCTATATTAAGTTTATAGGCTTTTCCCTTACTAACTATCTAGGTTACTATAAAGGGGCCTAAATACTTATTAGCTAGCTTTTTTAATAGTTACTTCTATCTAATAAACCTTACTAATAGTAGGACTCTTTCTCCTACTTAGAATTCTACTACTAACCTCTTAGTATTATACTACTTTTTATATACTCTAGTAGTAGCCTCTAGAGTCTTAAGGGTAGTAGCCTACTAGGTATATAGCTACTTTACTCTTTCCTTAGCTATTAGTACCTCTATAGGCCTTAGCCCTATTAGTCTTATGTTATAGGGATTCCTAGGTATATAGCCTATAAGGGCCTCTACTAGTACTACCCTAGTTATACTATACTACGCCCTATTATAAATAAATTCTACTATTAGTAACTATTTTACCTAATTATCCTATTCTATATTATAAAAGGCCTATAGGAAGTATTCTATATTTTAGTTCTATCTCTCTATCTACCTATCTATTTAGGAGTAATAGGTAGTACTTAGTTTCCTCTTAATTACTAGTAGGTAATATACTACTACCTAGAAGTAACTTATAAATAGTAACCCCCTATCTAATACTATTACTATAGGTACCCTAAATTATAGGAAGACTCTATCTACTAGTAGGGCTACTAGCTAGTCTACTATTAGGGTCTCTCTTATTAGTATATAGATTATATACTTTATAAGCTAGTTAACTACTATTAGGATGCTATTATATAGCCCCCCTTTAAACCCCTTTAATTTAGGTAACTTAGTAATAAAATCTATAGTAATATACTCCTATAGGTAGCTAGGTAGTAGGAGGGGTACTAGCTTCCTATATAGTAGGTAGTACCTTAGCTTTATCTGTTAGTAAGTTATATACGTCCTTATATACTCCTTTATATCCCTTTTTATTAACTTCTAGAAGAATATCTAGCCTAGGCGTTTAAGTATATAGGTTACCCCTAGGTGCCCCCTAGCTAGTTTGTTATAGAATGTAGTAAGTAGTACTAACTAGGCTATATATCCCTCTAGTATAACTAGTCTCTCTTAGTATCTTAGGGTGCTATTAGCCGCCTTAGCCTATTAGCCCCCTAGTTACTACTACTCCTATAATTAAATCTACTTATTGCTCTATTATGCCGCCTTAATCTTATCTTCTAGGCTGGCTGTATACTACTCTAGGGTAGGCTGCATAGTAGCTAGTAACCCCCCCTAACTAATTATTACTACCCTTTTCCTAAATTAGCTAAGGAAGTTATCTAAGAACACGCTCTAGGCCTCTTTTTCTTTTATATTAGTAGGCTAGTAGTCTAGCTACCTAGAGAGCCTATCTATAGTATTATCCTTACCTAGCTAATAGTTAATTTTAAAGTTAAAGAGTAATAGGTCTTATAGTAACTAGGCCTACTAACTATTTAGTTATAGCTTTATAGCTAAGTAGTAGTACCCTAGGTAGTCTATAAGGAATACTATCTAGTATTAAGTATATAATAAGTAGTGCCTCTATTATATAGTAGCTTTATAGATAGCTAGTAGCTTAGCCTCTAGTACCCTATATCTAAGCTCTACTCCCTTTAGTTTCCTTAAAAAGAAGGCTACTAGGTATTAAGCCCCTTTAACTAGCTAGGTAAGGACTATATTAATTATAAAGTTTAATATGTCTATTTTAACCCTTATAGGTAACATTAGGTTAAAGTATTATAGTATTAGGGCGTATATAAATATTATATAGAGCTTAAGGAAGGCCTCCTCTACCTCCTTAGTTATTACTTACTCCCCTACTACTTTAGCTATTAGCCTATTAGTTAGTAGGGTATATACCTTTAAATAGTTCTTAATAAACTAGTAATAGAATCCTATAAATCCTAGGAATCCCTATATCTCTTATATGCTAGTAGGGAGCGGCTACTACGTAATAGCCTTAACCCTATCCTACTCTATCTTAATTCCCTAGTCTAAGACTATAAAGCCTAAGAACTTAATTTACTTAGTATAGAAGACATACTTCTTAGGGTTAGTATATAGACCTATAGTATCTAACTAGTATAGTACTATCTTTACTACCTCTATATAGCTTTCCTTATCCTTTATAAAGATTAGGATGTTATTAAGGTAGGTAATATAGATAATATCTACTAGCCTAGCTAGGGTATTATTTATATATACCTAAAATGTTACTAGTATATTAACTAGTCTAAATAGTATAATATAGTATTTAAAGTAGCTATATCTTATATAGAAGGCTGTCTTCTACTTATCCCCTACCTAGATCCTTACCTAGTAGTATATATCTTTAAGATCTAACTTTATAAACCACCTTACTTCTCCTAGCTAGTTAAGGATCTCCCTAATTAGTAGTAATAGTATATAGTTCTTAATTATAACCTTATTAAGGCCCCTATAATTAATATAGAGGTATAGCTTACTACCCTTCTTAGGTATAAATAGGATTAGCACCCTAGTAGGGCTCTTTAAGGGCTAAATCTATCCCTTTACTAATAACTCCTTAATATACTTCCTTAACTCTTTTAGTTCCTTCTCTACTAGTAGGTAGATAGAGCTAAATAGCAGCTCTATACCTAGCTTTAGGTTAATAGGATACACCTAGCCTTTATCTATTACTAGTTTTACTACTAGTATTATATTAAACATATAGGCCTATTTACTATATTTGTCTAGTAGTTTAAAGCCCTTATAGTCCCCCTCCTTTCCCTTTTCTTAGGCGCCTAGGGGTATTATAGGTGCTCCCCCCTTATCCCTATAGTAAAGGTAGTAGACTACTAGGTGGTATACTAGGATAGCCCTTACCTCCTGCTTTACCTTTTTAACAGCCTATCTAGTCTAGATAAGTTAGATATAGTCCTTACTTAATAGGTATGTCTATCCTATTATTAACTACTTAAGGTTTAGTTATACCCTTCTCCCCTAGGGGATCCCTAGGATTATATTATAGCTACCCCTATTACTTACTTAAAACTTATAGCTTTAGGTCCTTATAACCTCTATATTATCCTTTACCTCTATAACTACCCTCTATATCCTATAATTAGGGGCCTTACCTCCCTATATGCCTTATAGTAGTAGTCTCTATTAGTAGGCCTTTAGTAGTACCCTTACGTATAGTATCTACTAATATAAGATATTCTTATCTACCCCTAGGTTAATTAGTACCCTCCCCCTCTTCTACTTACTATTTATCCTAGCCTAGAAGTCTGCCTTAAAATAGTAGTATAGCTCCTTACCCTAGGGGATCTAGATACTATTAACCCTAGTAGGCACTAAGGCATACTATCTTCCTAAATACTATAGCTAGCTATACTTATAGTACTTCTCCTCTATATATTTAGCTAATATATAGCCTACTTTCCTATAGTTAAAGTAGGTAGGTAATCCCTAAGCCTAGGATAGGGGTAGGTAGGTACCCCTCTCCTCCTTCTTAACTACTAGCTCTAGTATAAGGGTGCTTACTACTAGTATAGATACTAATACTAAGTACTATACCTTAGACTCCCCTATTAGGGTTACTATAGCTATAAGTAGTATAGCTATTAAGGCCTATTAGTCCCTCCTTTCCTAGTTTAGCTTTAGTTAGTTACTTAATATATCTTTTATATAGGTCTTTATAAGGGTCTTAACCCTTTTAGTAGTATTATCTAACTCTTACCTAATAGCTAGTAGGCCCCTAGTAAGTATATAGCTCCTTAGGTCTAGGAGTAATTAGTTAAGTATATAGACTACTTACTACCTCTCTAGTAAGGGGTTAAGGTACTCTACCTTAACTATTTTATATTTATTAATAAACTATTAGTAGGACTAGCCTAGCTTCTATTTTATCTTATCTAGCTTAACTACTATACTAAAGGCCCTTATATTATTATTAGCTATACTATTCTTTAGCTATACCTTTATAGCTACTTAAGATATATCCCTAATCTTCCTACTATAGTAGAGGGTAATATAGTTCCTCTACTTATATACTAGGTTACCCTCTAGTAAGGTACTAGTAAACTATACCTTATTTTTATTAGTAGTAAACTTATCTTTTATAATATTAAATTATCCCTCTAGTTTAAATAGGAAGTCTTAAAGGTTATTCTAATTACCTCCCTTATATTATATTAGGGCTAATTACTTAATTAGTATATTAGTATAGGGTTACTTAGGTTCTAGCTAGGGGGTAATAGTTCCCCTATAGCTCTTAACTATATCCTCTAAGGGCGTACTATTTTATAGGGCTATAATCTAGTTAATTATTTTCCTCTTTCTTACTTTTATAGCTTCTTTATCTAATATAGTTTTTAGCTTATCTTCTATTATCCCTTCTAGGTTAATAATATGTTACTCCCCTACTAGTATAAGGTTATCTATATTTAGGGTTAGTTACTCTAATATAGTACTACTATATTACTAGGTAGTAGATTAAGACCTAGGGGGTACTATTACTACTCTAATAGTTAGTATGCCTATAGGTAGGTAGAGATTTAAACGTATTAGAAGGCTATAATCATACTAAGTAAAGGAGTTAATAATAAGCATAGTTAGGGTTTAATTATAATAATTATTTAAATCTACCCTTCCTCTAACCTATAATCCCCCTATAAAAGCCTTTTATGTGGCCCTCGGCTTATAGTTTATCCGGGCGCGGCCCTACCGCCGGTGCCCCCCTGAGCCTCCCCCTCCGGGCTCCTGACATGAATGGCCATCGGACGACAAGTCTCGGGAAGCCGGACTTTTCATGCGTAGAGCCTTACAAAATGACATTAAAGGTACTTTCTACCTGCTTGCCGAAGAGGCCTGTTTCAATAATAATCATATGTTGGCCTTCGAATTCCAAAAGGAACTTTATCGTAAGGATCGGCAACTGTCAATTCGATACAGGGCAATCCGAGGACAGAAGCCCTATGATCATTAATTCAAGCATTACACTGTGGCCCATGGCGAAGGGGATTTGTAATTGCATGGATTCTGTCATTTCATTTCATTTCCATTCTCGTCCTACTTCTTAACAGAACCTATCATAACTTAATACTAGCTAGAATACATATACATATGGTAATACGTAAAGCCTGACTGTGTTCTAAGCCGTTTTTAGACTAACGTCTTAATTTGCTGTCATGTTCTGTAGTGTTCAACAAGTAAAATATGATGGAATGGGGTCATGACGAGTCCTGGCACGAAGCCAGAATTCGTCGATCTAGGCTTGGCAAGCAAGGAATTACATATAACGTAGCCATAACTGACATCGCGGAAAAAACAAAATGCTACATTTATGCTGCCACAAACCCCCGCTGCCTCGCTCATCCTTAGGTTCATCACGAAAACACCCTGCCAGTACGCCATAGATAGATACTCTTGCATAAACCGGCATTATTATTCCATTGACTGCCCAAAAAATGATTTATACTCCAAACTCCCGATGCGATGACTGCATAACGGTAAGTCCGTAATTCCATAACCGGTCTCAAAAAACCTATTAACAGCTAAAGGACAATCTAGGATGTACGCCGGAAACCAGTACAATGCCTCGTAATGGACTGCTGTCAATAACGCTCTAGTGGCCTGTATTTTTAGAGGGCAATTTCCACTTACCTACCCGCAGCGATACGCAAGGTCGCTTCACCACAGTTGAGCTCCGTTCAATGTAGTATTCAAGCACCTTGTAATATTTCACATTGGTAGGCGTCACTAGCCCCGGTGCAATTTCTTCTTAGATCCAGTTCAATTTCCCCATCCTTATGTGTTAGTCAGCAAGGAAAGACCTTAGGGCTGTAGTTCGCTATGATTTATTGTATTAAACCATCTCCTTACTCTCTCAGCATACTTGTTTCCATTGCTTGCCTTCATGCAGTGCCAATCATAGCATATGAGACAGTACAGCCTGAGACGTCCAGCAAGAACCCAGCCTGGTTCGAGGTCTTGCATTATTAGAACGCTATAAGTTGCTAATGCCCCTTTTTAGGACACCAAACTAACTATACAAAGACTAAACCAAAATCAAAGAAACGCATCATTAAGGTTATTACCTTTATCGCCTGTGTTGTCAGCGACAGCCATAAGACTGAGATAAAATTAGGAACATTTGATAAGGGGAGGCTCACACAGGAGATACAACACAGAGAAAAGCAGCCTATACAAAATCGTGAAGACAAAATGCAAGCAGCGCTGTTATGGCATGCAATCTTCTATACATCTAAATAGGAACCACTGAAGAAAGTAAATATCAACACTTCCTACCACAATAACTTAGAGCTTTATGCGTTACTTGCACGTATAGAAGGAAAACATAACTTCAGTCTTGTCGACCATTCACTATTAGGACAGGCTTTACTACGTACAAAAGCTTTTTAAGGAAGAACTCTTATGACGCCAGATGGTATTCTTAGATATCAGAAACAAGTCGAGGAACAGTTTCTTACTAGACTTCCTATCAGCCTAGTAAGTAGATGGCTTCTCTAACACGGGCTGACTAACTCGCAACTAGTCGTGTGTTCCTCCGAGTGTAACCAGACATCTATACCCTAGAGACGGCACCTCCTTAGCAAAGTTCTGTTATAAGTACGAAATGGCCTAGAACAACACCAGCATATCTGTACCAGACAGACTCTTATTCCTCATGTAGAGTTGTTCCAATAGAAGATTAAGCAACGCTACTAAGGACTTACAAGCCTGGATTACAGGAGGAATCTCCAAATCCTTCCGCCTTCAAGTCTCAGACCAGTCCAAACCAAGTCTCAAGATAGTCCATAGCCTTATGGGAATATTCTATTATAAGTATATCACGTCAGCCTACAATCGTTCTAAAACACAATTATCCAGCCTTCTTAGGGACTTCAATACACTTCTACGCAAACAAGGTGTCAAACATCCAATATCCATGCTTATACACGTATTAGCACCAATATGTCAAGTACTCAAAACCTATAAGTACCAAACCGCCAGCTTTTTTACCCGCTTTATCAGACAGGTAATTCCAAATTCAGATTTAGAGTACAAGCCTAACCTAACTATTAGGAGGTACTTGGAATTAAGGGTGCTACCATAGGACTTGGAATCTTCAAGTGTATTAATTTACTTTGTTGTCTTTAAGAAGGTAAATAGTCTATCAAAAGGCAAAAGGGCTGCTAATAATAACACTAAGGGGGAAGGGGATGGACCCCACAAGAGGGCTCGTTAAAGGTACACGTTAGGAGGGACTAAGTGATTTCCAATAAAAACCCATTCGATCACCCTACTATTTCAGTCTCCTAGGGCCATCACCATGCCATCACCCCACCACTCTCAACCAACACAACTTCACCACCACCCAAACAGCAAACTTTTTAAAGCAAGTAAATACACTCTTTACTTATCCTACATCATTCTGTAATTTCTCTAAATTCTTTTAGCCAAGCTAAAAGGCGCTATAGTGGCGGCAAATATCACTAGTCCTAAGTTCTCTATGCCTCCCGGCATGCCAATAGATCCCTTCACTAAAGCCACCACACTAGAAGAGTACCTTACTAGCTTACAGAAAACAGGGAGCCTATACGTTCACAACAAGGTTGTGTCTTTTAAAGACGGCAAAGTTCGGCAGAGTTAGGCCCTAAGCATGGCGGACGCACAGTAGTACGACTACATCAACGGCTTCTATAAGGTAAGCCATCAGGGAAAGAAGTGCTGGCTCGGCTTCTTCAGCTACCCGCAGCAGAACTAGGTAGGTACAGGGAACACAGGGAAAAATGATCCTTGGCATTGTTTCGCAGTTGCCATTATGTCTGAGGCTGACAGACCTAGCAAGCACCTTCTCATAAGCGACAACAATCCTAAGGAGGCGTCCGGTAAATCACGAATTTCAGATGTTCTATAGGGCCTTCAGAAAAGCCTATGGGAGTGTGTCAGGAAGCAGACCAAAACCCTTACGGTATGGTACAACACAGACGCCAATTCTACAGGCAGTAACCAGTGCCTCAGGATAGCTATACAAAAGATGCAAGAATGGTCTCTTTTAGAGGACAAGCCCTTTGAAGGGCCAGGAGACTGCCGGGTGGCCGGCTTCATCAAGCTGTGTCGGCCATAAGACAATGGATCCACCCACACAGTGCTAGTCTGGCTGCTCTGGGTACCTCGTGGGCGGAGAGGCCGCTCCTCCGAGATAAGCAATTATTGTCTAGCCTATGGTACATACAGATAGGGGGCTGTTCTTCGGCTTCCGCAGCACACTATACAGAATGTACTGTTGCTTCTACCTGCGAGAATCTCAGGTAGCCAACACGGCAGTCAGACCTCCCTTCTATCCCGCATGCTTTAACTGCAGTAGTGCCGCGCAATGCGGTGACGAGAACTATGCATGAGAGTCTAGAATGACCGTATGCATGGCTATTCAATGAACGGCGGTCTAGACCCGATCCAGGGCATGCTCTAGAGTATAAGGATGCTAGCATCGTCTGGGCTGGTGTTGCTCGGCAAGACCAGATCACAACCACAAGCATGAGCGTGGCAAACCAGTTAAATCGCCGTTCTGGCGTCGTGATGGCGGGCCATGTCGTATGTTTCCTGCTCATTATGGCACTTAATTTCCTTCCCGTCCTTCTAGTGCCCCACCTGGACAAGATTTTCCCATCTGAGACTGCTCAGACCTTCTAAAGACCATCTTCTTACAGGCTCTAGAGGACTTCTAAGAGTACCTGTTATCCCTCCAGGAGCCGATGCTCTCTGAGTTTGTGTGCGACATTCTGTCTCAACACTTTAATAACGACACAAGGGGCCTCATTTCCAAATCCGACTCTTTGAGTGCCGTCTATAAGGTGTGGATGGCCAAGATCCCATCAATTGCCATCACCGTCGGCTCGACTCTTCCGAAGACGAGATATTCGTTGCTTGCCATTCCAGCCGTGATAGCCATCTGGGTTATATGGTACTTCCTTTTCTCGCGTGTCGGCAACAAAGTGCAGGCGAGCAAGAAAGATTGGGATAAAGCGATGTACGCAGAAGCCTTGCCCCCAAGGTGTACCCGCTAACACCAAACAGAAGAGCAGGCAATGAGGACAAGGATCACCGGCAACAGTATGTGAGGGACAAGTCACGCTTAGCTGGCAGGCTAGGGCTGTAGAGGGCCCTACGCATTACATACTGTGCCTTGCTTGTCTATTGTAACCCCAAGCTAGACAAGACGCTCATGAACCGACTCTCGCATCAACTCGCGTCCCTCCAGACTATACTCATAAAGGAAATGCATAGGACATCGTCTGCGCCGCCTTCTGGCAGATGAAGCCCAAGGATACGCCGGACTGCCCTGACACAGAGACCCCACAGGGCCTTAAGGCGTCAAAAAGGGCCAACTCTAGAAAAGCAGTATGTCTGGCAATGAGCATTCACGACATAATGTATAAATCCAGGATATTATGGAAGCATCTCATAGTAGCCTGTTATTCATCGTCGATGCAACCATATAGGAGAGCTTAGGGTAACAGTTATATAGATCCAGACAGGCCTATATAAGGCAACCCCACCGAAGGTAGCTGTCTATTTCCCCTGAAGCTGCCTCTATATTACGGCGGCGTCAATATTTGCAAGGATCCAGAGGATATGGCTGGGGGTGATAAGGGACAAGCTGGATTTTCTGTTGGGATACTACATTAGTATAGCCACAAAAGGACTAAGGATAGCAGGCCTAATCAGACGGGCATAGTTTAATATCCAGGCGTACATGTTATATGTCTATAACTTCAGGCTTCTATAAGAACCTCACATAACCTTACAAACTTACGCTACAGGAGTCTAAGGAACGCAGCTATGCTTACAATGAATTATTACATTACATCGTTTGGCCAGGCTCCAGCCTAGCCTCCTCTTGCTTCAGGCTCTACTTCAGAGATTAGTCACTATTCCAACAGGTCGATCAATCCCTCCTTAGCCCCAACTTCTTCTACTCCAGGCCCTAATACAATAATCACAGGCTCCAATTCAATAGGATACACTAAAGAGCCTAAGTCCTATAGACTATAAGAGCCTCCTAATAATTATAATCTAAGGGAGAAAGGCCATAAAAGAACATACTTCAATTCAACAGACTACACTAAAGAGCCCAAGTCCTGCAGTCTACAAGAGCTTCCTAACAGCTGTAGTCTAAAGAAGAAATACCATAAAAGAGTATAGAAAGCTTATACACCTTATAAAAAGCAGAAGGTTAGTTTATAGGGCCTTATAAAAGAGTAACTTTAGTAGTACTAACTTTAACTACTTAGGGGAAATACTCTTCTCCTAGATTAGATAGTAAATACTTAAGTTGCTCTACAAAGGATCTCAACTATAATATTATTACAATAGAGCCTAAAGAAGAAATAACCCTTAAAAAATAGTATATTTAGAAACATATAGAGATAATAAAAAGCTTATAAGAGTTATAAGAAGCTTAATATTATAGAAAAAGTAATAAAGAGCTCTAAGATAGGGCTTAATAAATGTATTTATAAGTGTCTAAATCGTTTAGGCGATAATAGGGGGAATGTATTGAATGAACTAGAGGATGCTTAAGAAGTAAAGTCTACCCAAGCCTTAGAATTCACACAGACGCATCCCGCCTACCCCTGAGACGGATACCCAGGGCAGCCCTTACAACTTTCCTTCAGGCACTAAACACTATAAGGAGAATAGCGCTCTATTACTTCTTTATAATTCTCTCTTATAGATTTACTTCCTCCCCTTCTTATGCTTATAATCTAGGTTCTAGCAATATATCTTATTATCTATTATTAGACCTAATAGACCTGGGAATAATAAGTCATACTTACGTCAGAATTCCTATAATTACGGCAATACCTCTTACAGCAGCTATTCTCAAACATATCTTTAGCTTCCTCCTTTAAGAATTTTAAAAGCCCTTTAGTACCGCCTAATACTTTAAACTAGACATAGTCATCAGCTAGCATAGATCTAACAACAATAAATCCCATAGCTTTAAATCCCTATTGGAGATCTACTAACTTATAGAAGAGCTCCTTAGAGATAGCCTAGTTGTAGTAGATGTAATTAATCTTATCTGAATTTAGTTCGTACTTTTTGATTTCTGTATTACTTAAGGGCGTCTAGTCTATAGCATGAATTAAATTTATGAGGTTTATAAACTTAGCAAGAGAGGAAACTATAGCGAACCATACAAACCACAGACAGCAGCACGCTCTCTTATAGAGCATAAGCCACTATCTCAACCCTTTACTATACCTGCAGTTCAAGGAGATCTGTAAGCAATAGGGAATTTCACCTCAGCGGCAGAACATCGCAGTCTCTTCCCCTCCTTCTAGACCTCCTCCCGATCACAGTAGCACACCATACCATAAAGGGACACAACATGCATGCCAGACACCCTCCACAGATCACTAGTCAAGCGTGGGGCATTGGCCGGGCTAGTCAAGTCCGCATGCGCCAACTACCCGTTCATCCTACTTCATGCATGGAACAGGCCCCGCCTAGTATCAGTTGCCTGATCTTCCTCCTTTATTGAACACATGGCCAGGTGCTGCAGTTAGTTGATTAACAACAGGGAGAAAAATCATCCATGTATCACAGAAATACCTGGGGATATTAGTCATCTGCGCTGCGCTAAATACCCCCTCCAAAGAGGGGGCGAAAAAAGGGGGGTCGCACCCCCCATCACGAATATCATCACTTTTGCCTGTTATATATAGTATATACTACTTTTCAATTCAAAAGACTATAACCACCACAACGTCGTAGAAATAACAAGAGTAGTATTAATAAATAGTCCTAATCAAGGGCTATATAACAGTACTAGTATTTCCCTTTTTGCATGAATACCTAAAATTCACATCAAGAATTCAATAGAGCTATCCCCAGAGGTCACATCATCTATATGTTGCTGGTTGTTTTTTTCCTGCGTTGGTTGGGGGGTAAGCGGGTTATTCTCCATGGTACCAGTGATTCGCCAGGTATCTATACTATCTTTAATGGCGTGATATTGTAACTTATATTGCCTTGGTGCTGGTGATGATGTTGCTTGTGTTGGTTGTGTTGGTTGCGGCGTTCCTAGCTGTATTATCGGTTCACCACCAAAGTCATCATCGTCATCACTAGGTATACTGACGGATCCTCCGCTAGATATAGCCTCGTTGGCGTCCTCATCGATAGGATCATCAATGTCTTCATCAATATCCAGATCAACATCCTGCCAAGCTGCCTCTGCGCAAGCATCTGCTAATGCTTGAGTAACATTAACTTGACTAAGGGGTCTTGCTGTATACTTGAATTGATCAAGTATATACTGCAGTAGAGGGGCTGGATTGAGATCGATAGTGAATTTCTCTGTTGTATCTGTATGCCAGCGAGGATCTGAGGGATCGAATGGTATGTAGTTGTCGCCTTCTTTTGTATAGGCCAGCCATTCCTTAAAGGTTAACCGCTTCTTGCGGCCATCCACCATCTAATACTTCGTGGCACTATATCTTTGGCGTACCTCTTTTTCCTGCTCGCGGGCGATCTTTTTAATTACTGCTTGTTGCCTTCGCATCTCGGCCTTATTAGCCTCAGCTATTTGCTTATTACGTGCCTCTTTTATATCGTTGATGTTGACACTTGTAGATATTGATAACTCTGACGCTAGGAACTTGGATCTATCCTAGGACGACATAACCTCTGGGTCGTATTGAACGAGCGTAAAGCAGCCGTAAAAGCTATTAGATTTATGGAACAGACTGAGATCCTTGGGCAATTTAGGATTGAGTCGTAACCTAGATAAAGCTGAATATTGGGGGGAGACTGTAGGTATGTAGAACCACAGTATGAGGCATCAGGCCTTGATAGATCCTAGTATATAAATCACATTAGTAAGAACCGCAGTCTACATGTCACGAGTTAGAGCACACAGCAGGGCATAGAGGAATCGAGGTCTAAAAGGCTTGTTCTATCTAAGTGTAAGTATGGAGATAAACCTCTATATATATAGGTAAAGTGTACGAGTAATGAGTGAAACGCCACGTGATAAAGCACATGACAAAGCAGCTACCGATGGCTGAAGCTATCGTGACACTACACGAGGTGGCCGCCAAATGTAGATAGAGGTTGGAGTACGGCAGACTGCAAGGCCAACTCCGCCAAAACCAAATTTTGGCCTGTTTTTATTGTTAGGTAGGCCCCTACCCTATAAAACTTTACACCCTCCTACTTTAACAAAATTTAAATTATTAAATAATGCATTTACTAGGTAGCACACCTATTTACTATTATATATTATAATAACCCTACTTTCTATAGGGCTGTATACATATATATAAAACCTAATATATATAATTATTATTATTCTAAACTCTTCTTCTTTCTATATCTCTACTTATTCCTTTATCCTTTTACTATAGGGTTAACTACCCCTTTTTGCCTATTATTAGGTAAGAACTACTATATCCTTAAAACTACTAATAATTAGAAGGCATATAGGTATTATAGTACTAACTTATAGTCTATTATACCTTATAAAGATACTTATACAGATCTAATTAACCTTATGTCTTCTCTAGAAAGACCTATCTTAAAGCGTTTAACTCTAAGACCCTCTACACTAACTTTAGCCCTTTTCATATAAGGTTTAATATCTTTAAACCTCCTTAACTTACTCTATACTAGGTCGTAAGAATAAGAATAGAGTATTTAGCAAACTAAGAAGGTTAAGAAGTCTCTATTAATTAAGTTATCTATTACTCTTTATAACATAACATACTTTAAGACAGATATATATAGCATTTAAGTCCTAATATATACTAGTATTTAGCCTATTAAGAAGTTTATTAGTAAGATATAGTTTAATCTATTTATAGTCTTTCTATTATATATAAGTATAATAAAGAGTATTATCTCTAATTTTACTACCTAATAATAATTCCTTAGTAAGGAGTAGAAAGCTATACTAATTAACATAAAAAACCTATATAATATCTTAGAGTATTATAATACTACCTATTAAGCTACTATACTTTAGTTATTTCTCTCTAAGGCTTTAATCTCTTATAAAAAGGATATATACTACCTAACTATTATTACATAAGTCTAAATTAAACTACTAACTATTAAACCTTAAGTATCTTAAAAAGGTAAGGCCTATATAAAGCTAAATACTTCTAATTAATAAGATATAGTAACTAATATACCCTAAATAACATTAAAACTAAAGATAAGGTTATTAATAGGTACTATAATTAAACCTATAGTAAAGGTTAAGGAGGAGCTAGAGAGTAAAAAGGCAAAAATTAAGGAATAAGTCTAAGAGGAAAAAGAGGATATTAAGGAGGAGGTTATATATAAGGGAGGAGAAACATACTAGAGGGGATATAAACATATATACTTATATGTTAATTCTTAAAGAAAATAGAGATATATAGTCCTTATTTACTACTATCTTCTTCCTTACTTTCTACTAGAGAAGTATTTATACTTTCTAAACTAATACTAGACTATTAAAGTTGTTCTTAAACCTATGTAATTCCTCCTTATAGCTTATCTAGAAGGGAGACCTCTAGTTAGTATTGTTCTTTAATATACTTATTTAAATAGGTCTAAAGGTACTAGTACATATTAAGAGACAGATATATAGTATCTCTAACTTTTATCTTAGGTATAAGTATAGACTAATAAGAGTCTATAATTTATGTATAGACCTATATAGTATCTTAAGGAAGGAATTTATTAATATTACTATTACCCTTTATAAGAGTAAGTAACTCTTATACTTACTATTAATTAATTATCTACCTAAAGTCCTATGCTATTTTAGCGTCTAGTTAATAATAGAGGTACTATAGTTAACTAGTAATAACATATAGTCTCCCCTTTTAATAATAGATTTAATATAAGTTCTAGACTTAAATAAATGTTATAAAGTCCTTATAGATAAGTAGTATATAGATAAATAAGAGTATAATCTAATTAGCTAGTATATATAAGGAAAAGAGATTTTATAGCTTAAGTAACTAGAAATATTCCTATACTAGTTAGTATAAATATATATAAGATATAATATAAATACTTACTCTCTAGTATGCTAACTACCCTTAGTAGAGATAGTTCTACTAGCTCTTAATCTTAACGTTATAGATACTTTTCCTAAATATCTAACAGTTATAAAAAGTAATAGGTAACTCTAATATTAAACGTTACTATATAAGGTAGTAATAAACACTAGCTATAAGGATAGTCTCTTTACCCTAATCTAACTAAATTTATAAAGGTATATACCTATATTATTAGATAATAGTAAGGTATTAGGTAAGAACATTCTAAGATGTATAGGCTAAAAAGCTAATATAAAACTATATAATAAACTATAAATAGGTATTAATAGTAGTATAAACCTTAAACCTAAATAGTAAAAGCTTATTATATGTGTTAAGAGACTAGATATAATTTAGGCTAGGAGTTATCTAACTTTTATAGTAGTATTATATCTCTTAAAGATAGTTATTAACTTAGGTTAGGAATATTTAGTAATATAAGGTAAATAATAGGTCTTAGCTAATAATATGCCCTTACTAGTAAACCTATGTATATAGGTATTTATAACTATACCCCTTAATATAGTAGGTAACCTTAGGTAAACTTAAGAAGAATTCCCTAAGTTATTATTATACTTAAGTAATTTACTTAGGTGGCTATTATCTCTAAAGCTAATTATGCTTATAGATAACTATAAGGCTATAAGGTGTAATTATAAACCCCTCTAATTAAAGTATATATAGGATATTAGTATTATTTAGGCTAATTTAAAAGAAAAGCTCTTAAATATAGGTAAGTAATTCTTCTAAAAATATTATATACTCTTCTTACTAGATGCCTTATTTTCTAAGCTACTATTTAAAGGTATACTTTATAATTTAGATATTATAGGTTTCTAATATATATATAAGAATAGTATTATAAGTCTACTATGCTTCTAGCTTCTTAGTAATTAATAGGTAGAAGGGTAAAAGATTAATAGAAGGATATAGCATCTTAGTAATAGAATATAATATTTATAAACATCTATATAGGGGTATAGGGCTCTATATAGATATAAATACCTATATATATATAAGTTAGAAACTATTATAAGACTATATTAAGTTTTTCTAAATTATATATAAATGTTAAAGCCTATATAGGGGCATACGTTATAGAGTAGGAGAGAACATAAGTTATAAGTACTATATTACCTTATAAGTATCTATATAGTTCTAAAAGCCTATATAAGGGATTATAGCTGCTAATTACCTGCCCTACTAATATGTATGCTAATATATGCTAATATATAATACTATATACTATCTTATATACTAAAACTACTATATATATAGGTATATAGGTTTATATCTATCTAAACCTTACTATTAAGTTCTATAAACATTAGTATAAAGGCCTATAAACCTATATATAGCTATATATACTAGATTTATACTCCTTAATATTATCTGTAATTAACTTAAGAGCCTCTACTATAGTATAGAGGTGTATAGATAGGACCTTACTTAGATAGGTCTATAGATTATAGGATATGCCTATATAGCGCTTCTTTATAATATAACTGGTCTTAACTAGGGTTATATAGGCTAGTATAAGTAGTTAGTAGAGCGTATAGGTTAAGGTTAGTATATATAGAGACGTATAGGTAATATTAGAACAGCTTAACTTTATATAAGTATAGCCCTTAGACAAATAGTTATAATTAGTATAGTATATATCTATAAAGGACATATACTTCTTAAATAAGCCTTTACTATTATAACACTTAGTATATATATCTATACTAGTATTCTTAGTACTATATATATACGTCTAGATAGTATTATAGGCTTATAGGCGTAAAGTATTAATATCTAGGACTATATAGCCTAGTTAAGTAATTCTTAGGTGTAGTTTAATTATATACTAGGGCTATATAGGTTAGTACTAAACTATAGTAAGTAGAGTAGGAGTATATAACATACTATAGTAGTAGTAGTATTATACTTATAAATAAACATACCTATAACGTTTTGCTTTGCCTCTATATAGGTATATTAGTAGGTATATAGGGGTGTAGGGGAGGGTATATACCTTTAAGGAGAAAGGTAGTTATGTCTAGGGACGTAAGGTCCTATAGAAAGCTATACGGCTATGTATTAGGGGGATTAGAAAGGTTTACTCCCTAAATATCCTAGGGAATAGTAGTTACTATTATACTAATATATATAGGATTATACTATCTTATCTTCTATAAAGTTATGTTAGCTAATGTTCTATATGGCTGTGTATAACAATATAAACTCTATAATAAGCTTATATAGAAATCTATTATATTTGCTATTTTTATAATAAGAATTAGCCTAAAAGTAAGCATACTTTTACTATTAATTAAGATAGCAAAAGGGCTAAATCTAGGCTAATTTTTACTATAAAAAAAACTACTTGTTTATAAGCTTATTTTTAATTAAAATAAAGTAGTAAATAGCATATAGTAGTATATTATATTATAAGGATCTATACTATAAGGTTTATAGCAGTAGTGGCGTGTAGCATGTGGCAGGGGGGGGGGTATAACATATAGCAAAAGTTGTGTAGGTTAGAAGGGAAAAAGAGGAAGGGATCAGCAGAAGAAATTAGTAAGGTAACTAGTAAGGGTAAGGCAGGGGGGGGCTAACAACCCTCACGTGACTTCAGATATATATGTTAATAGATATTACTATACTGTCTTATATAGTATTCTACAGATAACATAATATTCTATTTGTAGGTAAAAATCTAGTAGCTGAGACCCACAACTATAATCCCACGGGGGCAGTCACCCAAGTAAGAAGGAGGGTTTTGGCAGAGTTGGCCTTGCAGTCTGCCGTATTAGAGAGCAAAGCGGGAAAATGGGGACGGCTGGTCAATGTTTTGCATTGGCGAAGTGGGGCGGCTCTGATTAACGTCTGAACGCTTCGGCTGTTCGCCGGACCCCGCTATCCGGGCATAGCTGCTGACTAAAGAGCGGCTCCATAACCGAGTAGGAATCAATCAATCAATCAATCAATCAATCAATCAAATGTGCCTTCCAAAATCAGTTGTGTTCAGGGGTAACTCTACTGAATGATGAGATTAGGATCATTGTTTCTTCTTCGATTCATTACTTACTCGTCAGTACCTTCAAGTAGATCCCGGCTGACCTCCCTCTGTAATGACGGTGATAGAAGTGCCACCGGGGGTTGAAGTGCCATTGGGGGCTGAAGTCGTATCAGACGGACCGTTAGACAACGTGGGCATTTTACCAATAGAATGGAAATATTTGGAATTGTAAATATGCATCAGACACTCTAGGCCTTGTCACATGTAAGAATGAGGAAACAGTTAATAATGATAAGACAAAGACTTGTGATGGTGCGGACTTGTCTAAAGCAACTTCGAATTGTGAGGCATCGATATTGCTTTTATAGCTGTCGAAGGCATGGAATGGACTCACTGTCTCTTGTTCTCCTACGATACTTGGGGTTACTGTCATGCACGTCGTATCCCCGGTCTCTGGTGTGGCCAACAATGCGGCCAGAGAACTGACCAGATGAAGCAAGATTGTCTAACGATGCAACGGTTAAATTCCTTGTTGCATGCATTCAACTCGGCAACTCCCCCTGCCGTTTGATCCAGGTTTTAGGCAGCTAGTCGTGGCTTTAAAGGGCTGTTATATCGCCTGTAGCCATACCTTGGCCGTCTGAGCGACTTTATGGTAAGAGCTTACTATCCGTTTCTAAACAACTGCTAGAACGTGTAAGTTGGTTAGTGTATGTGGCGTATCGCTTGTCTAGACCACAATGTGGCCAAAAAACAATCATTCGATAACGTGTTCAAATAGCTATTGTGCTTGGTCGGCATCATGAGAGTCAATGTACTGTACTATAAAGTACTATTACACCTGTAAATCTAGAGGCTGCGGCTGAGAACAGCCATCCTGCC